>JAFFSR010000369.1:2840000-3547500 GCA_017163975.1 Anastatus disparis | reverse complement strand
TATCATGGAAAACAATATTTTCTTTGATGAACATTGAAAAACTTAAAAAAATAGAAGTTAGGATGGGCAATTCAGTTTTTTAAAGTTTTCTTTAAAACGAATCGATAAAAATAATTGTTCCTCATAAAAGAAAATATTGCTTTTTATTATACGAGATAGGGCTTTCTTCTTATTTTTGCTACAATTATGAGGTTTTGCAGAAAAATGAATTTTTTTAATAGAAAAAGATGGAAATATACGACCTGCTCTTAAAACTACGCTAGGAAAATTAATTTTTGGAAATTTCTCTTCTTTTGGCAGTCGCAAATAATTTCTCTGCAAATTTTAAAACAAATCTATCGAGTACTTAACGTAAAATAACAAAAAATAAGAAACAAAGAATCGAAATTTTTTTTTAATCTTTAAAATTCTCTAAAATTGTAACCACACTATGAAAATTAGTTTTCAGAAGCTTATTTTCTTCAGACAATAGCAAATTGATTGTATAAAAATTTTGGGAAGCTATTAAAAATTAGTTTTCTTTATAGACCGATTTTAAAAATTTTCTTTTAAATTTTCGATTTTTCATTTTATTCTTTTATTTTACGTAAATTACTTGATAGATTTACTTTGAAATTTGCATGAGAATTATTTACATCTGTCAAAAGAAATATGACATTTGAAAACGAATTTTCTTAACATAGTTTTAATTTTTAAAAATTTTGATAAAAATTTTATTTAATTTTATTGTATCAATAAAATAATTTTTTTCTATTTTTTCATTAATTTGTACATATTTGGACTCAGGGATCGAAAAAAGTGGTTTCCATAAAATGTTTGTATGTGTGTGTGTGTGTGTATAAATTCAGTACGCCAGTTAGATCTCGAAAACTTTTCGATGGATTTGCTTCAAATTTTGCATACAATTTATTTTTTTGTCCAACTTGCCGGCACGCTATTGGAAATTGGTTTTCTTAGCGTAGTTTTTTTTAAGAGCAGGCCGGATTCGCTGTCCTTGTCTAATTGAAATTTTTGTTATTTACTCAAGTATTAATCGGCGTATCTGCAAATTGAAGGTTAAGCGCAATAGATATTATTATTACAAATATTTATGCACAAGAAGAAAAAAATCTACCGATTTGTTTTTGAGAAAAGTAAGGAACGCAAAAATATTATAAACATAAACTTTTACTTCGGTGTTCCTTACTTTTCTCAAAAACAAAGCGGTAGAATTTTTTTTTCTTGTGCATAGATGTTCATAATAATAATATCTATTGCGCTCAACCTTTAATTTGAAGATACACCGATTAATACTTGAGTAAATAACAAACAACTCAATTGTTACTCGGTCGGTATCAGGATCTACTCCGGCCTGCCGTTAAGCCATTTCAAAAATTTTTTAATAATTTCGATTTTGAATTTTTTTTTTGTATTTTACGTAAACTACTTAAAAAATTTGCTTGAAAATTTGTATGGAAATTATTTTTAACTTCCAAAAGAAGAAAAACTTTTGAAAACTAATTTTCTCAGCGCACTTTTCATTTTATAGCATTTTAAAAATTTTTATTTTTAATTTTTTTTCTATTTTACGAAAACCATTCGATAGATTTGCTCCAAAATTTGTATGCAAGTTATTCGCTACTGTCTGAAGAAAACAAGCTTTGGAAAACTAATTTTTTCTAATAACTATAATTTTGTATAATTAGGCGGGAAGCTATTGAAAATTGGTTTTCTTAGCGTATTTTTTTTGTTATAGAGCCATTTTAAGAATTTTAAAGAAATTTTCGATTCTTCCTTTTTTTGTATTTTACGTAAATTACTTGATGAATTTGCTTTGAAATTCGCATGAGAATTATTTGCACATGGAGAGTGTTCTGCATCATAAAAGATAATGCGTTTAGAAAACGCACCACAAGGTGGCTCGCATGAACGATAAATATCGATGCGTGTCTGAACGTGCACGAAGTTTTCGATGCGGCACCTCCATGCGCTGAATTTCACGCATTACCGCACCAAAAAAAGTGATGCACGAATTATAAAATGCCAAGTAGTACGTGTGGTTTACGATGAAAAAGCCAACACTTTTTCTAGTGCGACGTGCATCATGTTTCTTGAGGCAAAACTCTCTCTGTGCATCTGTCAAAAGAAGTTTCATTCTTAAAAACCGATTTTCTTAGCATAGTTTTAATTTCAAAAAATTTTTGTAAATTTTGAAAAAAAATTTATTTTTTTATTTTTTATCTATTTTGCGTAAACTACTCGATAGATTTGCTCTAAAATTTGTATACAAGTTATTCACTACTGTCTTTATAAAACAAGTTTAAAAAAATAATTTTCTTAGCGTAGCTCTTTGATCGTTTCTTTTGATTCAACGCTTTCACTAACTCTTTCCTACGTCCTTACTTCCTCTCTGTCTTTCTATCTTAGATTGATCCTCATTTTTATCCATCCCTGACTCTCTCTTCCTATTTCCTAACCACTCTCTCACACTCACTGATTTTTCTTGTATAGAAATTATGTTTTTTACATTGAAATCACATTTAAAAAAATAAAATCAAATTACTCTAACTCAATGAGCTCTATGAGAAAGCATTGCGCTAAAGCATTTGGCAGCGTTTTTCATTTTTTATCTATTTTACGTAAACTACTCGATAGATTTACTCTAAAATTTGTATACAAGTTATTTGCTACTGTCTTTATAAAAGAAGCTTTTAAAAAATAATTTTCTTAGCGCAGCTCTATTCTTACTTCCTCACTTCCTCTCTGTCCTTCTATCTCAGATTGATCCTCATTTTTACTCTATTTTTATCCATCCCCGACTCTCTCTTTCACTTTCCTAATCTCTCTCTCACACTCACTAATTTTTCTTGAACAGAAATGATGTTTTTTACATTGAAATCACATTTGAAAAAATAAAATCAGATTGCTCTAACTGAATGAGCTCTATGAGAAAGCATTGCGCCAATAAGCACTTGGCCGCGTTTTTTTTCAATTTTTACCCTAATGGAAATGGATATTGCACAAAATTGTTTATAATTGTTTGAAACTGTTTATAACTGTATAAAACGTGTGAATGGAAACACGTATAATAGTTATAAGCATTCATTCGCAGTTTTAAACAATTATGAATAATTATAAATATTTATAAAAAGTTTTATACAATCGCAAAAATATTATATTTTTAGAAAAATTTTAAAAGTGTGTAAAACTGTTTAAATTTGTATGATTGAATTTATAATTATATGTGATTGTTTAAAATAGTTTTATACAGATATAAACAGTTTCATACAACTTTAAAATTCTTCTATAAGTATTTTTTTAATTTCTTGATTCAAACATTCTCAAACTATTTCAAACAGTTATAAACAATTTTAATTAATTGTAAAGATTTAGAAATATTTATAAGCAGTTAAAAACGGTACAGTTATAAAATTTTCCTGAAAATATGTAGAATAATTTTATAAAAATTGAATAATTGTGCAAAATTGTTTCTAAATGTTTTACAATGTTTATAACTGTTCATAACTATTTATAAATGCGTATAACTGTTATACGTATCTCAATTCAGACGTTTTTAAACTATTTTGAACAGTTATAAATAATTTAAAATAGTTATAAACAATTATACATAGTTTAGCGCAAAAATTTTTTCTCCTAGGGTACAAAAAGCAAACAGAAACTTTATAAAATATCTTTACAATTTCAGAAAAAAATTTTTAAATAGCGATACTACAGTTGCGGAAATTTTGGACTTCAGCTGTTTGTGCAGCCTACACATCTAAAATTTCATTTAAAATTTAAATTCTATCCTAAAATATATAAATACAATAAGTTTGATAAAGAATAAAAAATTTTTCCCATACCTCGGTCAAAAACACGCTATTCGTTGAAATCATGCAGTAAAAATTTACCCTCTCTGACCGGTGAAGACGTATCATGGGGTCGTGAAGTAGTCTGACGTACACACATTCTTCGACTTATTTTTCTATTTTCGAGTGTCTTTCGAGCATACTAAGAGTAGAGAAGATACGTTTATCCTTTTCTGTTCACCGGTTATAAACATCAACTCTCTTTCTTTCATTTATATTATAGTCTATCTTTTTTTCTTCAACGGTGAAAAACAGCCTTTTCTCTTTCTCTTTTTTTTACATGCATTATAGTCTATCCTTTTCTGTTCGTTGGTTACAAACATCGACTTTTCTCTCTCTCATATGTGTTATGGAAATGTTAATAAATAATATTTGTTAAAAAGTGCTATAATGAACACTTCGCACAAAAAATAAGGGAACACCTAAATTTGGCGTTAAAAAAGCACCACCAACCACTAAACCAACTTAGTTCTGGCTAGAATTGACCTAGAGAGACCGGTAAAAAAGCAAATTAAAGGTCTTTCTTTCAGTTTTTAGATGCCATACATTGTCATTTTCTTAACTAGAAATTGAATGCTCCTATCGAACAAAACACAAAACTACGCTTAAACTCGATAACTTTGCATCCACTTTCTCGGTTCACCCAGGTTTTAATAATTTTTTTTGTACTTATAAAATATTGATATAAAGAAAAAAATGAAATTAATCTTCAAAAGGCTGTAACTTAGTAAAAAATTATCGTACAGACATTTGCAAGAAAGAAAATTGAAGGTTTTATTTTCATCTTTACTGAAAAATTATTGCGATAATTTTAATTTCTTGATTTTATTATGAATTTCATCGTTTTTAAATTACCAAAAATGTTGTTGATTAACCAGGTTACGAACAGCATTCCGTAAACCCATAACTACTTTGAATCTAAGTGCTTCTAATGGACATCTTAATACAGACACTATGTCCTTTAAAATCCATTCTGAATTTTTCAATTTTATTGATAAATGGCAGAAATATTGAGCTTAAAAGCACTTGTAAGATAAAGCTCTTTAGTAGCCTAAACCTTTTTACACTAATTTTTTTTTAACGATGACATTTTCACAAAACTTTACTGCAAATCTACTTATAATACAGTGGCCACACTCTGCGGAACCCAGGGACAACGATGCGGACGTGGTGGCCACTGTCCTTATTTTAATATTCTTTTTTTTCATTAAAAAAATTTTTTTTATTTATTTTTTATTTTTTAGAATTAAAAAAATTGTTTTTTCATTTTTTTGTAATTTGTCAATTAAAAAAAATATTTAGAAATTGAATTAATAATGAGTATTACCATCACGATTACGAATTACCTCTGACAAACGTTGGCGCATGTTGATACAGCGTTGAATGTCTTGCTGCGGAATGTCATTCCAAATCTCTTGCAAAACTTCATAGAGCTCGTGAAGGTTAGCAGGTGCTACTGGGCACTGTCTCAATCTTCGATCAACCATATTACAAACATGTTCAATCGGATTAAGTTCGGGACTATAGGGTGGGTGATTCAATAAAGTGATGTCATTCTCTAAGAAAAATTGACGGGTAACGTTAGCTGCGTGAGGTCTCGCATTATCTTGCATGAAGACAAAATTCCTTCCGTAACGTTCCTTTAATGGCAAGACATTAAGGTTCAACACTTCATCTACATATCGCCATGCCGTCATTGCTGAAGGTGATACAAGGACGAGCGGTGATCTGTCATTGTAAGAAATAGCAGCCCAAACCATTACTGATCCTCCTACGTAAGGTATTGTTGGCATAACAGTATTAGGTTTGTCACCACACAAATTCTCTTCCATCATTATTGCGCCAACAAAATCGAGATTCATCGGAAAACGAAACCCTCATCCAGTGCCTGAAACGATAACGTACATACTTTCGAGCATGATGGAGACGAGCTTGGCGATGACTAATATTTGAATGTGGCACTTCAGCAGGTTTTCGTGCTTGCACATTTGCTGCATGAACTCGATTTCTTATTGTCTGTACCGATACCCGACGCCTATTCCTCTGTTGAAACTGATCACGTATTTCTCTTGCTGTTATTATGCGATGAATAGCACTTCTTACAATATTTCGATCTGCTCGAGGACTGGTAACTCGCGGTCGTCCTTGACCTGCTCTTCTACGAAATTTGTGGGTTTCACGATATCGAGAGAAAGTGCGATTAATTACGGATACGGAAACGCCTATTTGATTAGCGACATGTCTTTGAGTGACCTTCTTGTAATAGCATAATTACTATTGCTATCTTAACTTCAGTCAAATGTCGTGCCATGTTTTAGGTAATTAAAAGAATTTGTAGAAAAAATACTAAAAATATTAAAATTTAAAATCTTTTCTTAACATTTCTACTCAACATTAATGAGATAAAGGACAATAAGTGAACTAAAGTAATTTCATGACAATCATCAATTTAAAAGGAGTTAGTCTTTCCAAATTTAGTCAGCAGTTTTGATTAAAATTAAAGATTGATCAAAGAACACAAAATAAAGATTCAGAGAACTACGAAAAATGTCTTATAGGTCTACAGGATGCTGTTCCTAACCTGGTTAATTATTAACATTTTTAGCGATTTAAAATCTATAAAATTTATAGTAAAATCAAGAAATTATTGCAATTATTTTTCAGTAAAGATGGATATAAAACTTTTAATTTAGTTTTTTGCAAATGTTCGGTCAAGAGTAGCAAATGATTTTCCGCACTACCTTTTTAATTAATGACTTTTTATTAATTATGAATTATCCATAAGTGTAATTTGTACGTGTTTTTAGCCCAGTATAAGAAAAAATTGTATATAATACTTGCGATAAAAATCCGACACTGTAGGCCAGCATTTTAACTCTCTGGGATTCGCATCTAGAATCTTTAAATCCGTGCCAGCCTAAAATGCCACTTTTTTACTCCACTCGTCTTTTTTGTCACTCTCGTTCTGGGGCGACGAAACAACTCGAGAAAGAAGACCTATTTTGCTAAGAGTGATGTCCTATTTCATTATTGAATCTTAATAATTTTTATCAAACATTAGACTCTACCTTTAAAATGTTCCTGAATTTCCAATTTCTTTTATTAGTATTATATATATATTAAATATATTAGTATTATATATATTAATTTTCCTGTCATTAACTGTGTGACTGCTGATTCATCTGTTGTTAAAATATAATGTATGATTATTAACATATATAATTTAAATTATTTTATTGAAAGTCATATTTACAATTAATAATAATTATTAGAAATAATTCATAAAAAAGAAAAGAAAATAAAGAAGTAGATACTATACAGAGTAGCTACTGTAAAGTCGAGAAAGAATAAAATTTATAGTCGTATCAATCCTATATATGAGACGTTTCACGTCAACTCACCTAACAAAAAAATAGAATTCGTCAAAAATCTGTGAAAATGATCTATTTGATACCCAAAATATACAAAAAAAAATTTAGAGGTCCAAGTCAAAAGGGTCAGGATTTAAACGTGATGGAATTTTTCGAATTTTCCAAATTTTTTGCTAAATAAATATTTTAATGAATTTTTTCCTCAAAAACTATCAATTTTTCGTTAAAACTTAATAGAATACTTTTTCTTGGAAATTAGATGTAGAATTCACCTGAATTTTTGCAAATTATAATATACTGATTTTTATGCTTACTTGATCGATTTAAACATACTATTTAGTATATTAAAAATCGAGCAGGTTAAATTGGCTTTCTAAAGTCTTATTTTTTTTGTTTTTTTATGAGGAAAAAATATACGAAGCCTCCAGTTGGGCAGCCTTCTCAAAGTTACTTAATTGTGCAAAAATGTCTGAAAAAAATCGTTATTTTGGATCAATGATGAGATTTGTGATTTTCTTTCTGAAAAAGTATTGATTTTTGGGACAAATGTATGAAAATGTTTTTTATTGGAAATCATGTGTAGAATATGAATATATTTTTACAAATTGTAATTTAAGAAATTATGAACCATATATACTAAAAATTTAACAAAAAATAAATTTTAAAATTTCAAAATTTCATTTATAATTTGTGATGTTTAGCAAATAATGGTTTACAAAAATTTACATACATTTTACATACAATTTCCAATAAAAAACATTTTCATACATTTGTCCCAAAAATCAATACTTTTTCAGAAAAAAATCACGAATCTCATCATTGATCCAAAATAACGATTTATTTAAACTTTTTTGCACAATTAAGTAACTTTAAGGAGGCTGCCCAACTGGAGGCTTCGTATATTTTTTCCTCATAAAAAAAAGAAAACAATGAGACTTTAAAAAGCCAATTTAACCTGCTCGATTTTTAGATATACTAAATAGTATGTTTAAATCGATCAAGTAAGCATAAAAATCAGTATATTATAATTTGCAAAAATTCAGGTGAATTCTACATCTAATTTCCAAGAAAAAGTATTCTATTAAGTTTTAACGAAAAATTGATAGTTTTTGAGGAAAAAATTCATTAAAATATTTATTTAGCAAAAAATTTGGAAAATTCGAAAAATTCCATCACGTTTAAATCCTGACCCCTTTGACCTGGACCTCTAAAATTTTTTTTGTATATTTTGGGTATCAAATAGAACATTTTCACAGATTTTCGACGAATTCTATTTTTTTGTTAGGTGAGTTGACGTGAAACGTCCCATATATATATATATAAGAAAGAAACTACTGTAGCGTAAGTAAAGCGATCGTTGTGCGAGTCATGACGACAGCAAGTACACATGTTAATGTGAGCATATGTGTGTAAGCAAGAAAGAGTATAAATAGGCCGAAAGGAAGAGAAATCGGCCGATTTGATTTTGTTCTCGATCGCGAGCATGACTTGGGTGCTTCTCTGCTTCCAAGCTCGAACCTTGCTTGATCCAGCCTTTTAGGCAGGGAACAGCAAGTCTCCCTAAGGATAATCCAGAAGGCTACGTAGCCGATGAGCTGACCTCACTCCTTCCTATTTCTAGAGTTTCATCCGTACTTGTGAAATGATTTTTATCCTCAATAAACACATAATTTAACATTATATTTTATATCATCATTTATTGGAAACTAACATTCAAACATTACTAACATTAGATCATTACATTATAGTAAAAACGCTCTGCAATGAACCTTTCAGCATTGTGTTGGACTAGTGACATTGTAGTCCTTTTACTCAAATTAAGGGCACAAAACACCTTTTTTTCGGTCCCACCATCGAATTTGGGTTTATTGCTTTTTTTTATAAGAAATTTACTGTAGAATAAGCTCCAACAAGTTTTTTATTCTATCTCATTTAGTTTCGTTTTTATGAAGAAATTAGTAGAATAAACTTTTAATTGATTTTTTTGTTAATTTTGCTATTTTGAGATTTTTTTCAAATTTTTAGCTTATCTTATTAAAACACTGTGAGAACTTATTTTTTTATTACTTGATTCAATAATTCATAAATCATTAATTAATCTCCAAAAAGTTTTTTTCAAGAGATTTAATTTTGTTTTTATTTATTAAGTCTATAATGATATAATTTTTACAAATTAAAAAAATGTTAAGAATTATTTTAAATTGAATTTTTTTTAGGTTTGATTGGAAAAAAAGAGTTTATTTTTTTAATTTTAACAAAATATTTATCTTGATTTGAGTTCTGAAAAGTTTTACATTCATATTTTATTCCATTTTGATTTTGTAAGGAAACGAGTAGCACATAGTTATTCGTGTAATTTTTTATCAATTTGAATTTCGCGCGTTCGCGCTTTCTGCTCGTATCATTTCGCTACATGACAATCAGTCTCAGCTATTTGTTTGGTCAGTTTGCAGTGAGTTTGTTTACTTAAAGTGCATTTAAAAAATTATTAGTAGGTTTTGTGGTTCAATTTACGTAAAATTATTAATTTTTGATAAATTACACGTTCGCGAGTTATTTCATATTTTTTTATGTGCGCCTGAAATTCTACTTTTATCTAAATAGAAAGTGTATTTGAAGTGTAAAGAGCTTAAATTGACATTAAGAATACGAACCTCAAAAATGTAAAATAATGAAAGAGATACCAGAGGCAGATTTCATATCCAACATCAAGATAGAAAACGATCTACAGGAAGATCTAAAAAGAGGCCAAGGAAATTTCTTAGTAAAAGTGAAAAAAATTCTTCTGAAGCTAAGAGAAGTGGACCCTCTACTTCTTTTTCTAAACTGAAAAGAATAGAATTTTCAAGTTCCAGGGCAAATGATAGAAATGTTGATACCAACGTCCTATCTTCTATGTTGGAAAAATTGTGTTGCAGTGTGTGCCATCATAAGATGGAATTTATTGAAACCTCTTTTGGAGGATAAGGATTCAAAATTAATATGATTTGTGATTTTTGTGATGAATAAGCAACTGTAAACTCTAACGAGAGAGAAAGTGCTATGGACAAGACGTATAAAGTTAACAGATATAATGTTCTTGCTGTTCCTGTACTTGGCCATGGACTTGCAAGTTTGTCTAGTTTTTGTAGTTGAATAATTTCATCAAAGCCAGTTGCCCAGTCAGAGTTCAGTGCTATAAGTTGTTAAATAACAAAAGTATACGAACAAGTGGCAAAAGGTTCTACATCTAAAGCTGTTAAAAAATAACTTGAATCGACTTTCCCAAATAGTGCTGATCTTGATATAACTTTCTCAAGATATTGGAGAAATTGAACATATAACTTGGAAATGTATCTGTCGAGTGGGTCAGGACTTTAAATAATAGAAGATAATTCAATCTAGAGTGATCAAGTTAGTCTCATTCGAAAGAAGCACATACTCTAAAGTACGAATAGGTGTGATGGATTTCTATACACCGGGTGCATATTAAATTCATGTAAGTGTATAATTCTAATTATTATTACATATTTAGATAAAAATTCTATTTATAAATATTAATATTAATCAAAATATAAATGTTGAATCTAGATTTTATTTCTTAATTTTGAATTTGAATTATAAAATATAAAATGATTACTCCATATTAAATATTATTTCTTAGTTTCCAGCTGATTCAAGGTTAGTACGAGTGATTCTAACAACCATCAGAGTAACAAGTAACTATGTATTTGTTGATTCTTACAACAAATACATAGTTTCATTGGTGAATAAGGATGAGTACTGACAAAATATCTTATAATAAGAAAGATTTTTTTTATTGATTATTTTAATAACATATCTTTTTGCATTTCAGCTTTATCCAGTTGATAACAAGGTTCTCTTGTCTGTTATCTCTTTTTTATATTGTAAGCTAATATAAATAAGAAATACCAGAAAAGAATTATTTTATGAAAGATAAGTATAGCATTGATAATTTTAAGATATAATAATTAAAAACTTTAAAGCTGTTTTTCTCAAATATTGAATTTTTAAAATTTTAGATGCTGCCTCGTAAGATTTGAGCTGAACCGCTGGATGGTTTTGACTTTTCCAAACTGATTTAACTTCAGTATTAGCATCATTCTCGCGTTAATGGAGGGTTTTAAAATCGAATGACAAGAAGTTGTTAAAAAATCCAAAAATAAGGTAAAAAAATAAAAATTTATTTAATGAATTAATATTTTTTGTTGAAAAGTAAAAAATTTTTTGCGTTTCGGGAATTCCCTTATTCACGCGAGAATAATGCTAATACTGAAGTTAAATCAGTTTGGAAAAGTCAGATCCATCTAGCGGTTCAGCTCAAATCTTACGGTGGAGCCATTATAAGAACAAGAATTCATCGAATGATTATGGGACTACAGCTAAAGCAAAATGAGCTCATAAAAGCTTAAAATAAAGGTATTTTAGTCAACTTTCAAAGATTATTTCCATTTACAAAGAATTTAATTGAATCTTATTAATACATATCTTTTTTTACTAGCAGGGGGAAAAGGTGTTTTGTGCCCTTAAGCTGCTCTCGTGTTACCAGACGGCAAACTCTTCACGCATGGCGTCGTGAGGGTGAACCCGTGGTACACGAGAAGTAGGGATGTTGATATTTTATAAAAATATCGATATTTACGTATCGATAATATCGTAATAGCAGATATCGGTATTGTGATATATCGGGCTAAAAACATCGATATTATAGATATCGACATAATTAAAATAAAAAAATTGAAATATTTAATGAATATTTACACATAATTAGTGTTTACTTATGTATCCCACTTTTCAACAGGTATTGTTTATACACTAAAATAAAAATTCATTCTTAACAAATATACATTATAAAAAATTCTTTATTTGGTACATTTACTGTTAACTTATAATTTAAGCATTCTTTTAATACTTTTTATTTATATTAGTTTTTTTAAATATAAATAATTTATCATAAATTATAACAATAAACTTTTTAGTAAAATTAAAATTGAAGTTCCCAGTATTTTATAGGTAACAATTTTAAAAATAACAATTGCTGAAAATGTAAAGGCGTTAAGCGGCTCCTGTTTGGCGTCATAATCAAGCCAGCTGAAGAAAATAAACGTTTACATGGAACAGATGTAGCTATGATTGTTAAATAGCAAATGGCTAAATCAGCTAATGTTAAATCGGAATCAGAATATGTTTTCAAAAAAAGCAAAGGCTCGCGTCCTTTGAAATTGGTAACTCACTTAAATGATACCTTATCTCTTGTGGCATCTCTGATTAATTTTGATTTTTTTATATTGTGCGCGATTATCTTTTAATAACTGATCGTGATAGCTTTAAAAATTGTGACTTTTAAGTTGAACTTAAGCTTCAGAAACTTCGATAATCTGGACTTCTTTCAAGAAATTCACATATAGATTATGAAGCTGGTTTAAAATCTTGTTTATAGTATGCGCACACGCTACTTTGTTTCTAAAATATAGTTTTTTATATCTTGGGTCTAGTAAAGTTGCCATAGCGATCACTGTTTTTTTCTCTATGTTTTCAAAACGTTTTGTAGATTGTTCCATCAATTTTGTTTTAAAATAAACTCCTGTAGTAATAATCATATTAGTGGACTCTAATTCCTTTTCTAATATTTTTATAATAGATATAGCGTGACTGTCGGTTACCTTTTTTTCGACAGATACAATTTTGGTCGCGTTATAAAAAGATTTCAATAAAATTATCAATTCCTTAACAATTTGTATAATACTTGCTATAAGCATTGGAGGTGATTTTGGCAACTATAGTAAAATAGAAGCGATCTTGTCCGATAGTGCAATAAATCTTTCCAACATTTCATAATCATAGTTCCACTTAGTTTCTATATTTTGAATTAACCTGTCTTTTGTAACTTCACGTAGCTTATCTGATGCATTGTTAGATCAGTAACAACCGCTACAATTGCTTCGATATTAATTTTCCAAGTTTCAACTACCTTTAACAACGATTTACTTAAATTTTCTGCTGTTTGAGAATCATTCAGTTCGGTTACACCAATGTTTATGGACTGAAGTTCATAATTGTTTATAAAATGACAGGTAACACCTAAATAACCTACGTTATTTAAGATATCTGACCAACCATCTGCAGTTAAAGTAACATATTTTATTTTTGCAAGATCTTTCTTTACAATATTTGATAGACACTCATATTTTTCTTCCATTTTTTGGGTGATTGTTGCTCGACTGGGTATTTTATAGAATGGTGCTGTATAATTCAAAACTGTGCTAAAACCAATTTTTTCAACACAATTATATGACATGTGATCTTTCGCAATCATAAACAAAATTCTGTTAAGCATTCCACTAGCCTTAATACCATCTAAAATGAATGCATATAAATTTCTTAATCAAACAGATTTACAGCAAGTATTAATATATACAAAATCTCTTTTAAATTTATTTGTAAAAAAATTTTTTTATAAATACCTTTAAATGATTTCTGGGGCTCGATTCTCGGTGAAATCACTTGATATTTTCTCTCAGGCTATTTCATCGGAAAAGAATCCCTGAGTGTGATAGGTAAGTGTTCTTGGCGTGGGTTTTCTCCTTAAGGAGTTTTCCCTGCGTCACAGGTCTTAGACCTGGGGAAATGCAGGAGCTTACCGTAGAAATCTAACTTACCGACTGCTCTTGGAACGCGACAGACCGAAATTTCTCGGGAATGTGGGTTATAGGAGATAGGAAATTAGTAATATTGGTAAAGGAAAAAACAGGTAGGACATAAAAATAGGTAAAGAAAAGGATAAGAACATCCTCACATAGAGATGGTGAAAGATGGCTAGGTCAGTTAGCTGCACCGAGCCACTAGGGCAAAAAACATTATTTACAGTTGTTTATAGTTACTTACAATTATTCATAATTATATACAGTTATTTACATTTAAAAAATTTTTTGAATTTGTAAATAATTTAATTTTATTAATAATTACTTAGAATTATTTACAATTATTTATAGTTTCTTACAGTTATTTATAATTATTTACAATTATTCACAGTTTTTTAGAGTTTTTTACAATTATTTACAGTTATTCAAATTTTAAAAAATGTTCACATATATATAAAAAACGCTGCTAAGTGCTTTGGCGGAATGCTTTCTCATAGAGCTCTTTGAGTTTCATTAATTTTTTTATATTTATTTAAATGTGATTTTAATATTAAAAAATTGTCCAACATTAATATTTACTCATATTGTACTTTATAAATTTCGAACATATATGCTAGCTGTTTGCTTTTTTAACATTTATAATTTATTTTAAATCATCAAGTAATACAAAAAAATTTGTTCCATTGGAAAAATAATATAATGTAATAATAAAAAGAATGATGACAACAAAATTTCTAATCCAAACCACGTTAAGAAAGAAGATAGTATATAATAAAAATTTTTATGTAAATTTTCAAAATGCTTTTAAATTAAAACTGCGCTAAGAAAATCAGTTTTCAAAAAATTTTTTTTTCCTTTAGCAGTCAAAAATCAGTTTTGAACAAATTTTTAAGCGAATTCTTTTAGTAGTTTACGTAAAATACAAAAAAAATGAAAAAAAAAATTTTATGAAAAATTTCAATATGCTCTTGAATTGAAACTGCGCTGAGAAAATTAGTTTTCCAAATCTTTTTTTCTTCAGATAGTAGCAAATAACTTGCATACAAATTTTGGAGCAAATCTATTAAATGGTTTTCGTGAAATAGAAAAACTGATAGAGTTATTATTACATTACCCGTGAGAGAGAGAAATGTCTTATGGGTATATTTGAGTGAGCGCTTTTTTTACTTGTTCAACTTCGTAATTATTAATATCTGTAATTTTTTTTTCTTCTTCTTCTTCTAATATTTTTTCCATTTATTAAAAAACAATTTAATTTATAATATTTAATAATGATTATAATTAAAGACTTAATTTAATGTAATAATACAAGTCAACATCTAAATGTGTAGTAATATTATAAATTTTCAAAAGTTATTAATACTAAAACAACGAGACGTCCTCTTATACTTTGAATTAGAGAATTGAAAATTTTTAAATGTTATCTTTATAAAATGCAATCATATTTATATATAAATACAGTTCATGTTTATAGCTCTATAAAAAAAACTACACTATGAATACCAATTTTCAATAGCTTTCCGTCTACTTATACAAAAACATAGATAGTATGCGAAATTTGAAGCAAATCCATCAAGTAATTTTCGAGATCTAATTGGCTGAATAAATAACATTACCCTATGAAAATCAATTCTTGAAAATTTCCTTTCTTTCGACAGTTGTAAATGATTTCCCTGCTTTTAGAACAAATCTATCAATTACTTTACGTAAAATAAAAAAAATAAGAAATAAAAAATCGAAAATTTTTTTTAAAAACTTTAAAATTCTCTAAAATCATAACCACTCTAAGAAAATTAGTTTTCAAAAGCTTATTTTTTTCAGACAATATCGAATTGATTGTACAAAAATTTTGGACAAAATTTATAGTATGGTTTACACAAAATAGAAGATAAATGAAAAATTTTTTTTTCAATTTTCAAAATGCTCTAAAATTAAAACTGCTCTGAGAAAATACGTTTTCCAAAGCTGAATTTAATGGTGAAATAAGCAATGAGATTCAAGATTATTTATCTTATTTTGAAAAAAATTATTTGGGTTCTTTAATTGGTGGTCGTAGACACAAACCTAGATTTAGTATTGAGCAATGGAATCAGTACATAAGTATTAAAAATGGTTTACCACGAACTAATAACACTGTAGAAGGCTGGCATCGTGGATTTCAATTTTTGCTTTCACGTAGGAATGTAAATATTTTAACAATTTTGAGTGCATTCAAAAGAGATTATGCTATTACAAGGAACCTTATTGTTTATTTGCGTTCAGGCGATAATCTTGAACCACAGCGCAAAAAATATGTGTCGTACAATGAAAGAATTTGTCGCATTGTAAATAGATATAATGCCGACATATATCAAGATAATTCTTTATCATATTTAAGAGATATAGCTAATTTACTTTCATATTAATTTGGTTGTTATTATAATACATAAGTTTTGTGAATAATGTAACCACCAGTTTTGTATTGTAAGAAATTTTGTTTATATAATAATAAATAAATTTTTTTTTGATGAAATATTAAATTTAATGATTTATTATCAAATAATCCTGTGATTAGTTTGTTATTTGTAATATATACTATCAATAACCACCCGCGATGTGCGCCGGATAACCAGCAAGTTCTATGTACAACAATTTCTATATACGTATCTTGTAATTAACGAGTTATTTGTAATATATACTGTCAATAACTATGGACACTTGACCGAAAGGGACCAATAACCACCCGCGATGTGCGCCGGATAACCAGCAAGTTCTATGTATAACAATTTCTATATACACATCTTGTGATTAACGAGTTATTTGTAATATATACTGTCAACAACCAGCTACGATGTGCGCCGGACAACTAGCGACATCTGTGTACAACAATTTCGGCCAAATAACTTTCGGTCAAATGTCCCTTTCGGTCAAATGTCCTTTTCGGTCAAATGTCCCTTTCGGTCAAATGTCCTTTTCGGTCAAATGTCCCTTTCGGTCAAATGTCCCTTTCGGTCGAATGTCCTTTTCGCTCAAGTGTCCCTTTCGGTCAAGTGTCATTCGATCAAGTGTCTTTCGGTCAAATGTCTTTTGATCAAGTGCGATTCGGTCAAATGTCCGGTAACCAAATCCCCCTCGCTCCCGTGGTGCATATACTATTTTTTAACCCGAGAGACGAGAAATACGTACTTTTGCGAGCTCGAAATAATTCATTCTGGTCCACATTCTCGCCCGCTGGAAGTGCGCGCGAAATACATTTTCGCTCACGAAAAAGTGGACCAGAATGTATTATTTCGAGCTCGCAAAAGTGAGCCAAAAATACGTATTTCGCGCTCGGAGGGTCAAAAAAATAATTAAGATATCTGAATAAAACTGAAGAATATAGTTATTAACTGTTTTAAAGTGGCTGAATTAAGGCTCAAAACAACAGTTATTAACAATTTTCTTCAGTTTTTAACAATTATCAACGGCTATATTCAATTTCGTAATTTAAAAAAAAGTGTAAAAGAGAAATATGTTCATTTTTCTTTACTTCTCAAGTGTCATAAACTGTTTTCGTCAGTTATAAAATGTTAAATTTAGTTTCATTCAAATAATAACTGTTATTATTTGTTACATTCTATTTCTGAATTGTAAAGAAATAAGCTTTCAAAAAGTGCAGAAATTAGTAAATAGCTAAATTAAGAGGAGGTCGAGTATATCTGTCATTTTCTAATCAAAGAATTGATTTTTTCACAAAAATTAATAATTGTAGCAAAAAATAAGAAGAAAGCCCAATCTCGTATAATAAAAAGCAAGATTTTCGTTTATGAGGAAAAATTATTTTTATCGCTTCATTTTTAAGAAAACCTTGAAAAACTGAATTGTCCATCCTAACCTCCATTTTTTAAGTTTTTCAAGGTTTTCTTCAAAACGAATCGATAAAAATAATTTATCCTCATCAAAGAAAATCTTGCTTTTTATTATACGAGATGGGGCTATCTCCTTATTTTTTGCTACAATTGAAGCGTGTAGCTGCAAAGGTGGCTATCTCCATTTTTTCCGAATTCATTTTTATTGCATTTTCGTATACAGAACATTAGAATTTATCATGAAAAAATCATATGGGACCAAAATATAGGCATAGTCTTTTTTTATGAAATGAAAAAAATATGGTGTATTGCAAAATACACTGACTTTTAAGCATAAGTACAGCAGAAAATTTTATTTCTTGAAAAAAATTTTTTTGGAGATAACTACTTTTGCAGCTATACGCTTCAATTATTAGTTTTTGCAAAAAAATTTATTCTTTGATTAGAAAAGGACAGAGATGTACGACCTGCTCTTAAACTGTTAAATCAAGCAATAAACTGTTTAATTTAATTATCCTTACATTTCTTCACTTTTTAAAAGCTTATTTTAATTTTTTTTCAATTATTAAATGAAGATGATTGTTGAAAACTGTAGAATACTGTTTTTAATAGTTGATAACAGAAGAGAACTGTTAATAACTGTTATCTTAAGTCTCAATCTGGTCACTTTTTTTCACTTTATATCTGATGTCTTCTGTTTTATTCTGTTTTATTAAGATATTATCAGATTTCTTCATTTATCTTCATTATTTTTTCCCGCTAGGAAAAACAACGATCATTCAAGTCTATTTTTTTTCGTTCTCTAAATAATCAAGATAGATATTTTTGTTCATCAAAATGAAATAAAATAAACAAAAACTTATGATAGTAATATAATAATTTTAAATTATCCCACAAAAGTAAAAAATTACATATTTTTAACACGATATTGGTAATTTTTAGCATAAATTACATAACAAAAGTACCTAATTTATTGGAAATTACGTAAATTTGTTATGTAGTGAAATTACGTAATCATTTCGAAATTATATAGAAATATTATAAAACTCATACGAAATTACGTAACTCATACAGAATTACGCAACAAAATTACGAAATTCGTTAGAAATTTTCTAACGAAATTTCGTGCTTGGTACGGAAGTACATACCAAATTATGTAATATATAAAAATTACATAATTATTTTCATTAATCACATAGCAAAATTACGTAACTTATACGATTTAATGTAACAAAATTATATAATTTGAACGAAATAATATTGCAAAATTACATAATATAATGACAATTGTTGAGTAAAAAATTCAAAAAATTTAAAAAAAAGTAAAAAAGTTATAAAAAATTAACATGGTAGGCGAGCTAAAAGAGCCTCTCGACAGGCCTAAAATTTTTATTAAAATTTATAATTTAAATGTAGACAAGGTAGAACTCTATGTCGGTATGAGGATTCCCCTTAAAGTTATATTGTTATTTAGATTTTCATTTTGAATTATTAATTTTTTTTTGTTAAGATATCATTGTTAAAATATAAGTTGTTTCTTTTGGTTGCTGTTATTGGTTTTATACTTTATTCGCGAGAATTTAAATTCTTGTTCTTTCGCGTGTGCCACCTAATCATCACCTCCAGCCATATCTTTTTTTTGAGGGTTCCTTGCCAACAGCCAACGACCATTTTGGAAGGGAATTGTATCTTATAGGACGAGTTTACGTTAATCGTGGGAATTTGATATTAAGATGGCTGATGCAAATCACCGCGGAGGAGCTAAGGTATAATCTGGTTGAATAAAATTTTTTTTTGTTGTTTGTGCATTAGTGAGAATTCAAATAAAGCCAAAAATTGTGCGCGTGATCTCTCTCTCTCTCGCGAAGAACATTTGCGGAAGTCCACGGCAGGCTATGAGAATAGCCACGTGGAAATTTAACTTATAAATTTTCATTTATATTGCGCATTAAATAAAAGTTTCTTCCTTTATGTTGAAAAGTGAATAATGAGAATTGAATAGTAAATTTTATTTCACATACCTATCCTAATAATCGTATATAGTGTAAAACTAAATTTAATAATTTAATAAGTGATTTTCCTATAAATAAAAGCTATTTCTCTCTAGTGGGTTATATTTGATGAAAGTGCAATCTCAATTATTTATTATTTAAAACTAATAGTTAATAATTAATTCTAGAATTTTTTTTTTTAGTATTCTTTTACTTAATTTTTATGTATTATTGAATTATCCATTTATTATCAACTTATTACTATTATTCTAAAGTGATTAAAAATTTCTTTTATTGGCGGAAATTCTAACCTTGTGAGAAATTAATAAGTGAAAGTTGTTTGATAAATTCTTTGGAAACTATTTTTCTTAGATAAATTTTTTTTTTCTCTTTGATTTCAAAGTAATTTTCTCAAAGTTGTGAAGATAGTAAAATATTAAAATCAAATAATTAAAATTATATTAAAAATCAAAAGTCAACGTAATTTAGTTTCTGGATATATATATATATATATATATATATATATATAGGAAATATATATATATTAATTTGCTACAAAATATATAACCTCGCTTTTACGAAACGCCTATTGAAGGTCAGAGAGAGAAAGACTCAGAAGAAACTCGACACTAGCGCCACCAATTGGAGAATTGCGTAATCTGGGATACGCACTGTTTTTGGAGCCCCACCCTTACATAACCTAAAATATATATTGAGCACGTGTTGCGTTCGTTGTTCAATTTTTATAATATTAAATAGATTCAAATTATTATTATTGCTTAATATTTTTAACTAATAATTTTCTTTTCTGCAATTTAGTATATTCTAATTGAATTCAATATTTTCTTATTATTTTAAGTTAACCTAGATTTATTTAAAAAATTTGTCTATGGCTTAACCTAAATTCTTTTGATTAAATTATTCAAAGTTTATTTAATGAATGTTACTCCCTATAGTTAGACATTTATTAATTTATTTATTGAAGTGATCTTATAATTGGTTAGAATACTAAAGGTAGAGTATTTAATTCCCTTGTTATATTATTATTATTATTATTGTAGGCTGGTAAATCTCAGAATTTGGGAATTATAAGCCAACTATTATTTCGTATTTAATTAAATATATTTATAATCTCCCAAATAAAAACCACCCTTACAGATAATACAAGAAAGGTAAAAACAGTTAAAAGCTTAATTGATAAACTAAATGAAAAGTCTAAATAATGAATTTAATAGAAGATATACAAAAAAATTTTATACAAAAAGAAAAATTGCATAATGATCTTAAGACTTTTAATAAAGATAAAAAAAATAATAATAGTTTAATTCTATGTTTGAATATTAGAAGTTTAAATGCTAATTTTGTAAAGTTACAGATTTTTATTGAAAGACTCAAGATCAATCCTTGTATTATTGTATGTACGGAGGTATGGAGGCTCTATGACTATCAATATGATAAACTTAAAGAGTATAAAATATATTATAACTATGGAAATATTATTAATAATAATGGGGTATTAAAACTGATGTTTATTAAAACCTTCGAGCATATACTACTGGAGGAAGCCTCCGAATAGCAGCAAGCGTTACAAGGCGAAGAGAGAAAAAGCCTCTATTTTGGTACGTGCTATCTCTCTCTCACTTTCTTAGTGGGGAACAGAAGCAGCCAATCAAATTAGGCTAGAGAGAGACAGCACGTACCAAAATAGAGGCTTTCTCTCTCTTCGCCTTGTAACGCTTGCTGCTATTCGGAGGCTTCCTCCAGTAATATATGCTCGAAGATTAAAACTGATACAATCATGACAAAATGTCTCGCGCTAATGGTACCATTAATGGATCATTATCCACTATTCTTGGAATTGAAAAATAATAAGAATATCGATAAAAATATTGATGTAAATAAAAATACTTACTTTTATAATAACAAAAAATTATTTAATACAGCTAAGCAAAACAATTGCCAGAAGTACGGGGGCCTGGAAGATCCAAACGAAGCAGTTAATTTAATGATAAAAGAAATTCAATTTTGTATAGAAAATTCTAAATATATAAAAACAAAAAGACAAAAAACAATAAAGAATGTTCCTAGGAAAAACTGGATAACGAGCGTGATAGTAAACTCATGTAATACAAAGGAAATTCGATACAATAAATTAAAACAAAGTCTAAATAACATTCAACTCAAAAATAAATACCAAAAATTTGTCAAAGTATTAGATAAAGTTATCAAAACAGCAAAAACAGAATATAAAAGAAAAACTATTAAAAAAAATAATAGCGACCTCAAAAAACTTTGAACTTACATTAATACCAAAATTGGCAGGAATAAAATAAAAATGAAAACAATATTAACCAATTGAAAATAGATAACAACATAATAATTAAAAATCAAAAAGAAATAGCCAATAATATGAATGCATATTATAGCAAACTTGAAGAAACACTGAGTAATAGAATTGTAACACTAACCAGGAGAGTGCCATATCTCCGGATCACGGATTTTGCTTTAACTTCGGGATATGTTTTCAGATGACAAAATATGGAAAAAGCTAGAGTCACAAACGCTCAATATTTCCCTAGATACAGGCAATTAAAGAAAATCACTGAAAAAGTTACTAGATTTTCAAACACTTATAGCTCTTAAGCATCGATAGTTAGAAGCTTAAAACGCTTTTTAAATTAAAACTAAACTCAAATCCTTTTGAAATAGCACCTTTAGCATATCAAAATATTATTTTTTTCTAAAGTTATAATGTAATAAAGATTGTACCTTATTTGAGCTTTTATTATTAATTAATGTTTTAAGAAGAAAATTTAGGCACAATCTTTATTATGCTATAACTTTGGGAAAAAATAATATTTTGATATGCTATAGGTGCTATTTCGAAAGGATTTGATCTCAGCTTTAATTTAAAAAGCGTTTTAAGCTTCTAGCTATCGATGCTTAAGAGCTATAAGTGTTTGAGTATCTAGTAACTTTTTCAGTGATTTTCTTTAGTTGCCTGTATCTAGGGAAATATTGAGCGTTTGTGACTATAACTTTAGCTTTTTCCATATTTTGTCATCTGAAAACTTATCCCAAAGTTTGAGCAAAATCTGTGATCCGGAGATGTGGCTCTCTCCTAGTAAGTCATAAAAAAATTACATTACCTAAATGTAACCCGAAAACGTTTTTCACTGAAACTACAAATCAAAATAAAGTACAGAAAATAATTGATAACTTGAAATAAAACTAGCTCGCCACAGCGGCCCTTTGGTCCGCTGTGGCTCGCACCTCGGGCCTTGCATCGCGAAGCGATGCAAGGCATGCAAAAAGCTCCGCTTCTTGCATATAAGGCACGACCAAAAACGCTCGCGCTTCGTGCTCGCTATTTAATATTTCAAGAATATTAAAACAAATCATTTACAAACGCAAAAGCCTTAAAAGTTAATCTTATTTCTTTTTTTCATTGTATTTTTTACCGCATCTTTCAACAGGAGGTTTGAATTCATTGTATTTATTTGAAAAAACCAATTTATAATTATTTAAATTTTTCTTGTGAATTAAGTTGATTGATTTCGAAAAAATTTATGTTATGTGAAAAAGACATATTTTCATTAATGTATACTTTTTAAAGTTTTGGATAGGATAATCTATCAAAAGTTATAAGAAAAAAAATAGTTCAGTAGCTTAAAAGTAAAGTTTTGATCTGAATCATTCCGACGGGGGATAATTTAAAACAATAATACAAATAAATATTGGCAGTTTAAAAAAAATCGTTTGAGCGGTTTTAAAACAGTTATCCTTTTAGAGGATATAAAATGATTTTTTGGTGATAACTTGAAAAAAACGAATTTTAAAAAAAAGTATATTAAATAAAATTTATAGAAAAAAATAAGATACATCTTTTTAATATTATATATATATTTTTTTTTAATAATATTTATCAAATTATCATTAAAAAGCCTTTAATTTCAACATTTTTCATGAACAATTTGAAAAATATTAACTTCAGAGAAAAATGTATAATATAAAAGAGATTTTTTTTTATATTCTATAACTTTTATTCTATATACTTTTTGAAAAAAAATCGTATTTTTCAAGTTATTACCAAAAATCCATTTTTTTGACCATTTAAAAGGCGCCTATTTAAAAACGCTTCCAACGATTTTTTTCAAAATAGGAATGTTTACTTGCGTTATTATTTGAAACAATTCCCTGTTTGAATTATACAGATCGGATGAGAGCTCGTCGAGAAAATTCATAAACTTGATTTCTCACACACATACATCCATACATACATTTTAAGGAAGCCTCGTAATAGTCTTATTTTGCTATAAAAATAATTTTTAATCATAAAAAAACATATTTTAAAGGGTTACATTTTTCACGATGACGAAAATATAAGGCACTTCCGTATAGCGGTCGTGCCTAAAAACGGTGGTTCTGACAAAGTAAATGCAAAAGCATTAAAAACTATAGCTGTTCTTATATCGGATTCATTAGATGACATTTTTAATTTCTGCATTGAAACATCTATATGGCCAGACGCGTTAAAAATAGCTGAAGTAGTACCTATATATAAAGCAGGGAGAAAAGATGATATGAGTAACTATAGACCAATATCATTAGTATAGCTAAAATCTTTGAGAAAATTATACACAATACAATTCTAGAATTCATTAATAAATGTAAAATATTAAGCAGCAAACAGTTTGGTTTTATTAAAAATTTGGGAACTAAAGACGCATTAAATTTTATATCCAAAAAAATATATTCAAGTTTGGACAAAAGTGAACCTATAGCTATTACTTTTTTGGATCTTGCGAAGGCTTTTGATACTGTCAATCACAAAATTTTATTGGATAAGTTGTATGCGTATAGTATTAGAGGGAAGGGACAAGAACTTATTACCAGCTATTTATGCAACAGAAAACAACCAGTAAGGATAAGTCAAAACATTAGCGAAAAAGGAAATTATAAATACTGGTGTCCCACAAGGGACAACACTTGAACTCTTACTATGTATAATTTATGTCAATAACCGCTTAAATAATATACCCGAGAATGCAATTGTATCATATGCTGATGACACAGCAGTAATGGCAACTGGCATAACTTGAACTGAAGTGGAATGTAAAATGAATACGTATCTAGAAGAGGTATCAGATTGGCTTAAACTAAACAAATTAACCTTAAATGTACAAAAAACTGTATACATGACTTTTGGAAACTACAAAGATACCAGGGAAAATGGAAATTAATACTAACCACGAAACAATTAAAAGAGTATTGAACACTAACAAGGAGAGGTCCCCACCTCCGGAAAACGGATTCGGCTTAAACTGCAGGATATGATTTTTTGATGAAAAAAAATAAGCTCGTGTTTTTTTTTCGTCATATAGGCCTCCTAGACAAAAATATAGACATTTTTTCGGAAATACATAAAAGATGAAATAAATTGCAAATCAAATGCTTTGATTTAAACTTTTTTGCATTAAAAAAGCTTCAGTGGTTCAAAAGTTACAGGTAATTAAAATATGCTTATCAGATAAACATTAGACCCAATTCCAGCTTTTGTTATTAATTAATGTTTTAAAAAGAAAAACCAGGTCCAATGTTTATCACGCTATAACTTTGGGAAAAAATAATATTTTGACATGCTATAACTACTATTTCGAAAGGATTTGAGCTCAGCTTTCATTTAAAAAAAGTTTTAAGCTTCTAGCTATCAATGCTAAGGAACTATATGCGTTTAAAAATCCAGTAACTTTTTTAGTGATTTTCTTCAACTGCCTATAACGAGGGAAATATTGAGCGTTGGTGTCTAAAATTCTGTTTACTTTCATATTTTGATATTTGAAAACTTATTCCAAAGTTTAAGCAAAATCCGTGATCTGGAGTTGTGATACTCTCCTATTTAGTTATTTGGATATTTAAGTTCTTATAAAGGCTCCTTTTTACTATATTTTCGAAAAAATGTCTATATCCTTGTCTAGGGGGCCTATTCCATTTCTTGTAAGTATCTTGGCATTTTTTTTGACTCGCATATGAGATGGAATGCACACAGAATATTTGATAATAAGACTAGATATCTTGTTTTCCTATTCAGCAAATTATCTAGATTTATGGATACCGACATGCTAAAAATAATATATTACGCCTTTTTTCATAGTCCAATTAGATATGGTATAATTGCTTGGTGCGGTGCTTATCACAATAAACTGCAATTACTACAATCAGTTCAAACAAGAATATTAAAAATAATTAACTAAAACACATTTACAAGTAAAATGCCTCTAAGTCTAGAAAAGTTATTCGCATACGAAAGTTTGCGATATGAGTCTGAAAATTTAAGAACCATATATGTCAACTCTATTAGTAAAATCAAGCATAAGTTGATAATTCCACCCAAGTATAACGAAACAGTAAGCACAAAGAGCAGTTACATTAAAGCAATCAGCTTGTTCAACAAATTACCGAAAGAACTCGAAGATCTTGATATTAAAAAAATCTCCAATATTAAGAAGTTGAAGGATTGGTTAACAGGGTGAGGAAAGAGTATGGAAACTCCTGGAAATTTTGCGACTTTTATAGTAAAAAAAAACAAACAAAAGGCATACTCTAGGTAATTTTGAACAAGGAATACGATGGTGACCTTATGTTTGACCTTGAACCTTATTTCCAAGATTATTTCAAGGTCAACCTCATTTTCTTGAAATGGGAACCCCTACTTTTTATACCGTAATCGAAAAAAGCGGAAAATTTTACGTCCGGATATGTGTTTAAGTATGAGGTTAACGTAACCTCTAGAGGTCAAATAGAGGTCAAAGTATGACTTCTTAAAAATCTCTGTAGTTTAGTAATAAAACAATACTAACAAAAGGCATACCTCAGGTAACTTTCAATGAGGAACCCAACGGTGACCTCTAATGTCACTTGGAACCTCATTTTCAAAGTTATTTCAAGGTCAATCTCATTTTTGAATCTCTATTTTTAATGCTGTATCCGAAAAGAGCAGGAAATTGTACGCGTGGGAACAATTCAAGTCCGAAGATAGCATAATCCCTAATCCTTCTCTTAGCGCTACCCAGGAACACCGACGTGGACGTAGAAGGAATCTGCCCACTTCGGGGGGCTTTTTTACAGTAAGTTCCCCTTGCCTCTCACTCCGGGGTGCTTTTATACAGGGAGTTCCCCTTGCCTCTCTCTCCGGAGTGCTTTTTTACAGTGAGTTCCCTTTGCCTCTCATGTGAATAAATTTACAACAGATGTTTGAATCGTTCTCCATTTACTTTCTGACAGTAACCAATCCTATTGTAAAATGATTAGATTGAATCTTGGATCATCTGTCGTCAAATGGCATTAGTTTCTTGAACTATTCTACGTCTTCATTCTCCAAGGTTTTCTGGATTATTTCTGTATACCCGATCTTTTAAATACTCCTACGAAAATAGTTAAAAGGAGTTAAGTCTGGAGATCTCGGAGCCCACTCTACTGTACCTCTTTTACCTATACATCTTTCAAAAAATGTCTCATTTAGGTATTGTCTGACATTGACACCGTAATGAGCTAGAGCGCCATCTTGCTGAAATCATGTATTTTCAAAATCATTTCCTCTTAAGGCCTGGATAGGTGGAAAAATCTGATTTTGCAAAAGTTGTTCATAACTTTCAGCGTTCAAATTCCCTTCCATAAAAAAAGGACCTATTATTTTATCACCTACCATTTCTGCCCACACGTTCAATTTTTGAGGATATTGTGTGTGACTTTCTCTCATCCAATGAGGATTTGTATCGGACCAATATCTTAAGTTATGACGATTGACTTCGCCATTTAATTGAAATGTCACTTTGTCTGAAAAAACAATATTTTGTAAAAATATTGGATTTTCAGTTATCATTTCCATTATCGTCTCACAAAATTTCATCCAGCGATCAGGATGATCCTCATTCAACTCTTGCACAAGCTTTATTTTGTAAAGATGAAATTTATTTACCTTTAAAATTTTAAGAACAGATTTTTGATCGATGTCCTGTTGCAAAGCTACTGATTGAGATGATTCATGTTGATTTTTTACAAAAGGCAGTGAAAAATCCAAAGATTTTTCTTCATTCGTTGCTGTTCGTAGTCTTTTAGTAACAGTTCGATTTTTAATAGACCCCGTTTCTCCAAAACGTCTTAAGGTCTTTGAAACTTTGGACTTAGACAAAGGAGTGTCGCCATCGCCATTTCGAAATGTTGCATTAAAGAGATTAACAACATTAGTATAGGATCTTTGCAGATCACCACAACCCCTCGTCATTAGAAGAGATATTCGCTCTCTTTCGAACAAACGGAATATTTTAAAAGTTTTATAAAAAAATGTAATGCAGCTATTGTAACCAACAAGAAAAGAAAGAATTAAGAAATATTTGACGAATTTCTCGAATTAGTTCAACCACAAAACATTATTTGTTCTTTTTTATTGGTCAAGTAATTTTTTAATTTAAGAGTTCGTTTAATGACAAAACTATGACAACAAAAAAATATGGTTTCAACTTACAATTAGTACAAAATCAAGAGCAAATAGAATTTTTGAATCTAAAAGATAAAAATTTTTCATTTAAAAATACATTTCTACAAGCACTTCTATTTTATTTCTAAAATTACACCTCTTTCAGATGCCTTTCAAATAATTTCGAATTTTTAATAAACAATTAGCTTTACAGCCCATGAAAGAGGAGAAAACTTGATTTTTACGGGTTGCCCCCTTTATAAAAATTTTTTTTTTTTTTAAATTAAAATAAATTAATGACAGACCTTTAAATTGCTTTTTATTCGATTTTTAAAAAAAATTAACCTTGTTTTTGTATTTTTGAATATCCTTTTTCGAAACTTTTGAACATTTATTACTTAGAAATAAATTCAAATTTTCCATCAGTAGGCCAGGAGAACTACCCCAAAAATAGTCGTTTAAAATAACTCGTTTGATCTTGAAATAACCTTGAAAATAGAATTGAAGGTAAAATCCAAGGTCACCATCGGATTCCTTATTCACAGTTACCTAGGGTATGCCTTTTGCTTATTTTGTTTCACCACTAAACTAGAGAGATTTTTAAGAAGCCATACTTTGACCTCTATTTGACCTCTAGAGGTTACGTTAACACATATCCGGACGTAAAATTCTCCTCTTTTTTCGATTACGGTATAAAAAGTAGGGGCTCCCATTTAAAAAAATGAGATTGATCTTGAAATGACCTTGGAAATGAGGTTCAAGGTCAAATCCAAGGTCACCATCGGATTCCTTGTCACCTAGAGTATTCCTTTTGTTGGTTTTTTTGTAACTACTAAACTAGAGAGATTTTTAAGAAGTCATACTTTGACCTCTATTTGACCTACAGAGGTTACGTTAACCTCATACCTAAATACATATCCAGACGTAAAATTTTTCGCTATTTTTGATTACGGTATAAAAAGTAGGGGTTCCCATTTTAAAAAATGAGGTTGACCTTGAAATAACCTTGGAATTAAGATCCAAAGTCAAATATAAGGTCACTATCGGATTCCTTGTTCAAAATTACCTAGAGTATGCCTTTTTTTGTTTTGTTTTACTTTAAAAGTGGCAAAATTTCCAGGGGTTTCCATACTTATTTCTCACCCTATATAATGAGTAAAAGAAAATCACAATGAACATTGAATGTTAATTGATAAAACCGTGGCTTAAAAAGTTGTGTTATCAAAATGAGACAATACTAAAGATAAGAACATACATATGCGCTAATTACAAATATAAAACGGCTAATAATTAGTCTTGTCGTTGTATGTCCAACTATAACTTAAAAAAAATGAGGAGTATTCACAGCAGAAACGATATGAATATAGTCACGATTGCAGATGGCCTAATAGAAGTCATTTAACTAGAAGCAGTAAACGACCGAAATACAACAACTGATGAAAGAGAAAATAATAGAATAATAAAAAAAACAGACGCATCATCGAACAAACTAAAAACCAGGAACTTTATCAACATAAATTTTGTTAGGGCAACGGAAGATGCTACAAGTAAAGATAAGGATCTAAATATAGAAAAGTATAGACCTATAGAAACAGTCTTCACAGAAACAGATAAAATTGCCGAAGGAAATGCTAAGAAGATGGAGGTGATGGAAGCTCCAGGTATGCCTGTGCTGCATTCAAACAACTATCGTATGATCTATAGAGGTATCAACTATATAGGCTCGAATAGGGCAATATTCTATTTTGATAGAGGTATAAGAGGGAATCAAATTTTTACAAACTCTATGTATTCTTTGAAACACCAACCACCAGATGAGGATATTGTGATTATAGATGATATTGTGTTTACATCATCATGCAAATGTGATTTATGAAATCAGCATAAAGAAATATTTCCACATTATAGAGTAGGTTGTGTTGCGGGTCTGACAAGCCCAACTAGACTCAGCAGTATGGAAAGAATGCTCCATGCAAGAGATAGAAATGCATCTCCTTACGTAATGGTAACAGCAAGACAAATGCTAGTTAGGTATTGGTAATGGGATGGTTTGGTATGTCGTACAGGTTTCTTTATCCGAAAATGAATAAATATAATTTGTGCTAAATCTTTAAACAATACTGTATAATAGAATGCTGTGAAACCTTAGAGCATATACTACTGGAGAAAGCACGTTTATGGAAAGAGTGTATACGACCGAGCAAGAAAAAGAGAGACAGTTTGGGTACCACCTTTCTCTCTCGTGTAGGCACAGGATTGGTTGACGCCACTTCTTTTAAAGAGAAAACGTTTACCCAAACTATTGCTCTCTCTCTCTCAATATCGTCTACACTTTTTGTTCAGGTGTGCTTCCTCCAGTAGTATATGCTCTAAGTGTAAAAAAGAATAAGTGTTATTTTGAATTATTTTTTTTTTAATGTACGAAATAATGGAATGTTATAATATAATAATTAAGATAATTTAATGTTGTTAAATAAATCATTGTTAAACTGATTAATACCTAAATTTATAATTATATTTAATATATTATGCAATGTACTGGTTTTGGATAGTAACAGAGCTAATCCAAACCAGAGTGATAGCTTGTGTGAGTGTGAGTAGGCCTGATGGTACGGAGCCATGTGAGGAAGTCCGGCATGGATCCGTGCTGTCAGTATGTATGTGAGTTAGTGTGGTTACTGGTTATAGCTGTATTGGATAGAGTATAACTAACTGACACCTTATTAATGCAGACCAGCAAACAGGAAATATGTTTTTTGACACTCCGTGCGAGAAGCTCGATATCACGCACGCTGTACAAAGTGACACGTGCGAAAATGGAGCTTCTCACACGTCGTGTCAAAAAATAGTGTTCGATACTCGTGCGAGAAAGTGATTTCTTACTCGTGTGACCTTTTCACCCTCGCTTCGCTCGGGCGCAAACCGCCACACGAGTAAAAAATCACTTTATCGCACTAGTACCGAAATATACTATTTCCTCCGCAGAGTTGCGGCGTTCAAATGTTCTATTATGTAATAAAACTACTGCGTAATAGCCTGTTATTTTTGTATGTAACTTTGGAATAAATAAATAAATAAATAAAAGAACGTTCGAATTTGTCACGTAACGAGATACGTAATTTTGTGACATAACATAATTACGTAATTATTTTCAATAGGAATATTAAAAAATTCATTTAAATATCTATTCTATTCTAAGGGTCTCTATGACGCCCATGTGATCATAGAAGCAGAAAAATTTTGGAATAGAAGGGTTGGAATAGAGCTGACTGGCTATTTTTATTATGCACCGTCTATTCGGCAGACTCTGAGCGCATTCCGTAAGTCGAACGTAAGCACTAAAGTTTGTTTAAAAACTCCCAAATTTTCAATTCATTTTGAAACGTTTTAAAACATAAATTTTTTTAACAGTTAGGTAAAAGTTTAAAACATGCATACTTTGCGCATTCCTTTTTTGCATTTCGGAAAAGCTATATGAAAAGTTTTGGAACGTTCCGTAATGACAAATTTTTAATAAACCGTATGTGCATACTTATGACTTATGGAGTAAGCCCTCTATTCTACCAATCTAACTGCACCCTATGGTTTATGAGTATATGTCTGGAACTTTTAACCTTTTACGAACAGGGTTTTATAGAAATTTAAAAGCTTATAATTCAAGTTCTTAAGATGGCACAGGCTTTTACCAGTGCTTAAAATTTTCGTTTTAAAAAGTAGAATCTGTACTCGCACTTTAGTGTCGATTGAAAAATAGTTACTGACGATATACAATTTCATACGTCAACAATGATGCGTTTTTCATAATTTTCTACACGTGTTTTTTATGATTTATACAAATTAACTTACTTTCAGTCGTATTTTAATTTTTACATCATAATTTGCATAATAAAAACAACTATTTAAGATCACGCCGATAAATGTTCTATGATTTATTAACAAGTTTCACCAATTTTAAGGGCTGTGTAATTATCCATGCAAAAATTACACATACCTTAAAAATGGTGAAACTAATTAATAAAGCATAGCACATTAATAGACGTAATCTTAAATTGTTGTTTTTATTATGCAAATTATGATGTAAAAATTAAAATACGGTTGAAAGTAAGTAACTTTTCATGTATCGTAAGAAACACGTATAGAAAATTATGAACAATGCATCATTTTTGACGCATAAAATTATAGATAGTTAGTAACTATTTTTCAATTGACACCAAAGTTCGAGTACATATTCTACTCTTTAAAACAAAAATTTTAAGCACTGGTCAAAGCCTGTGCTGTCTTAGAAACTTGAATTATGAACTTTTGAATTGCTATAACACCCTGTTCCTAAGAAGTGAAAAGTTTCAGAGACATACCCTTACACATTCGAGCTTTTATTTCTTTTACGTGTAAAGCCTCAAAGTATTCATATAGATTTTTTCTGTATTTTGGGTCGACAAATTTTCGATTGCGGTCTTAGTAGCCAGTCTTATTAAAGAGAGTACGGAAACTTTCCTTACTAATAAAAAAAAATCATAAATGAATTATAAAAAGACGTAATAGTTGGAAAAATAACACGATGCACCGTGGTATTAATGCTTTAAAATGAAAAATATAAGATAGTATATTATTAACCAAGGGAAAGAAGTTGATGCGAGCAATCGATCGTTGACTTTTCTCCCGAGGTGAATATACGATTTTTTCTTATTCCTGGCAAACAATTTGCGCAATAATGTGTTAATTCATAAAAAATTCATGAAAATTTCATTGAAATTGTTGCGGCTGTAGTGCGTCGGCGCACAGAATAGTGGACTTGCGCACTAGCGATTATACGAGTATGAGGAAAAAGCGGCATGCGAGTGTGAGAGAGAAAGAGAGCAAGCGAGCCTACTGTAGCAATAAATTCAAGTATATTAAACTGTTAGGTAATAATTCGTACAGTAATTCAGAAGTATTAGAGCAATTTAATACTTTATTATTTCTAAAAGTTATTTAGAAATCTACATTACAGTTAGTATGTGCATATAGACACACATATACAATTTTTCTTTCTTTTCGGTGTATCTTAAGAGCAGGCCAGACTCGCTGTCCTTGTCTAATTGAGATTTTTGTTATTTACTCAAGTAACCTTGATTCTACTTAAATATTTTGTAGTCTATATAACAAAAAGTAAACACTGTTTCATTCATTTTTATGAATTAAAACCAGCATTTTGATATGTAAATTAAGCTACGGAATCCACTTCATAGGGCCACATACGGAATGTTACCATATTTTGTCGCTAATTTGCCGCTAATTTGTTGCTCTATCCCGGATTTTGTCGCTCCAGCCGTTTCCGAGAAACAATGGCTACCGTAGCTTAATATTAAGCTACGGCATCCACTACAGTAACTCAGGAACGGCTAGGGTTAGCAACTCCATTCTGGTTGCATAATTTGTCGCTTTTTGTCGCTCTAAGATAGAATAGTTCGTAAGTCCCAAAACCTAACCCAGACCCGGATATGGCCATTGGGCCCGAGTGAAAATGGAAACTTTTTTTCTTTGTATATTTAAAAAGTCATGCGATGTTTGATAATTTGTTGCTAATTTGTCGCTGACATTTAATCCAACACTGGATTTTGTCGCTCCAGCCGTTTCCCAAAAACAATAGCTACCGTAGCTTAATATTAAGCTACGGCATCCACTACAGTAACTCAGGAACAGCTAGGGTTAGCAACTCCATTCTGGTTGCATAATTTGTCGCTTTTTTGTCGCTCTAAGATAGAATAGTTCGTAAGTCCCAAAACCTGACCCCGACCCGGATATGGCCATTGGGCCCAAATGAAAATGGAAACTTTTTTTCTTAATGTATCTAAAAAGTCATGCGATGTTTGATAATTTGTTGCTAATTTGTCGCTCACATTTAATCCAACACTGGATTTCGTCGCTCCAGCCGTTTCCGAGAAACAATGGCTACCGTAGCTTAATATTAAGCTACGGCATCCACTACAGTAACTCAGGAACGGCTAAGGTTAGCAACTCCATTCTGGTTGCATAATTTGTCGCTTGTTTGTCGCTCTAAGATAGAATAGTTCGTAAGTCCCAAAACCTGACCCAGACCCGGATATGGCTATTGGGCCCAAATGAAAATGGAAACTTTTTTTCTTAATGTATCTAAAAAGTCATGCGATGTTTGATAATTTGTTGCTAATTTGTCGCTCACATTTAATCCAACACTGGATTTTGTCGCTCCAGCCGTTTCCGAGAAACAATGGCTACCGTAGCTTAATATTAAGCTACGGCATCCACTACAGTAACTCAGGAACGGCTAAGGTTAGCAACTCCATTCTGGTTGCATAATTTGTCGCTTTTTTGTCGCTCTAAGATAGAATAGTTCGTAAGTCCCAAAACCTGACCCAGACCCGGATATGGCTATTGGGACCGAGTGAAAATAGAAACTTATTTTCTTTGTGTATCCAAAAAGTCATGCGATGTTTGATAATTTGTTGCTAATTTATCGCTGACATTTAATCCAACACTGGATTTTGTCGCTCCAGCCGTTTCCCAAAAACAATAGCTACCGTAGCTTAATATTAAGCTACGGCATCCACTACATTAACTCAGGAACGGCTAGGGTTAGCAACTCCATTATGGTTGCATAATTTGTCGCTTTTTTGTCGTTCTAAGATAGAATAGTTCGTAAGTCCCAAAACCTGACCCAGACCCGGATATGGCCATCGGGACCGAGTGAAAATGGAAACTTTTTTTCTTAATGTATCTAATAAGTCATGCGATGTTTCTAATACTAAAGTAGCTATAGAAAATTTGTCACCTTCAAGATCTTAACATCAGAGCAGAAAGAAAATTCCTTATGTGAAATGGATTTTAATTGGGATGCATTTGGGAATAAGTCGTTCTTGATAGTTAAAACCATTGAGACTGTGAGCGCAATTGAAAGATGTTTTTGATCTTACTGAGGCTTGAAGGATTTTGTTGCTCTAGTGATTCTTTGAACTAAACACTCTAGATATATTTTTTTTTTTTTTTTTTTGGATTCAGATACGTCTGGAAATTTGTCGCTCATGATATTTAAATAAATTTAAATAGTATTTATTAAAGCTACAAGTATTTTTTCGCTCTAAAAATATATGATTCCTAGTACGCCAAAATGGTTTTTATGCAAATTTTTGTGATTGAAATGCATTTAGGAATTTATCGCTCTTAAAATTTAAAAATATTAACACTTCAAACGCAATATAAAGATGATTCTGATACTACAGGAGCTTCAAGGATTTTGTCGCTCTGAAAATTTATGGTTGCTAGCACTAAAAAATGATTTTTATACAAATTTTGTGATTTTCATGCATCTGGGAATTCGTCGCTCTTGAGATTGTTAACAATCAGAACTCTAAAAACCATAAAAAGATATTTCTAATATCACAGAAGCTGCCAAGAATTTGTTGCTTCTTGAATTATAGCATCCAAGAATATAGAAAATACTTTTATGCAAGTTTTTTGAATTGGAATGAATTAGAGAGTAAGTCGCTTGTGACATTTGTAACTATTGAGACTTTGAATGCAATTGAAAGATGATTGTCACCTTACTGAAGCTTTAGGGATTTTGTCGCTCTAGTGATTCTTTAATTAGCTAACTCTGAATATTTTGTTATATCAGTTCTTTAATTTACATGCGTTTGGGAATTTGTCGCTCATAATATTTAAATAAATTTCAACTTTTAATTCAATAAAAATATGATTTTGATTCAACAGAAGCTAGAAGGATTTTGTCGCTCTAAAGATCTATGGTTCCTAGCACGCTAAAATAATTTTTATGGAAATTTTTGTTATTTAAATGCATCTAGGAATTTGTCGCTCTTAAAATTTGAAATAATTAACACTTGAAAGGCAATATAAAAATGATTCTGATACTACAGAAGCTTCAAGGATTTTTTCGCTTTAAAAACTTATGGTTGCTGGCACTATAAAATGATTTTTATATAAATTTTGTGATTTTCATGCCTCTAGGAATTTGTCGCTCTTGAAATTTAAAAAAATTAACACTTTAAACGCAATATAAAGATGATTCTGATACTACAGGAGCTTCAAGGATTTTGTCGCTCTGAAAATTCATGGTTGCTAGCACTAAAAAATGATTTTTATACAAATTTTGTGATTTTCATGCATCTGGGAATTTGTCGCTTTTGAGATTGTTAACAATCAGAACTCTAAAAACCATAAAAAGCTATTTCTGATATCACAGAAGCTGCAAAGAATTTGTTGGTTCTTAATTTATAGCATCCAAGCACATAAGAAATACTTTTATGCAAGTTTTTTGAATTGAAATGAATTAGAGTGTTAGTCGCTTGTGACATTTGTAACTATTGAGACTTTGAATGCAATTAAAAGAGGTTTGTCACCTTACTGAAGCTTTAAGAATTTTGTCGCTATAGTGATTCTTTAATTAGCTAACTCTAAATATTTTGTTATATCGGTTCTTCAATTTACATGCGTTTGGGAATTAGTCGCTCATGATATTTAAATAAATTTTAACTTTTAATTCGATAAAAATGAGATTTTAATTCAACAGAAGCTACAAGGATTTTGTCGCTCTAAAAATCTATGGTTCCTAGCACGCTAAAATAATTTTTATGGAAATGTTTGCTATCGCAATGCATCTAGGAATTTGTCGCTCTTGAAATTTAAAAAAATTAATACTTAAAAGGCAATATAAAAATGATTCTGATACCGCAGGAGCTTTAAGGATTTTGTCGCTCTAAAATTTTATGGTTGCTGGCACTATAAAATGATTTTTATAACAATTTTGTGATTCTCATGCATCTGGGAATTTGTCGCTCTTAAAATTTGAAAATATTAACACTTTGAACACAATATAAAAATGATTCTGATACCACAGGAGCTTCAAGGATTTTGTCACTCCCTTTGTCACTTATAAATTAAAAAGCAACAAATTCTTTGCAGCTTCTGTGATATCAGAAATAGCTTTTTATGGTTTTTCGAGTTGTGATTGTTAACAATAACAAGAGCGACGAATTCCCAGATGCATGAAAATCACAAAATTTGTATAAAAATCATTATTTAGTGCTAGCAACCATAAATTTTCAGGGCGACAAAATCCTTGAAGCTCCTGTAGTATCAGAATCATCTTTATATTGCGTTAAAAGTATTAATATTTTCAAATTTTAAGAGCGACCAATTCCCAGATGCATAAAAATCACAAAATTGTTATAAAAATCATTTTATAGTGCCAGAAACCATTAATTTTTAGAGCGACAAAATCCTTGAAGCTCCTGTGGTATCAGAATCATTTTTATATTGCCTTTTAAGTATTAATTTTCTCAAATTTTAAGAGCGACGAATTCCTAGATGCATTTCGGTACCAAACATTTCCATAAAAATCATTTTATAGTGCCAGCAACCATAAATTTTCAGAGCGACAAAATTCTTGAAGCTCCTGTAATATCAGAATCATCTTTATATTGCGTTTAAAGTGTTAATTTTTTTAAATTTCAAGAGCGACAAATTCCCTGATGCATGAAAATCACAAAATTTATATAAAAATCATTTTATAGTGCCAGCAACCATAAATTTTTAGAGCGACAAAATCCTTGAAGCTCCTGTAGTATCAGAATCATTTTTATATTGCCTTTTAAGTGTTAATTATTTCAAATTTTAAGAGCGACAAATTCCTAGATGCATTTAAATAACAAAAATTTCCATTAAAATTATTTTAGCGTGCTAGGAACCATAGATTTTTAGGGCGACGAAATCCTTGTAGCTTCTGTTGAATTAAAATCATATTTCTATTGAATTAAAAGTTTTAATTTATTTAAATATCTATGCGACAAATTCCCAAACGGATGTAAATTGAAGAACTGATATAAAAAAATATTTAGAGATAGCTGATTAAAGAATTACTAGAGCGACTAAATCCTTAAAGCTTCAGTAAAGTGACAAACATCTTTTGATTGCATCCAAAGTCTTAATAGTTACCAATGTGCAAGCGACTTACTCTCTAATTCATTCAAATTCAAAAAACTTGCATAAAAGTATTTCTTATGTTCTTGGATGCTATAAATTAAGAAGCAACGAATTCTTGGCAGCTTCTGTGATATTAGTAATATCTTTTTATGGTTTTTAGAGTTCTGATTGTTAACAATCTCAAGAGCGACTAATTCCCAGATGCATGAAAATCACAAAATTTGTATAAAAATCATTTTATAGTGCCAGCAACCATAAATTTTTAGAACGACAAAATTCTTGAAGCTCCTGTAGTATCAGAATCATTTTTATATTGCCTTTTAGGTATTAATTTTTTCAAATTTTAGGAGCAACAAATTCCTAGATGCATTGCGATAGCAAACATTTCCATGAAAATTATTTTAGCGTGCTAGGAACCATAGATTTTTAGGGCGACAAAATCCTTGTAGCTTCTGTTGAATTAAAATCATATTTTTATTGAATTAAAAGTTTTATTTTATTTGAATATCATGAGCGACAAATTCCCAAACGCATGTAAATTGAAGAACTGATATAAAAGATATTTAGAGTCAGCTGATTAAAGAATTAGTAGAGCGACTGAATTCTTAAAGCTTCAGTAAAGTGACAAACATCTTTTGATTGCATTTAAAGTCTTAATAGTTACAAATGTCAGAAGCGACTTACTCTTTAATTCATTCCAATTCAAAAAACTTGCGTCAAAGTATTTCCTATGTTCTTGGATGCTATAAATTAAGAAGCAACAAATTCTTTGCAGCTACTGTGATATTAGAAATATCTTTTTATGGTATTTAGAGTTCTGATTGTTAACAATCTCAAGAGCGACAAATTCCCAGATGCATGAAAATCACAAAATTTGTATAAACATCATTTTATAGTGCCAGCAACCATAAACTTTCAGAGCGACAAAATCCTTAAAGCTCCTGTAATATCAGAATCATCTTTATATTGCCTTTTAAGTGTTGATTATTTCAAATTTTAAGACCAATAAATTCCTAGATGCATTTAAATAAAAATTTCCATAAAAATTATTCTAGCGTGCTAGGAACCATAGATTTTTAGAGCGACAAAATCCTTAAAGCTTCAGTAAGGTGACAAACATCTTTTAATTGCATTTAAACTCTTAATAGTTACAAATGTCACAAGCGACTTACTCTATAATTCATTCCAATTTAAAAAACTTGCATAAAAGGATTTCCTATGTTCTTGGATGCTATAAATTAAGAAGCAACAAATTCTTTGCAGCTTCTGTGATATTAGAAATATCTTTTTATGGTTTTTAGAGTTCTGATTGTTAACAATCTCAAGAGCGACGAATTCCCAGATGCATGAAAATCACAAAATTTGTATAAAAATCATTTTTTAGTGCTAGCAACCATAAATTTTCAGAGCGACAAAATCCTTGAAGCTCCTGTAGTATCAGAATCATCTTTATATTGCGTTTGAAGTGTTAATATTTTTAAATTTTAAGAGCGACAAATTTCTAAATGCATTTCAATCACAAAAATTTGCATAAAAACCATTTTGGCGTACTAGGAATCATATATTTTTAGAGCAAAAAATACTTGTAGCTTTAATAAATACTATTTAAATTTATTTAAATATCATGAGCGACAAATTTCCAGACGTATCTGAATCCAAAAAAAAAAAAAAAAAATATATCTAGAGTGTCTAGTTCAAAGAACTTACGAACTATTCTATCTTAGAGCAACAAAAAAGCGACAAATTATGCAACCAGAATGGAGTTGCTAACCCTAGCCGTTCCTGAGTTACTGTAGTAGATGCCTTAGCTTAATATTAAGCTACGGCAGCCATTGTTTCTCGGAAACGGCTGAAGCGACAAAATCCAGTGTTGGATTAAATGTCAGCGATAAATTAGCAACAAATTATTAAACATCGCATGACTTTTTAGATACACAAAGAAAAAAAGTTTCCATTTTCACTCGGGCCCAATAGCCATATCCGGGTCTGGGTCAGGTTTTGGGACTTACGAACTATTCTATCTTAGAGCGACAAAAAAGCGACAAATTATGCAACCAGAATGGAGTTGCTAACCCTAGCCGTTCCTGAGTTACTGTAGTGGATGCCGTAGCTTAATATTAAGCTACGGTAGCCATTGTTTCTCGGAAACGGCTGAAGCGATAAAATCCAGTGTTAGATTAAATGTCAGCGACAAATTAGCAACAAATTATCAAACATCGCATGACTTTTTAGATACACAAAGAAAAAATGTTTCCATTTTCACTCGGGCCCAATAGCCATATCCGGATCTGGGTCAGGTTTTGGGACTTACGAACTATTCTATCTTAGAGCGACAAAAAAGCGACAAATGATGCAACCAGAATGGAGTTGCTAACCCTAGCCGTTCCTGAGTTACTGTAGTGGATGCCGTAGCTTAATATTAAGCTACGGTAGCCATTGTTTCTCGGAAACGGCTGGAGCGATAAAATCCAGTGTTAGATTAAATGTCAGCGACAAATTAGCAACAAATTATCAAACATCGCATGACTTTTTAGATATACAAAGAAAAAAAGTTTCCATTTTCACTCGGGCCCAATGGCCATATCCGGGTCTGGGTCAGGTTTTAGGACTTGCGAACTATTCTATCTTAGAGCGACAAAAAAGCGACAAATTATGCAACCAGAATGGAGTTGCTAACCCTAGCCGTTCCTGAGTTACTGTAGTGGATGCCGTAGCTTAATATTAAGCTACGGTAGCCATTGTTTCTCGGAAATGGCTGGAGCGACATAATCCGGGATAGAGCAACAAATTAGCGACAAATTAGCGACAAAATATGATACTATTCCGAATGTGGCCCTATGAAGTGGATTCCGTAGCTTAATATACATGAGATCACCCCACCTAAGGGAAACATTTTCGGCTGAAACTGCAGGATATGATTTTTTGATGAAAAAAATGAACTTGTGTCTTTTCTTTTTATCGAATAGGCTCCCTAGACAAGGATATGGACATTTTTTTTTAAATATGGTGAATAAAAGCCTTTATAAGAACTTAAATAACCAAAGAACTAAGACTCTTCTGACAAAAAAATGCATAAAAAATAAAATGAAGCACGAAGCGAATGCTTTAATTTAAGCTTTGTTGCATTAAAGAGTTTTAAGTGGTTCAAAAGTTACAGGTGATTAGAATATGTTAATGAAATAACGTGAAAAATTGATCATATTTTAAATGCTAAAAATATTAAGTAAATGCGTGGTAATATTCAATTAAGAATAACTTTCGAACAACAAAAGCTTTTTTAATGCAACAAAGCTGAAATTAAAGCATTCAATTCGTGCTTCATTTTATTTTTATGCATTTTCTGTAAGAGTTTTAGTTCTTTGGTTATTTAAGTTCTTATAAAGGCTTTTATTCACCATATTTAAAAAAAAAATGTCCATATCCTGGTCCAGGGAGCCTATTCGACAAAAAAAAAAGACACGGGTTCATTTTTTTTTCATCAAAAAATCATATCCTGCAGTTTCAGCCGAATCTGTTTCCCAGGGGTGGGGTGCTCTTATTGTTAGTACGTGGGAAGCTCTTGAAAATTGGTTCCCTTCACCTTTCATGGGTACCGCACGTTGATATGATTACAAAAAAGTTTAATAGAGTTTTGTATGTCCTGCGGTTTTTCCGCCGGTACACCACGGAGACTCTGCGTAAACAGCTCGCAACCGCCCTGCTGTTTCCACATCTTGACTATTATTCAGTAGTTCTGCTCGATGCTTCTCAGGAGTTGAGAAGACGAATACAGAGATTACAAAATTCATGTGTGAGATATGTAATGGGTTTGAGAATGGGTGATCATGTCTCTCCTTATAGAACCGCGTTGGGTTGGCTGCGCACTGATTCGAGGAGACAGTATTTTTTGGCTGTGCTTATGTACAAAATCGTGCGCATGAATACTCCAGAGCATCTAGTGAGTCTCTTCACTAGATGTGTACCTAGGGCGGCTACTAGGGGAGAGGTTGAGGATCTTGCGGTGCTTTTTATGCGCACTGAGACTGGAAGGAATTCCTTCCAAGTTCAAGGTGTGCATTTTTGGAATTCCCTACCTGCTGAAATTAAGTATCTTTCTTCTATCAGCAGGATTAAGACGTCGATGAGCGGGTACTTGCTTGACCTTGAATAACAGATACTCTCTTCATGTTATATTTATAGTCCCTTTATGTTAATTTATTATCATGTGTAGTCCCGTATATAAATTTAAGGTGTACTTGTATTTATAGTATGGATGATGAGCGCATGGTTGTGAGTGAATGTATTACTTTTTATTCTTTTGACTTTTTGACTCGTTTGATTTTATTATATTTTATTTTTAGATTGTTTTTACTAGTTTGACTGATAGATATTAATTCGACAGATTTGTTTATTGTTATTTTATTGATGATTGTGTGTGTATTTTATTATTGTAATGATCTGTGATATCACTCTGAAAAGTGACTTACTTATGTAGTATTATTAGTTTTAGGAAATCGACTGTGATATCATGAATGCAATAATTACATGTAACGTTACAGTATTATCTCATTTCTGTATTTTATTATGTATTATTTATTATATTTTTTTGTTACACATTTTTTGTAAACTATTACAAATAAATACATATCTATCTATCTATCCTTAGTGTAGTTTTAATTTTAAAACCATTTGAAAAATTGAAAAAAATTTTTGATCTTTTCATTTTTTTCTTCTATTTTACGTAAATTACTTGATAAATTTGCTTTGAAATTTGCATGAGAATTATTTGCATCTGTCAAAAGAAGTATGACTTTTAAAAACCGATTTTCTTAGCATAGTTTTAATTTTTTTAAATTTTCATTTGTCATTTTTTTTTATTTTACGTAAACTACTCGATAGATTTGCTCTGAAATTTGTATACAAATTATTTGCTACTGTCTTTATAAAACAAGCTTTGAAAAAATAATTTTCTTAGCTCAATGAGCTTCATGAGAAAGCATTGCGCCAAAGCACTTGGCAGCATTTTTAGTTTACCAATAGCGCTGTTAAGAGGAGGTCACGTATCTCTGTCCTTTTCTAATCAAAGAAATGATTTTTTTACAAAAACTAATAACTTTAGCAAAAAATGAAGAGAAAGCCGCATCTTGTATCAAAAAGAGGAATATTTTCTTTGATGAGAAAGAATTAATTTTATTGCTTCGTTTTCGAGAAAACCTTGAAAAACTTAAATCATAGAGGTTAGGGTGGACAATTTGGTTTTTCAAGGTTTTCTCGAGAACGAAGCAATAAAATTAATTTTTTCTTATCAAAGAAAATATTCCTCTTTTCGATACAAGATGCGGCTTTCTCTTCATTTTTTGCTCAAGTTATTAATTTTTGTAAAAAAATCATTTCTTTGATTAGAAAAGGACAGAGATACGTGACCTCCCGTTAAGGGCATTACGGAACTTGCTATCTTCTAAAATAATTCATTAATATTTTAATTCCAAATTCACAAGTAAACGGTACGTTAGATCGAGTTACGGACAACTTACAGAATTAACTAAAACACTGTACGTAAAAAGTTACAAACAATTTTTTGGTATATTGTATTTTGAGGTTAGGTTTATCGAGCTTGATATCTCATTTACATTCAAAGCTTATAAAAAAATAACAAGTCCAAATGATCTTTTATTTTAATAAGAATTATTGTATTAACATAGTTTTAGTGCGGACAATTCATTACAATTGCTTAAATTACGAATTTAAAAAGATATCAATAAAATAATAAAAGCAAAAATTGTGTCCAGCAGCTCCGGCATCCCCTTAAGAGCAGGTCGTACATCTCTGTCCTTTTCTAATCAAAGAATTAATTTTTCTGCAAAAACTAATAATTGTAGCAAAAAATAAGGAGATAGCATCATCTTGTATCATAATAATCAGTATTTTCTTTAAGAGGCGGCCGTATAGTTCTGTCCTTGTCTAATCTTAATTTTCGTTATAATTAGTAAACTAAATATTTTTATACAAAAGTAAGGGCAGAGCCCAATAGATTTAAGGATGAATAGACGATTCTATTCTATTAAAAAATATAAAATTTTCATTAGTTTTCGAGTGAAGTCTGAAACGGAAAAAGAGTTGAACACTTCAATCAAATTTAACTCTTTTCCGTTTCAGACTTCACTCGAAAACTAATGAAAATTTTATATTTTTTCATAGAATAGAATCGTCTGCTCATCCTTAAATCTATTGGGCTCTGCCCTTACTTTTGTATAAAAATATTTAATTTAGCCATAATAACGAAAATTTAGATTAGACAAGGACAGAACTATACGGCCTCCTCTTAATAAGGAAAAATTTGTTTTATCGATTAGTTTTGAAGAAAACCTCGGAAAACTTAAAAAATAGAGGTTAGGATAGACGATTTAGTTTTTCGAAGTTTTTTTAAAAACGAAGCGGTAAAAATAATTTTTCCTCGTAAAAGAAAATATTGCTTTTTATTACGAGATAGGGCTTTCTTCTTATTTTTTGCTACAATTAATAGGTTTTGCAGAAAAATGACTTTTTTTGTTAGAAAAGGATAGAGATATACGACCTGCTCTTAACGAGATTTCGGAGTTGCTAGAATCGATTTTTGCTTTTTTTATCTGATTGATATCTCTTTAAATTGACTATTGAGACAAATATAGTGACTATTCTGCGCTAAAGCTACATTATTTCAATCATTTTCGTTAAAAAAAATCACCTGAAGTTTTTATTTTTTTATGAACTTTAAATGAAAATTAGATATCAACCTCGATAAGCCTTACCTTAAAATACTATACATTAAAAGTTTGTTCATAACTTTTTATGTGTGGTATTTTAATAAATTTCTTGAGTTTTCCGCACTCAGGATTAATCTTATAAATTTTTTTCTGTAGTGAAAGAATATGATTTGACGCACCGTTTACTCATGAACTGTGAATAAAAATATTATTAGGAGGGGATAACTACGATATCCTTTTAATACATTTAATTTTTCAGATTTTTGAAATTTTCACCATTTTTTGAAACTTATATAATGGTGGGAAACTTAAAAATTAAAAGAATTCTATAAACTAAAAGTAATTTGGTGCAAAATAAAATAAAAGATGATAGAAATATACGTATATACAAAATTTAATTATGAAATAAAATCGAAAATATAAATATAATGTTAAGAAAATTTCTGTATAAGAAAGAATAGTAGATATTAATATTCAATAAAAATAATGTGGGACACGTCAAATAAACAAAAAATGTGATTTAAAAGTAAATTCTTTGTTGTTTGATTCTTTTGTTATTCCCTCTCTACGTAACGAATCAAACAACAGAATTTACTTTTAACACATTCTTTGGAGCCGGTCTATGTTTTTTCATAAACACACTTACGAGCTCCGTCGTTAAAGGACGAAAAGAAACTCAGTTGCCAAAGGCAGCTGGCTTGCATCCTAGTGGATCGGGGTTCGACTCCCTGGGAAAATTGGGAAAAACAATTTTCGTAGTTTTCCGTAGGGAAGAGAACCTGAAGAACACAAAAAAACACAAAATAGAGAGTTCCTTGGACCAATACAAAAAAAAATTTAATAATAAAAAGTCCCCTCGGGGCAAAAATAATTAATAAAAAAATAAATTGATGATGGCTTATGATGATAAGTCGAAAGGCCAATTTAAGAAAGAAGAAGAAGAACACATTCTTTGTTTATGTCACGAGTTACGCGTTATTTTTATTAATCATTAATGTCTACAATTTATTCTTATACAGAAATTTCCTTATCTTTATATTTATATTTCCGATTTTATTTTTAAATCTACTAATAATTTAATTTTTTTAGATATATAAATGTAAACTAAAATTTGCATAAATATATCTAACGTGCAGTAGTTAAAAGTCGTTCACACAAGATGGGCAACAATAGTGAATTAAAAATTCTGTTTAGTTTAAATATAAAATTATTTGTTATATAAAATATATAATTATTGTTCAATAAATTAATTGTCAAATGTATATTATATTTCATTTCTTCATAGTCAGCTTATTTCTTTGTGGCCGAGAATAAGAGTAGTGTCTTTTGCAAATATGGAATTATTTTTCCTCCAGAGAGCAAAATAATTATTTTGCTGCCTAGGGTAAAAAAGAATTATTTTGCTCTCTGACAACCGACATGGAAGATTGAATTCTGCTCCCTGAGTGTGAAAAAATATCATTATCGGTAGGGTATATAGATATGTATATGGTACATACATAAATATTTACATATATTAAGAATTAAAGATTTTGCTCATTATATTCAGAAAGAAATTTTTTACATGTTATCAAAAATAAATAATATCGTAATTTATTTTTATATCTAAATGATCACACCAATAAAGAGTCATCCACTTTCTGTGAGATATCTTTTCTGTCAGTGTTTAAAAATTATGTAACAGAATTACGAAACTTATACTAAATTACAAAATTTATTATTAATAGTATTGCGTCACAAAATCACGAAATTCGAACCAAATTTCCTAAAAAAATTTCGTGATTGGTATGAAATTACAAAATAAAATTATGTAATTCATACGAATAAGCGATTGAACTTTTTGCGGAACACGATATATAAAAATTACATGATCATTTTAACTAATTACATTCAAAATATTATCTTGATCTCTTATATCTAAACCGATATCATCGATATTATTATGAATGAACTTATTTAGGATGTAATTCTGATTTTTTACATGTAAATCTATATCAATGACTTTGTCATTAGTGAAGACATTTGGAATGCAAACTGAATTAACTACACCTTGTTTCATATAATTGTCTGTAAAAAATTATTTAATTATTCAATTGATTTGTATGTTGGCCAATAGAATAGATTTAAAATATTAATTGTTTGAACTTACTATTCAAGTTAGCTCAGCTTTACCAGTTAAAACTTAAATATCAATTATTTTTGGCGTACTAAAATCCGTAATATTTTCATTATGATCTATAAAAATAACATTGATAAATCTTATAACAATCTGATTACGTACAAGTATTGTATGCATGAAATTCTAAAAACCTGAACGCACCTAGAAATGCAAAAGTATTTTCAATACACTCCGATTCCAAAAAATTGTCTTTGAAAGGTAATTTTAAGTTGTCTTCTAACTCTAATATAGTTTTATCAGTGAGGTTTTCGTAACGAGCATCATTGTTACACATTTCAATACTTTGTTGAAATATGACATTCCTAAATTCGTTTTCGTCAATGATTCGTGACGATAATTCAAGTGAAATTGTAGAAGAAGATAACCTACAATGTTATAACAAAAAAAATGTATGTTTGAAAAACAATGATTGGAGATTTTAAGTACATGTATTTATTCAAAATAAAATCCATGAACAAATTTGCAGTAAACTAAAGAAAAAGATTTCTATTTTGTTCTTTTACAAAATTATGGATTCATATATATATATATATATATATATATATATATATATATATATATATATATATATATACATGCAACTAAAAATTAATTTCAACTTTATTGAAAAATTTTATGAATTTTGCTTTGTATGCAACCATTCTTTGTCGAAATTTTCAATAATCACTAGATTGACAAATATTTATAAATATAAAATCAACTTGTAAATAATAATTTTAAAATTTACTGTAAATGAAAATTTGAATTTTCGAACTTAATATTTTAGACGAAAAAACCATTGTTGTTATTAAGTATACAGGAACCCTTTTTTTTCAAATTTAATAAAAAAGTTTTATTATTATGTTCTGATTTTTTATTTAAACAACTTTATTAAATAATTTAATTGAAATATGATCATAATAAATTAAATTCTTTCATAGAAAAAATATCTATCTTATCATTTGAATTATATTCAGAACTATAATGGAAATAATGAAATGCTTTTCATTTTAATTATATGACTGATTCCATTCAGATTCATGCAGGCCGTCACTGATTGAATTTTTTTTTCTCTCCTAAGTGATAAAAATACCTTCTAACATGTATATGATGATAAAATTTACCTCATAGAGCGCCCCAAAAAATTTTTTCTTGCTACAGCGTATTTAGTGTTGGGTATAAAAATGAAAATTAAAAAATTTTAAATGAACCTCAATTTTTCAATTACTGTAGCTCCGCCAAATTTTGACCTTTTTGAACGTTCTTTCAATAAAAATGTGTGAAATCCTGTCCAGTTTTCAATGCCGTTTCGATTTTTATGATACGAGTTGATCCCTTTGAGTTATTCATGAAAAACCGAAAAAAGCGATTTTTTTAAACGCAATTTTCTTAAAAACTATATATATATATTTATATATATTCAATTTTTATATGTTTTTATACATAAAAAATACTAACTTTTAGGATAGGTAAGCATAAAAGAAACATATTAATGATTTACAGAAGAAAATCCTGAAATGAAAACAAAAATCAGTGAATCAACATTCTATGCCTTTGACCAAAGTGGGTTATACCACATCCACTTAACGATTCGTGTTTTTGCGTTTATTGCGAGAATTTGAAACTTATGTTGGATGCTTTAAATTAATATAAAAAAGAGAATAAACACGACATTGCGGATTTGAAATTGAAAATATATTCTTCACTTTTTTGTTCGAAAGATAAAAAATGTATTCTAAGAGAATGTAAAGAATGCCCAATTAGAGATAATATTGATTTAAAAGTGATTTCTTTGATGGGAGAAGAATCATATGAAGAAATAACTTACAGTGTTTGGAAAAAATCAGATTTAATGAATAAAACTAGCATAGTTGAAGATTTCTTAATTGAGTTAAGAGAGCACGCTTTCACTGTAAGTACGCATAAAATGGTAAAGAAATTCTACGTGTTGCAATTCAAGAGGTTAAACTTTTAGCAAAAAAAAGTCAATCCCAATCAGTTATTCATGTTGATTTTGCAGAAATCGGACAGTCCTACTTCAAAATGAAATTCAAAGCTACCACTGGAGTAAAAGCCAAGTATCAATTTTCACATCACTATGCTATTTTGGAAATGATAAGACAGTCAGTTATGTCATCGTCTTTGAAGATATTAAACATGATTCGTCTCATGCCCTTAAAGCTATAAATTAAATTATCAACAGCTTAAAAGAAAAACATATTTTGCAAGAACTTGAAGAAGTCGACATCATTTCTGATGGAGCTGCAAGTCATTTCGAAAACAGATATCAATTCTACGAGCTTCAAAACTAAAAAGTAGGCAGAAAAGGGCTTTTTCTGCAACAGATCATGGTCAAGGTGCTTGTGACGGCATTGGTGGTTTAGTTAAACATTATGCTAGTACGCATAATCTATCCAAGAAGAGTGCTGATTTTATTAGAAATGCTAAGGATTTCGCCACTCATGTGTCAAAGAATATTACGTCGATTAACATTCTTGTTATCCGCAAGGATGAGCTAAAAGTTTTTCAACAAACACAAAAAATGGAATGGTTAAAAAATGCAAAATTAAAGGTATCTAAAAAATTCACTGTTGGAAGAGTGAACAAAACCAAGCCTACACTGCTAGAACTTCGAGACATAAGTGGCAAGAAGTAAATTAAAAAGGTTTTTTTAAATTTGGACAATTTTTTGTTCAAATTGATTGTAAATTCATTAGTTTTCATTAATTACTTTTTTTGTGAATTTATTGTTTATTAAAAAATTTATCTTATCACAAATTAAAAATTTTGATAAATAACTAAAATAAATTTTTTATTTTAACAATATCCAAAACAAAATAACTCATGCATTCTAAATATCAGTTTTTACTTAGTTTTAACATTTTTTTTCAAACTTGAAAACCTCATAACTTCGGTTCTAATTGATTAAAAAATTTGATCGGGGGTTTATTTTAAAGATTTTTGTTAATATTTTTGATAAATTAATAAATAAAAGCATAAATGAATTATGAGAAGACGTAATAGTTGGAAAAATAACACGATGCACCGTGGTATTAATGCTTTAAAATGAAAAATATAAAATAGTATATTATTAACCAAGGGAGAGAAGTTGACCATTAAATGCTCGCGTATGGTTTGCCTCTTGAGCGCAGCTCGAGGGGTAAATACGCGAGCAATCGATCGTTAACTTTTCTCCCGAGATGAATATACGATTTTTTCTTAGTCCTGGCGGAAAGTTTGCGCAATAATGTGTTAATTCATAAAAAATTCATGAAAATTTCATTAAAATTGTTGCGGCTGTAGTGCGTCGGCGCACAGAATAGTAGACTTGCGCACTAGCGATTATTCGAGTGTGAAGAAGAAGCGGCATGCGAGTGTAAGAGAGAAAGAAAGCAAGCGAGCCTACTATAGCAATAAATTCAAGTATATTAAACTGTTAGGTAATAATTCGTACAGTAATTCAGAAGTATTAGAGCAATTTAATACTTTATTATTTCTAAAAGTTATTTAGAAATCTACATTACGGTTAGTATGTGCATATAGACACACATATACAATTTTTCTTTCTTTTCGGTGTATCTTAAGAGCAGGCCGGACTCGCTGTCCTTGTCTAATTGAGATTTTTGTTATTTACCTAAGTATTAATCGGTGTATCTGCAAATTAAAGGTTAAGCACAATAGATATTATTATTACAAATATGTATGCACAAGAAAAAAAAATCTACCGATTTGTTTTTGGAAGAGGTAAGGAACGCGAAAATATTATAAACATAAACTTTCACTTCGGCGTTCCTTTCTTTTCTCAAAAACAAAGCTATAGAATTTTTTTTTCTTGTGCATAGATGTTCATAATAATAATAATAATAATAATAATAATAATAATAATAATATATATATATATATATATATATATATATATATATATATATATTTATATATATTCAATTTTCATATGTTTTTATACATAAAAAATACTAAATTTTAGGATAGGTAAGAACATGCCATTTTGCCTTACTTTTGCTTTCTCATAGAGAAAGCATTGTATTGGTAAAAAAATTTTTTTCTATTTTTTCATCAATTTGTACATATTTAGACTCAGGGAGTCGAAAAAAGTGGTTTCCAGAAAATGTCTGTATGTATGTGTGTGTGTGTGTGTGTATGTATTCAGTACGCCAATAAGATCTCGAGAACTACTCGATGGATTAGCTTCAAATTTTGCATGCAATTTATTTTTTTGTCTAACTGGGGGGGAAGCTATTGAAAATTGATCTTCTTAGTTCAGTTTTTTTTTAGAGCCATTTTAAAAATTTTAAAAAAATTTTGATTTTTCATTTTTTTGATATTTTACGTAAACTACCCGAAGAATTTTCTTGAAAATTTGTATAAACATTATTTGCGACTGCCAAAAGAAGAAAAACTTTTACCAACTGATTTTCTTAGCGCACTTTTAATTTTAGAGCATTTTGAAAATTTTGAAAAAAAATTTTTTTTCTCATTTATTTTTTATTTTACGACAACCATTCAATAGATTTGCTCAAAAATTTTCATACAAATTATTTGTTATTGCCTAATTAAAGCAAGCTTGGAAAAACTTATTTTCTTAGCGCAGTTTTAATTTTAGAGCATTTTGTGAATTTTGAATAGAATTTCACTTATTTTTTGGTATTTTACGTAAACTACTCGATGAAGTAGCTTAAAATTATGTATAGAAATTATTTACGATTGCCTAAATAAAATGAACTTTTGAAAACTGGTTTTCTTAGCGTAGTTGTAACGTTAAAGCGTTTTGAAAATTTTAAAACAATGTTTATTTTTCAATTATTTGGTATTTTTTGTAAACTATTCGATGAAAATGTTCCAAAATTTGTATGCAAGTTATTGGTTATAGTGTTAAGAAGACAAGCTTGGGAAAATTAATTTTATAAACGCATTTTTAATTTTAGAGCATCATAAAATCACATTATGCAAATGGCAAAAGTAAGAAAGAGTAAAATTCATATAGTTTTCGTAGGTATTAAGACAGCCTTCAATACAGAGGATAGGGACATTTATATTAAAATCGTATTAAAAAAAATAAAATCAAAATACTCTAACTCAATGCGCTCTAAGAGAAAGCATTGCGCCAAAGCACTTGGCAGCGTTTTTAAACAGATTTTTAAACATTTTTTTCTCATCCCCTGGCGAAAAGTGTGCGAAATTCCCCGCATATCTCGTAGAAAAGTAGTCTATTAAATGCTTATACTGAGTTGCGCACAAAACTTGTGCGCCGATTCAGAGACCATTGGCTGGTTCACTCTGTCCCTCTCGCACTCATATACTTATTTATACACAATGTTACTGCTACATACACGATGACACTCCTTTTACACAGTGTATTAGATTATATATAAAATATAACATTATTCAAATACTTAAATTTTACGTAAACCCTTTATATTTGATCCAATCACAATGAAAAAATATATAAAAACATTTTTTTGGCTTTCTTTCTTCTTCGAAGCACACGTAAGGAAAACATGCATTTACTTTTGAATGTTAATTTTTTATTACGATTAGTAAGTGAGATCAAAATGATGCATATTAAGCTACGAAATCCACGTCATAGGGCCAAATTCGGAATAGTACCATGTCGCTAATTTGTTGCTCTATCCCGGATTTTGTCGCTCCAGCCGTTTCCGATTAACAATGTCTACCGTAGCTTAATATTGAGCTACGGCATCCACTACGGTAACTCAGGAACGGCTAAGGTTAGCAACTCCATCCTGGTTGCATTATTTGTCGCTTTTTTGTCGCTCTAAGATAGAATAGTTTGTAAGTCCCAAAACCTGACCCAGACCCGAATATGGCCATTGGGCCCAAATGAAAATGGAAACTTTTTTTCTTAATATATCTAAAAAGTCATGCGATGTTTGATAATTTGTTGCTAATTTGTCGCTTACATTTAATCCAACACTGGATTTTGTCGCTCCAGCCGTTTCCGAGAAACAATGGCTACCGTAGCTTAATATTAAGCTACGGCATCAACTACAGTAACTCAGGAACGGCTAGGGTTAGCAACTCCATTCTAGTTGCATAATTTGTCGCTTTTTTGTCGCTCTAAGATAGAATAGTTTGTAAGTCCCAAAACCTGACCCAGACTCGGATATGGCCATTGGGCCCGAGTGAAAATGGAAACTTTTTTTCTTGATGTATCTAAAAAGTCATGCGATGTTTGATAATTTGTTGCTAATTTGTCGCTCACATTTAATCCAACATTGGATTTTGTCGCTCCAGCCGTTTCCGAGAAACAATGGCTACCGTAGCTTAATATTAAGCTACGGCATCCACTACAGTAACTCAGGAACGGCTAGGGCTAGCAACTTCATTCTGGTTGCATAATTTGTCGCTTTTTTGTCGCTCTAAGATAGAATAGTTCGTAAGTCCCAAAACCTGACCCAGACCCGGATATAAACACAATAAAAATATGATTCTGATATAACTGGAGCTTCAAGGATTTTGCTGGTCTTAAATTCTACAATTCTTACAGCTATAAAATGATTTTTATATAAATTTTTGTGATTAAAATGCATCCGAAGATTTGTCGCTCTTGAGATTGACAACCATTAATACTTTTAACGCAATAAAACGATATTTCTGATATCACAGTATCTGAAAAGAATTTGTTGCTCCTTAATTCATTAAATTCAAGCACATACGAAATACTTTTATGCAAATTTTTTGAATTGAAAGGAATTAGATAGTTAGTCACTTCTGACATTTGTAACTATCAAGACTTCGAATACAATGAAAAGATGTTTGTGACCTTACTAAAGCTTGAAGAATTTTTCGCTCTCGTAATTCTTGAATCAAGTAACTCTAAATTTTTTTTTTTATATATGTCTTTGAACCTAAATGCTCTGGGAATTTGTCGCTCATGATATTTGGACAAATCATAACTTTAAACGCAATAAAAATATGATTCTGATATAACAGAAGCTTTAAGGATTTTGTCGCTCTTAAAATCTATGGTTCCTAGCTCTATAAAATGATTTTTAAACAAATTGTGTGATTGTCATGCATCCGGGAATTTGTCGCTCTTGAGATTGTTAACCACCAGGCTTTGAAAAAAATAAAAAAGATATTTCTGATATCACAAAGGCTGCAAAGAATTTGTTGTTTCTCAATTCATTAAATCCAAGCACATAGGGAATGTTTTTATGCAAGTGTCTTGAATTGAAATGATTCAGGGAGTTTGTCTCTCTTGACTTTTGAAACCATTGGGACTTTTAGTGCAATCAAAAGATGTTTGAGACCTTACTGAGGCTTAAAGAATTTGTCGCTTTTGTAATTCTACAATCAGCCAACTCTAAATATTTTTTTATATAAGTTTTTGAACTTAAATGCGTCTGAAAATTTATCGCTTCCGAGATTGTCAACTATCAATACTTTGAACTAAAACATATGAAATGTTTTTATGTAAGTTTTTTGAATTGTAATGAATTAGAGAGTTTGTCGCTCTTGATATTTGAATCTATTAAGATTTTGAGTAGAGTTAAAAAAAGTTTTTGGTCCCTACTAAGGCCTCAAAGATTTTTTCGATTTAGTATTCCCTTTATCGGCAGAATCTTAATATTTTTTTGTTAGTTTTTTAATGAAGATGCGTCTGAGAATTGGTCCCTAATGATATTTGAATAAATTAAAACTTTGTACGCAATAAAAAGATGATTCTGATATAACAGATTAAAAATTTTGTTTCCTTAGTAATCCATGGACCCTAGCACGCCAAATTGATTTTTAGACAAGTTTTCGTGATTCTAATGCATCTGGTAATTTGTTGCTCTTGAGATTCTTAACGATCAATACGTGAAACGCAATAAAAAAATGTTTTCGATACTACATAAGCTACGAAGAATTTGTTGCTCTAAAGATCTTCAAATCCAAGCACATAGGAAATGTTTTATGCAAGTTTTTTGAATTAAAATGAATTGGAGAATTAGTCGATCTAGGTATTTAAAGCTGTTAAGATTTTTAGTGAAATAAAAAAAAATTTATTACGTTACTGAGGCTTGAAATATTTTGTCGCTCCGAAAATTTTTCGAAGATTTGTAATGCATCTGGGAATTTTTCGCTTTTGAGATTCTCAACCATTAATACTTCAAACGCAATCTAAAGATGTTCCTGAGATACTACAGTAGCTGCAAGGATTTTGTAGTTCTACAAATCTTTAAATCCAAGCACATGGAAAATGTTTCAATGCAAATTTTTTTTATTTAAATGAATTAAAGAGTTGGTCGCTCTCAATATTGAAAAGTATTAAGACATTTAGTAAAATAAGAAAATAGTCCTAAAAATTTTTAGAGCGACGACATCTTAGAAGCTCCTGTAGTATCAGAATCATCTTTATATTGCGTTTAAAGTGTTAATTTTTTCAAATTTAAAGAGCGACAAATTCCTAGATGCATTTCAATCACAAAAATTTCCATAAAAATTATTTTAGCGTGCTAAGAACCATAGATTTTTAGAGCGACAAAATCCTTGTAGCTTCTGTTGAATGAAAATCATATTTTTATTGAATTAAAAGTTTAAATTTATTTAAATATCATGAGCGACAAATTTCTAAACGTATGTAAATTAAAGAACTGATATAAAAAAATTTTTTAAGTAAGTTGATAAAAGAATTACTAGAGGGTCAAAATTCTTAAAGCTTCAGTAAGGTGGCAAACATCTTTTAATTGCATTCAAAGTCTTCATAGTTACAAATGTCACAAGCGGCTAACTCTCTAATTCATTCCAATTCAAAAAACTTGCATGAAAGTATTTCCTATGTACTTGGATGCTATTAATTAAGAAGCAACACATCTTTTACAGCTTCTGTGATATTAGAAATATCTTTTTATTGTTTTTAAGGGTCTGATGGTTAACAATCTCAAGAGCGACGTATTCCCAGATGCATGGAAATCACAAAATTTGTATAAAAATCATTTTATAGTGCTAGCAACCATAAATTTTTAGAGCGACAAAATCCTTGAAGCTCCTGTAGTATCAGAATCATCTTTATATTGCGTTTAAAGTATTAATTTTTTCAAAATTTAAGAGCGACGAATTTCTAAATGCATTTAAATCACAAAAATTTCCATAAAAATTATTTTAGCGTGCTAGAAACCATAGATTTTTAGAGCGACAAAATACTTGTAGCTTCTGTTGAATTAGAATATTTTTATTGCATTGAAAGTTTAAATTTATTTAAATATCATGAGCGACAAATTTCCAGACGTATTTAAATCCTAAAACTTAAAAAAAAGAATATATTTAGAGTGTCTAGTTCAAAGAATCACTAGAGCAACAAAATCCTTCAACCCTCAGTAAGATCAAAAACATCTTTTAATTGCGCTCAAAGTCTCAATTGTTTTAACTATCAAGAACGACTTATTCCCAAATGTATTCCAATTAAAATTTATTTCACATGAAGAATTTCCTTTGTGCTTGGATGTAAAAATATTGAAGGTGACAAATTTACTATAGCTACTTTAGTATCAAAAACATCGCATGACTTATTAGATACATTAAGAAAAAAAGTTTCCATTTTCACTTGGGCCCAATGGCCATATCCGGGTCTGGGTCAGGTTTTGGGACTTACGAACTATCCTATCTTAGAGTGACAAAAAAGCGACAAATTATGCAACCAGAATGGAGTTGCTAGCCCTAGCCGTTCCTGAGTTACTGTAGTGGATGCCGAACCTTAATATTAAGCTACGGTAGCCATTGTTTCTTGGAAACGGCTGGAGCGACAGAATCCAATGTTGGATTAAATGCGAGCGACAAATTAGCAACAAATTATCAAACATCGCATGACTTTTTAGATACATCAAGAAAAAAAGTTTCCATTTTCACTCGGGCCCAATGGCCATATCCAAGTCTGGGTCAGGTTTTGGGACTTACAAACTATTCTATCTTAGAGCGACAAAAAAGCGACAAATTATGCAACTAGAATGGAGTTGCTAGCCCTAGCCGTTCCTGAATTACTGTAGTGGATGCCGTAGCTTAATATTAAGCTACGGTAGCCATTGTTTCTCGGAAACGGCTGGAGCGACAAAATCCAGTGTTGGATTAAATGTGAGCGACAAATTAGCAACAAATTATCAAACATCGCATGACTTTTTAGATACATCAAGAAAAAAAGTTTCCATTTTCATTTGGGCCCAATAGCCATATCCGGGTCTGGGTCAGGTTTTGGGACTTACGAACTATTCTATCTTAGAACGACAAAAAAGCGACAATTTATGCAACCAGAATGGAGTTGCTAACCTTAGCCGTTCCTGAGTTACTGTAGTGGATGCCGTAGCTTAATATTAAGCTACGGTAGCCATTGTTTCTCGGAAACGGCTGGAGCGACAAAATCCAGTGTTGGATTAAATGTGAGCGACAAATTAGCAACAAATTATCAAACATCGCATGACTTTTTAGATACATTAAGAAAAAAAGTTTCCATTTTCATTTGGGCCCAATAGCCATATCCGGGTCTGGGTCAGGTTTTGGGACTTACGAACTATTCTATCTTAGAGCGACAAACAAGCGACAAATTATGCAACCAGAATGGAGTTGCTAACCTTAGCCGTTCCTGAGTTACTGTAGTAGATGCCGTAGCTTAATATTAAGCTACGGTAGCCATTGTTTCTCGGAAACGGCTGGAGCGACAAATCCGGGATAGAGCAACAAATTAGCGACAAATTAGCGACAAAATATAGTACTATTCCGAATTTGGCCCTATGAAGTGGATTCCGTAGCTTAATATACATGAGAATATGAGGTCCTGCATTGGAGATAAGACATGAAAATGGCACGCACTATTAACGGGATGTCGGAGTTGTCAGAATCGATTTTTGCTTATTTATCTGATTAATATCTCTTTAAATTGACTATTTAGAAAAATATAATGACTTACCTACGCTAAAGCTACATTAATTTAATCATTTTTGTTAAAAAAAAAAAAAAAAAAAAATCACTTAAACTTGTTATTTTTTCATGAACTTCGAATGAAAATTGAATATCAAGCACGATAAACCTAACCTTAGAATTCTAAACATTAAAAGTTTGTTCATAACTTTTTATGCCTAGTATTTTAATAAAGTTCTTGAGTCGTCTGCACTGAGGATTGATTTTATTGTTTGATTTATCATTTTTTACGAGATACTGATAATCTCACTACACTTACTGATAAAAGTTTATGGAAATTAAAAAATTTGAGTCTTTAATGAATTTTTTGTTAAAATTTGATTACCTTTTTGCTCAAATTTCTTGACTATAACTTATTTATTTTTACGATACCAAAACTTGTCCAACACTAACCAAGCTGCTTTTACAATTATACTGGAAATGCGGGGTGACGGTAATGGTGGTGGTGGTGGGAGGTACAAGTAGTGATGGTGGTGAGCGTTTTCGAAACAAATAATAGTTTAGTACTTATTAGACTTTTCTAGCCATATAGCTAAAGAGCGGAATAATGCTGGCGTCAGCCAACTATATGACTAAACAACTAAATGATTATCTAGCGCCAGCACGATACTGCTCGCACACGCGCGTGCGCCGCCACCACCGCTCCCCATTCTTGCTCATCACTACTGATGACCTTATATGTTAAGTGGTTCAAGGATGTGACGAAGTTAGTAGTAGAAGTTTAGCAGCAGCGGTAACATGGACGTTTGCAGGTGGGTGCATCCGTAGACTTTAATGATTTGTGAACCCAGCTTGTGTGGTAAAACTTTATTTGTGAAGAATTCTTTGCACTACGTCGATTGCATGAATGATACAAAATTCAAGCGTATACTCTTGTTCTGCACCAAATGGCAGCCAATTTACAAGGAGTTGAGTTAGGGAATCGAATTTCACAAAGATTTACCAAAGAGCGAAGATTATGCGAATGATCCACGACCAAAACTCTTGATTCTTGACAATCTGATGAGAGAATCGTCCAGCAGAGCTGTAGTCAATCTCTCTAACAACGATAGTCATCACAATTACTAGAGTGTCATCTTCATCTCGCAAAATCTCTTTCATCAAAGTCAGCGAGAAATTTCTTTAAACTCTTATTACATCGTGGTATTTAAAAATCCGCGCGATCGAGCGCAAATAAATTATCTGGCGCGTTAAGTCTGTCCCGAGGAGCCTCCTTTTTTGCAAGAGGTATATCTCGATGAAACAGCACAACCAGACGGCTATTTGTTCATAGATCTGAAACGAGGTACGCCTGAAGACGTGAAATTCCGTACTTGTATATTTCCGTTTGACAAAAATTAGTATGTTTATGTGCCTCGTTGCACACCCATAAAAGCTGGTGTTCGCTCGAATAATCTACCAGTCGTGCGATTGCAATGGAGTCGGCAACACGTCGTAACACACTAATCCCAGAAAAGTACTGGACTCAATTACATTGTTTGCGTAAAATCGAAGTTCATAAACTTAAGGCCATATTACGTGAAGTAAATTATAGACTCATAACGTACTCTTGCGAGTGCGCTTTGAACATTTTATGTGGAAATATTTCACTTAGCAAGTAATATAAGAGACAGTTTCAAAAATTCGCACCTTTTTTGAGAAAATTCGCTGAAGCGGGTAGTTTAGAGGTAAAAAGGAAATTGATGGTAAAATCAGCATTTTTACTGCGGTTAATTGTGAAACCTGTTTTATCGGCACGGAGTACGCAAGATGAATGATTTTAGTCTTGCAAGAATGTTAGGAGCAACATCATCAGTAGCAGCATCAGCAACAGCTTGACGTAACAACTACCAATCATACACCACCAGCATCCAGTGTCCAGACACACGGTATAGCCACCACTCGCCTTGACGAGAAAATGAGTGAAATTTCACATTCTACAGGTGATGAGCGACAAAAATCTTTACAATATCAGCAAATCTTGCAGCGTTACTTGTATCTAAAAGAGGAAGAGAAGGCTGAGTAGGGGCATTATACGTCCACACGAGACATCATTTTTAGAAACGGGAACGACAATGGGTACAGACAATAATGACGAAGGACACCTTGTCGAGTCGGTACCGCAAAAATTTCGAAGCCATGCAAGGCATCTCATTATAGTCCAGTCATTCTACGTAAAAAACATCGATTTCATGACCTAATTAATTACAGATATTTGAAGGTGGGAAATCATTGGGGGGGGTAGTAGATGATAAATAAATAAAAACATACAGCTAGATTTGCCCTATTTTTTATAAGCAACGATCATAGTATGAAAATAACAATGTTTAGCCGTATAATTATCAAATGACGGTTTAGAGAAAAATGTTATAAATAAACGTTATAAGCATTAAGAAGACCTAAAAATTCATTTTTGGGTACGTGAAAATCGGTAATATTTAAAATTAACACATTAAAAGTAATTAGTATCATTTACAACACATGTTATGGAAATAGAATTCACATTGATAAAAGGAAAAAAACGAAAAAACATTTTTATATTTAATTGAAAAATAATAGTTTTATTGTAATACATGTTTTAATAATAATAATATCGAATAATAATTTCATATAAATAAAAAAAAATATTTAAAGAATATTAATATAAAAAACATAAAAAATCAGTCATTTTTATGTTTAATTGAAAAACAATATTATTTAAAAAAGAAAGGCCGTTTTATTAATCAATAAATATTTAAATTATAAAAAATATATTATTTAAAAGCATTGAAACACTACAAAAAATTATAGTTATAAGAAAATGTTAGTATTAATGTTGAAAATTTTCATATGGTTACATAATTGAAGATTTTCCGGCATTTTCCAATTTTTCAGGGAGTTGAAAAAAGCCCATTCTTAATATTTTCTCGAGTTACCCTAGATTAAAAAAAAAAGAAGGTTCTACGTCGTCTAGAAGCCGAGATATTGCATTTTTTTTCGTGGTCCCCGCTCAAGGCAACGATATCCTAATACTCGCCGCGCGGAAAACGAAGCTGAAGCCACTCTCACCAAGACCATCTTGCAGATGTACCTTTCACTTTAAAGATCTAGAAAATCATATTCATTGCATAAATTGTATGACTATTTATTGCATTCAAAAATATAAGTCTTCATTGAAATTTCCAGAAAATTTCAACTCTTAATGTTTATAAATAACGGAGATATGAATTTAAAAAAAAAAGATGTTATCTCCGTTAGTATTGATCGTAGAAAATACTTTTTTTTTAAAAAGATGCGTTTTTGAAATAGCTATCAAAAGAGACTAATTATAAGTCCGTATGACAAAAAACCAAAAAGTTATTCCATTTATTTATAAGCAAAAAATAGCCTAATTTTACAACTGTTTAACAATAATTTTTTTAAAGAATTATTAATTTTTTTGACATATCTTATACTTTAAACTTTGAAGAATCCATTCCACTCTGTTAAATGTCGGAAAATCCACAATGTTCTGACTTATGATTGTTCAAATAAATCTTCTTTGGGAAAAACAATTGCAATTATTCAAAAACTATCGAACCAATCGGGCTGAAATTTGTTATGCTTATAAAGACCCTTAATGGCCTCACCGACAACGTATTATAAATCACTTATAGCAATTATTATAAATGTTATTAGCATTTATAAAACAGTGTAAAAATGAGGGTTTTTCGCGATCATCCGGAAAAGTTGTCGATCGATTTTCACGTACCCAAAAATGAAATTTTAGGTTTTCTTAATGCTTATAACTTTTATTTATAACATTTTTCTCTAAAACGTCATTTGAAAATTATGCGGCTAAACATCGTTATTTTCAGACTTTGATTGTTCTTTATAAAAAAATAGGGCAAATCTAGCTGTATGTTTTTATGTATTTATCATTTACTGATCCCCTCCTTCCCAATGACTTCCCACCTTCAAATATCTGTAATTAATTAAGTCTTGAAATTTCGTAGAATGACTGGACTATCGCATGTGAAAGTATGGAAGGAAGTGATGGAGGGGGAGGAGAAAAAAAGGAAGAGGAAAAGAAGGAGGAAGAGGAAGAGAATACTGGCACTTTTATAGACCGATTGATTTCAGTTGTACCTTTTGAAATGCATCTACCAGGCTACCAGTGTCTCAGTCCTGGCACGCATCTCGAAGAGCGTCTTGGACATGATCGGAAAGGAAAAAATCCTCTTGACAATGCCTGTCTACAGCACGATATTTCATATTCAAATAAAAAAAGAATGGATCACATAAAAGTGGACAGACTGTTGGCTGAACGAGCATTTTCATGCATGCTCTCGGAGACATCGGATAGCAATAAAAAGACTGCAGTTCGTATCACTATTTTGTGCACGATCAGCAAAATTGCGTTTGATAAATTTTTGTAACGCGTTAAAAATCCTATATTAAAAGGGAGATGAGCTATAGAGCGCAACCATATTGCTGAGCAAAAAATGTGATTGGTCGATAACGGTCGCCATATTGCTTAGAGTTGCTTAGCATAGTAGAGTATAATTTCTTAGAGTTCTTAGACTTAAGCGGAAGATGATATAGAGTAAAATTTTTTAGAGCTCTTAGAGTTTAAAGAATATAGAAATAAAGAATATAGAGTACATTTTTTTAGAATTAAAGCAAAATAAGTTTAGTTCAATTTGCTATTTGAACCAATTCATCTAAAAAGTTTTGCTTTATCAAACTGCCCAATGTTTTATCACAAGGATAAATTGATATAAAATTAATGAAATGAACAAAGATAGTACTATATTTTATCACTCTGAAGCAAGGGGTCTAAACAAAAATTGAGTACAGTTCATTTGGAAAAATTTATTATTATTAAAATCAACAAAAATATAAATTTAAAAATAAAAATGAAATAAGAGATTGATTGTGAAAAAGTAAGAATATTTATTTTTCATATGTTTTATTTTTTATTTTCAATCATATTGTATTTTTATATTTTTAATTTTAATTGTAAGATCATTAATGTATTATGTATTATTATTTATTATTTATAAATTTAAATTTAAATAAGGGGTCGTACCCAAATGCCGTTGACAATTTTTTCGATATTTCGACCCCCCGGTCCCCTTTCCGTGACATGTGTAAACAATCAAAGTACCCCCCCCCCCCCTGTAACGTAAAATAACTTTTTTATTTTTTATTAAACTTTTAAAAAAAATTTTAATTATATTAATTACTTTTTAAATATTGAACATATTTTTATGTTTTTTATTTTATTAAAATAGCATTTTCACAAAACAACAGAATTCTAAACATTGCATATAATAAATATTTATAAGATATTAAATATATTAATCGTCGATAAACTTTTTCACTTCAATTTTATCGAAAAAGATCATAAAACTATGAACCTTTTAAAATACGTTATAAAAATAGAACACGATTCAACAGGCACAAATATAAATGCTGCAATCGGTTTGAAAATTTTTCGTTTGTTTTGACAGCTCACTCGCTAAAAGACGCGACTTATGCTTTGCACCGTATGGCGGCGCCCGCGTACATGTAAAAGAAAGTAATATACTGTGTTTTAGTGGACAGACTGCGGAACTGCTTGACTTTGCAGTTTTCGGATGAAAAATCTGCTCCAAATTGCTAATATTATGCAATGATCTTTTTGATAAAAAAAAAATAACCAACGTAGGAGTAAATAACTAACCCCCCCTCCCATAGCGTTACTTTTCGTAGATTTTGATCGACCCCTCCCCCCCAAAAAACTGTCAACGGCATTTGGGTACGACCCCTAAGGTTTGAACAAATTATACTTTTAACTTTAACTTATGTTAAATAATAAAATTAATATTGCCAAAGTTTACTCAAAAGATAACTTCCTTGGTCATCATGATATTATACATTTTTTGAGCAATTGTCATATTTAATATTTTTCACTCCTGCTCCCGACATCTTTTAAAAGTTCTATTGATTTTACTACATTTATACTAAAATAAATTTTTAATGAGTCCGCTACATCTGTTCCCACTGATTTTGTAATTTGTAAAAATTTATATAACATAGCAGCTAGAGAAAATTTTGTATGATATGTGCCTATTCCATTAACATGCATAAATGAATGGAATATGCGTCACTGACTTTTCCTTTATTAATCTGTTTTTAAAGGATGTATGAACAATTTAGGATCTACTTTTAATGATAATAAATCTAATCTATGTGCAAGTACTTTATTTAGATTAATATTTGTATAAAATGTTCAACTTTGTCGATAACTATCTATATTTTTTTCATTCAATAAAATAGTAATAATGAATATTAGAAGAATGTTATTAAATGAAGTACTATAAATGGTTATAGAAAAAGCAAACATGTTATATAAGTATTATTCAAGATAAAGTACTTACACATAGATTATGATTATTATCATTAAAAATGAATTGTTGTCGATTGATTGAAACCTTACCATTTTCAGTGACAGTTATCGATGCTGCCAAAGTGTTCAAATAATTCAAATAAAATGTTAATTTTTAGTAGTTATAGTTCAAGAGTATTGGTTAGAATGTAGATAACAGATTTAGATTAAAATTAGCAAACATAAATTTATTTCAGTTATTAATAAAAGATGGGTTGAGCAGGCCAGAGCAGAATCTGATACCGACCAAGTAAAAATTGAGTTTTTTGTTATTTACTCAAATATTAATCGGTGTTTCTGTAAATTAAGAGTTGAGCGCAATAGACATAATTACTATAAATATTTATACGTAAGGAAAAGAAATTCTATCGAATAGTTTTCGAGAAAAGTGAGGAACGCTGGGGTAAGAGATTATGTTTATAATATTCTCGCGTTCCTTACTTTTCTCAAAAACTATTCGATAGAATTTTTTTTCCTTACGTATAAATATTTATAGTAATTATGCTTATTGCGCTCAACTCTTAATTTACAGAAACACCGTTTAATATTTGAGTAAATAACAGAAAACTGAATTAGACAAAGACAGCGAATCTGGCCTACTCTTAATTAAATATATTTTTATAGAAGATAACAAATGTGAATTGGAATTTAAAATAAATGCAAGTTTTTTTTATGAACATGATAAAAAATTTCTTTGAATTCATATAATAAAAAGGTTCGTCTGTCATATTGATCTATAGATTTTTTTTTTTTTTTTTTTTTTTTTTTATAGATTGGTTGAACGAAAAAAAATCTTCTTTCAGACTGCCGTCAGTTCGCTGAGCCTGGATAGATATCCGGGAACAAAGTACAGATGGTTGAGAGGGGTTCTAGATGTACTAGCAAACCTCTAAAATTACGCGATTCCCTTGCCTGCCTAATGATAGCAAAAAAAAAATGCAGTCATTGGACGTGCAGGGAATTCTCCAATCTCCACTCACGGCGTTGTTCCACCCCGGGACTGTTTATCACATTACTTCAGGGTGGCACCGCGTTCTAAGTCTTTTGGACCTTTTCCTTCTGACTTAATCTGTGAATATACAGATTTGCAATAATATAGATCTATGCCTCATAAGCAACATAATTTAAAAGGCTATCTTTTGCCTGGCGATCGGCTCTGTAAAGGGGAGCATAAATCGATCGCACATATATAGTACAGTATGGACTGGCTCTGTAAAGGAGCAAAATCAGTCCATAATTTTCTCTTCAGTCTTGATTCTCTTGTTCTGAGATCGATCTTATGCCTCTTGTGGGGCTATCCTCTCTACCGCGTCTGACTCATACTCACACTCAATCTCGCGCTTATTTACAACGACCCTCATTCATACCACAGCTAAAGCTGGAGCTTTTACTGCTATCTCAAACATTTCCTGGGTGCACGATTTGTTTTCGCCGTTAAGACGAATCCTCGTCGTCACCCTCCCCACCCGAATCTATGGGACCGGCTACTGCCTCTAGGTTATGGTGAGGTATAAGCCTGACTCCCCGCGTTAATGCTTCAATTATCCTCTCAACCTGGCGTCTTTCTTCGTTCCACTGATGGCAGGCGCAAAACGTATGATACGCATCGTCGCGATCCGCGAAACAGAAGATGCAGCCCGGGTTCTGGGTCTTTCCCATTTAACTGAGATAAGCGCAGAAATACCCGTGGTTACTAAGGAACTGGGTGAGGTAATAGTTGACCTCCCCGTATCGTCTCTCGACCCATGGAGCCAGCTCCCTAATGAGCACGTGGGTCCATCGACCCTTTACCATCTGATTCCATGTTTTTAGCCAGGTTTCCATGGTAACCTGTCTTTCTTCTTTCTGAACGATTGCAGTTTCATCTTCTATTTTCTTCCGTTCGTAGGTTCGCTTGCGTTCCATCGCCTGTAATTCGATCGGGATAATTCCCGCGATGACTAGCACCGCGGATCCCGAGACAGTGCGATAGGCGCTGGTGACTCTAAGAGCCCCTCTCCTTTGAACAGAAGATAGTACGTTTCTGTGCGTCTCTTTACTCATTTGGTCAGCCCATATTTCAGAGCCGTACAATAAGATGGACGTCGTGACTGTCATTAAAAGTCGTCGTTTGCTTGATTTCGGGCCACTGGTATTGGCCATAAGACGACTTAACTGCCACCTTTTCTTCATCGCTTTATTGGCGACGTGTTTTAGGTGCGACAGAAAAGTTAGTTTTGCATCTAGCTTTATGCCGAGATACGTCACTTCCCTCCTTGTCTGCACCACGTTTGTGCCTACTGTCATGGGAAACTCGATGTTAATGTGTTTCCAGGTTAAGGGCACTATTTCTGTTTTGGCCATCGCCAATTCGAGACCACGTTTCACCATCCACTCGGAGATTCTTCCCATCGCAGTGTTTAGTATGTGCTGGGCAATGTTTGCGTTTTTCGCGGTGATGACTAATGCGACATCATCAGCGTACGCGAACATTTTCACCCCATCCGGCATTGCAAGTCTGAGTAATGCATCGAACAGGATGTTCCAGAAGTCTGGGCCGAAGATCGAGCCCTGTGCCACGCCTGCGCTAAGGTCTTTTTCACGCCAGCCTTCTTCTGTCTCATAGCGGAGGATACGGTTTCTCAGATAGTCTCGTATCACTCGCATAAGGTATTCTGGTACATTAAACTCTTTCAACGCAGCAAGAAGATCAGGCCATTTTGCTGAGTTGAAAGCATGACTAGAAACGCAATTAGACGGGAATAATGGTTCCCAGTCCATCCTTCTTTTGCTACCTTTACTACTTCTTCTACTGCATTTACGGTAGACTGCTTTTTCCTGAACCCATACTGGTTGTCAACGAGATCGCCAGCCGCCTGTACAGCTCCTTGCAATCGCGGTTTAAGCAGCCTCTCGTATAGCTTCCCTGCCTCGTCCAACATGCACAGTGGCCTGTGGGACGATGGATGCCGGGGATCACCTCTCTTTCCTTTGTTGATCAGCACAAGACGTGCAATCTTCCAGGGAGTGCTAAACACACCCGTCTGGAGGCACGCGTTGTACATGTTCAACAAGAGAGATGGCGCTTTCACCGCTATGCATTTAAGGACCTCGGATGGTATTCCGTCAGGGCCAGGTGCCTTATTGTTTTTCATCATTCTTGCAGCTATCTGTAGCTCTCCGCTTGTAAAGAGCGGGATCTCTTCTGGTTCTCCTGTATTCTCCTGTTCTTCGAGTGGTCGATGCGTAGAGAACAAGTGGTTTACGATGTTCGCCATGGTCTCTTCTTCAAATGGCAACGTGGGGGCGGCGTTAAGCTTCTTGGTCACAATCTTGTAGGCCAAGCCCCACACCTCTCTGTTGACGTCTTCGCTCAGATCTTTCCAGCATTGTGCTTTGCTCCGATTGATCTTCTTACGAAGCTGTTTATGCACGTTTCTGTATTGCGCAGACAAAAGATCTGCTGCTGGTAAGTTCTTCTTTCTTGCTCTCTGTGATGATCTTCTGAGACTGAGAGCTTCTGACCTGGTTCTAGCGATTTCGCCGTTCCACCAATACGCTGGACGCTTATGATGTCGCGATCCCTTGCGCGGCATAGATGCATCACAGGCTCTGTGAATGAGACTCATCGTCTCTTTCACGAGAGCCTCCGCAGCGTCGGCGTTTTCAGTGGCAATTGTCGCATCCGGTAGATTGTCGAATCCTTGCTGCAGTACTTGGACAAGTTTCTCAGAGTCCAGCTTGGCAACGTTCCATCTGACTGGTCTAGCCACATTTCGCCTCGATGATTGGGATCTATCATGGATTTGAAATGTGATGTACTGGTGGTCACTTCCATTGTATGTCTCCAGCACTTTCCAATCTGACACCTTACGTGAAAGATTTTCTGATGCGAAAGATACGTCAGGAATCGTACCGCTAGCCCCTCGTCTGAATGTTGTAGTGCTTCCGATGTTTAGCACTGTTAGGCCGAGTCTGTCTGCCATTTCCATGATGTATTCTCCTCTGCTGTCCTTCAGTGGCATTCCCCACTCCAACGCTTTCGCGTTAACGTCTCCTGCGACGACGACGTCGCCTTCCATCCTGAGGACAGAGTCTTCTAGCAGATCCAGACGTCGCCTGAACGTGTCTGCTGTTGTGTTTGGTGTAAAATAACAGCTCACAAATGTAACGTTTCTGCTTTTGACCCATACGAAGCCTTCTCCAGCTCCATCTGCGTCTACTCTGATGTTATTTGGGTCTATGTAGATCGCTGCAGTGCCAAGCTTGTCTCTAAACCAGGTCTCCTTGGGCCAGTTTGTGTATTGCTCGCTTATCAGTAGCACATCGGCATTTGTCTCATTTATAATTTGAGTCAGAAGGCTGTTGGCTGCGTCACTTCTGTGTAAGTTGGCTTGAAGGACCGTTATGCGGCCCATCATTAGCGTTGTTTTTTGAATCGGTCTAGAGTCTCGCGAAAGACTTTGCACTGACCTGACCCGGGGATGTGTTTCCGCTCTGCTGGGTCTACTTCGCGCTCAGTACATAGTATGCACTGGGCATCAGTAGCCTTGCAGGCCGATCCCTTGTGGCCCTCTGCTCCACATTTGTAGCACATCTTGTTACGGTCAGGCCCTCGGCAGTCGCGCGCCTGATGGCCGTAGTTCAGGCATCTAAAACAGCGCTGGACCCTTTGCCAACTTCTGATGCGGCAGCTGGTATAGCCGATCTTTATCCTGGTTCTTGAGAGCAGGAACGCCGCTTGGTCTTGTTGCATCTCTACGATGGCCAAGCGGAGCTCTCTGCTGTTGGGGTTGGTCATCGAGACATTAAACTCCTCTACTTCTTGTTGGGCTTCAGTAAAAACACCTTTTACAGCAGTCTTCACTTCTTCTACTGAAGCTAGACAGTCGATGTCCCTAATCTCGACCGTTTCTTTGGGGCACATCTCCTTGACGTTGCCCGTTTCACCAACCGTCTTTCTCAGGAATTCACTGAAAGTCTCCAGTTCTTGAGATGAGCCCAACTCAATCAGGACATCTCCGGCCCTGGTTTTTCTAATCCCTTTGATGTTATTCGTTGGGCTCTCATTAATAAGATCCTGCCGGATGTTCTGCAGGATGTCACTGTAGGACTTTCCTTCTCCTGGCTTGATGAGGACGGCGGTAGACCTCTTCTTTGTCTTTCTCCTCCTCTTTTTCTTCTTTTTTGGCAGCTGCTGTGCAGACCTGAGGCGTCTCAGTCACTTCCATCTGTTCAGTGACTGTACTTGCCGCAAGCAAGCGGGAATAGCCCATCTTAAGAGCATCTACGTGCTCGATCAGCTCTGGAAGATTGTCTTTTACATCCAGAGACATACCGGGCATCGACTTAATGGCCCGCTTCATCAGCATGAAGATCTCGTTCATCCTGTGAGACCTCTCTTCGACTGTCAGGCAGGCGATCTCTACCCCTGGCTTCTTTGGGGGATCAGGCTGCGTTCTCTGTTCTTCTTTATTTTGGCTATTACTAGCCGCATCTGCTTTGTTTTTGTTTTGGGTTTTTGTTGTTAAATTATGCATATAAAAACGATACTTTGGTTTAAGACGGTTCGCCCATCATGGGAGCTCCAGGCGCAGTGGAGCCACTATCCCCGCCTGTTAGGTGCCCTATTTATGGGTGCCGCAGCTGAGAAGCGGTTTTCGGGTGGTCAACCCTAGCGGCACCTAGTGATTCTAAGAAAGATGTTACGGGTTAGGCCCGCGCCATGTTGACGCTAAAGGTTTTACGTCATCCCTGATGATGATGGTGATGGTGATGGTGATGGTGATGGTGATGGTGATGGTGACGACGACGACGACGAAGACGATGATGATGATGATGATGTTATATAATGGAATGCGTATAATTTTCAATTTTATTTTCATGGTATTGTATATCAAATGTTTGAAATTATAATTATTTATCACGTATATTTGACCAAAAATGAAAATTTCCTGCAAAATCTCAATCACACAAGATCAACTAGAATTGTATGAAGAAAAAATTGTATAGAAATGCTAAACAACCAGAAAAGTATAACAGCCGAGTTGATCTTTGCTCTAATATAATTAATTCACAACATATGGTAAAAGTTGATATTAGAAATTGTGCGACATATAAGGAATATACATCAGCATTTAATGATAAATTTATTATTATTATAAAAATAAGTATTGAATTTTAAAAATAAAAAAATTACATTTATTTATGTCTTTTTATTTAATACCATAAAATTTCGAAATGAATTATTTTTAAATCAAGTCCATTTTTTACTTTTGTGCTTACATTTATTTTTTATTATAAATAATTTATTTAATAATATCCCTACTAAAAAATCTCAAATGAGACCTCAACTGAGATCTCAAATGATACCTCAAATGAGATCTCATGCCAAAATCTCATTTGACAATATTTTTTGTTGTGGCGTGTTTGAAATCATTAGTTGAAGACTATTTTTAAAATTTTTCAAAATCTGAATTTTTCAACAATAGTCCCCAACCGATGATTTTAAACATGCCACAACAAAAAATATTGTCAAATGAGATTTCGACATGGAATCTCATTCGAGGTATCATTTAAGATCTCATTTGAAATTTTTTAGTAGGGATAATTTTTAAACAAAATTAATTTTATATCAGTCAAGTTTATTTTCATTTTGTATTTTGTAACAAAATTATATATTGAATATTAAAAAATTATTTTTATTAAACATTATTACAAAATAATACTAAGATAATTATTTAACATTAAGATTTCTTAGTAATTACACATAATTAAAAATATGTTTTTTAAATTAAAATTATTGACTAAATTGTAATTATTTTCAAATGATTTTTAATATCCTTATATAAATTCATGCTTTTTTGTTTTTATATACTTCTTTACTTCAATTTAAAAAAAAAACATGCATTAGAAACTAATAGAATACCTATGAAATTTCCAATAAAGGAAATACACCAAAAGTATAAAAGTACACAGAGATAAAAAAAATATTTTCAATGAAAGAAATTTGTATTTCTTTTTCCTAATTGAAAATTGACCTTTGCCGATTTTAACGATTGCTTTAAGTATACACGTGCGTTTTTTTTATAATAGAGTAGAGTATAGAGTTTTGTAAATTTCTCGAATGACAATAATAAATTTCTCGAATATAGAGCCTTACGAATCCACCACAGGCACTGTTGCACTATAAGGGTAGAATAGGTAGGAATGAGGTAAATTCCAATTTTTATATTATGATTAAATTGTTTCAAATTTCTTATGATTCTCTGGTAGAAAATTAACCATTTTTTGGCCATTTTTGTTGGTCAACACATGTTAAAATGGTATTTATTGAGTAATTCTGGAAACACTTTAAACAGAATTTTTAGATGTGTCATTTTAACATATGTTAACCAGTAAAAATGGCCAAAAATGGTTAGTTTTCTACCAAGGTTCTTAGATTGAATATTATTCAATTGGATTACGGTAAATTACGATAAATATATTATAAAATTATAATCAATCAAATTTTTATATCTATATTTCAGTAGTGCCTTCGACGGAAAAATCATGCTGTGTTAATTGTATCTATGAAACAAGGAACACGAACAAACTAAACATCAATACTTGATTACAGCTTGTATATTTTTCTAATATCAGTCGATAAATTTTTTAATTTAGATATTTTTTATATTTACATTGTTTAAATTCATTTATTTTTACCACAACACTTAATTCCAGACGCGCGGTATGCGCGTTAATGAACTTCTATTACATTTAAAAGACAACAAAATAGAAAGAAAAAGCTGGTTTGTAAAAGAAGAAGAAGCAATGGAAAAAAGGAGAAGAAGAAGACGGCAAAGCCGGACGATTTTGAACATTATTACTATAATCTTTCTGCACCATCAGCGTACGCTGGTGCTCATCAACTAAAACACGCCAAATCTAAAAAATTTGATAACAATACGATGGTCAAATAGCTAGAGAGTTAGGATGCACATAATTTACACAAACTCGTGAGACGTTGTTTTCCTCGTCGACATTACAACGTTTTCAATCCCTTTGAGATATCGGAAACTGACTTAGCAGATTTTGAAACCTACAATAATGGGTTCATCTATATCCTCATTGTCATTGATGCACTTTCCAAGTTTGCCTGGACAGAGCCTTTTCTCGACAAAACCAGCCGAAGCGTCGCTGTAGCATTAGACAAAATTTTATCATGATGTAATATTAGACATCTTATTTACCTACAGACTGGTAAAGGTAAGGAATTTATCGGTCGAGAGGTGCAAAAGGTGCTAAAAAATAAACATATTACCTACCGAGTCTTCAGAGACCTTGATGTAAAGGCAGCCACTGCCGAACGCTTTATTTGAACTCTCAAAGGTCGAACCCAGCGATACTTTACTCATTTGCGAACAAGACGTTATATAAATGTTTTGCAAAAAATTGTGACGTGTTACAACAAGTCGTGGCACAGTGCTATAAAAATGCCCCCTTCCAAGGTTAACTTATATAATGCTCATGTGGTACGTCGAAATTTGACGTTGCGTTACAGCGAAAAAGAGCCGTTTCGAGTAGCTAAATACAGCGTTGGTGATCTGGTTCCTCTCTCTCGTGCCAAGACAGCCTTCAGGAAAGCATACGAGGGTGACTAGTCTCTGGAGCTGTTTAAATTAGAATAGCCGACACTAGACGAAAACTATTTGTCCATGATTTGGCAGATCTTGATGGAGAAAAAATTGACAGATATTTTTACGAAGAATAGTTGAGCAGAGTGCGCAAGGATTTAGATAGCTAGCTAAGTGTTTAAAGTTGATGAGGTTTCGAAGAGCAAAGGTAGAGAATCTAAAAACAATACTTAGTCAATAGGAGGGGGTATCCAGAAAAATTCAATTCTTGGATAGCGTCTTAAGATTTGAAAAATTTACAATGAACGATGAATTTCACATGGTTTTACCGAGCAACAGCAGCAATTTTGTCTTTCCACACAATGTGGCGACACATTTTACTACACAATTATCACAAAATTTTTGTCTTCATGGCGACTGGCGTGTAGGACTAATGGAAATTCAAATACTTCTCACATTGCAGCATATATTAATGGTTGAGCGGAAGGGAGTCATTTCTGTCAAAACAGTTAAACGTGAAATGGGAAATATTTTGCGAGAAACAGAGGAGGCTCAGAGAGCCAAAGTGTTTGCCAGAGACAAACCTGGTGTTCATCATCACATGGAAAATCTTTAAGAAGAAATAAATAATCTTGAGAATGTTAATCTTTTATATTTTGAAATCCAAGCTGGTGGCTATGTACAGGTTAGATGTCGATGTGGTGAAGATTGTACAACTTATGTGCAAACACATTTACACCATCGGAAAAATTACTTAGAATTCTAGGTCTGGAAAATGTACCAATTTTCTCTTGCAAAGGTAATAAAGAACACTACATTACCGGTAATCGTCCAGCAAATCTTGTGAACGGATTGCCGTCCGTAATCATGGTTTACAGCAACATTTGCCAACCGTACGTAGCAAGTGATATGCGCACGAGCTTATTACGTATAGTCTCGCTTTATTTGCACGATTACGTTTACGGAGGCGTTAAAATAAAAAAACTTTTCAATCAAACAAGCAAGATGGCTGGTCGAAAGAGGAGCTTGGAGCAATCATTTCTTGACGACTTGGCATATTTAATAAAAGAAAACAGCAAGAAAAATTATTGGCAGCAGGTGCTGCCAATGGTCTACGGACTAAACAGCTCTTTTGGGAAAATTATACGGGTACCCTGGTAGAAAAAAGCCTGGGTTTACGATGTCATCATGGCAAAGAATATAGAATATATTTATTTTTAAGCATAGAAGGTCGGATCGGCCGTTTTCGTGATGCTAGAAAGAGCGTTAGTTATGTCCCCCATGAGGCAGGCGGCGCTAGGTTCGAACGACGTGCATAATTTAAAAGCAAAATAAAATCACGTTTTAAATAAAACTGTATATGAACTGCAAATGGAAAATATCATTTATCAAAATATAAATAATTTTTTATAGGCTCAGCTAATGGTAATAGTAATATTAAGTAATAATAATTGATATTACCAGTAAAATTAGTAGCCATATAAAGTAAAAATTCAGTAAAACAATTTAATTTATAAAAATAATGTTAATTCAAAATCTTTATTTTGCATTTATTATAGCACTTTATTTTAAATATTCTACTACAGTTTACTTTTTTTTAATATTCTATTAAAGATTAATTTTTTTATTATGTTAAGATTTTAATATAAGAAAATAAAATTAATTAAATTTCAATAAAAGGAAGCACGGTTAAAAAGAAATTTGTAAATATTTTGTATCAATCAAATAAAAAGTGTCATCGTAAAACATTTATTTGTGTAAATATAATGAAAATGCAAACGGTATTAAAAATACGGAAGATTCAAAAACAAAAGCAATCAGGTGTTGGCGGTTTGAGAAGGCGCGAAAACTCATTCATCGTTTAGTTTTTATTTCGCGTGGAAGCATCGGCTCGCTTTTAATTGCTAGTATAGATTACATTTGAGATAAAAATTGTTATTTTCTTAAAAGTATTAATAAATCAAGTGCTTATATAATTCTTTAACTTATAAAATGCCAAAAGTTTGTTGTTCGTATAAATCGTATAAAAACACGAAAATGAAGCAGCCGGATTTATCATTTCATAGATTCCCCGTATAAGATACACTTCTGTAAGTCATCAATAGTTGCATTGTCATTAATAAGAAATAATCTGAAAATAAAAATAACTTTTTCATAGAGTTTATTTTAAAAAATGTACTTAATATAAAGATATTAAAAAAAATTAATTATTTTCCGTACACGGAAATGACAGATAACAGCTAGGCTATATTTGTCACATTAGTGATTAATGTGTGTCGAAAATTTTGAGTTTCCACATAGATGGGCGATGTGTGCACACCGAATTTCTATGTTTGCGTATTGTCTAACTACACTCAACTCATAGGAGGTTGTCACACTGATCATCTTTTATTTTCGCACTGCTTGTCAATGTGTAAACATAGAAATTTTAAATCTGACATGTATGGAAAAAAAATAAATTAAAATAAAACTAAGGTTATGATCCTTGGTATCAATGAATATCTGAATTGGAAGATAATTCTGACTTTAATATATTAATTAGTGCTATTTTAATGATAAAATTTTTAATTTAATCAAAAACATTATTATTAATAATTTTAACATGAGAGATTACTACTGTTAGCAATACAATTATTGAAAATAATGTACGTAGGGTTCAATGTTTCGAAAGTCCATTATCTTTTTTTAGAATTTTGAAATTTCAAATGGTTTTTTAATATTATTTATTTAAATTGTACAGAAAGTCAATTTTTATTTCATGTTTGTTTTCGACATGCATTTATTCGGATAAATTATAATCGCTTTAGGATTGTAACAAGTATACAGAATACCGTAAAATAATGAAATACTTTTCGGGTTTTTTAATGAAATTTTCAACAAGTATTAAAAAAAAATACATTGAAATACTATATTAGAAATTTCAAAGTACCTCATCATTATATTATTGTCTGAATACTTATTACAGTCCTAAATATAAATTATAATTTATTTGAATGAATACATTTCGATTACAAACATAAATTAAGAACGAAATTTCTATTCAATTTATATAAATATTAAGAATGTGCTATTGGAAATTTTTAAGCTCGAAAAAATTACAGATTTTCGAAATATCGAACTCCACTCACATTATTTTTAATGATTTCAACATTGAATTGCTAACAACGATAATTTCTCATGTTAAAATTATTAATAATAATGTTTTTGATTAAATTAAAAATTTTATAATTAGAATAGCACTAATTAATATATTAAAGTCAGAATTATCTTCCAATTCAGATATTCATTGATACCGAGGATCATAACCTTAGTTTTATTTTAATTTATTTTTTTTCCATACATGTCAGATTTAAAATTTCTATGTTTACATATTGACAAGCAGTGCGAAAATAAAAGATGATCAGTGTGACAACCTCCTATGAGTTGAGTGTAGTTAGACAATGCGCAAACATAGAAATTCGGCGTGCACACATCGCCCGTCTATGTGGAAACTCAAAATTTTCGACACACATTGATCACTAATGTGACAAATATAGCCTAGCTGTTATCTGTCATTTCCGTGTACAAATAAAGATTAAAAAAACGATTTTATTTGAAACAAGTTTTTTTCATATACATTTCTTAGAAATTGTTACTTTTTAAAATTCATTAGAAAATCTATGTTAGTATTTGTCATTAGTATTAATAATGTATTCAAATGTCGTTAAGTTTTCTTTAAAAATTAGTATAAAACTAAAATATAAAAACCAATAATAATAAATTATTATTATTATTTTTTTTATTATTATTATTGGACAAGTAACATCGTAATCCTTTCAAATTTATATTAATTTAGACTTTTTATGTATTTGAATTACAAAGGAACATATTATTTATATATCTACATATATATATATATATAAATAAATCGAATATGTAAGCCTTTCTCGACTTCCCTTATTTCTCTCTCAGTCTCTCCATAAAATTATGTAAGTATAATTATTGAACCGTCTAAATGAACAGAATAAAACAATTATTGGTAAAGGTTAATACAGTTATAATGAATGTTGAATCCTATTTTTTATATATTCAACATCGCTGTATTTAAGCTATCATTGCGATGCTAATTAGCAACGGAGATCGTCAGTGTGTTTGTGAACATGTAACGTACAGTGGTGCTTGTATATTGCTTTGTACTGTTTGTTCTCTGGTCGAGAACGGGATTCGAACTCGGGACTCCAAGATTATGAATTTATTGATGTACCAAGTGAGACACAGACGATCTCTCATTAACGTGGTTTCCGTGCATGAATAATTTTTTATGCCTATCGCTTGCATATTACTTTGTATTGTTTGTTTTTCTTTTATTTATAGGGGATATGGCTTTTAGAAATAAATGTGGAATAGTGATATTTTTAATGAATATGAAAAATACTATTATTTTTAAATATCATTAAGAATTGATTAATTATTAAAGTTTAATTAAAAGTATATTTAATTTTATGAAATTGAAAATAAAAAAGGTAATGTTATTATTATCTTAATTGAAAGTATGTCAATATAATGATATTTCTTAGAATTATTAGTAATCAATTTTTCTCGCATTCTAACCTCAAAATCGCAATTTCTTTTCTCTTTTTCGGCTCTCAAGCGAGAAAATATATTATGAAACTGATGTGTAAAGGCTTTTTTATGAAACTCGTTACAGCCCTCGCCTCCGGCTCGGGCTGTGAACTTCTCGTTTCGTAAATAAAGCCTTTACACACCCGTTTAATAATGTACTATTATATTCATTTTATGATTAGATTAAATAATAATTGATTTCACTTTGTAGTGTAATAATTAATAAATTACTTTTCATTTTGTTAATTTATTATAATTTTTTAATATTTTTATTTTAAACAAGTTTAATGTTATTTCTGTGGTTCATTCTCTGTAGTTTAAGAAAATGGATGCGATGTTCAGGTAACGAAGAATGTACTGTTAAGCAGCTGGAAAATAAGGGTCTTTGTAATAAGCACTTTTTAGATTCTGATGTTTTAATTTATAGTGTTGGGAAAAAAGTTGTAAGAAAGGAAGCTTGTCCAATAGATATCAATGACCTTGTTTCAGACGATCCTAGTTCTAACAATGTTTCTTTATTAGACAATATTAATTCAGTTAATAATTGCAATGATCATATTTCTTTAAACAGTGTCACTGATAATGCTTGCAATGATATAGTAAATATAGTAAATGATGATAATTGGGTAGATGATGATAATTCTTGTCTAAATGAAAATAATGCATTAACTAACGACTCTCTTAAAGTAAACAGCACACATCGGAAAGACGGAATAAAAAAATATTAAACCCTTTAAAAAATAAATCAATAAACGTTAAAAAACAAATGAAATTGCTTAAACAAATTGAAGATCTTCGCCTACAAAATAAAATGTTAAAACAAAAATTACGACGACAACTTAATAAATGTAAACCGCTAACCGAGAAGGAAGTATTCGAAAGTACCAAATAATACTCAAATGCAATTAAGGCACCAAAATAAAAAACGGACATGGGAGGACGATGAAAAATACTTTTCTTTAAGTTTATACACGGAAAAGAGTTTTCACCTTAAAAACTAGTGCTAAATAATAGGAGGTTAAAATTGCGTGTTTTATAATGAAAAAAACCATGACAGTATCATTTTAATCAATGCTAGTTTTACTATTTTACCTTCTAAGGTCCAGCACATTGATTTTCAATGATTAGCACGGTTTTTTCCAGTGCCAACATCAAAATTTAAGTTCTGCGCATTAGCAGAGAAATTCTAACGACTAGCACGGTTTTTTCCAGTGCCAACATCAAAATTTCAGTTCTGCGCATTAACAGAGAAATTCTTAATGCATGGTATCAGTTTTTTCACAAAATCAACTTATTGCTATCATAAATAATCTTTCAAGTCAGTTATATTTTATTGATTTATACATGTATGTATGTATGTATATATATATATATATATATATATATATATATATATATATATATATATATATATATATATATATATACATACATGTCTGTGATAACATAATGACAGAGTTTTATGTTCAAAGTTCAACAAGATTTCTTTTTCAAGAAAAGTTATTTAGTTATTTTAGTACGAAATTATACGTGAAAACTGGTCGAAACAAACTTGCAATTTTTTCTCATTTTTTTTATGTAACTTCTCATAAAAGTAACATAGAATATTTAATATTTAACATTTAATATTTTTTGTATAAAATTATCCATTTGGCACTTATTTCCTATGCAATAAATAGAAAAACTTTTGTGTAAAACTTCACAATCGTGCACACTGCTACAATCGAAAATTCGTATACACAAACATACACCAGCGCCGTTATTTAACGTGCTTGGCACCCGAAAAAACCGTGCCAAAGGTGGCACTGTAAATTCACGCGTCAGTTATCGAAAATAAATATTTATAGCACTAAAAAATACGACACTGGTATGAATTTTATTTGTGCTGTCAATAGAGCGAAAAAAATTAATGCCATTCATTACTTTAGAACACACTAGCATTGGAATTTAAACATCTAATCGAATTTAGCATTAGTTTTACCGGTGAAAACTTTTTTCCGTGTATTATAAAACGCCAAATACATATAAATTTTTAAGACAAGAAAAAAAAATTAATTTACCGTGTTTAACTATGATTAAAAAATGGGTTAATGAGTTAACATTACTTCCTGGCATAAACATCGATTTATTTAAATTAATTGAAAGCAAAACCGAATCTATGTCGAATTACGAAAAAGAATGCGTGTTGATGTGGGATGAAATGGCGATTCGACCGTATTTAGAATATAATGAGAAGGATGATTATATTGAGGGATTCGTTGACTTAGGAGATTTTTCTGATTTAAATGTTAAAACAAATGAACAAGCTAATACGGTATTAGTAATGATGTTAACAGGTCTGTCTTATAATTGGAAACAACTGATGTATTTTGGATTTTCTAAAGGTCCAATACCAGGCGATATATTGAGTAAAATTATTCTTAAAATTATTGATGTAGTAGAAGAAACCGGGTTAAAAGTTAGATTTATGGTTTGTGATCAAGGCGCGACTAATCAAAAAGCGATACTTAAAATTAAAATAACTGAATATAATCCGTTTATTGAAAGACACAGTCGTAAGATATATTTTAATTATGACACTTCTCATCTTATTAAATGTTGGCGAAATAATTTAATGAAAAATAATTTCGTAAAGGATGATGAAATAATTTCATGGGACGCGATTCGTGAATTACGTGATTTAGAACGTTTTAAAAGTTGTCAAGCAGCACCAAAATTAAGTAACCGTCATATAAATCCAAACAATTTTCAAAAAATGAATGTAAAATTAGCGGTACAAGTTTTTAGCGGGTCGGTAGCAGCAGCTATGTACGCAGGTGCACAACTTAAAGAATTAATTAATCCTCATTGCTTATTTACAGCTAATTTTATTTGGAATATGAACAATATTTTTGATTGTTTAAATGCGTGACATCCTAATGATCCGAATCCTCTTCGTCGTGGTTTGTCTACTAGACAACCTCAAGTTGAAAAAACTTTGCGTGACATCATCCCATGGATCAAAAGCATAACAATGTTTGATGGTAAAAAATTTAAATATCCGGATTGTTTTGTTAATTTAGTTCTACCGATTAAAAGTATTTTAATGTTCTGGGAAGATCTTCAAAAAGAAAACAGATTTCATTTGTTAACGGGTAAACTAAATCAAGATGCCCTTGAAAATTTTTTCGCGTTAATGAGATCTTTATCTGGATGTAATAATAATCCCACTGCAATGCAATCCCAAAAAAATTTTCAACACGGTGCAACAACAACACTGCTTTTTCCTCCTCCAGGAGCTAACTGTACACCGGACGAATGCATAAATTTATTGTCTAATTTGAGCGCTAATGAAAAAGAGAGAAAGCGTCAAATAAATATCGAAGATAAAGAAGAACAAAAAACGCGCTTTTACAACAGTGGGCAACAGATGAATATTTTAATAATAATTACAATGATCTTAAAGAAAATAACGTTAATAATATTAATGACTGTGATTCAATTGAAACAAACGTAACTTTAGAAAAATGTGCCATGAAATACGTCGTGGGTTACCTCATATATAAATGTTTTAGTAAATACGGTTGCGATAGATGCATACAGACGTTGACTCGAGGAAATCAAAATTTTAAAAACGAAACCAATACATTAATTTTTTACAAAGCTTATCAAGTGCCCGAAAAAGAATTAGGAAATTCAAAAGTACCGTCGGACGATTTTTATTCTGTAATAATAACTGCTTATGAAGTATTTGAGAAAGAATTTCAACTCCGTTGTAGCGAAAAAAATATTAGTTTCTTATTAAAAACGTTTATTGAACAAGTAATTGCATTAAAATTTCAAGATTTTTGGTTTGATAAAGAATGTAAAGATCATCGAGATTATATTTTAAAACTTTTTGTTAAATTACATATTTTTTATTTTTTTAAATGGATGTCTAAAGACTATCGCGATTCTGGCACTAAAAGAAATTCGGGTTCTTTTCCTAATAAACCATTTGCTAAATTACAAAAATTAAAGAAATAGATATATAAATAAAGAGTTGCAGTTTTAATTGCAGTTGTTGTTTTTGCCATTAAATTCATTTAGTATATTTGTTTAATATTCACGTGTGTGCGTGTATGCATGAGCGCCTGTATGTACGCGTGCGTATGTTGGTAAATAATGTCTGAATTGTACATAATATATTAATGCTTTTTTTTATATTATAGTGAAAATAAAGGTGTTAAAAAATTTTGTCTTAAGATTGCAAATATTAACTTTAATTGAAAATTCAAGTAGCTTATAAATAAATATACTTTTTACTGGTTTTAAAAAAGTTTTAATTTTTAGTATCAATATAAAGTAAAATTTTTCCTTAATGATTAAAAACATTTTATTTTTTAAAAGCAAATATAAATTCATAGATTTTTGTAAAAGTATTTTTAATTATATTAAATTTATTATGTTATTATTTTTTTGAATATTTAGATATTAACATTTCAGTGCTCATTACATGCATAATTAAAATAATCATAACAAGTAAAAATGGCACTATTTTATATTATTGTAAGACATGTTGCAATAATATTTAATAGTATGATAATTATTTATTATGATTATTCTGGTACGCATATATGAATAATGATTTAAAAGTACAAATTTTAATATGTATATTTAGGTAGGAGCGCGGTGGCGTAACGGATAGAGCTCTTGCCTTCAACGCGGTGGGCACGGGTTCGAATCCTGGCCAGGCACCTCTGACTTTTTTTCGAAAGAAAATTAGTGTATGTGCTACCCATATCGCGACTCTTACAAAATCCGACCTCATTGAGTATCGGTTGATTGTTGGTCACAAAAGTGGCTGACCATCCATCGGTAGTCAAAGTTTTCGGTATGGTGGGTCTGACAGTCCTAGCCTGGTGTAATGTGTTAAACAGATACCGGGCGGGGGACTCCCTCGACTTCACCATATAAAAAAGGTTAATCATATAGAGGACAAAATCCTTTATATATTAATCTTTAAAAAAAAAAAAAAAAAAAAAATGTATATTTATTATGTAAAAACGTAGTTAGTAAATTTTGCAGATTGCAAATGTTTCTTTTAAAACTTTATTTATACATGTGTATCTGTGCTGGCGGAGGACGGATAGTAGGTGGAGTCCATGGATAAGGAGGCGGGGAACTCCCGTGGTTGTGTAGGGCTAAAGGCGATGGTCACCACGGTTTTATTTAAAATATTTATATAAATAAAATAGAAAAATTTCATCTGATTTTAACATGTCTTAAAATTACTTAATTTTTATATATTTTGTATCTATATAATAATTTTAAGTATAACAAAAAAAAACCAACGCTCCTATGAGTATTTTACATAATTTACTATTTGATATTTATTAGTACTTACAAATAATTAATATTAAAAAGTATTTTGTGTAAAATGCTCATGACGGTACCCCTAGGGAGGTGTGGAAAACTGTCATTGCAATTGTCTTGTTGAAGCGAAAACTTGCCATCTTTTTCGTGGTTTCTAATTTTCTAATTTTAATAGTAATATCGATTATTATTACTGTATAATATCATTATTACCATTAGCTGAGTTTACAAAATATTATTTATATATTGATATTTTTATTTATATAATGATATTTTTTATTTACGCTTTATATACACTTTTATTGAAAACGTAATTTTATTTTGCTTTTAAACTACGCGCGTAGTTCGAACATAGCACCGCCTGCCTTATGGGGGCCATAACTAACGCTCTTTCTAGCATCACGAAAACGGCCGATCCGACCTTTTATGCATGAAGATAAATATATTCTATATTCCCTGATTATGGTGTATTTTATGGTTTGCAACCATAATATGGCCACAAACCCAGTCTTTTTTCGACGGAATAAGGCCAGCTTATGGACTGGACAAGGCCACAAACTCAGTCTTATTTTGACGGAATATGGTCAGCTTATGGACTTGACAAAAAATACAAATTTATAATTTTGAAAAGAAAATTAAAATTTTTTAAAATAATTAATAAAGGAAATTATAATTTAGAATTATCAGAAAATAATTCATTTTAATAAATTATCATCATATATTATTTATTTTTATAAACTATTTATTTTTATAATTAACAATAACACATTTAAGTTTCATTTATAAAGTTATAGTTAATGGTCTGACATTATTTACAATTAATAACAATTACTTGTTAGTATATCACTCAAATAAACAAAGGTTATAATGAACAATACAAACTTTATAGGTTATCAGTGTCGTCTTATAACGCTATGGGGCCCTAGACATAAAAGTGGGATTTTCATTTGATTCCTGACTTTCTTAAAGAAGTGCTAGGCTCGACTAAGAAGCCTATGTTTTTACATTTTTTATTATTCCTCTCAAAGTTAATTTCTTTGGTTTTGGTTTTTCGTCTGTCGAAAATACAAATCAACCAAAACATCATGAAATTCTTTTTGAAATTTATTTTTTGAAAAATTGATTTCATATGACTGGTAGAATCTTAAATAACTTAAAATAACAAAGGAAACATCAAATTTATATATTACGTATTAAACATAAAATAAATTTACTTTTATTTTCATGTTTATTTTATTAAAATTTAATGTTTTAATGGTTCGTAACTTACATTATTTTGTTGAATTTATTTATATTCAAACATGAGACTATATTTAAAATAAAAATACACGATCTTTGAATTCAAATGCATGCACTCCCATGCGCACACTTGGAATAATGGAATAATGAAATATTTTACAAATGCATATAATATATAAATTTATATATTAGAGTTACAGTATATTTTTTATACTCAAAAGAACTTTAAATAACATTCTTCATTCTAGTTTTCTCTTTCGTTCCCTTTACAAATTTTGCAAAGGAAACTTTTTGTTTGCGAAATTTGATACAATAGAAAGATGAAAAATTCAATAATATTTTATTTATTATATATATATATATAAGCTTTTATTAAACTTTTGTCATTATTTATACATGTTAATTTACATATTATTTATAGTAAGATATCTTGCCCTAATATAACAATGTTATATTAATTACATACACAAAATATTGAAATACATCAATGTTTATATTTTTCTATTGTCTTTTTTCATTCTCTTTTTTTTTATTAATTTGCACGAACATACATATATATTGTCATTATTCTTTATTTGTTTTCTTCTGTTGTTGTTTTTTCTTCTCTTTTCCTTTTCCATATAATTCCATACATAAAAGCTGCGCTTTTGCCACTACTGCACAGTACATCTTCCTTTTTTATTTTCGTTACGTTTTTTTCACATTCTTCGAAAACATGTTTAATATTTTCTTCGTACTTTTTACACATTTTGCACATTTTCTTTTCTTTTTCTTTCCAATGATTATAACCATTAAATTCACAGCCCATTCTAAATCTTGAAATTATTGCTATGTTTTTACATTTTATCATATACTCAGGTATCAAATCATTTTGCCAATCACTCCACATAAGATTAGTTATTTCCTTGGCATATTCTAAGTTTATTATTTTATTTAGATCGTCTTTTCTGGTAATTTCGTTGCATCTTTCCTTAACTTTTTCGCTAATGTTCACGTTTTTATGTTTCCATTCCAACCATTGTTGATCATTAATTAACATTTCATCTAGTGCATTTTGTCTTTCTATCTCATACCTATTTCTTATTCCTATTTCGTGCAGTCTTCTCCTCCATACTTCTTTTCGAATGTCTGTACGGTCCAGTTTTCCTAATAACTCTTTTTCTAGTTTCTGCTACCAGTTTTCCGCATTTTGTTTCTCTTCTTAGGGTACAGTTTGGAGTATTTTTATTTGCTGATAAAATCCATTTTATGTATTTTCTGTAGATTATTTCGTTGATTCCTTCATCTTTCTTGTTCGAACGTTTCATGTTTGCAATATAGTTTTGTTCCTTTTTTTAACTTTTAAATTACTTTTAGTTGTTTGTTTTATTCTTTTTCTTTTTTTTGTTCAAATCATTCACAAAACAATCGTCACTTTCTGTATGACCGAACTCGCTGCTATCTGTGTAATACAATTTTTCGGTTTGTCTTTGTTTCTCCTTGTTAGTTATGGCGCTACATCCATCCATAACCTCACTTACGAAAAAGAAATAAATTTTTCTGTATACGCCGTTATTCTTGATCTACTTATTATTACAAAGGTACCTAACTATTTTTTCATTTACTAAGCAAACTTTTTTCTATATCAATTATTGTTTAGGACTCTAGAACACAAACAACTCCCTTACCAGGCACGAGGTCTTTACCACTCGAACGCCGCATGACGACATTTATTATATAAATAATTAATTTTTAACAATTTAATGAAGGTGCTACTATTTTATTTATAATCATTTTCTTTACTATCACTAATAATAATTAGTTAATAAATAATAGATGACGCTTTATAATTTAAACATTTCATGTGTTTTTTTTTTTTTTTTTTTAATGTATACTGTGAATTTTATATATTATTTTTTCGCACTCCGTGTGTAAAATTTGTTTTGGCGCACGCTTTTATGAAAATGCGTGTCAAAAAAACAAGCTTCTTGCACGTCGTATGAAGTTTCGTTCAATAATTGTTAAAGAAAATGATTTTAATCTCGTGTGAACTTTTCACCTTCGCTTCGCTCGGACGCTAACGCCCTCGTGAGGTTTAAATCACTTTCTGGCACATGTATCGAAAATAATTATTTTAAGTCTTAGTAAGAAAATTAAAATATTTGAAAACAATACTTCATATTTTTTAAAAATTAAAAAAAAATTTCGCTGATTCAGCGGGGCCCTTAAAATAAGGGGGCCCTAGGCACGAGCCTATAATACCTATTGGGAAAGACGGCACTGTAGGTTATGATTTATTTTAAAAATAAATTTTGTGTTAATATAAATTAATAAGATAGTATTATTTAATATTAATTGTAGTTACACTCATATAAAATATCAATTAATTAGGAACTTAAGGTATCAGGTCCAAATTTAAGCCTCAAATAAAAATTAAATTTAAATGTCATAATAATTTTTTTATAATAATATTATTTTTAAAAAGTTTTTTTTATCTTAGATATATAAAATACAAGACTTTGGCCCATGAATAATTTTAAATAATCTCATAAAATGATTGAAATTCTTTCCTTTATTCGAAGACTTGATTTTGGTGGTCACTGCAAGCTTTCTCAGCCAATTTTCAACGAATTGACTTCAAAATTTCCAGAGATCTTTAATTTATATATATTCATTAAATAACACTTTTATTTAAAAGAAAACGAAAAAGAATTTAAAAGTTTGTCGAACAATTGGTTAAAAATTAACTGAGAAAGCTTACGACAATCACCAAATTGAAAAAATCACATTAATGACTAATCAAAAGGATTTTAAGCATTGAATGAGATATTTTAAAATTATTCATAGATTTTTTAAATAAATTTAGAATATTCTGTCTATTATAATATCAATACAGATCCATGTAATGTAGGTTGTATTGTAATTTCACTTTGAAGAAGTTGGTGGCAAGTTTCATTTTTGGTCTAGCGATAACTAAAATATTTAATAACACACATGTTAGACTATTCTTTTTAAAATTATGGCTCACAAAGTTCTAAAATTTTGCAAATAATTTTAAAATGTCATACTGTAACATAATTTTAATGCAAATCAATGTAATCTAAGTTGTATAATGAAATATAACATTGAATTCTATAGTTTGAAAAGAAGTAGTCTGGTACGAATCATATGAAAGGACTCATCATAGACTAAATCAAATATAAAACCGCTTACCAACTTTTTTAAGCAAAATGAAGTCGGTTAATAACAGTAAAAATAAATCAAATTCATATGCATTGATACCATGTTGGAGGAAGATATTTTAAAGCAATATACAGAGTATCATAGCTTTAAATACTATAGTTAAAAAAAAAATCTAACAAATACCACATGAAACATTTCATTCGACATAGACTAAAAATGAAACTGGCCATCAAGCTTTTTAAAGTGATATTATAATTTCATTTTTACTTATTTGTTTTTAAAATTATAGCATTTACAATCATAAAACTTTGTAAATAACTTTAGAATGTTCTGCCCAGCATAATATCAATATAAATTCATATATTGTGGATTGTATTGTAATTTCACTTTGAAAAAATTGGTGATAAGTTTCATTTTTGGTTTAGTTACAAACAAAATATTTCATAATACACAGATTCGTTTTGAAAGTCTGGTACTCAAAGTTCTGAAATTTTGCAAATAATTTTAAAGTGTCCTGCTGTAACATAATGTCAATGCAAATCAATTAGTTTTATTATATAACATAATATTAAGTTTTTCAACTAACTAACAAAACTTAAGAACTACATTAGCGCGTCTATTTTCGAAGATTAGGGTTAGGTTAAGATGTCGAATATGAAGTCATATCAGAAAATTAGGTTATAATAGAAAAAAATTCATTTTTAATTAAAATCTGAAGAATAGTGAATAAAAAAATAATAAAGAAGAGTAGAGAAAGTGCACTATTAAAGTTAAACTTGTTATACTATAAATAGTAGTTTTATTTTAATATTCATACTATCTTAATTTACCTCGCTCCTAATGTCGCTCAGTTGAATTTTCATATATTAGGTTATTACGTATAAATTAGCCAATTTTAAGATGAAAAAGAATTGACTCAACTTATGAATTTTGATATTAAAGTTTCGTACAAAATTAAATTTTTATATTTTTATAAACAAGGATTAAGGCGACTTCGGATTTTAGGTTAGGTTTTATTTTTGAGTTTACAAATTACTCTTTCAATATGTAAAATTTTTCAGATTTTTTAATTTTCCACCATTCTACGGATTATTATAAATGGTGGAAAATTAAAAAATCTGAAAAATTTTACATATTGAAAGAGTAATTTGTAAACTACAAAATGAAATCGAACCGAACTTCCGTAGTCGCCTTAATTAAAGTTACAATATGCATAAAAATTGTTTAAATACAAATCATATTAATTAGCCATATATTATTTTTTAAGCATAAAAAATATATATTATTAGCCTTAGTCCTAACCCTAGCCTAAGCTCTAGCCCTAGTCCTTATCTTAGCTCTAGTTTAAGCCTTAGCCTTAAGAGGAGATCACATATCTCCGTCCTTTTCTAATCGAAGAATCAATTTTTAGCAAGAATTAATAACTTTAGCAAAAAATGAAAAGAAAGCCGCATCTCGTATCAAAAAAAGGAATATTTTCATTGATGAGAAAGAATTAATTTTATTGCTTCGTTTTCAAAATAATCGAAAACAGTATTTGACGTTTACTAGAATTAACAACTGCACAAAGAAAGAAAAGTATTGTTAAAATGGTATATCTAATTTAAGTACTAAGGTATTTAAGAAAAAAGACGATATAATTCCAATTAATACTATAGCTTGAATTTTAGGGACTAATGTTGGTACTATTATATTATGAAGCGAGAGCATAAATTTCGATGCTTAGTGTCTTTTTTCGGTACCAAGACTGACATTTCACCTACTTAATTCGATGGCAATATTTCGCAGAAAATGTGATTGTTAATCTCTTCTGGTGCGGCTTTTTCTGTTACTAAAATTAAAAATCAATAAATATAGAATTATTTATATTATATATAACACTTTTAAATTACTAATAATTAATTTTCTAATTCGTGATATTTAGAATTTAAACAATAGATATTTATCTGTCATACTTCGTTTTAAAATAGTTAACTTTTTAGTTCGAAATTAATTATTAAATTTAAAATTGTTATATATTATATAATTTACATTATATTCATCAACTATTAAAAATTTTTTTACAATTTAATGGTTTTTACGTTATTAAGTTATGATTATATTAAAGTTTTATACTTGACAGTGTTGCAGTGCGTATTATATAGATAATATGTTAGTATAAAATAATTAAGTTCCATAGTACGGACGAATTCGGTAATATGCGAAATAATTTTTGGGAAAAGACGCGTTAAAAGATGTACTAATATAGGTTGTCTTAATTTACGTACTGAGTATCAATTAAAAAACGACTAGTAATGTTTTTTTGACTACTGACTCGAGTTAGTACATTTTTTTAGGTACTTTTCTTTTTCTGTGTGCACAAGTGCAAATTCAAGATTAAGAAGGGGCCGAACTATCTGTCTTTGTCTAATAGCGTTTTTCATCATTTATGTAAACACTATCCGGTATAACAAGAAAAAAATAGCAGCCCCCGCTAGATATTAGTATAATTAGTAAATTTTGTAATAACAACCAAATTTTTTACCGCATAGTTTTTGACTAATTAGAGACCTACTAGCAATCTAGAATATAACCTATCTTTTTTTGGTAGGTCTCTAATTATTCAATAACTACGCAGTGAAAAAATTTGGTTGTTATTACAAAATTTACTTATTATACTAATATCTAGCGGGGGCTGCTATTTTTTTCTTGTTATACCGGATAGTGTTTACATAAATGATGAAAAACGCTATTAGACAAAGACAGATGGTTCGGCCCCTTCTTAAGGTTGGAACTTGATAATCTGCAGTATTCACAAGATTGGGATTCATCTATTAGGTTCGAATTCATGAACGTGATTTCAATATTGAGTATAACTTGGAACTCAAGTATCTTTACTTAGGTATCAGCAGTTATTTTGTTTTGGTGGGATGTAGAGTTGAAAAAAGGTGGAAAATAAGTAGAAAATGAGTAGAAAATGGGTGCTGTTAAATGAAAGGGTGCAAAAGAGTTCTATGGGTAAGATATAAGGGATCAACGACTAAATTTTTTTTAAAACTATATTATATAGAAAGATCTACATCTCTTTGTATTATAAAAAGTTTTCACCACCGTTATCGATGCTGCCGCTGGGTATAAGAATCAATCGTGGCCCCAGTTAGCTATAATATGGCTGAAGTTTTGTTGAAATTTAGTTGAAATAGAAGCTACAAAATAGCTGAAAGTTGGTTAAAAAATAGCTGAGAGTTGTATAAAAGTTACATGAAAGTTAGTAAAAACTAAGCAGAAGTAGGATAAATTTACCTAAAAATGAGCTGAATTTATTTATAAAGTCAGTTCAATTATACAAAATTTAGATAAAAATTGATAAAATGTCAGTCAAAACTTAGCTCATTAAGTTAAATTTAGCTGCATTTAGAGATGCGCTATCAACAAAAAATGTTCTCTTTTGTCTAGAAGCTAGTCAAGTGTAGAATCTAATATTATATCATGATAGAAGTCTATACTTAAAAGGAAAGAGAAAATTAAAAAGGGTAGCTGAAGATGAAGGGGCTAAAAGAAAAATGAAGAAAGAAAGAAAGAATAGAGAGTGAAAAAAGATAATAAAGCAAAATATAATGAAATATAGATAAAGAGAGAAATACATATACTAAAGCACAAATAAGACCCAAAAATGAAGCCCGAAAAAAGTACTTCTGTATGATAACTACTCATTATATAGGACTCAATAAAAATTGCTATTCTTATTACAAAAAAATGCGCAGATCCGTGGGAGCCTACAACTGTAGAAAAAGGTAATTTCACTTTAATATATAATAACTACCAATTATATAGGAACCTATAGAAAAAGCAAATCTTAGTACAAGAAAAATTACATATACCCTTAGAGCATATATACTATAGAGGAAGCATGCCGTGTTAAAAAGTGATGGCAACTTTAGGTAGAGAGAAAGAAATATTAACTTACATCCTATCTCTCTCGCGTAACGCTCCCGTGAGCGCTGCACCAGAGAGCCTATTCAATTGGCGATACATATGTACGTATCGCGCCGTACGTACGTACGAGCGGACGTAAGTTGGTAGCCCTACAAAGACGAGTTGAATATAACATATGAATTTAATAAATAATTGAAAGGATATGTTATTTTATTTTTTACTTAAAAAATATTTTATTATTTTTCAATACATAAGTATATTTTATTTTATTTTGATCGAATTTGCACATCATTTCATCTATGATTTATGTTAATAAATTTTCATTTTTTAATCAAAGTTTGAATATCAAAAAGATATTTAGAATTACTTATCTAATGTGTTAACTTTTAAAACGCTTAAAATTTATTAAAAAAGTTTCTTAAAATACAATAAATTTTTAATAATAATATTCTTATCATTATTATTAGTTCAAGTATTTAATTAATTGATTTATAATTAAACTTTTTTTAAAAAATTTAGAATTTTTCAAAAGTTAAGATAACAAATAAGTTATTTTAATTATCTTTATAATATTCAGTTTTTAAAAAATTAAAATTATAATTAAGATAAAACATAGATGAAATGATGTGCACATATGATCAAAAGTTATAGAAAGACATAGTTATAAATTTTTTTCACAATTGTTACAAATTATTTTTAATGAATTTGATATTTCTTTAAAAGTTGTAAGTATTTCTGAGCAGATGTTAAACATGTCAGTCGTACTCTTCGGGCATATACTACTAAAGGAAGCCTCCGAATGGCAGCAAGCGTTACAAGGCGAAGAGAGAGAAAGCCTCTATTTTGGTACGTGCTGTCTCTCTCTAGCCTGATTTGATTGGCTGCTTTTGTTCCCCACTGAGAAAGTGAGAGAGAGATAGCACGTACCAAAATAGAGGCTTTCTCGCTCTTCGCCTTGTAACGCAGTTAATAGCTGGGAGGCTTCCTCCAGTATTATATGCTCGAAGGTCGCACTATCTTGTATTTTGTTATCTGAAAATAAAATTCACACTTCCATGAATTTCGTCATAAAAAATATAACAAAGATTAAAATAATTACTTATCATACATGTACTTTCATCAGTTTCTTTAACACCCACTTCAGGTATTAAAGCTAACCCATTCCTATGTTTTCGTCCCATAATATCAACTACCCTTTCTAATCTGCTATTTCTTTGAAATATATTTGCTTTCAAGACTGCTCTATATGCTGATCAGAACGCAACCGCTAGCAAATTCGTTTTTTTGTTAATACTTAAATATTGAGGTATTTTAAACTCCTCAAACATGTTTCCTTGCGTCCAATAAATTCATCATTTTATTTAGAAAAAAAATTTAATATTAAAATATAATAAATAAAGCTGTAATTTGTAGAGAAAATATTTATTAGTTCATATAATCACTTAATAAACCTTATGAATTCCTACTCTGGTATCTCAATCGTAAAATAATTATCTGAATAGTAATAAGTGTTATAAATTTTATATTTTACAAAAAAAGTTAATTGAACTAATAAACATAAATAAAATACTAATAAAAGAGATTATAAAAATAAAAAACATTAACAACTATCTGTTGTTATTGAACTATCTGTTTTTGCTTTCTCATAGAGGGCATTGTATCGATAAAAAAACTTTTCTTCTATTTTTTCATTAACCTTTTAAGGACGGGGATTTTGACGTTGAAATTCGACTTTTTTTTTAAACAATATTTGTGCATAAAATGAAAAAATATATCACGTGGAGTGCCTGATAAAATTGGTGGTCGATATATCGACCAGTCCCGTCCTTAAAAGGTTAATTTGTACGTATTTAGAATCAGGGAGTCGAAAAAAGTGGTTTCCAGAAAATGTGTGTGTGTGTGTGTGTGTGTGTGTGTGTGTGTGTGTGTGTGTGTGGGTGCGTGCGTGCGTGCGTGCGTGCGTGCGTGCGTGCGTGTGTGTGTGTGTGTGTGTGTGTGTGTGTGTGTGTGTGTGTATGATTTCAGTATACCAAAAATATCTTGAAAACTACTCGATGGCTTTGCTTCAAATTTTTCATACAATTTGTTTTTTTGTCTAACTGGGGGGGGGGGGAGCTATTGAAATTGATCTTCTTAGCTCAGTTTTTTTTAGAGCCATTTTAAGTATTTTAAAAAAATTTTGAATTTTCATTTTTTTGATATTTTACGTAAACTACTCGAAGAATTTTCTTGGAAATTTGTATGGACATTATTTGCGACTGCCAAAAGAAGAAAAACTTTCACTAACTGATTTTCTTAACGCACTTTTAATTTTAGAGCAGTTTGAAAATTAAAAAGAAAAATTTTGTCTTCATTTTTCTTTTATTTTATGAAAACCATTCGATAGATTTGCTCCGAAATTTGTATGCAAGATATTCGCTATTGTCTGAGGAAAATTAGCTTTGGAAAACTTATTTCTTTAGCGCAGTTTTGATTTTAGAGCATTTAGAAAATTTTTTAAAAAATGTTTATTTTTCATTTTTTTTTATATTACACAAAAACCATTCGTTAGATTTGCTCTACAATCATTATGCAAATTATTCGTTATTGCCTTAATAAAACAAGCTTTGGAAAACTTATTTTCTTAGCGCAGTTTTATTTTAAAAATTTTTTTTAAAAATTTTCCATTTTTTTTGGGTCTTACGTAAACTACTCTAAGAATTTGTTTAAAAATTTGTATGGTAATTATTTGCTACTATTCAAAAAATAAAAACATTTGAAAACTGATTTTCTTGGCATACTATTAATTTTAGAGCATTTTGAAATTTTTAAAAAAAGTTGTTATGTTTTATTATTTTTTTATTTTACGAAAACCATTCGATAGATTTACTCCAAAATTTGTATGCGAGTTATTTGCTATTGTCTAAAGAAAATAAGCTTTGGAAAACTTATTTTCTTAGTGCAGTTTTAATTTAAGAGAATTTTGAAAATTATGAAAAAATGTTTATTTTTCATTTTTTTTTATATTACACTAAAACCGTTCGATAGATTTGCTATAAAATTATTATGAAAATTATTCGCTATTGCCTTAATGAAACAAGCTTTAGAAAACTTATTTTCTTAGCGCAGTTATAATTTTAGAGTATTTTGAAAATTTTGAAAAAAATTTATTTTTCATTTTTCATTTTTTTGGATCTTACGTAAACTACTCTAAGAATTTACTTAAAAATGTGTATAGAAATTATTTGATACTGTTAGAATAATAAAAACATTTGAAAACTGATTTGTATGCAAGTTATTTGCTACTGTCTGAAGAAAACAAGTTTTGGAAAACAAATTTTCTCAGTGCAGTTTTAATTTTAGAGAATTTTGAAAATTTTCATACAAATTTTTATTTTTATTTATCTTCTTTCTTAGCGTGGTTACGATTAGAAATCTCGTTGTCATCGGTCTTTCAAAGTACATATTTATAAATAAATATTAATGTTAGACAATTTTTTTATATTAAAATCACATTTAAATAAATATAAAAAAATTAATGAAACTCAAAGAGCTCTATAAGAAAGCATTCCGCCAAAGCACTTGGCAGCGTTTTTACTTTGTATCTACTACATATTGTATGACGGCGTTATATTAATAATTTTTTTAAAATTATTAGTTTATAAATACTTTATATAAATAATATTCGAAATGTCTTTTTTGTTTGCGTAAAAAATACATTTCAATATATTATTCAAGTTTTAATATATTATATTATTATTATTGTAGCTTATGATTTATTTAAGTACTTCAAAAATTTTTACTACTACATAAGACAAGGAATGGGTTAACTTTAAGACCTGAAGTGGGTGTTGAAGAAACTGATGAAAGTACATGTATGATAAGTAATTGTTCAAATCTTTGTTATATTTTTTATCACGAAACTCATGGAAGTGTGAATTTTATTTTTAGATAACAAAATACAAGATAGTGCGACTGACATGTCTAACATCTGCTCAGAAATACTTACGACTTTTGAAGAAATATCAAATTCATTAAAAATAATTTGTAACAATTGTGAAAAAAATTTATAACCATGTCTTTCTATAACTTTTGATCATATGTGCACATCATTTCATCTATTTTTTAAGTTAATTATAATTTTAATTTTTCAAAAACTGAATATTATAAAGATAATTAAAATAACTTATTTGTTGTCTTAACTTTTGAAAAATTCTAAATTTTCTAAAAAAAGTTTAATTATAAATCAATTAATTAAATACTTGAACTAATAATAATGATGAGAATACTATTATTAAAAATTTATTGTATTTAAAGAAACTTTTTTAATAAATTTTAAGCGTTTTAAAAGTTAACACATTAAATAAGTAATTCTAAATATCTTTTTGATATTCAAACTTTGATTAAAAATTGAAAATTTATTAACATAAATCATAGATGAAATGATGTGCAAATTCGATCAATTCAATCAATTCAACATAGTGAAAAATATATTTTTAACATTTCGTTATCTTATATTGTAAACATCTGTAATATTGTATTCTAACTTCTGATCTTATATTCTAAAAAATAAAAATTTTTAAATAATGTTTAATTTTTATTTATACTATAATTTTTTTTGTTAATTAATTTTAATCTTTTTATTCAAAAATTTAATATTGTAAAGATAATTAAAATAACTTATTTGTTGTGTCAACTTTTGAAACATTGAAAATTTTTTAAAAAGTTATTACTTAAATTATTTAAATAATTAATTTATAATTAAGCAATTATTTAAATTAATTATTACTATGACAAAAATTTTAGCTACGTATAAAAAATTTAATAATTTTTATAAATGCAAATAACTGCTAATAACTATTATGATAATAATAATAATAATATTAATAATTTTAATAATAATAATAATGCCTATCTTTAAAATAATACTACGCGCAGTAAAAATCATTTGGGCATAGTTGTATTTACATGAAAACGTAGACTTAAGGGTTGGATTGTTGGAATAGCCGTTTGTTGCGCGCGCGAACTCGTCTTTGTAGGGCTACCAACTTACGTGTGCTCGTACGTACGTACGGCGCGATACGTACATATGTATCGCCAATTGAATAGCCCCTCAGAGAGACAGTGTGTAAGTAGTTATTTGTTTTCTTTTTTACATCATCGTTAAAATAACCATCACTTTCCTATATAACATGCCTCTATATATACATTCTCGAAGCACATACCAAAAAAATTCACAAATTCGAAGAACCGGAGATTCGTAGAAAAAGGTGGTAAATATTTTAATTACAATAATATTTAAAATTCATTGAAGAGTAAATTAACTTTTAAATATTGAATTTAAATATACGTTATTGTTTATGTGAACAAATATAAAAGAAAAGCTTAAGTTTATTACACATAAAATATTAGGCTAATTTTAAATATGTCATGTATGGAATGTCATGTAGTTATGTTCGATTACATGTATGTAATTAACTTCACCGATTTTTAATAAAGAGCAAATATATGTAGTTTAATATTCGAAATAAAAGTAGCAAAAGCAACGACAAAAAATAAATTTTAAACATAGATTTACTTTATACTAAAAATCAGTAAAACTAAATAATATGAAGTAATGGAATAGAACCAGAAACATTAAAAAAAATTAGAAAACTTAAGCTTTGTTTCCGAGAATATTTCACTTTCAATAGTATATTTTTCACCTAGGGAAAAAAAGTAAAGAATGTCCTAAATTGTATGTAAATTGTAAGGGAGCGTCTACATGGATACCCGTCCCGACTCCCGTACCACGTTCCGACGAGACCGCATTGGCTGATTCTGATAAAACTTCAACAATTATATTAAATATAGCCAATGCGGTCTCATTAAAACGTGATACGGGGTCGGGACGGGTATCTATATGGACACTTCCTAAGGCACAATTCACCAAAGTCGAAAATTAAGGTCCGCTTCATAGGTGACCGTGAGTATCACGTATAATTTCGAACTTGATTATCGTTTGGATATTAAATTCAGTAGACATCGGACAGCAACATTTTAAAACGTGTAACGAGTTACGTGTAATGTATAATACCATTAAAGAACGGCTCTTATGTTTAGATTCTTGACCTTAATATATGCAATAATTGTAATTTTCAATCATTATATTTATTATGAATTTGAACAATGAAATTAAAAAAAAACCTTTCTAAGTAAAACATGCTTAAAAACAAATTTTGTGCTTATTTCCAATTATAATATCTTCACATATTTATTTTATACATAAAAAATACTGGATTTAAATACACAATTATAAGATTAAAATAAAATATTTTGGTTATTTTAAAATTTGAATATTCCAAAATAATAAATCGACTATTTGCAATTACCCAACAATTCTATGTGCATCAATTGTAAATACTTAATGAAATATAAATATTACGAAGTGAATGTATCACAAGTAAAGTTATATTATATTCAATCTTATTCTTGTTTTTTTTATTTCCATATCATTGATATTATAATGTATGAATAAATTCTTAATATTAATGAAGAATTATTATTTACAATTTAAATATTTTTTTATAGATGACAAGTAACTTTTTAAATATAGATATATTTGTATTAAAATGAAACTGAAAATGTCAATCGAATAACATTTTCATCAAAATAAATTTAAACGTTATGATTATTAGAATAAATATTTTTATTTAACCATCATCCACTGTAATTATTATTTGTGTATTATATATGTAAGAATAATATATTTAATGAATAATCATTTCATTTGATGAACAGTTAAATAAATTTATATATTTATAATTGTATAACATAATTTATTCAATTAAAGTTTTATTCAATTATAATTCAGAGAATAAAGTATTTAAATTAATTTCATGAAAGTACATTAGTATTTAAAAATTTACTTGTAAACAATTCTTAATAAATAACATTCATGTAACCTTAAGGAGATGTAAAACGGACACTACACCTGTACTTATAGATATTAGTTTCCTTTCTATTTTATTGCTGAATTTCCAGAAAAGAAATGCATTAGCTTGTAGTATGTACCATGATGATTATTTTGATAAGTTTTCAAATAAATTCATTAGCTTTTAAGATATTTGGATTCCTGTACAAAATTGAAAAATTTTAATAAATAATTTTGGAACCCAAAATTTTCAACAACTAATGAATGAATTCATTAAAAAATTTAACTGAATAATCTTAACGGTACATACTACAACTTAATGCATTTTTTTATTGAAAATTTTACAATAAAATGTAAAGATAGTGAATGTTTATGAGTACAGGTGTAGTGTCCATTTTACATCCCCTCAATCACATATTCATATGTACACTTCGCGGAAAGGATATTTTTTCGAATGTTAACCTCAAATGGCAACATCGCATATTTTAACACAGATATAAGACAATCCCAAATCATGGAATAAATTTCACATCATCGTTACTTATTACTTAATGACATCCCAATAAGCACACATCTGAAAAAAAGAATTCTTTAAGAATTCACGAATGTCCGCTCTGAAGTTAATATAAAATTTATTAATAAAGTATTCATAAAATATTCACAAAGTATTCTTCCACAAAATTTAAATAAAAAACAACTCTTCAACGTATCTTTATAAATATTTTAAAAGGATTAAGAAAGTATTCATAAAGAATTCTTTTTTGAAACAGCAATCATAATCCAAATATTTTATAATATATAACAACTCTTCAACGTATCTTTATAAATATTTTAAAAGGATTAAGAAAGTATTCATAAAGTAGTCAAAAAGTATACTTTTGAAACACTGATTTTCTAGTAACTTAGTCACTTTCAAAAATCGAAAGATGTAATGGATATTTTATTACTTTTCAGATTATTTTAAAATCATTTTTAATTTTGATTTTCATGAAATTCAAAATTGAAAACTTGAAATTCCTGATAATTTTATAAATTGTAAAAATTCAATTTAATTAATCATTTAATAATATAAATAATTTTTATCTATTTCAAACGAAAAAATTGTTAACATTTTATAAAACAAAATATATAAATATTTTAAGGTTGTATGGGCTATACAGTCTGTGTCAAAAATTAGTTTTTTAGAAAATCGTGTACATTTTTCGGTAGAAAGTAATTATTCAATTTTCAGTTTAGTAACTTATTAGATAATATTAAAACAATCATTTTAAACTTTGTTTCATTTAAATATAATGAATTATTAAAGAGTTATAACATTTTAAAGTTTATAAATTTTACACAAATCTAATGCAATCATAAATAATAATACCAAACTTTCAAAAATGGTTTTATTTGACTGCAATAAATTTTATTTTGTTCAGTTTAAAATTTAGAATCTATTGACGAGGATGGAATTTTGATTTTTATTTTTTATTAAAATTTATTGCTAATTTTCTGCGAAAAAATGTATATGTCTCAGACGGTACTTACTGTTTTATCATAGAAAATTAACAATAAATTTTAATAAAAAATAAAAATAAAAATTCCATCCTCGTCAATAGATTCTAAATTTTAAACTGAACAAAATAAACTTTGTTACAGTCAAATAAAATCATTTTTGAAAGTTTGGCATTATTATTTATGATTGCATTAGATTTGTGTAAAATTTATAAACTTTAAAATGTTATAACTCTTTAATAATTCATTATATTTAAATGAAACAAAGTTTTAAATGATTGTTTTAATATTATCTAATAAGTTACTAAGCTAAAAATTAGATAATTACTTTCTACCGAAAAATGTACACGATTTTCTAAAAAACTAACTTTTGACACAGACTGTATAGCCCATACAACCTTAAGTGTGTTTAAAATAAATTCTCATTTTGAGAATTTAAACAAATATCTAAACATTCTTCAATTTAAATTAAATTAACCATGATTTCACAAAAAATTTCTTTTATTAAATTAAGGTATCTCTTGAATATTTAATAAATTTTTACTTAAATTATTCAAATAAAAATGTAGTTTGGCTAATATTATTAACCATGAATAATTAACTAGCAAATTTACTAACATTTCTTATGCTTATACCAATGAACATGTACAAGTTTCGAGAATTTATTAACAGATGAGTTGGTAGCCAAGTAGAGTAAGTCATGAGCAACACTTTTTTTTTATTTTATTTGACATCCTCAAGAACCGTGGTTCAAATCTCGAACAAATAATTTTTTTTTTTTTTTAATTCAATAGCTTATTTTTAATCAATTATAACATTTTTTGTTTTTTATAATCATGTAAAATAGAAGGATTATTTATAATTTGATAATTAAAAAAAGTATTTTGCGAATTTGATTCAATCAAAAGAATTGTTTGTGAATACTTTGTGAATACTTTAAAAACTAAAGTGGTCAGACATTCGTGAATAAACAAAGTAATCATTAAGAACTCTTTATTGATACTTTCGTTTACGAAAGTATACATAAAGAATTCTTTTTTAATTCTCTCTTTGACAACGTTTGCTTGTTGGGATGATTGTAATAAACAAACAATATTACTTTCTTTTTTCATGATCTGAATTATGATTTTATGAAATAAAATTTGTATTTCTCAGTTCAATAATCATATAGAATCTAATATTATTAATTTAAATTATTTTTGTAATAAAATTTTAGTTGTTATCATTTGAATTTTGAATAAATAATCTATGTGAAAAAACAAAATAATCATAATGCAAAACTCACTGCATAATTGGAAATTTTCTTACGTCTGTGGTAAGATATATAGCGCTGCCATTTGAGGTACACATTTGGAAAAATATCCTTTCCGCCAAGTGCACGTCTGTTCGTATTCATATGAATCGTCATTTATATAAAAATTCTTAAGAATTGAATGTATTAATAATTATTTCTCTAAAGCAATAATATTTTTATTAAGAGAAACATATTAATTTTTAGAATATATCTAATGACCTTATTTGAAAAATTATCATAACGTAATATAAAAATATTCTTTTTAGTATCTTTTTAACATACATTTTATAAAATACAATCTTAACCCGTGAAGCCCAAGAGGGTCCTGGAGGCTCTTGGGCGTAACGGGTTCAAAAGTTATTTTTTTTTTAAATTAAATTTTTTTTAATAGTCAATTATAAAGATAGGAAAATATATGAAATAAGAATAAATTTTCTTGATTATGTCTATAATTATGAATTCATATATATGATCTGTCTAGATGGAAGTGAAATTTCTCATAAAAAAGTAAACATTCCGAATAAAATTTACTTATGATTGGCAAGACATCCATTAAGAATGCAGGAAATAAATAATATTATGTTATATCACTCTCAAATTTGTATTAAATATAATGATTAAAAATTACAATTATTCCATTAGATAAGATTCATTTTTGAAGTTATATTATATTTAACTCTAAATAATTTATACTTATAAAATTTACATTATATCTCTCTATATTATTAAAAATATATCGCCGCTGTCGCCGACAGAAATAATCCCCTCATTTTTGGCTTCTCATTTCTCAACATTTATTTAGCTAAAATTTAGCTAAAATTCAGCTGAAATTCAGTTAAAATCAGCTAAAATTTAGATAAATTTAGCTACAATTTAGCTGAAAGCAAGCTGAAAGTCAGCAAAAAGTTACCTATACCTTAGTTAGAAGTTAGCTGAAAATCAGCTAAGAGTTAGCTAAAATTTAGATGTATTTAGCTATAATTTAGTTAAAAGCTAGCTATACCTCTCTATATTATAAAAAGATTTTGCCACCGTCGCTGCCGCTGTGTATAAGAATTCGATTTGTCCTTGGTTAGCTAGAATTAAGATAGAATCTAACTGAAATTTAGCTAAAAGTTGGCTAAAAATTAGCTAAAAGTTAGCTAAAAACTAGCTTAAAGTTAGCTGAAGTCAGATAAAATTACATAAAAGTTAGCCACATTAAATAAAAAATTAGCTAAATTTAATGTTAAAATTAGCTAAATTTATGCAAAATTTAGATGGAAATTAGCTGAAATTTAGCTAAAAGTTAGCTAAAATTTATAGTAATTTTAAACAATTTTAGGAAATATTGATTTGATTTCAACTGAATTTTGGCTGCATTTTAGATCTATTTATATTATATACTCTCTATACTATTGAAAGTATATCGCCGCTGTCATCGCTGTTATCGTCAGAAATGTGTCCCTCATTTTTGGACCTACATTACAGCGTTAAATTTAAGCTGGATTTAAGCTTGTAATTAGCTAGGAAATAACTAAATTGAGCTAGCTCTGAAATAGCTGAAAATTAGCTGAATTTAAGCTTGTAGTCAACTTGGTAATAGCTAATTTTAAGTTTTGTATATAACGATATATGATAACATATAAGTTTAAGATTTATAATAAATGGAAAATAGGTAACAATATTTTTTTTACAGTTAGCTAATTATCCTGTAACAATCGTGAAGTTTAATCATATAAATAATTAATAATTTTACGATTTTATTTAAAGTATAGGGTTGAAAATATCATTTTGAAAAAGCTTAATTGAAGTTTAATAATCAAATGATTAAATTTAAATTTTGTTAAATCAAAATCAAACACTTTAATATAGTCTTGATAAATTTAATTTAATTTTTATTTAATTTTGTAAAAATACACCGACATCACAGTTTTCCAAATTTTTTATTCTTAATCCAAAAATGTTTCAAATATCTCTTTATTACTGCCTTCCATTTTTAGTTCATTATAACACTATGAAATATAAAACTATCACTATATTCAGTTCATTATAAAAGTATCAAATAAAATCTCTATAATTAAATTATTAAATCAAGTGCACTTATTTACTGTCTGCCTGTATCTACTTAGCTGAATTATAGTAAGATTATTACAATTATATTTCTATATATTTCTTTCAAAATTCAAGTATATTTAATCGTGACAGCGATTGAAATCGATTAAAATTGGTAGAGTTTTTCTACCACTAGACTGACATTTGATAAAACGTTTATAAATCAATTACTAACTTTATTCTTTATTTAATATTATAATAAAATAAATACACGTAGCCCTCATAATACACCACATTTAATTATTAATTCTGTCCTGGTGTAAAGTCAGGACTTTACAGATTATTAGATTCATCAAAAGATCATTGAAGATATACCTGAAGAAAACTTTTGAATAATTAAAATTATTTAGTATTATAAATAAAAAATATTATAAAAATTGCAAATTCTTGGATATTTTCTTAAGGTTATAAGAGCAAGATGGGGGTTGGCGCGCTTACGCGCAGGGGGCTTGCCCCCTAGTTTTAAATAAATTATGAAAATGATAATCACATATTTAATATTATTTTAAACTATGAATGAAAAGTTTACACAATTATTATAATTAATAACTTATAAATTGTTATATTATTTTGTAAAATACAATTTCAACTTAAATAATTAGCTTTATGTTGAAATTTAATTTTATGAGTATTCATTTTCACGAGTTGATATATATTGAATAAATATATAATCAATAATAATTTTATATGTGTATATATTATTATATATAAAAAATTATGATTGAATATATATATATATCTCTCTATATTATATAGTTGTAAGGAAAATTTTTACGACCAAGCTCCTCCCTTTCTCCTCTTTTTCTCATCCTCTTACCTAATTTTGATCCCCTTTTTTTTCCCTTATTTTTTACGTTATTTTACGTTATTTGTTACTCTTCATTTTCTTTTCATTTCCCCTTCCTTCCCTCTTCTTTTTCTCTTCTTTTGAGTTTCCTCATGCCTTCATTTTCTCTTCCCTCTCTCTTCCTCAAAAAATCCATCACTTTTTTCCGTTATTTTTACATTATTTTAGGTCATTTTTACTCCTCCTCAGGTAGATCCTCAAATTTTACCCTTTTTTTTTGGTGTTTTTTTACGTTATTTTACGTTTTTGTTGCTCTTCCTTAGCTGCTCCTTAGCTCATTTTTTTGATCCTCAATTTCATTTAAATCCCATCATTTAAAAAGCTTTTTGCTAATTTTTATTGTTTGCAATCATTGCTTTTACTTTAAATATATAGAACAAACATATTAAGTTAATAATTTTTATAATAAATTTTATAAAATTTTATACTGCTATTGTTTAAAAGAATAAATTACATGAAACATGGTAAAATGGAAATTTCGCAAGACTTCTGTGCGTAAGTGCGTTAACTTCCACTATTAAGTAAAACTGTAAAACATATTGATTCAAAAATTATTCTGTTATAGTAACTTTCTTTGATTGAATTTATTATTAATAATCAAATCATAAAAAGTATTCTTTTTAATACTTTTATTTTTGAAATTTTTGAATCTCTTTGACGCTGCCACTATCGGCATCGCTGGCCGCGAGAGAAACACTAACAATCGTTGAAGAACGGCCGTAATACATTGAAGGAGAATCTATGTTCGTGTGAGCGGTCTGTGTAAACATAAAATCCGCAGCTGATAGTACTCAACCTCAATTTTTATTTCATAGTATATAATTTTTTAAATACAACTCGTATGATTATAAACTTCTATAAAAATTATTAGTTGTATATATACTTATTTATTTTTATCAACTGTGCACAGTTATGGTATTCATTACTATTTAAAATAGTGAAAATGTTTTGTGTCTATATAAGACTCTATGTTACTTGGGTTTTATAACCGCCATTTTTGTTAGCTATATATGTGGTGTCATATTTCCCAATAACGTGACATATACAGTAGATATCGGACAATAAAATTTTAAAACGTGTAACAAGTAACATGTAACGTGTAACGTGTAACATCATTGAAAAACGGCCGTAATACATTGAAAGACAATCTATGTTCGTGTGAGCGGTCTGTGTAAAAATAACATCGAAAGCTGATCGTAATTATTTCCTTATAGTATTCGAGCTTATGACATAACAAATGTGGACAAAGGACATATATTCAAAATACCAATCACGGTAGTGCAATCTATGATAATTCCTAAAGCTCTTTTTTCAAATCTCACCTTTACCAACGTTCCTTTGAAGCCAAACATGATTCAAAGACATTTTATTGTTGTGCCTGAAGATGCTATATGGGCAGGTAAAACAAAAATTTTGTGTGGTTAGAAACCACTAAAAAAAAAACGCGCCTACATATATACCTCGGTATTTATATACTAGGTGGTGTGGAAAATATAGAAATATAGTTACAATATAAACTTTATATATTTAATAATTTAGGTGAAAACACAAATTATGAATACTATGGACATTCATAAGATATTATTATTTGTGAAAATTGGTTTTATATAAACAGTAAAAACTTTTATTATTCAACATCATATAAATAAGGAAAACAAAAATAGGTTTGTAATAAATATTTAATTATATTTTTGAGAATAACTTAATATATTTTAATAATTATATTTTTTACAGTTAATAAAAATAAAAAAAAAAGTAATGTAACTTCAATAAAAAATAGGGGGTTGGTGAGCGGAGCGAGCAGGGGGTACCCCCTAGTGTATATATATATATATATATATATATATATATATATATATATATACTAGGGGTACCCCCTGCTCGCACTGCTCGCCAACCCCCAGTTGTGCTATAAATATAATTATATATTAAACATTTAAATCATTTTTAAATTTTTAAATCATTTTTTTTTAGTTTCGTTGATAATTTAGTATATTATTTGATATATCGTAATGATTTTGAGTTTTATAAGATTTATAGGATTATTCTGTTATAATTCCTTTTTTATATCTTTTTTCTAATTTTAAACATTTTATGAGATATATCAAAAATTCATACTAAAATTTATAAATTTATTATGATATTGTAAATGAAATTATTACATGATCATTATATCATATTTTATTTAAAATTTAGTTATTTATATAACAAATAAATAAATAAAATAATTTTAAATTATTTTATACTTACTTATATTACATTTACCTGTATAAAAGTTATGAATATGTTTTTTTATTTATTGTTGTTAGTAGTTAAATTATTTATTTATTAAAATTTCGATTTATAAATTTTAAATAATCATAACTTTTAAATATTTTAGTTAATTTTTAAATATTTTATTTTTTTTTTTATTTTCAATAATATTGATAATGTTTAAAAAATTTTTTTAAATTTATTATTATATATTGAAATATTTATGATTTATTTTAATTTTTCATATTTTATTAATAATGTTAGCTAATCTTAATAAATATTTAGAATAAATTTCATGCCTTTGATTAAAGTAATATTCTGCTATTGGTTCATGTATATTTATTTTATATTTTATAATTTCATTCGCATAATATTTAAAATACTCTGGTACTTCATTCCAATTTTTAAATTCAAATTGTTCATTATTTTCCTCTATATATGAATTAATAATGTTATTTAATTCAGAAATTATTGTATTGTTTATTGAACTATTATTATCTAGACTTTCTAAATAATATTCATATTCTTCTTAAAAATTTAAATGTTCTTCAATTTGATCATTTAAATTTTCCATCAAAATGGATTTCATTCAATCATTTGTTGATCATTAACATTGTCAATTTCAACATTATTAATTGGATTCCATTCCATTTTTTTTTTTTTTATATATTATTAAAAATTTTTAATGTTTATAATTAATATAAATATAACCTGAAAAAAATAAAGTTTAATTAATAAAATAATTTATAAAAAATTTATTTAAATAACATTAAATTTTTGTTAAATTATAATAAAATTATTTTTTTAATATTTCTTTCCAAACTATGTTAGGTACAATATCTCTGTTTTTCGATTCATTTTGAATATATATTTTATTTACATTTTTACAACGTGAAAGAGTTATTTGTGCTTCTATGTTATATTTGAATAATTTAGTTATTTTTAATCGCGTTTCATTACATAATCCATTTTTTATACTTAAATTTCGAATTAACATAATTATGGTATTTACTTTTAATTTCAGTTCCTGTGGAGGTAATCCTTCTCTTATGTTATTTAACATTTCTATTGAATAATTCAAATGAATATTATCATCCGTTTGATCTACACCTTTGTAAAACAAATATAAATAGTTATTAATCTTGAAAGTTATATAAATTTAAACATAAATATTAATATCAATTAATTTTAAAAGTTGTATAAATCAATACTATTAAAGGTTTATAATGTAAGGTGGTGTGGAAATCTGAATCCTCAACACTATATGCTTATTTTTATTTTAATACAATAAAATATTTATAATATGAACGAATTATTAAAAATCATTATGTTTTCAACAAATGAATTAATTATAGTGTTGAGGAATTGTAATAGAATTAATTTAAATTTATATTTATTAATTTCAGATAAACTATGTAAAAAATGGTAATAAGATATCTGATGAGGCACATGTTTTTCATTTTAAATATTATAAATTGTAATTTTATGCAACTACTTTCGAGTTTTCAACAAAAAAAAATTAAAATTTTTATATTTTTATGTAATATTATACTTAAAATATAATAAAAAAAATATAAAACTATATTATGCAGTATTTGATGGTTCTAAAAAGTTGTGGGGGGGTTGTGTGGGGGAGGGGACTGTGGGGGGCGTGGGGGTAATGATCGATAACATAAAATAACGTAAATTTACGTTATTTAATTAATAAAAATCATGTGGGGGGGCACCGACTGAATTTTGGTTCATATAACTATATAATATAGGGAGATATATATATATGTATGTATGTATATTATTATTAACATAAATATATATTGAATATAAAACTTTGATCCATAAATAATTTTTGAAAATCTCAACCAATACATACGATTTAAGACATTTTTGAAATTAATTCCCTTGGTGAATAATATACTATTATATGATGTTTTGATATAATCATCTGATTTTTTTACCAAGAAAGGCACACAAATGTTTGAAGAACAATCACTGTAGTACTTTTCATGTTAAAACAATGAACTTGTTACCTTTAGTCAAAATTAAAAAAGGTGAAAATACATTTAATAAATGATTCCCAATTCTCATAAAAGCTTGAAATACATAAAGGTTTTTTTTCTTATTTATACTAGGCTTAAGGTGGTTCTTCCATGCAGGTCTGTATGTTGCGGGTGCTTAGCCGGGGGGCCTCACTCAATGTATAAATTCTTAGTATTATGAATGAAAAATTCATTTTAAACATTTTATTAATAAATATTAAGTAAATTTATGCAACATTTTTAAATAATACCAAAATAATATGTAATTTTATCAAATTTGATTATTTATACGTTCCTGAACATATTAGAATTCTTGCAACGTTGTGAATTTCGGTTTGTTATATTATCATTTGTTACATATGGTTAGACTCATTATAACCTAAGTAAAATGTCACATTTTCAAAAGAAACTAGATGCGTGTTTACATTTTTATTCCACAAAGTTGTCAAGTACTACAAAATCATAATTTAAATTATTTTTTCAATTTTTTATTTTTATAATATTTAATATCTTTTTAAATGATTCATCAACCTACTACAGTCATCCCTCCGAATAAGCGCATAGAAGCCCCCAAGGGGAAGAGGTTTTCCACGAATCGGGGTTCCCCCACCGCGCGTACATAGATCCTTTTTTCCTGATTTGCTGTCTCTTTTGCACATTTTAGGTTTAGTGCTTCTCAATAAGCGTATTGGCGATAGTCCCTTAAATTGCCGTACATTTATTGTTTTAACGGCTACTGTTTGAGAGCAGACACGTATCATAAGTACAGAAACACTCGGTGAGTGTGTAAAAATGTTAGACTCGATTAAAAAAATCAAACGCGAAAATTCTTTTGTTCAAGCAGGTGCTAGTGATGCAAAAAATGAAAGTGATTCCGTGAAAGTGAATGTTGAAGAACCTGTAGCAAAAAAACGCAATTCAAAACAATTTTCAGAATGATTTTCAAAATGAATTTCTAATAACAAAAGCTTACAATATTTTGTCAGAAAACATTTAATAAAAGTAAATAAACGTTATAATTAATAAAACTATAAATATTTATTATAAATATATTTATAAACATTTTTAATAAAAATTTATGCTTCAATAAAAAATTTCGTCATTAATAATAAAAAATATTAAGATTTTATTTGAAATTTAACTTTTAAATCCTCTATGAGCGATTGCGCTTATTGAGAAGCAGTCCGCAAAAGTTTAGTGAGCTCGGACTTGGTAGTCGCAGTGGGGGCATGGCTCACGAGCAAACATAGGGGTATGCGCTTATTGCGGATGCGCTTATTCGGAGGGATGACTGTACTTTTTTTATATATTCTAAATCTATGAATTCCGCAGAATTCAATAAATAGTTTTTTATTAATAAATGTTCATTTGAAATGATAAAAAATGAGATAAAGGGTTAGAATACAAAATTGTATCATAAAACACTCAATTTCAAAATCATTATTTTCTATTATTTCATCGATAATTAAGTCTGGAATTTAATAAATATAAAAATATAGGTTTTATTCACGACCTCCTAAATCTTGATAATATTTTGTTTATTTATGTCTCATGGAAGAACCACCTTAAGGGCATGACAGAGCTCGCTACCTTCTAAAATAATTCATTAATATTTTAATTCCAAATTCATGAGTAAACGGTGCATTAGATCGAGTTCTTTCATTACAGTAAGAAAATTTGTAATACTAAACTTGAGTGCGGACAACTTACAGAATTTACCAAAATACCATACATAAAAAGTTATAAACAATTTTTCGAAATATAGTATTTTGAGGTTAGGTTTATCGAGCTTGATATCTAATTTCCGTTCCAAGCTTATAAAAAAATAACAAGTCCAAATGATTTTTTATTTTAACGAAAATTATTGTATTAACATGGCTTTAGTGCGGACAAGTCATTACGAGTGTTTAAATGACGAATTTAAAAAGATATCAATAAAATAATAAAAGCCAAAATCGTGTCCAGCAGCTCCGACATCCCGTTAAGAAATATTTCCTTAAAATTTCATTTAATTTGAACTTGTCAAAAAAGAGTTATAGCGCTGCTAATTGAGTAAATATTTCAAAAATACGTTTTTTTCAAACAGTTGTATCTTAGCTTCTACAAGTCGTAGAAAGTTTCCCAACCTTAAAAATTAAAGCTCTCTTTGAGCGAAACCCATAAGAAAATGATTTTTGTGAGAAATTGTTTAAAAATGTGAATAACTGTTAATAACTATCAGAATTGAGACATTAGTAAGAATTAATAACAGTAAAAAACAGTTAATAGCGATTAATAATAGTTAATAATAGTTATGAACGCTAAATAACAATTGGGATGTTGCATGAAGATTTTTTTTTTAAATCCATTATATCCGTCATTTAGAAAAAGAAAATATAATAGACACTTATTTTTTCTTTTATCGTAAAAATGAAAACTCAAAGAGATGGAGGCAGTTGAAAATTGGTGTGACGTCACTAGTACAGGTGAACTTCTGACGTTATGTACATTGGCGCTATATCTATGTATATATATATATATATATATATATATATATATATATTAGACAGGTCATTATTTCCCGAAACTTACTGAGCATCGCTCCCAACCCTTAGATCGATGTGTTTATATTAAAAATTATATCTATGATTAAATGTAGCTCTCTTATAAAATATAGTAATTTTTATCATGAACTATAATTAAAGTTGTTACATTATTTTCCTTCGTGTACTTGGGTTTACCCACCAATAGCCTATTAGCCTAGAAAGTACATTGCACCTTCATCCATACCTTTTCAAAAACCTTATTTAATGTTGCAAACTTCCCAAACGGATCTTTTTAACCAGATCTCTACCTCAGACCGAGAATCTGAAGGTTGCTACATAAGACTCAGGCACCACCTGGTAATCAAAATTGTCTTCGGTTTTTATGTCACATTCCGTAAGCTTAAGAAGGGGCCGAACTATCTGTCTTTGTCTAATAGCGTTTTTCATCATTTATGTAAACACTATCCGGTATAACAAGAAAAAAACAGCAGCCCCCGCTAGATATTAGTATAATTAGAAAATTTTGTAATAACAACCAAATTTTTTACCGCATAGTTTTTGACTAATTAGAGACCTACTAGCAATCTAGAATATAGCCTATCTTTTTTTGGTAGGTCTCTAATTATTCAAAAACTACGCAGTAAAAAAATTTGGTTGTTATTACAAAATTTACTTATTATACTAATATCTAGCGGGGGCTGCTATTTTTTTCTTGTTTTACCGGATAGTGTTTACATAAATGATGAAAAACGCTATTAGACAAAGACAGATAGTTCGGCCCCTTCTTAAGCACCAAAAACGTTTTTCTTTCATCTACCGCACACATTGTTGAAAATGAAAAATCAGCTAATTGATCGACGAAGTTGCATAGATATTAGCGGCCATCTATCCAAGTAATAACCATGCCTAGCGTTTCTTAATTTCGTTGATCAGCCTAAATTCAGTTCCGTAACCAATGTACCGGTGAGCGAGAATATTATATATTACTGTAGACACAGAATTTATTGAAGACATTTTTCTCAATACATTTATATATGTATATATAAGATGAGTCAGCCAACTTCGGCTAAACCTTGCGCTCGCATGACGGGAGTATTACCATCGCTTCAATATTTTAAAATGTGTCTAAAAAAAGATACTTTGCAAAATTTCAACCCGAAATATGCACTGGAACAAACGTGAGGTTAGGCCAAAGTCTGAAAAAAGAGCTTTTTTTACGATTTTAAAAACTCTTTAAGAAGATAAAAACTTCATCAATCTAACTCAACTATCATCATTTTCTTAGTTATTTCCTATATTTTCAAAAAAAAAAAAAATTTTGTATAATACTAAGAATTAAAGGGAAAAGTCTACAGTTCAAAAAAACATTAGGCATTTTTTACGAAAAATTGGCTGTTTTGGATTTTTTATAACTTTAAAATCATAACTTGGAATCGATTTTATTATTTAAAACATTTTCTTCCCAGATAGAAGTAATTTCTTTTAATAACTGTGTATAAATGTGGAAAAATGTGAATATCTGTTAATAACTATAATAAACTACCAGAATTGAGACATCGATAACAGTAAATAACAATTGATAACAGTTAATAATTGTTACGAATAGATAATAATAATGAGTAACTGAAATAATAATAATTTACTTTTATTTATAGTTATTTATAAATATTTGTAATTTTTCACATTTATTCACATTTATTAACAACTATTAACAATTTTTCACATTTTCAAAAATTTTCACACGTTTAATCGATTTTTTTTATATGAATGTGAAAAATTTTGTAAATGTAAAAAACTGTTAATAACTGTTAATAAATGTGAAAAACTGTAAATATCTGTAAGAAAGTGTTAATAACCATAATCCACTGTAACTAATTGCAAATAAAAATAAATAACAATAAATAAGTATAAATAATAATAAATTATTCACCAATTCTAAAATTTTGGAAAATGTGAGTAACTGTTAATAAATGTGTATAAATGTTAGAAAAAATACTTATGTCGAGTGAAGAATAAATAAGTTGGGGAATATTTCTATCAGTTTTACAGTCAATTTAAATATTTTTTTCGAAATCAATTTTTTAATATATATTATTATTATTTGACCAAAAAGGAACATTTTTTCTCTCTGACAAATTTTTCTATTCCTCTTAAATTCAGAGATATTCATACATCGAAAAAAACCTTATTTTTAAATATAAAATCTTATAACTCTGGTTCAAAAGGTCGAATCTAGACGTTCAACATTGCATTTTCATCGTTGAAATATAAGCTTTAAAACCTATTTGGTTTTGTATTAATGTAACGATTTCTACTAAAATTGAACACTATTTTACAAAGTCAAAACAAAGTTAAAAAAAATTTCTTTTTAAACAAGGATAAGAGATACGAAAAAAATGGTTTTTTTTATATCAAACCAATAGTTTTTGAAAGAATTTTCAACAATCTTTCGAATCCCGTTAGAATTTTTAGGCTACGACCATTTTTTCCAGAGTTCTAAAACTTTTTAGATAAGTCGATTTTAGACGAAGGGGGGCAAAAGTATCTCAGCGGCAGTGTATATATATATATATATATATATATACGATTTTGATATATATATATAGATATCAAAATTGTATCAACTTATACTGGCTATAACTTTTGCAATTCATCATATTTTAAAAAACGAAAAAATATGGGACTTTTATTTTTCCGTATTCTACATGACGGATACAATGCATTTTTTCATGCAAGGTCCCAATTATTAACTGGAAGTATTGATTATTAATAGTTATTTGTAGTTATTCATATTTATGCACAAGTTAGAGAATATTTCTATCGGTCTTATAGTCAATTTAAAATTAAAATACTAAAATAATAAATAAAGATATGCAGTCAGAATGCCCTTGTTTACAATTAACAGTTACTCACATTTTCCAAAATTTTAGAATTGGTCAATAATTTATTATGATTTACACTTATTTATTGTTATTTATTTTTATTTGCAATTAGTTACAGTGGATTATGGTTATTAACACTTTCTTACAGATATTTACAGTTTTTCACATTTATTAACAGTTATTAACAGTTTTTTACATTTACAAAATTTTTCACATTCATATAAAAAAAATCGATTAAACGTGTGAAAATTTTTGAAAATGTGAAAAATTGTTAATAGTTGTTAATAAATGTGAATAAATGTGAAAAATTACAAATATTTATAAATAACTATAAATAACAGTAAATTATTATTATTTCAGTTAATTATTATTATTATCTATTCGTAACAATTATTAACTGTTATCAATTGTTATTTACTGTTATCGATGTCTCAATTCTGGTAGTTTATTATAGTTATTAACAGATATTCACATTTTTCCACATTTATACACAGTTATTAAAAGAAATTACTTCTATCTGGGAAGAAAATGTTTTAAATAATAAAATCGATTCTAAGTTATGATTTTAAAGTTATAAGGAATCCAAAACAGCCAATTTTTCGTAAAAAATGCCTAATGTTTTTTTGAACTGTAGACTTTTCCCTTTAATTCTTAGTATTATACAAAATTTTTTTTTTTTTTTTTTTAAATATAGGAAATAACTAAGAAAATGATGATAGTTGAGTTAGATTGATGAAGTTTTGATCTCCTTAGAAAGTTTTTAAAATCGTAAAAAAGCTCTTTTTTCAGACTTTGGCCTAACCTCACGTTTGTTCCAGTGCATATTTCGGGTTGAAATTTTGCAAAGTATCTTTTTTTAGACACATTATAAAATATTGAAGCGATGGTAATACTCCCGTCATGCGAGCGCAAGGTTTAGCCGAAGTTGGCTGAATCATCTTATATATACATATATAAATGTATTAAGAAAAATGTCTTCAATAAATTCTGTGTCTACAGAAATATATAATATTCTTGCTCACCGGTACATTGGTTACGGAACTGAATTTAGGCTGATCAACGAAATTAAGAAACGCTAGGCATGGTTATTATTTGGATAGATGGCCGCTAATATCTATGCAATTTCGTCGATCAATTAGCTGATTTTTCATTTTCAACAATGTGTCCGGTAGATGAAAGAAAAACGTTTTTGGTGCTTAATCTTACGGAATGTGACATAAAAACCGAAGACAATTTTGATTACCAGGTGGTGCCAGAGTCTTATGTAGCAACCTTCAGATTCTCGGTCTGAGGTAGAGATCTGGTTAAAAAGATCCGTTTGGGAAGTTTGCAACATTAAATAAGATTTTTGAAAAGGTATGGATGAAGGTGCAATGTACTTACTAGGCTAATAGGCTATTGGTGGGTAAACCCAAGTACACGAAGGAAAATAATGTAACAACTTTAATTATAGATAGTTTTATTATATTTATAAAATATATTAGTATAAGATATGATATGGTTTAGGAAATGAAACTATATCTTATTAGAAAAACTGCTATGTTACATAGTAAAAATTATAATATAGTAAAATTTCATATAACAGAGTAAGAATATTTATGTATTATGTTAGAATTAATGCTATAAAAATAATAAATTTTTTTATGCATGTAATAAATTTTAGTTTTTCAAATAATAATGTCAAGTCGATGATTTGTAAATTTAATTTTAACCTCAAAATTTTCTACCAAATTGAAAGTACTTCTAAATCATATGAAGACAATTCCAAAATTCACGTATAACATTTCATGATGGCGCAGTCAGTAACGTTCAGGCTTTGCATTTTCGAGGTAGCCAGTTCGATTCCACTCTTGTTAAAATTTTTTTCCAAGTTATTTTTTTTTTTTTTTTAATTAAATTAATAAAAGAATTTGACTAATTCATATAAGAAATAATTAAATAACAAGTTTCGGGTTCAAGAAATAATAAATGGATAAAATTTTTTTCTACGCATCTGCTCTCACAAATTTTACTATAGTAACTTTTCTTATAACGCTTAAATGTCCCAGTCTTCCTATAAAATATAGTAATTTTTATTACAATCTATAATTATGTTTGTTATATCATTTCTCTCGCTCAATTATTTTACTTATTGCGGAAAAATTTTCATAAAATAATTGTAAGTTCATTTCCTTGTACAAGTTTAACATATTTCACATAAGAAAACACTATCTTAAAATTTATAGAAGATAAAAAAAATTGTTTTTCTAATTAACAAATTTATACTAGACAAGTAAAATTAGATTTTTGAATTTTTTTCAACTTTTCTTAAAAAGTGCTCCAGGAATGAACAACCATTCAAATTAAGAAAATATTTGCTAATTTAAAATTTTATTTAAAATTATATTTAAATCTTGTATGTAAACACCGTCAATGAATTTAAATATTTTTTTACAACTTAATGTATCCATAGACGATTTAAAGTTCCTTACATGAATAGCATTATTTTAGTGTTTGATTCTTAAATCTGGTATTGGTCATATTGATACATTTTTATTAGTATTCTTATATTTATTGAAAATTTTCTTATAGGTAACATTGAATGTTACTTCTCACAGTGAGCCTGAATCAGCTTTAAACAACATAAAAAAAGCACATCGAATTTTTCTGCTTATTTGGATTTTGCATACCCTACAGGGTCTCCAAAAAAAATTTAAAAAATTTTCTTAGAGTGCTTTTTTCAAAAAATGAGTTATAAGTTGAAAATTATGAATTTTGAAAAAACATTTTTTTATATTTTTTTTATTTTATAAACATAAATGCATATGTTATAGTTATATAGTGACAAATTAGTTACTATTAATATTAACTTATAATGTAGAATTATTTAAAATATTCAATATTAACTAATGCGTAAATACATCTTTTCATACTACTAGATATATATTAGTAAATATACGCGGTCAGTCTTGCTTTTCGAGAAACGATTTCGTATAGATACTGTAAACAACATACGAGGCTCAAAATTTTAAGTTTAAAAAATTATTATTCATTTCTAATCACTCAAACATTTCACATTAGTGTCACACAAAGTCACCGAAGGTAGATCCTAATAGAAGTGTAGAACCCCAAGGCGCCAGCTATAAAAAAGCATATAAACCGCGGCGTTAACGTCGCTTTCAATAGATAAATGATGACGACCGATGGGTAAATGAGCGGCAGTTATTGTTATTTATTCAGAGTATATTTGGAAATTGTAATACAATTTAAAAAATATGATCACACCGTATATAATTATTTAAAAATAAATTAAGAGAATGAAATAATGAAAAACAATTTAAGTTAAACTTAAATTGTTATTCTTACCCCAGAGGATGAACAAATTTATACATAGTTTAATTAATTATATATAGAATGTTTAATTTTAAATTTCAACATTTTATTTTAAATAATTAAAAGGATTATTATTTATCTTACAAATTTTAGCTGTCTATAATAATTGTAAAAACGTAAAAATGTGCTAAAATATTCTTTGATAAATAATTTAATTCTGTTAAATAAAAATTGTGTATCCTTATTAAGAAGGGGCCGAACTATCTGTCTTTGTCTAATAGCGTTTTTCATCATTTATGTAAACACTATCCGGTATAACAAGAAAAAAATAGCAGCCCCCGCTAGATATTAATATAATAAGTAAATTTTGTAATAACAACCAAATTTTTTTACTGCGTAGTTTTTGAATAATTAGAGACCTACCAAAAGAAAGATAGGTTATATTCTAATTGATAGTAGGTCTCTAATTAGTCACAAACTATGCGGTAAAAAATTTGATTGTTATTACAAAATTTACTAATTATACTAATATCTAGCGGGGGCTGCTATTTTTTTCTTGTTATAAAGGATAGTGTTTATATAAATAATGAAAAACGCTATTAGACAGAGACAGATAGTTCGGCCCCTTCTTAAGGACTTGTTGATATTGAATATTGATGCTCATGAAAAATTGTTAGTATTATATGTATTTTAAATAAAAAAAAACGTCTAATATTGGATCGCAAAATTATTATTTTGACATATATATTAGACTTTTTTACAGATTTATTAAAAATAATAAAATGCACTTTTAACGGAAACAAAATTAATATTGTAAATATTATTATTTACAAATAAAATTAAAATTCACTATTTCAACTGAAAACAATAATTTGAATTTTTAATTTGCTAACTTTATTAATCTAGTCTTTTTTCTAGTTTATTATATAAAAAAAACATTTAAAAATTAAAATTGTTCATTATTTCTTTAACAAAAATATTTTTTTTTATCCAAACAAAATAAGAATTGAGAATTTTTAAAAAATGGCCAAAATTTCAAAATTAAAATCCTTAAAAAATATTAGAATTCACTGAAATACATGTGAAATGTTTTTTTATCATCAAATATCTACTACATCAAAGGGTACCCCCGTCCGTTAAGATGATCAAAAATGCCTCAAATCCGAAAATTATTTTCGCTTTAATTATTGTATTTCTAATATTAAATAAAGAGTTTTGATCATATTTTGAACCCCCCTGCCCTCTCCGCCCTCACAATACCTTAAAAAAAATCGTTTTCTTGCATTTTATATTTTTTTTCGTATTTTAGTCGGTCAACCCTTTTGAAAAAAATCATTGAGGTCGAAAATTAATTCGTATATCATAAGAATTTTTTAGGATGATCATTATTTGATACCAAGTCACCTAAAGAAAATTTTTTTTCTTTAAGAGCATGACGAAGCTGTCCGCCTTCTAATAATATTTCCAATCTTAACTTATGAATAAACGATGCGTTTAATTGAGTTTTTTTGCTATAAAGAAAAAATTTGCAAGATTAAACTCTAGTGCGGACAACTCAAGAAAACCACCAAAATATTATACATACAAATTTATAATAAAAACTTTCAATATATCGTATTTTAAGGTTAGGTTTGTCGAGTTTGAAATCTAATTTCCAATCCAAGCTCATAAAAAAATAACAAGTCCAAATGATTTTTTATTTTAACAAAAATTATTGTACTAATTTAACTTTAGTGCGGACAAGTCATTATATTTGTTTAATTTAAGAATTTAAAAAGATATCGATAAAATAAAAAAAGCAAAACTCGATTGCTGCAGCTCCGACATGCCGTTAAAATCTTTCTTATTTTTGTCCAGAGGGGGCTGCAGGACCGAATTTCATAAATTTCATGTATTTTTATTGAAAGACACTTCCCTGAATTTTCTCAGAATCTTTCCATTGGTGCCACATCTCTAAAAATGCAAAAAACCGTTTTTTTAGCAATTTTTGACATTTTCCGGGAATTTTCAGGAATAATTAGCATTAAAAATACATATGAGTAATGGTAATAATCTCCATTTATGCGATCTCGGATATACAAGTTCCAAACAAAGAGTATTTTAGCCCAAACAAATATATTTATAAGAGCAAAATTGAAAAAAGAAGGATATTCTGATTAATATCCAATGTTATAAAATGCAAAAGATTAGGGAGCGTGGTAGCACTTCAAGCGGCGGGGTTACGAAGCGCTACAGTGAACCTTATTTACTTTTATTATTTTATCAGTGACCCCTACTAAAAAATCTCAAGTGAAATCTCATCTTAGATCTCACTTAAGATTTTTAGAAACTCAGGTTATATTTTCAATTTACAATCTACAAAAAATTGACATAATTTATTTTCACAATAAAGTGTTCCAATATGGTGTATTTTTGAACACAGAATTTTAAAACAAAAAAAATATCCATTGTTTAAATTCTGTAACATTAAGAGATATTAAACGGAAAAAATTATCTTCTCATGTTTTTATAATTATCTCTGACAAAATTAGATATTGCATAGGAAATATTTATTTCTCATGCTTCCGCAGAAAGTTCATTTCTTGCTCCTTGATTTCACGATTAAAAGTATGCTATTGTTCCCTGCACTGAAAAAAAAACCCGAAGCCAGCGCTGCGAAGTTAATCTGAGCGGTTGCATGCGAACAACATTCGAAGCGAGTGATTACAGAAAATCGTAATGTATGAATGCGTAACCATGTCGCTGTAAATAATTACGACTTTCTGTGTAAACGATTACGCTAATCCGAGCAGAGCGCCACAACTGTGTTGCGAGCACGCTTGCTCCGACTCTCCGGCATCGCGCGTGCAGAAAGCCGAAACCAAGCACTGCGGCAGAGCTGCGAGCTTGCTTGCTCCGACTCTCCGGCATCGCGCGTGCAGAAAGCCGAGACCAAGCACAGTGGCAGAGCTGCGAGCACGCTCTCTTTGACTCTGCGGCATTTCTCATGCAGAAAGCCGAGACCAAGGGTAACGACAGAGTTACAGGCTCGCTCACTTTGAATTTCTGAACATTGACGTACCAAAAGCGAGGCCAAGCACTCTAAACGTTAAAAATTTACATTTAAAAAAGCAAAATTTCTTTTTCTTTTCTTTTTTTTGTAAGTTTTAACACTTTATGTGAAGTATAATTTATTTAAGTAAAATTCTATAATATTATAAAAATTAAATTTTATTTCATAAAATTTTATTTAAAATGTTTCTTAACTTAAAACTTGATGTGATATTTTACTTTTACTATTATTCGCCTGAGTATATTAATGTAATAATGTAAATTTATAATTTTGATTTATTTTTAATACCTTATTTGTGCGATTATTAGTGCTTTTATACCTTTGAATTGATTGTAACTTTATTTTAATCTATCGTATTTTTATATATTCGTATTTTTATAAATTCGTATTTTTATAAAGCTGATGATGAATAAAATGTACTCGTCAAGCGTAACGATTTCAGTTTCTCTTATAGATGGTAAAGTTACAATTCCAATAATTATAAAATTAAACTTAGATAATTCAAAGTAATTTACAAAAAATTTGTCTAGATATTTATAAGTAGTCATTTATTAAGTTATTCTTTATAAACTATATGACTGTATTGTTACAAATTTCGTATACGAATGTAGTTCTCTTGGTGTATGAGGGAAGATATGATATTTACAATTGCTTTTTATGTCGTCTAATGGTATTATTATTATTATATATATATATATATATATATATATATACATGATATCTCATAAAATATTTATTACGTTTTCTTCAAAATTTAATACGTTTGGAGAAAAAATTATTATGATTGATTATAAAATGACTATTTTTCATACTTTTTTATGAATTAAGAAGTTTTCAGTTATTTCCCCGTTGTCACTAAAATTTAATTATTCTTTAAAAATAAAAAAAAATTATTTAAGTCGTTAAATAATAAAATAACTTGGGCAGTTATTGTGTATATTGAATAGTAATTTTTCACTAATCAAGTAAACTAAAAAATTTACATATTGTAATTTCTAAAAATTCAATTACATTCTAGATATTTCTAACAAAGATGTTTCTATTAAATTTTTATTTTGGTTTGATAGTCTTGAATAAAAAATTCATTAAATTATTAATTTTAAAAAAACTTTAAACAATAAAAATATTTCTGTTAAGAAATTTAAGAAAGTTAAAATTTTTATGTTAACATTTTAACTTTGAAAATTACATAAAAAAAATTTGTGTTTCATTTGTAACACTTATGTGTGTTAAAATTACAAATTTTTTCCACTGTGTACTTTATTTTCTTAAATTTTCAATATAAAATATAGTGAATTTTTATTAGTTCTGAAGAGGGTAGTTAGATACGATCTAAAAACATTGGCTACATAATAAAAGTTTTTTTAGCAAAAACATTTTGGTTCGTTTTTGATCAATATGTTTACTTTTCAATTTAATAAATCTCATTTTACTTCAAAGCTACAAAAGAATTAATAAATGTACTTAGAACCGGTATATACTTTTTATATCGTTATAAACTTTAAGAAAGTATAAAATTACATTCATCCTTACTCAATTGAATAAATATTATATATAAAATATTATAATAAATATCATTTTCTTAAAAATACGTTAAACAATTAACAAATGCAATTTAATAAGCTATATATATAATATTTATAAAAGATAAAAGAAATAACGCTGCTACTTTTTTGAAATTATTGTATTTAAAATTGGAACTATGACCCAAAAATCAATAGTAAATATCTTTCCTCTAACGCCAAGCCAACTCCATTTGAATAAGAAACTTGCAACAATACAATAATATAGTTTATAAAGAATAAGTCAATAATGACTACTTATAAATACCTAAAGAATTTTTTTTTCAAATTACTTTGAACTTTCTGAGTTTCAAAATGTCCTAATAAATCTATAAATATAAAAAAAAATAAGAAGGATTAAAATAAAGTTATATACAATTCAAAGGTATAAAAGCACTAATAATCGCACAAATAAGGTATTAAAAATAAATCAAAATTATAAATTTACATTATTACATTCATATACTCAGGCGAATAATGGTAAAAGTAAAATATCACATCAATTTTTAAGTTAAGAAACATTTTAAATAAAATTTTATGAAATAAAATTTAATTTTTATAATATTATAGAATTTTACTTAAATAAATTATACTTCACATAAAGTGTTAAAACTTACAAAAAAAAGAAAAGAAAAAGAAATTTTGCTTTTTTAAATGTAAATTTTTAACGTTTAGAGTGCTTGGCCTCGCTTTTGGTACGTCAATGTTCAGAAATTCAAAGTGAGCGAGCCTGTAACTCTGTCGTTACCCTTGGTCTCGGCTTTCTGCATGAGAAATGCCGCAGAGTCAAAGAGAGCGTGCTCGCAGCTCTGCCACTGTGCTTGGTCTCGGCTTTCTGCACGCGCGATGCCGGAGAGTCGGAGCAAGCAAGCTCGCAGCTCTGCCGCAGTGCTTGGTTTCGGCTTTCTGCACGCGCGATGCCGGAGAGTCGGAGCAAGCGTGCTCGCAACACAGTTGTGGCGCTCTGCTCGGATTAGCGTAATCGTTTACACAGAAAGTCGTAATTATTTACAGCGACATGGTTACGCATTCATACATTACGATTTTCTGTAATCACTCGCTTCGAATGTTGTTCGCATGCAACCGCTCAGATTAACTTCGCAGCGCTGGCTTCGGGTTTTTTTTTCAGTGTGGTTATATAATCTTTCTCGTTATGAAGACCGGAATTTATAGTCGTTGCTCAAACTCAAGATAGATAGATGGATAGATAACCAAATTTATTATATGTACATTATGTTGTACAATTAATTACAGTAATACATTAGAATTAATAAAATTAATACAAAGCACAATATCATAAAATTAATATCAAGGTCCAATTTCAACCTCGTTTTGTCCTTGTCTCTCTCATGATAAAATCTCATTCCGTCTTTGTCTGAACATGGAGCATGTTCGATGCTTAAGTTTGAGCTACGAGAAAGATTATATAACCAGGGAGCAATAGCATACTTTTAATCGTGAAATCAAGGAGCAAGAAATGAACTTTCTGCGGAAGCATGAGAAATAAATATTTCCTATGCAATATCTAATTTTGTCAGAGATAATTATAAAAACATGAGAAGATAATTTTTTCCGTTTAATATCTCTTAATGTTACAGAATTTAAACAATGGATATTTTTTTTATTTTAAAATTCTGTGTTCAAAAATACATCATATTGGAACACTTTATTGTGAAAATAAATTATGTCAATTTTTTGTAGATTGTAAATTGAAAATATAACCTGAGTTTCTAAAAATCTTAAGTGAGATCTAAGATGAGATTTCACTTGAGATTTTTTAGTAGGGGTCACTGATAAAATAATAAAAGTAAATAAGGTTCACTGTAGCGCTTCGTAACCCCGCCGCTTGAAGTGCTACCACGCTCCCTAATCTTTTGCAATTTATAACATTGGATATTAATCAGAATATCCTTCTTTTTTCAATTTTGCTCTTATAAATATATTTGTTTGGGCTAAAATACTCTTTGTTTGGAACTTGTATATCCCAGATTGCATAAATGGAGATTATTACCGTTACTCATATGTATTTTTAATGCTAATTATTCCTGAAAATTCCCGGAAAATGTCAAAAATTGCTAAAAAAACGGTTTTTTGCATTTTTAGAGATGTGGCACCGATGGAAAGATTCTGAGAAAATTCAGGGAAGTGTCTTTCAATAAAAATACATGAAATTTATGAAATTCGGTCGGAAAATAAAAATACGAAAAAAAATATAAAATGCAAGAAAACGATTTTTTTAAGGTATCGTGAGGGCGGAGAGGGCAGGGGGGTTCAAAATATGATCAAAACTCTTTATTTAATATTAGAAATACAGTAATTAAAGCGAGAATAATTTTCGGATTTGAGGCATTTTTGATCATCTTAACGAGGGGTACTCTTTATTTTTATACTTTTCAAAATCTGCAAAAAAGTCTAATATATGTGTCAAAATAATAATTTTGCGATACAATTAAGACGTTTTTTTTTCATTTGAAATGCGTACGCTATAAACTCAAAAGAGTAAAAATTGGGAGTAAAAAGTAAAAAAGTATAGTTTTTTTCACTTCTAAAAGAGTAAATTGAAGATTTTACCACTTTATGAGATAAATTTGATGACTTTATAATTTATAAAAATAAACTTACGGTGTTTACTCTTTCTAAAAGTCAAAACGTATGTTTTTTCTTTATGTAAATCAAATGATTTTAAAAGGCAAATATGATGCTTTTTCTCTTTTCATAAAGATGAGTATCTATATCTTTTACTTTACAAAGAGTAAAATTTTTTTTACAAACACTAATAATTTTAGCAAAAAATGAAGATAAAGCCGCATCCTGTATCAAAAAAAGCAATATTTTCTTTGATAAGAAAAAATTAATTTTATTGCTTCATTCTCAAGAAAACCTTGAAAAACCAAATTGTCCACCCTAACCTCTATGATTTAAGTTTTTCAAGGTTTTCTTGAAAATGAAGCAATAAAATTAATTCTTTCTTATAAAAAAAAATATTGCTTTTTTTGATACGAGATGCGGCTTTCACTTCATTTCTTGCTAAAGTTATTAGTTTCTGTAAAAAACTCAATTCTTTGATTAGAAAAGGACAGATATACATGACCTCCTCTTAATGAGATGAATTTGATCAATATTTGCTTTTACGATATCTTTCAAAAGAGTAAATAAATCGATTTAGTATTTTCGAGATGTTAAGTCACGTGACTACTGTAAGTATTAAAGATACTTATAATACTATGGGAATTATTATATGCTTGAAAAGCTCTTCAGTATATGTAATAAATGATGTATAAGTATCTCCGATACTTATAGTAGTCACGTGACTTAACATCTCGAAAATAGTAAATTGATTAATTTACTCTTTTGAGAAATATCGTAAAAGCAAATATTGATCAAATTAGTCTCATTAACAATCAAGGTATTATTTTATTCTTTATAAAGTTATAAATGTGCCTTTTACTATTTGTCAAAGAGTAAACACATCAAATTACTCTTTAAAAAAAGCAGCATAACCTTTAGCTAAGATGAGTATCTATATTTTTTACTCTTTGTTAAGTAAAAAATATAGATACTCATCTTTATGAAAAAAGAAAAAGCATCATATTTACCTTTTAAAATCATTTGATTTTCATAAAGTGAAAAACAGACGTTTTAACTTTTAGAAAAAGAGTAAACATCTTGAGTTTATCTTCATAAATCATCAAATTCTTAAATTTACCTCTACAAGTGGTAAAATCTTCAATTTACTGTTTTATAAGGGAAAAACTATACTTTTTTACTTTTTATTTCCAATTTTTACTCTTTTGAGTTTAGAGTGTATAAAATAAGCAATTTTTCATGAGCATTAATATTTATTATCAACAAGTCCTTGATAAGGATATACAATTTTCATTCAACATAAATAAATTATTTATTAAGGCGACTACGGAAGTTCGGTTCGATTTCATTTTGTAGTTTACAAATAACTCTTTCAGTTTCTAAAATTTTTTGAATTTTTTAATTTTCCATCATTTATTATAATCCGTAGAATGGTGGAAAATTAAAAAATCTGAAAAATTTTACATATTGAAAGAGTAATTTGTAAACTCAAAAATAAAACCTAACCTAAAATCCGAAGTCGCCTTAAAGAATATTTTAGCATATTTTTATGTTTTTATAATAATAGACAGTCAAAATTAGTCAAATGAATAATAGTTGATTTAATTATTTAAAATAAAATGTTGAAAATAAAAATTAAACATTTTCTTCGTAAGACTTTAAAGTAAAAGTTATTAGAAACTAAATTGTACTCACAGAATATTTATCTCAAAAATTTATTAAATTTTATTTTGTTTACTTTGGAAATTGTACGCATTTGAAAAAAAATAATTAAAGTCTATAAATAAAATTAAATATTAAAAGAAAATTTAATTTCACCAAAATTTAAATTTTTAATACTCTTGATTTTATGAATACACTATAATATTTTTTTAACACTTGCAAAAGAAAAAAATAAATTAATAAATCCCAACGGGATTTGAACCGACGTCAAAAGGATTGTCGCACGAGCAACATTACGCCATCACTGAATACAAACATTATAAAAAGAATGATATATATAAATTATTCGCCCTTTAGGGTTAAGGGAGTTGTCTTAGTACAATAAGCATAAAAAATATTCAGTTCCGTCGTGCGAACTTATACTTAGTCAGTCGTGTCTCCCCTCTTTAACTCTTTGTCACCGACTGCACGGAAAAATTAGAGTACCATAAAACCTTATACTAAAATCAAAAAGTCAGTCAAATTACTATACTAGTAGTGTTTTTAACGGTCTCAGTGCGTATATTACATCTACTCGTCTGAGTATCTTTAAAACAAGGGATAGGTAGTAAATTTACACATAGTGTCACTTGTTTCAAACGTACTATAGTACCTGTTTTTTGTATACTATCTGAAATACCCTAAAAACGCGGGATATAGTCGCAGTTAAGCATTCCTGTTTTGTAAACTAAAAATTTAATTCAAATAAACTTTTGACATGACTGATTTTGTTTGAATGAAATTTTAGAAAATTTGGAGTTAAACCAATTAAGCAGTTTATTTAAGTCTATCCATATATTATTATATATTATTACATTAATTTTATTTCTTGCAGTAAAAAAAGAGATTATATTAGAACCGAGGAAAGAAAAAAAATTAAATTTAATCTTAGCTTATCTTATATTACCATGTACAATGATTTAGTTTCTAAAATTTTGTGATTGTTGTTCAGTTTATTTGTGAGTAACATGATATAAGAATAATTAGTAGAAATCATATGAAAACAAATTCATTTTATAGTTTTGTACATAAGTGGTTATGCAACATTTTTATTGGTTAAATGAAAACTTTAAATTGTTAGAATATTCAAATGTATCTCTTTTCTAATGAAAATATTAAGATGTGTGCTTATACAAAAGTTATAGTCCATTGAATTATGAATTTAAAATTTTTATTTGTCTGATAAAAATTAAAAATAGTGTTATAGCTATCTACGCCATAAAACATAATATTAATCTTATTTTTCCAACTATTTCTACATACATCTTGAGAGTTACAAATATAATAAAAAGTAAATAAACCATTTTACAAAACATGTATTTTTCAAGTTTATGCTTCATCTGATTATACAAAAGTTATAGTTCATCATATTATGAATTTATAACTATTATTTATTGAATAAAAATGAAAAATGATATTATGCCTGTACACTCAAATGAAAAAAAAATATCACAAATAAATATTAACATTGTGAGTAGTTTATATTGTAGTAATGTTACTGAGTATAGAAATTTACCCCCGTGTGTGTACACACACACGGAGAAACCAGAGTACCGTAAACACACCGACTCAGTGTAGTCAAAGATAAGTAGAGATCGCCAATAAGCATAGGCAAGAGCGTGCCCGTTAAAATACAATATAAACTACTGCCGCCACATGGACAAATGCCCGAACTATACGTGCAAAGCCCCTCCTCGTCTACACGCGCGTAGAGAAGCAAGCGAGAGGGGAGGAGACAAACACACGAAACACGAGGCTTCCAGTGGCGTAGGTAAACTTACGGCAAACCCGCTTTAGCTTGTTTTCGCCGTGATACTTTATAGCTTTATTTCAATGCGATTAACCGTCCCGAAAATTTGTTGATTAATTACATGTTTTTATTTAAAACAGATACATATTTTAATAATAAAAATCATTAAAGTAATCAAACAAATAAATAATAATGAATAAAATCTTTTGGGGGGCGATGAACATATGTAACTTTTTACCCTCTTCAATAAACGAATGCGGTGGCTCTGGTCACTAAGTTTTTACGCACCTTGCTCTCTACTTTTGCCAAGTTCAAACCCGATGATCCACTTATTTTTTTTTTGTTTTATTTTTAAATATTATATATTTTTATAATCAATTTTCATAGCGAAAAAAATAAAATTAAAAATTTATTTAACACCTTAAATTCTATTTTATTTCAAAAATATAAAAAAATATATTTACAGATAGGGATAGAAAAAAAGTTTTAATGTCAATATTACATGGCTATATAACTTATATTAATATAAAATAAAAACTAAGTTAGTTCTGTAATTTTTTGCTACTAAATATAAAAGATATTAAAGATTGAAAAAAAAATTATTTTAAATTATAGTTGTTTTTTCATTCTCACTCAATTGCAAATAATAAAACCTTTTTTGTTCCTTGAAAAAGGGACCTTTTCTAAATTTATATAAAGGGTCTAGCCAGGTAAGATAGGTGAATTGGCCCCAGAAGCAGAGAGAAAAACTGATATAGCCATTATATTCTATATAAAAAAATATACCCCTATACAAATTTTCAGCCTTCTAAACCTAAACCTAACCTCAAAAACGCAATTTTTCATTTTTTGAGTCTTTTAGCTCTATCTCCGTCAATTTTTCAGCTAGAATACTCTTTTTTTTTTAATTTAGGTTTTTTGAAGCCCTATAAATTAGTCTCCAATGATTTTTTTGTAGGTGCAAAATTCAAATTTCTAGAGACGTTTGAAAATTTTTTCTTGAGATATTTCGAAAACTAAGATAGAGGACACTTTAGAAAAAATATATAATATTTATTTATGCACCAAAAGTATGTAAAAATTTTTTCAGATCTTTAAAAGTGGTGGAACAACGTCAAAAAGGAAAAAAACGTTTTTTTTGCGTATTTTTGCCTATACACGGCCTAGCCCTCGTATCTTACACTTCCGTTTGCAATATTTTTGAGTGAAATTTTATTTTTTGAGACACTCTGGGCTGTAATATATCGAGATTAACTCGGAATTTTCCAATTTTCACGTTAAGGCGCTCCTAGAGACCTTAAAAACCCATTATACTAATAAAAAAAAATGTAACCATAATATCAACCAAAATAATTAACCATCTATATTATTCTATTTTTGATTACTAAACTCATTTGATTATCGAATAAAAAAGTATTATTTCAAAGAAAATGCTTTTTTGTTACATAATCTAAAAAAGTTTATAAAATCAGTTACATTTATTGTTATCTAAAAATATGTAAGAAATACAATTTTTGGTTATAATATATATATTCATACATACACATACATTAAAATATGTATAATTATAATATAATTCAGTTTAGTTAATTTTGATTATAAATAAATTTTTGGAATATATTTTCTTTTGTTCGACCATTAGATTAATATCAACAAAGTTGTAGGACATTGTAACCAAACACTTTAAGAGGACGCTGTATCTCTCTATCCTTTTCTAATTGGTGAATGTAAGTTTTTGGAAAATCTAGTGATTATTGATAGAAATTGAGGCTTGTCCGCAACTTATATAGTAAAAAGCAATATTTTCTCTGATGAGGACACATTAATTTTGTTGCTTTTTTTTCAAGTAAAGTTTGACATACTTACGAAATCTTTAGTTATGTTGGAGAATATGGTATTGGAGTGTGTCAATCTTTACTTGAAAAAAAAAGCAACAAAATTAATTTGTCATCATCAGAAAAAATATTGCTTTTTACTATACAAGTTGCGAACAAGTCTTAATTTCTATCAATAATCACTGGATTTTTCAAAAACTAACATTTTTCAATTAGAAAAGGATAGAGAGATACAGCATCCTCTTAAGGCTTTTTATAGGCTCCGCTAATTGGTCATCTGGATGCATTCATACAACACTTACAATCTAATACTTGATTTCTTCGCTATAGCAGTGGACCATTGACCACTGCTCTAAGGTAATAAACGTTGAAATGATTTTCTGAGTTTATATTTATTTTATTTAGGTACAGGTATAAGATTGTAAAGGGGTTTGTAAAAAATAATAATAAAACTAATTATCTAGGTGGATCTATTATTATTCTTTAATATTTTAATATCTATTTATATTTTTACATTTTTTTCTTCATTAACGAAAGGATATTTTTTTGTACAATGTTAAAGAAGATCTGACACTCGTAACAAGCTGCAGTTTTTTATATCTACTTTACATGTAGATAGTAATGACTGTAACTACCTTACCTCTCACCAAATTATATATATGAGAAACTTACATTTGAATATTGTAAGTCATAACTATCATTAAATTAAAAGTAAAAATTCTTATGTGAATACTTGACCAAGAAGAAAATCAGTTATAATTATTTTTATCTAAATATACAGTAAATATTAAAAAATAAAAGCCCTTGCAACTATCAGATCTTTTGTAATATCATGCAAAGAAATATACTTCCATAAGTAAAGAAGCACGTATAAGATTAAAGATACATATTAAAACAAACAAAGAATATCAATATCTACCTAGATAATAGGTCTCATCATAATTTTTGTATAAAACTCAATAGAGTTTTGTATTGGACTCTTACTCATTCTCATAAAATATAATAGATATGATAAAATGTAACCATTGTCATAATAAATTTCAAAGGTTCTGCTTGAATAAAGATTTTTTTCTGGTAAATGCTTATTTAGTAAGTAATATTTACAACAACTTTTTAATAAAAATTAACAGAAACAAAATTCTATAATAATTTAATTTACTATAATGTTTACAATCTAGTTCATTAGCTTTTCTTTGCACTATAAAAATTAATCAAAAGTCCAAAAATGGTATCAAAATAATATAGGCTACAATGCAAATGATAGTTTTAAACAAAAATTGCGTTTAAGTCTTTCGATAGATCAACACACAAAAATATTTCAGATACTTCTATATAATTTTTATACATTTTTTCATAGTTTAAAATGCATATTACATACAAACAAACACATTCACAAATATAAATTATTTTAATTAAGATTGTATACATAAAGGTTATTTTTTAATTTTTTTTTTTTGTGTGTAATTCAATATTTATAATCCTACAAAACATAAAATATACAGAATATTAACTTATGAAATAAGTAACCAAATATCACTTGACAACAAATTGCCAATAATCAAGTCTAATTTGTAGTTGTTCTAGTTTGATTAGTCTCATGACAAGTCTAATTTATTCACTAATTGGAATCACACATGCAAGATATAACATGAATACTAGAGAAAACAAACTATTTGTTGTTGCTATGGACCATCGAGACTAAAAATAGAAGACCTATGTACTAAGTAGAATCCATCAATAGTTACGCCTGGAGCTGCCAATAAAGACAGACATAGATCGTATAGACAAAGTGAAGCTCCCTGATTAAGGCTCGAATTAATAGTCGTGACTTGAGTATTGAGTATCACTTGGAATTTAAGTATCGTTACTTGAGTGTAAGCTGTTACTTTAATTGAGTATGACGTATGACATCTTTACCGACGACTATCATATCTGTGTGCTTTTATATTTCATATATAAAAATGAAGTAACAGCTGATACTCAAGTAACGATACTCAAGTTTCAAGTTGTACTTAATTTTCATCGTACCTACTTATTATGCATGATTCGATATAATAATATATGCTTTCTGAAATTCTACATACAGGATGAAATTTCCATCTTTTAAATAGCATAAAAATGATGAAATTCCATTAATTCCAAAACAAAAAATAATTTGAATAATTAAAGTATATAAAATTGATAGGATCAATTAATTTTTTAAATTATAAAGTATTAACTTTATAATACTGTTGGGTGGACTATTAGCACGATGAATGTAAACATTTTGCTGATCACACCCTGGAAGGGCGCTCTAAATTACCATGTCGTGCACTTTAAAGATAACAAGTATCTTTAACAGATAGCAATAAAATAATATCTGATATAAGTATTATTTCAATAAAAAAAACTTATTCTAAACTAGATTTGTGCAGCTACCAGCTGATTCATCCTATATCTACTATCTGTTTCTGTAAATAGAAATGCAGTACACATGAGTTCGGGCGTACTGGGAAGAATTAGGATAATTGCTCCCGTTAGGTCGTGTTTGAGTGATAATCCGAAACAATACATTCAGTATATCTGTATATTCCTGTTTATAGTATTGAATTATATATATTTAGATATACTGTAGAAGAATGTATGCATAGTTTTATGGATTATGATACGAGTTTCACCTGGCGAGACATTTATTTTTATTAGTATAATGGGTTTTCAAGGTCTCTGGGAGAGCCTTAACGTGAAAATTGGAAAATTCCGAGTTAATCTCGATATATTACAGCCCAGAGTGTCTCAAAATATAAAATTTCACTCAAAAATATTGCAAACGGAAGTGTAAGATACGAGGGCTAGGCCGTGTATAGGCAAAAATACGCAAAAAAACCGTTTTTTTCCTTTTTGACGTTGTTCCACCACTTTTAAAGATCTGAAAAAATTTTTACATACTTTTGGTGCATAAATAAATATTATATATTTTTTCCAAAGTGTCGTCTATCTTAGTTTTCGAAATATCTCAAGAAAAAATTTTCAAACGTCTCTAGAAATTTGAATTTTGCACCTACAAAAAAATCATTGGAGACTTATTTATAGGACTTCAAAAAACCTAAATTTAAAAAAAAAGAGTATTCTAGCTTAAAAATTGACGGAGATAGAGCTAAGAGACTCAAAAAATAAAAAATTGCGTTTTTGAGGTTAGGTTTAGGTTTACAAGGCTGAAAATTTGTATAGGGGTATATTTTTTTATATAGAATGTAATGGCTATATCAGTTTTTCTCTCTGCTTCTGGGGCCAATTCACCTATCTTACCCGGCTAGACCCTTTATGACATTTTCAACTAATTCAATAAAAATAGAAAATAAATATAAATAATTCTAATTTTATTTAAGATAAGTAAAATAATATATTTACCTGAAAAAATAAATAATTTTAAGAATTTAAACTTCATTAAAGCACATTTTAAATAAAAATTACATTGAATATCATTAATATTTTAAAAATTGGACTTTTTCTTCTTTCTTTTGTTAAATATATTTTTATAATATTATCAATTATTATTTTCAAAACGAAAAAAATGATTTAACAAACATAATAATTCAAGTTCTCACAAGACATATTAAATAAAATTTTCGCTCCATTTTAAATAGCCTAAATTCTGTTAATCTCTCTAAAACTGGCATATTCTAAACTTATATAGGAGCATAATAATATTATTTTCAATTCATTTAATAAAAGTTCAACATAAAATGTTGATAAACATCATTTTATTTTAGACACATAAAAGAATGAAAAAATGCTTTTATTAAAAGTATATCCTCTTCCCTGGTAGAAATTTGAACATTAAAAATGGTGTAAACAACAATTTATGACCATTTTCAATAGTAATATTTTGTCATGTCAATATTGGCGAATAAATGGCAATTTTTTGCTGAATCTGCAGAGCTCAAATTTTTTGGTATATTGGTTAGCATCTTATAGGCAAAAAATGCTAATATAAAAATGTTCAAAATTTTTGTATTTAGCCAAAAAAATACGCATTTTAAGTAAACGGAGAGAAAAAATCAGTAACAGCTATCTAAAAATTAGGTAAACTGTGGACAACTTTTTTTGACTAGTTATATAACTTTTTAGTAATGAGTCCTTAATTTTTCAGATCATAGGTAAAATCATAACCTCACTTTTGCCACGTGGCGAGAAAATATAGATTAGTATTTATTCACATTCCTTCGTCAATGTTTATTTTTATTGGAATTTATAAAAATAAAAATAATATTAAATTTTATTAAAATAAAAATATGAAACGCATACGAAACGAGTATAAAAATATCGTTTTTTAAAATAATAAATGGAAAATTTTATTAATCGTTTAAAAATAACCTCTAACAATCCGATCACAACTCAAAATATACGCGCGAATATATTAACAAAAGTGATTCTATTAATGATTAATGATAACTTTCAAGAAAAAACCTTAAATGATTCTTAAGGGGAATCCTCATACCAACATAGAGTTCTACGTTATCTACATTTGAATTATGAATTTTAATAAAAATTTAACTATTCATGACTGAAATTCGTAGGAGAGGCACATTCTTAACATGCCAAAGAATTTATTGCAACGTTAAAAGACAATATAAGGGTAAAAATAAAGGCGAAAACTGCTTAATACGATTAACGTTTCAATGTAGTTAAGAATAATCGTATTATGCAGTTTTTGTCTTCATTTTCACTTTTATTCTGTTTTTTAACGTTGCAATAAATTCTTTAGAATGTTAAGAGTGTGCCTCTTCTATGAATTTTAGTAAAAAATAGTTAAATTTTTATTAAAATGCATAATTTAAATGTAGATAAGGTAGATCTCTGTGCCGGTATGAGGACACCCCTTAATAGTAATCAATTAGAGCACAATTTGATAGACTCTACTGTTAACTATCTATATTCAAATAATAGTGGATCAGACTCAACATTTTATTAGCATTTTTTAGCACTATGAAGGTTGAAAAAAACGTTTCATATTAGTTCAAATAATGGCCATAAAACATTCCCATTTTCTGCTCTTCACTTTAAAGAAATGGCCATAAAATGGTAGAAAAAGCGTTTCATTTTCTACCAGGGTTTAATATCAGTAATATAGTAATATAGTAGCAAATATCTTGATATCAGGTTTTAAATTTCTTTTTATTGAATTAACTTAATATAAATTTATAATGTCGATAATTTGATTTAAGAAAAATGAAACTTCACGAAACCTTGCAAATTTCACGAAAGCGTGTTTTAAATGAAAATGACTAAATTTTATTTTATTTTTAAAAAATTTACATAGAATTTTAACATTGCCGAAAATTAAAAAAAAATGGATTTCAATGTTTTCTTTGTAATTATTACAATGGTTCCAAACTTTAAACCATGATATGAAAAGCATTTAAAATTTTTTTCAGTTTGACAATTAATTAGGAAAAAATTTTATCCATATTGTTAATTTTTAAAAATAGCAGTTTATGTATGAAGTACATATTTTTTTATGTTTTGACGTTGATTATATCTTTTTAAAGTATATTTTTTACTGTTATTTGGGATAAATGTAATAAAATGCGTGAATACTTTATTTTTCATAAAAAATGTAAATACAATATTTCAAAAAACAATGAAGAAATTTATTATTCAAATAAAAAAAAATTAATCATATAAACGACGTGCAGCATGCAACGTATTTGTCCTTAAAATGCTAATTTTATTAATTTTGTTATTTAATAATAAAAATTGTTTAGATAATTAAAAAAAATTAAGTTTCGGGTGAGAAAGCGATAAAAATATGTAATTTGGTTTAAATAAAAAACGTACAATAGCTGCGTCGGCTAAGTTTTAGGGTACGTTGCAGCAATTAAAAAATTTTTCAAGTTCAAATCTCATGCTTTGTCTTTTTTTAATATGCTTACAAATAAAATTTGTTACAATACAATAAGAAAAATTTTTGAAAAAAAGTATTGACCTACAATACAGTCATTTAAAATAAAATAACCGTAAACTGTGCAAGCATTTTCTAAGCATATGCTAATTAACGCTTTTTTCAATATAAAATTTTTAATTCAGACTTTCTGTTCTTTGCATCGCTAGTATAAAAAAATTAAAACTTTTTTCAAATTCCCAAACGCAGTTTAATGCAAAATTTGGATCTAAATAATAATTTGAAATAAAAAGATTTTTTTAATAAGAAATATTAGCAATCAAAATTTTAAAAACGTTTTTTTTTAATATAGATTATTTTCTTAATTTGAATGTAATTAAAATTTTTATTTGATATTTAGTCTTCTCTTTTTAAATTCTTCTTTACTTTATAGATTTACTTTATATAAGTAATTTGTAAAATTAATTATTCTGACAGATTTTCTTTTATAATTGTAGCCAAAGCTCATTTATTTTGATTTTATGAAGTAATAATAACATTATTGTATTTTATATATTTTAAAGATAATACGTTTATAAATATAATTTATAAATAGATCAAATGAATTGATGCATAACATTTAAAAAGAATTGATAAAATATCAATTAAACTATGAATATAAATTAATGTACTTAAAAAGAGTATATCATTTGAAAATTGTTTAAAACCTTATGAGAAATATGTTTGATAATAGAAAATGTTAAATGGAAAGTATTAAAATATAATAATGAAATAAAAATGTTTAAGAGCAGCCCGGATTCGCTGTCCTTGTCTAATTGGCATTTTTGTTATTTACTCAAGTATTAATCGGTGTATCTGCAAATTGAAGGTTAAGCGCAATAGATATTATTATTACAAATATTTATGCACAAGAAAAAAAAAATCTATCGCTTTGTTTTTGAGAAAAGTAAGGAACATGAAAATATTATAAACATAATCTTTTACTTCGGCGTTCCTTACTTTTCTCAAAAACAAATCGGTAGATTTTTTTTTTCTTGTGCATAGATATTCATAATAATAATATCTATTGCGATCAACCTTTATTTTGAAGATACACCGATTAATACTTGAGTAAATAACAAACAACTCAATTGTTACTCGGTCGGTATCAGGTTCTACTCCGGCCTGCTGTTAAGACATTAATAATAAATCTAAAATATCATAAAATAAATAAATGTTCTTGAATGAAGTTAAAAATTTGGTAATTTTTAACGAAAGGGATAATATGTTTTGAATGAACTTTATATAAAGTTTAAATATACATGTAGAAATAGAATAAAAAATTTATTATATATTATATGCTAAAACTATTAACAAATATGTAATAATTTTCAATTAAGCATAACTTTTTAACAAAATTGAGCTTTTTTAAGCTAATAAGGCTTAAATTAAAGTATTTAACTTGTACTTTTTTAATATTTAATACATTTTTCTGTAAGATTTTTAGTTGCTCGGTCATTCAAGTTCTTATAACAACTTCTTTTCATTATATTATTGAAAAATATGTATAACTTTGTCTCTAAAATCTATTTAAGGAGTCTCATATGTGTGGGTTAGAATGGGAGTGGCATAAGTCACATACTTCTAATTTCGAGATTTTCGATATTGAAGTTTTAAATTTATATACATTTCTATTGAGTGCAATTTTTACAGTGCTTATAATATTAAAGAAAAATAAACAAAAAAGCCACTCTATTTTGAAAAATAAGTTGTTTTAATGTTAAAGAAATAAAATGTACCACCAACTAAATTTTTTTTTAAATGTGACTTATGCCACTCTTATTCTCACCCACACATATGTCAGCTATAGTTTGTTGTTCATGAAAATTAAAAGTTTAAAGAACTCTTCAAAATTTTGATAAAAATTAATTTATACCTAGAAAAAAATTTCTGCAAATTTTCAAGTAGTCTTATCAACTAATTTTTTTATATGTGTCACTCGAAGTCCGCGTGTTTTGTATCTCATAGTAGTAAAAAGATAAACTTTAAATGAGCATAAATAATAAAATCAGTCGATAAGGCTAACTAAAAATTTGCAGAGATTTTTTTCCAGGTATAAATTAATGTTTTTCAAAATATTGAAGAATTTTTTAAACTTTTGATTTTTATGAACAACAAACTATAGCAAACTATAGCTAGCATATGAGACTCATTAAACAAAAGAAAAAATACGGGTTAATTTTTTTCATCATCAAATCATATCTTGTAGTTGTAACCAAATTTGTTTCTCAAAAGTGAAGATGATCTTTCCTTATAAGGAGGTTTTGATCATTAGTTATATATGAAAAAAATATTTATACTCAAGATATGATTGCCTAATTAATTATTACAAGTACTTTAAATGAACTTTGAGTTTAAAATTTCAAATTTTTTTTTCCGGTATTATATTTGTTAGCAAAAATTTGTAGTATTGTAAAAATTTCAAATTTAGTAAATGTTTAGGTGCAATATCAATATAATTAACATTTTATTTAAAAAAAAACGCTGCCAAGTGCTTTGACGGAATGCTTTCTCATAGAGCTCTTTGAGTTTCATTAATTTTTTTATATTTATTTAAATGTGATTTTAATATTAAAAAATTGTCTAACATTAATATTTACTCATATTGTACTTCAACAATTTCGAACATATATGCTAGCTGTTTGCTTTTGAAACATTTATAATTTATTTTAAATCATCAAGTAATACAAAAAAATTTATTCTATTGAAAAAATGATATAATGTAGTAATAAAAAGAATGATGACAACAAAATTTCTAATCTTTATGAAATGCAACCATATTGATATATAAATACAGTTCATGTTTATGGCTCTATGAAAAAAGTACCCTATGAATACCAATTTTCAATAGCTTCCCGTCTACTTATACAAAAACATAGATAGTATGCGAAATTTGAAGCAAATCCATCGAGTAATTTTCGAGATCTAATTGGCTGAATAAATAACATTTTCTTTTCAAAATTTCTTTTTCGAAATTTTAAAAATGATATAAAATTAAAACTACCCTATGAAAATCAATTTTTGAAAATTTCCCTTCTTTCGGCAGTTGTAAATGATTTCCCTGCAAATTTTAGAACAAATCTATCGTGTAGTTTACGTAGAATAAAAAAAATAAGGAATAAAAAATCGAAATTTTTTTTTTAAATCTTTAAAATTCTCTAAAATTGTAACCACTCTAAGAAAATTAGTTTTTAAAAGCTTATTTTTTCAGACAATATCGAATTGATTGTACAAAAATTTTGGAGAAAATTTATAGTATGGTTTACACAAAATAGAAGATAAATGAAAAATAAAATTTTTTTTTTTAATTTTCAAAATGCTCTAAAATTAAAACTGCTCTGACCAAATATGTTTTCCAAAGCTTGTTTTTTCAGACAATAGCGAATAACTTGCATTTAAATTTTGGAGAAAATATATCAAATGGTTTTCGTAAAATAGAAAAAAATTAAAAATAAACATATTTTAAAAAATTTTTAAAATGCTCTGAAATTAAAAGTGCGCTAAGAAAATCAGTTTTCAAAAGTTTTTCTACTTTTGGCAGTCAAAATTAAGTTCCATACAAATTTTCAAACAAATTTTTTGAGTAGTTTACGTAAAATACAAAAAAAATGAAAAATCGAAAGTTTTTTAAAATTCTTATAATAACACTAAAAAAAACTATCTAAGAAAACCAATTCTCAATAGCTTCCGCACCAGTTGATCGAAAAATTGAATTGTATGGAAAATTTGAAGGAAATCCATCGAGTAGTTTTTAAGATTTTATTGGCTTAATAAATAGAAACATTTTTTTCAAAAATTTCAAAATGTTCTAAAATTAAAACTAAGCTAAGAAAATCAGTTTTTTAAAATTTATTTTATTTGGGCAATCACAAATAATTTCCGTGCAAATTTTGAAGCAAATTCATCGAGTAGTAAACAAAAAAAAAACCCAAAAAACGAAAAATCGAAATTTTTTTTTTTTTTTTTTAACAACTCTAAAATGAAAACTACGCTAGAAGAACCAATTATCAATAGCTTCCCAGCAAGTTAGTCAAAAAACTTAATTCCATGCAAAATTAGAAGCAAATCCATCGAGTAGTTCTCGAGATACAATTTACTAACTGAAATAATACATCCACACACACACATACACACACACACACACATACATACAGACATTTTCTGGAAACTACTTTTTTCGACTCACCGAGTTCAAATATGTACAAATTAATGAAAAAATAGAAAAAAAATTTTTTTATTGATACAATGCTTTCTCTATGAGAAAGCAATACAACAAAATAACCTTCACCATATACATTTAAAATTGTTTTAATAATAAAATTATCAATAAATTATTTTTTTTACACATCGTTGGCTTGGATTAAAATTCGGCTACTTCAAAAAAGTTTTTGAGTAAATTTTAAAATGAAAATTTCAATAAAAAAATTTATAAAAAATAATAATTTTTTTAATAATAAAATGTATAATTATATGTAATGAGACAATTTGAATAATGAAGTACATATATTCGATGTAAATTTGACACAAATTTTTTTTGTTTCAAAGCATACAAAAATTTTACGTTAATTTTCCGTACTTATGTGTAAAATTTTGATACGATTTCCTATGAAAATAATTTTCACAAATTACACAAAACCGTGCAATACTATCAAATATATTACTTTTCAAATTTTATTGAATCATACTTGAAAAGTAACTAAACAAATACATTATTTTAAATTTAAATGAATACATTTTATTTTTCAGTTAACTTTATAATATGATAAGAAGCTTTGAAAAAATGTAATGCATTCTTTTTAGTGAATACTTTAAAATACCTACTTTTTTTTAATTTTCCTACGATATTTCTTTCTAAATATACGATAGTTTTTTTGCATCAGGTTTTTTTTTAGTTTTTCATTTAGTTCGATAACACATAGCGAATTTATGAGCAGTATTATGATTAAATTATTTTTGTAACTATAAAAATTAAACCATTTTTTTAATAAATGTTTTTTTAACATCAATGGTATTTAACGTGATTTTTATTTAATGCGCTTTGATGAAATTGACAACACTTTTTTAAAAATATGCCTTATTAAAGCACATTTCTTATTTCATTTATTTATTCTTTTATTATTCTTTTATTCATTTTAACAGGAGGTCACGTATCTCTGTCCTTTTCTAATCAAAGAAATTATTTTTTTACAAAAACTAATAACTTTAGCAAAAAATGAAGAGAAAGCCGCATCTTGTATCAAAAAAAGCAATATTTTCTTTGATGAGAAAAAATTAATTTTATTGTTTCATTCTCAAGAAAACCTTGAAAAACCAAATTGTTCAACCTAACTCTATGATTTAAGTTTTTCAAGGTTTTCTTGAAAACAAAGCAATAAAATTAATTCTTTCTCATCAAAGAAAATATTGCTTTTTTTGATACGAGATGCGGCTTTCTCTTCATTTTTTGCTCAAGTTATTAGTTTTTGTAAAAAACTCAATGCTTTGATTAGAAAAGGACAGAGATACGTGACCTCGTTAAATTTTTGTTAAATCAATAATAATATAATAATAAAAATATTTAATTTACATTACCATAATAAACCATTTAAACATATAATAAACAATTTGAAATTGATTTTTTAAGATACATTTCATAATTCTTCAATATTTTTTAATTGGAAGAGATGTTTCCCTTTATCTCTCATTCTCAATATTTTTCTCATAAAATTTCAAAGATTTAAAAATCATATACATTTTGTTAATAGTCAGATAGCTCCTCCATCAGCTATAATTTGTTGTTTATTAAAAAGGCGGATAATCTTTTCAAACTTTAAATGGGTTTTTATTTTATATGTTATTACTGTCAATTTTCAAATAGCCTTGCCGATTTCTTTAAGGGGAGACACAAGTAAAACACACAAAAAATGAGGTTTCTTAGTTTTAACTTTTGATCCGTAGCACCTACAATGTTATCCATGCGTAATGTTGTTCAAAATCATCTAAAGAATCTATAAAAAAATTTTCAGCTCGAAATATTAAAAACTGTGGGACTAGTTCCATTTTAACGCTTCCTCACTTATCACTGAATCGAGCAGTCGTTAAAATGGAACTAGTCCCACAGTTTTTAATATTTCGAGCTGAAAATTTTTTTATAGATTCTTTAGATGATTTTGAACAACATTACGCATGGATAATATTGTAAGTGCTACGGATCAAAAGTTAAAACTAAAAAACCTCATTTTTTGTGTGTTTTACTTGTGTCTCCCCTTAAGATAATCTCGTTTAAAGTATGATCACTTCGGGTCTCAATAAACTGCTAATTAATAAAATCAGTATTGTTTGTTTATTTAAAATTCATATAATTTCAGCTTGAAGAACCGTTGAGCTCTTTATTATTAAAATACTAATTTGCATGACATCTTAAATTTTTTGAAGTTATTTTATTTAAAAAAAAAGTAATTAACAGAACGAACAGTCAGATAAGATGCATCTCATTTCATCTTTTAAATTTTGTAACTGTTAAAATCAAATGTTATTTTAAAAAAAAAAATTAATTTAAAAAAATGTTATCATGCTCCTATATAACTTTAGGAAATGTCACTTTTTAACGGACAAAAATAATTCAACCATTCAAAGTTTAGTCAAAATTTTGTTTAATAAGAACTGAAAATTATTCCGTTCGTAGACAATTATCAATTTTTTTGTTTTGGAAATAATAATTGATAATATTATAAAAATATATTTAATAAAAGAAAGAAGAAAAAGTCCAATTTTAAAAATATTAATGATATTCAATGTAATTTTTATTTAAAATGCGCTTATTTCCTATCCCTTGTTTTAAAGATACTGAGACGAGTAGATGTAATATACGTACTGAGACCGTTAAAAACACTATTAGTATAGCAATTTGACTGACTTTTTGATTTTAGTATAAGGTTTTATGGTACTCCGGTTTTTCCGTGCATACGTAGCAGAATTCCATGACAGCTCATACATGTACACGCACGCCAACTTACGCTAGAGAAGGTTTTTACGTTGCCAAACTTTCACTTTTTTTTACATGCCGTACGAAACTCTCAAGTTATTTTAAAAGTTTACGATTTAATATCTTAAAAACCATATGGTTAATATTATTCAAATTGATAAATTTGATTAATTATATATTAAATCATATTATATTAGTTTTTCAGAAATTTTGATTAGAAATTTTTCGAGCAATGACTGATTTAAAAATTTTCTCACATGTACTCTCATAAGGCTGCGTGTTAAAGTACACATTTTTAATGATTAATTACTTTAAATATTGACGGTGAAATTGTCTGAAATTTTGAGAACTAATTTATACTACTTTACTTTAACTATATTTAAAATTTCAGAAGGTTTCATAAAAAGTCAGTTTGCAGGACAACTCCCTTAAGTTTAACTTAAATTGTTTTTCATTATTTCATTCTCTTAATTTATTTTTAAATAATTATTTGCAGTTTGATCATATTTTTTTAAATTTCATTACAGTTTCCAAGTATATTCGGAATAACCCTGGTAGAAAATGAAGCGCTTTTTCTACCATTTTATGGCCATTTCTTTAAAGTGAAGAGCAGAAAATGGGAATGTTTTATGGCCATTATTTGAACTAATATGAAACGTTTTTTTCAACCTTCATAGTGCTAAAAAATGCTAATAAAATGTTGAGTCTGATCCACTATTATTTGAATATAGATAGTTAACAGTAGAGTCTATCAAATTGTGCTCTAATGGATTACTATTAAGAATCATTTAAGGTTTTTTCTTGAAAGTTATCATTAATCATTAATAGAATCACTTTTGTTAACATATTCGCGCGTATATTTTGAATTGTGATCGGATTGTTAGAGGTTATTTTTAAACGATTAATAAAATTTTCCATTTATTATTTTAAAAAACGATATTTTTATACTCGTTTCGTACTGCGTTTCATATTTTTATTTTAATAAAATTTAATATTATTTTTATTTTTATAAATTCCAATAAAAATAAACATTGACGAAGGAATGTGAATAAATACTAATCTATATTTTCTCGCCACGTGGCAAAAGTGAGGTTATAATTTTACCTATGATCTGAAAAATTAAGGACTCATTACTAAAAAGTTATATAACTAGTCAAAAAAAGTTGTCCACAGTTTACCTAATTTTTAGATAGCTGTTACTGATTTTTTCTCTCTGTTTACTTAAAATGCGTATTTTTTTGGCTAAATACAAAAATTTTGAACATTTTTATATTATCATTTTTTGCCTATAAGATGCTAACCAATATACCAAAAAATTTGAGCTCTGCAGATTCAGCAAAAAATTGCCATTTATTCGCCAATATTGACATGACAAAATATTACTATTGACAATGGCCATAAATTGTTGTTTACACCATTTTTAATGTTCAAATTTCTACCAGGGTAAATAGCAATGATGACTGCCGCTCACTTACCTATCGGTCGTTATCATTTACCTACTGAAAGCGACGTTAACGCCGTGCGTGATCGGGGTGCCATCTACATTTTTATAGCTTGAATGCGCCTTGGGCTTCTGCGCTTCTATTAGGATCTACCTTCGTTGACAAATTTCTTACTGTGACAATTTTATTATGTAATGTACGCTTTTGCTCGCAATTAAGTGTCTTAATTATTACGCGCTTTTTCCCTCTAAGATGTTTTCAAAGCATCAAAATTTTAACATTACTATTATGCATAGGTTGTTTCTTCTTTAAGAGGCGGTCGGAACCAAATCGGTGACTTAGTTCGGTGCTTGTAATAAATGCTTATAATAATTTATTCATTTATTAATATGGTAAAAATATAGTCATTTCCTCTAGTCATGTATATAAAGAATAATTTAAAATAGTTAAAGCCACAAAAATATACAAAATATTGTTATAAAGCGAAAAATGCCACCTAACAATCGACACAACAGTTTTTTGCATGCGGTATATGTCAAGTCAGTTTGATATTTATAATAAATGCTTATAATAATTTATTTACTTATTCATATGGTAAAAATATAGTCATTTCCTCTAGTCATGTATATAAAGAATAATTTGAAAGCCATAAAAATATACAAAATATTATCGTAAAGCGAAAAATGCTGACTTGATATATACCGCAAGTCACCGATTTGGTTCCGACCGCCTCTTAACCCTTACAGTCACAGGAGCCGATATATCGGCTACCTAATTTTCTTTTTTTTACCTTAATATTTTTGCAATATCATGCTTGATTCTTGGATTTTTTGTATTTTCAGATACACATAGCCTTACTATTTATAATGCTGATGATATTTTATAAATTTATAACTATTAATTATTATTATTATAAACAAATACATACGAAAAAAGTGAATTGAATTGCATGACTGAAAGGGTTAAACAAAATAAACAAATTTTCATACGATTTTCATCATGAGCAATATTAAAATATCGATGTTTTAAAGACATTTTCAAGGCAAAAAAACGCGTAATAATTAAGATACTTAATTACGAGCAAAAGCGTACACTGAACGGACACTGATTCGCAACCCCATGTTCGTGCCTTTTGAATATACATGGGATCGCGAATCAGTGTCCATCCAGTGTACATTATATAATAGAATCGTCACTGCAAGAACTCTGTGTAACACTAATGTGAAATGTTCGATTGATTAGAAACGACTAATAATTTTATTGCCTAAAAAGAGCCATTTTGGCTCAATCGTGGCGGTTGCATTTTCGGGCTCACTAGGCAAAAAAACAGTATTTTTACCACAGGCGCAAATCAAGTATGCCGTCACCTCACCTTCAGCTCGGGTGACAATTTACATGCGATGACATTCTTTGTTTTTCCTCCCCAAATGAAAAATATACTATTGTAAACTTAAAATTATCCCTAGTGGAAATTGAATCTGTGAATAACTGGGAATAACTGGAAATAACTGGAAATAACTGGAAATAACTGTGAATAACTGGGAATAACGGTTATAAACTGTTCAATTTGAGACAGGAATAACAGTTATTCCCAGTTATTCTCAGTTATTCCCAGTTATTAACAGTTTAGCTTAAAAATAATTTGAAAAAACAAAGGTACGAATAACAGTTATTCCCAAATATATTTATAATAAAAAAAAAAAATATATTTTTTTTTAATTTTTTCAAATATATATTTTTTAAATTATTTTTAAACTAAACTGTAAATAACTGGGAATAACTGTTATTCCTGTCTCAAACTGAACAGTTTATAACAGTTATTCCCAGTTATTCACAGATTCGATTTCCACTATGGATGTGACTCTTATGTTATTGATTACATTATTTATATACGAAATTGTTTCTCGAAAAACAAGACTAACCGTGTATATTTACTAACATACTAATAGTATGAAAAGATGTATTTAGGCATTACTTAATATTGAACATTTTAAATAATTCTGCATCATAAGTTAATATTAATAGTAACTAATTTGTTACTATATCACTATAACATATGCATTCATCTTTAAAAAATATCATATTTTTTTCAACTTTAACAAAATTTTTTTAAACAGTACTCCAAGAAAAAATTTAAAAATTTGTTTGGAGACCCTCTAGGGTATGTAAAACCAAAATCAAGAAAAAAAATTCGATGTGTTTTTTCATGTTGTTAAAAGTTGGTTCAGGCTTCACCATGCTCTGGTGAATAAAGGTGATTAATTGCCAGACAATGGCTTATGTGTAATTACTATATAGGTACTGTGAGATTTAATTTTTATTAAACATATGTGTTGAATTTATATGACTATTAATGTTTTTGTTTAAATTGATACCTTATAGTTTATGAAAAGGAACAATAGATAACAAAAAATTACCAAAATATCGAAGTATGAAAGAATAATAATTGCTTGTAAAGCAGCTATTTTTATTTTTTGAAAATTGTGACACTTCAAAGTAAATTCATAATATAAATCAAACAATTTTAAGGAATTTTTTTGTACTTAATATTGATTAAATAAAAAATTAACGAAATTAAAAATTTTTTTGAAATAATGACATGATTATTTATAATATTGAATGAAAGACAAACTTTCTTTGGAATCTCAATTTTCAAAAAATATAGTTTTTTATTGATCAAGAGTATATTCTTAAATTGTAATATATTTTTTTAAATAAAAATTATATTAAATTTTTAAATATATCAAACAAATACCTTAAGGTAGTGGAACCAATCACTGATCGGGGACCAAATAATGATAATTTTGTAAAAAAATTTATTTTAAAATAGTTTTAAGATTTTTTTTTATTAAAAAGAAATTATATTTAATAAATAAAGCATTGATAAACTTATTTCAAAAGTTTTTATGCTCAATCAGTTTGTCAAATCTGAAAAAAAAATTCATGAAAATCGTCTGTTACGTTTCATGTGTTTGCACGGGCAACAGCTTAAGCAATGGCGGAAGAACAGTGAGTGGACTTAATGCATTTTTTCTTTGCTTTTGAGTGATATTTTCATTAAAAGGATTCTTTAAACATAAATTAAAGCATTAAAATGGCAAAATTAAAAGAGGTACGAATTTATTTATACAACTAAGCCTTATTTATTTTAATGATTATCAATCGGTTACTTAAATTATACAGGGAACCTATTATTGATAATCGAATCTCTAATGATTTTTTCAAGTTATTTTAAAAGAAATAAAATATTTATAAAGTTAAATTAGTTATATTTATTATTTCATTGGTTTTTTTCTAGAAAAAAACAGTACAAAGAAAAACAATGATTCCGATATGGAAAAAGCTGTAAATGAGGTTAGGACAGGAGTTAAAGTAAGACAAGCTAGCAAAACATTATACACAAAAAGTAAAGGATATTTACGTTTGAAAACTCATCAGAAGAAAAACGATCATTATTAGAAGCTCAGACTAAACAATTACATTTAGAGGTCGTTGAAAATTTGTCATGTAAAAGTCAACTGGTAAAACAAAATAAAACTTTGATTTCAGAAGAAAAAATAATTAGAAATAAATTAAAGAATATCAAGCCTAAAAAAATAATTAAAAAAGAAAAAGTAGACTGATTAAAAAAAAATGTAATTTATTACAAATTTTATAGTTTTAAGCAGTAACTATGCACTATTTTTGAGTATTTTAATAATGAATCGTTTTCCTTGTATTCATGAATGTATACATACTTAAATTATATTTAAATATGTTGTTTAAGGCTGCAATTTTAGTTTCAATTATTATTATTTAATATGAAATTTAATATCTGTACAAGATTTAACTTTATAAGATAAAGTTATTTTAAAAAATAAATGAATTTATGCATTCTAGTTTCCAGAATTTAATGTTATCAATAAATGGTTCTTCCCTTGATTAATAATTGGTTCCTAACCTAAAATGCTGATCAATAATTGGTTCTTACGATGCTTAAAATAAAATAGAAATTAAAAAATATTTATTGCATAAAATGAATAAAATTAATTATTTTCGCGATAAATAAGTACTATATTTTCTAACAAAATAGGTTTTGTATAATTTTATTTATTAAAAATTAAATTATTTGTATTTTTTTTCAAGCTTTTCCTTAAATGATCAATAATTGGTTCCACTACCTTATAAAAATTGAAAGTAAAATATGTTATGAATAATTATTTAATTACCAAGTCTACCATAATAAAATCATCATTGGCACTTGCCATTGAACAACTACTTCGTCTTGACCCAGTATGTGAATTGCATTTTAGTGTAGGATTATCAACTGGAAATCGTTCATTTCCATTACTTGTATCTATCTCTTCTCCTAAAGCACTAAAAGCAGTAACTTGTTTACCAATATTAGATGTTTCAGAAGTCAAGATAGCTGGTGGTGATAATGTTTGATGTGGCATTAAAAGTGAGCTAAAGGGAACATCTAATGAACTTTCTTCATCATTGAAAGTAATTTGATTATTAATAACAAATGCTCCTACTTTGATGGTATCACTTAAGGATTTTGAACTGTCTTCACTAAAATTAAAGATAAATAATTCTTATATAATATAAATATATAATATAATAAGTTTAATTAAATAGTTATGTTGATACCGAGCATGTCTGGGACTTAAATCAGAGTGAAAATGATCACTCTTTAACATTATACAATCACGACCAGTTTGTGTTGGTGAGATGGTCATTTTTGTTCTATAAGATACTGATAAATGGATCATACCAACAGGTGTACATAGTTGTCCAACTCGGACACGTTTATAATTCTCACCTGTAATAAAAGTTATAAAATGAAATTAAAATCTGATTTTAAATAAAGTAATGTTTATAAAATGAGTTAAATTTATGATAAATGAATGAATATTAAATGCAAAGGTAGAAATTCATTGGAACAGTTATTATTTTTCAAGATTTAATTGCATAAAAGTATATTTAATAAATTAATACTTGTATCAAAAAAGAAAATTAATGTAACAATAACCTAAGCCATGAAGTTGAGGCTCTCCCATATAAATTCTATAACAAATCACATAAGAATCAGGCCCTTGTCTTCGACTTAACTTATATGCTGGTGTAATTCTAGAAACTGAAAGCAATGATTTTAATAAAATTCCCATCCTGTTATATACTGTGTAGGTAACTCGGACCGTTGGATCACTATGTTCAGGTAGAACACCAAGGCTCCAAGTTTCAAGTACCATAGTATCTCCTTCTACTGTTTTAAGAGATATTTCTATGCACAAAGGAATGGATGAACTTATTAACTCTTCGCAAAGGACTCGCTTTGCTTCGGTCAAAACTTCTGGTAAATCTTGTATAGCTAAGTTAAACTAAACATAAAATTGATATGAAATTTATGATAAATAAAAAGGAAAATAGAAGTTTCAATTGTCAAAGAAATTACCCAATCTGTTCCAGATGAATTGGGTTTGCACTTCGTTGTTAATTTATCCCCAGACCTTGATTGAATAATTATTTGAGTAGCTTTTAATGCCAAAAATTTTGTGAACTTTTCCAAATCGCGTTTGTCTTGCACATTGAATTTCAAAGATGACATTTTAGCGTTTTTTATTAATATCCACATTCCAAGCCAATAAGTTGATCATTATAAAAGAGTCCATGACCATTTTAATAGAATCTCACATTATTTTAATTTTCATATTTAGACAAAAATGACGATTCAAAGAAATATAACATTTGATATTCTGTTAACTAATAATATTCGAGATTTTAATAAATTTAAATCGTGGCTTTGTTGCAATATTGGATTTCACCAAATTGATTTTGTCGAATTTTAATTACATAAATATTCTATTTTTTAATTTAAAAAGCAAAACCATTTCATTTTTTTTATCAATAAATAGAAGCATATCTTTAATAAAATACAAAATTTTGATAATTTTATAATGTAGTAGAAATTTAAAGATTTAATTCGAAAGTAGATACATTTTCTAAATATTTAGGAATGACGTTTAAATTCGAAAGCAGATGAATTTACTAAATATTTAGAAATGACGTTTAACGTTTATTTTCTAATCACAGTCGTATATACAGGTTCTAAATCTACCCCGGTCATATACCATAAGGTAATTTTTTTTATTATATGGTGCAGAATAGAGCTCCATGAAGTTGGCACCCTAAAAAAAATATATTTATAATTAGATAAATCGATTGCGCATTAAAAACGCAATACACGATTGCAATTAAGGGTGAAATCAGATGGAGCGGAAAATAGACGACGGAACGTCACAAAACATTCATTCCGTCGCCTTGTTTTCCGTCAAATTTTTTCCCTATATTCACATGGCGCGGAATGTAGCTGAAAAATTGTTGAAAATAGCATACAAATGTATCCGCGAATTTTAAATTAACAACAAAAATGTTAAAAAAGTTGGAAATAATCACCTATTGTTATTGTAATGAGATTCTTTTTTTATAAAAATAAAATATAGTTTGTTATTATAACCAAATATTTCAATTAACATAATTATTTTTCAATTATAAAATTGCTAATCAACGTCACAGAACTTCTATTCCGCTCCATGTGAATATAGGGAAACAAATTTGACGGGATAATAGAAGCGTCACAGACTTTTTGAAATTGTTTAAACAAATAGTTAACCAAAATAGAATTTAAAAGTTTGATTGAAATTAAAAGTACAGCTATGGAAAGCAAATTAAAAATATTACGTGAGGTTATTGAAGCACTAATAATTTTTTTAAACAAAATAAAAATTGATGTCGATTACGTCGTCTTTACTCCGTTGGCGGAATACAAAGACGCGGAATTGAGGTTCTGTGACGTTCCGTCACCTATTTTCCGCTCCATCTGATTTCACCCTAAGCGTTTGCGCGAATATTATTTTTTGAGAAAATCGAAAATGTCTTCTGGGCAGGGTTGGTTTAGCGTTAATGTACGATCACAGTTCATGACTGTAACAGCGCCACCGCGACTTGATTTTTAACTAACACACGAGTTCGAAATTAAAATTCGGATACTTTTATTGTAATTTAATATTGCAAAATAAAATATTTCTTTGATTTTTCCTAATACATATCTTTATTTGTTGGAAAAAATTTATTTTTCATTAATATAACGTTAAAATGATTTGGATTTAAATTTCGAACTCGAGTGTTAGTTAAAAATCAAGTCGCGGTGGCGCTGTTACTCGCTGTTACAGTCATGAACTGTGATCGTACATTAACGCTAAACCAACCCTGCTTCTGGGTGGTAAAAAACTATATTTTGCGATAAAATCTATTTTTTAAAGATATAATACATTCAATGATGAAAATTGATAGATTTTCATCATTGATTCATAATTTATTGAAATAAAAAATGAAAATAAACAGTGATACATCAAACAGATTCCGCGCAATGTGGACATAATTCGTCAGCTGCAGAGTCTGAAGTAGAAACATGTGATGACTACCGTTATAATCCAGCAAACATTTTTCTACTATACATGTGGGGCTCGTACTTGCCAACCGTGCAGTTTTACCATAATTGGGTAACACACGGAAGAGAAACCGACAAGTAAGGTAAACCGCCACTGGGTGGAAACCCGAAATGTCGTAATCTCGCAAGCGCAGGGAATTGGTCTCAGTTTGTATATAAGACCGACAAACTTCTCTCCCTCTCAAGGCGTCTGAGGCAGGGTCCGGCTACATAGCCTCACTGATGAGTTCCCGTAGTCGGACCTGGGACGAAACGCCGGAACACTAGATTCAGCATTGTTCCACTACTTGCACTTCCATTTTAATGCGTTGTGGATTAGACCTTAATTGTCTTATACATACATTATTTCATGTATAAAAAAAATTGAAATATTAAGAAGTTGAAGCTTGGGCTTGGGCATCTGTGCGATTAACTTGCAAATTTTTATATATAAAAAATGTCAAAAATTGTGGAATTGTGTGCAGATTTTGCTATTGCAAAAATAAAATTATGCCAATAATAGTTTTTTTTTATAAACAATTTATCATCTTAGACACCTATAATCAAAAATATATTGTTATCAAAAATACGATGACAAAAAAACAATGAGATAAATCGATTGCAATTTAATTGTGCATTTTATAAACTTTGCGAAAATAGTGTAAATGCATTAATTAAGATGGAAATGAATTTTTTATTATTTGCAAGATTTTTCCCCTCCTCTTGTGTCGTACAATACTCTGCGTTTGCCAAAATTAAATTATTTATAATATTGAAGTATCACAGTAATTGCAGAATGGTGTGCAGATTTTGCAATTGTAAAAAGAATAATTGTGCTAACAATAGTTTTTTTTTATACCTTAGCGAAAATATAAAATGTTTAAAAATGTTTAAAACTGTTTATAAGTGTGAAATTTAGGACATTTAAAACAGTTATAAACAGTTTTAAACATTTTAAAACAGTTTCAAAAAGTTTTGAAAAGTTCGAAATGATTTCAAACAGTGTTTAATTGTTTTGAATTTATTATGTTTGAAAGTTATAAATTATTTTAAATATTCAAAATACTTCAAAATAATTTTAAATCAATATAAACTATTTTTTATTAATTTGAACAGTTTTTAACAGTTTTAAACACTTTTAAACAGTTTTTAAAAGTTCGAAATGATTTCAAACAGTGTTTCATAATTATGTGTTTGTGAAAATTTTCTTATATAGATTAAAATTAATATAATATATATACGAGAAAATGTTCACTTTGATTCCAAATAATTCTCTATTATTCAAATCTGTTTATAACTGCTTCAAATGTCCCAAATTTCACACTTATAAACTATTTTGAAGAGTTTTAAACATTTGTGGGGCCGTACTTGCCAGCCGTGCAGTGTTACCATAATTGGGTAACACACGGAAGAGAAACCGACAAGTAAGGTAAACCGCCACTGGGTGGAAACCCGAAATGTCGTAATCTCGCAAGCGCAGGGAATTGGTTTCAGTTTCTATATGGGTAATTCTTTCATACTTTTAAAAATCATGTTACTGCGTCATTTCTCCTAAATATGAGATAGCACATCTTGTTAGCAAATGTTCACTGATTTATTGAGTTATTAGAAACTAATTTTGTTATATTTTTAATGATAATTAGACGTGTCATTTTATGGCGGATGGGGAAAAGAGGTTTTTTTTTTGAAATTTAAATGTTACCAGGCCATGTAAAATGATAAATTACCGCTATAAAAAAAATGACTACTGCTTTTTTGATTTGAAATTCACACCAAAGCTTTATCTATACACATACTTTTGGAAAATCAAGAGCATGGGTGTGTGCCTGTTAACAAAAGTACTTTCTGAAAGGTTATTAAAATGTTACCAAAAATTTATATATTTTACTTTTTTCTGGAAAATACGATGCTGTAAAAAAGACTATTCAGCGGTGACATTTTAAACTACATGAAAAGGTAATATTTAGAATCACAAAGAGAAATTTTTTTATTAGGAACGTGTGCCTAGTGTAGATAAAGTTCTTTGTTCGTTTGAAATTATACTTAAAAAACGTGACTCACTTTTGAAAATAGGTTTTTATCCACTAATATGAAAACCTAAGCTTTGATTCACCTTTTCTCTGTTGTGAACTTTGTAATTTACTATTTTATAATACTCAATGTAATCTTTAAGTTGCTTTTGAAGTATTATTTCGAGTATTCTGGAAATCATTGAATTTTTCCCGGCTATTAAATTTTCCAAATTTACATCGATTACCTAGTTTCTATGAATGTTTTAATTCTAAAGAGTTTAAACTTTAAAAAGCTCAGTTTTAGTATGTATTTAATAGCTTACACCTAGAACGTTGAGTTGAATCATCACTGAAGTTTCTAGATTTTAAATTTAAAATTTTTAGATTTAATGTTTATTAAATAAACTAAAATATTTGGTTAAAAGGAATATAAGTATTTTTATTCGAAAACATAAACTACACAAATCTATGTCAAATTTCATACCCTAAGATTGACAATTTTAGCAAAAATAAATTGATATTCCACTCACTTATGATTTGTAATCAGGAATCCCAAAAGCCATTGGGTAACTAATATCACTCAATTTTAATACCCGAATCGCCAAAAATGAATTTTCCAAAAAATTGGCATTTCTGGCATATTTTATTTATTACAAAAATTTTGTAATTATTAATGTAAATTGCGTATTTAAATATTTTCTGTAACATATTAAACATGTAAAAATGAAAAAGCTCAATGGAAAATGATCTATTATAGCCCAAAATACTTAAAAAACTGATCTGAGATATGTAAAATATTATACCTGGGTGTGATAATAATGAATATATTTAAATGTCTTATATTAAAAAAAGCTATCTTCAAAAGTGAGTAATGCGATTTTTTCTTTTATTATCATTTTAATATATCAACATTTAAAAAAAATAAATTTGATACATGTGTCTTCAATTTTTTTTAATTTATTGAAAGTAAATTTTAACACTATGAAAAATTTACTCGAAAATCTGTCTTTTGATGTTTGTTAAAAAGACTACCTTTAAAAGTGAGTAACACGATTTTTTTTTTCATTATAATACGTCAACATTCAGAGAAAATTAGTTTTATACGTGTGCCTGTATTTTTTTTTTTTAATTTGTTGCAGGTGAAATTTTAACATTATGAAAGATTTACCCATATAACACCGACAAACTTCTCTCCCTCTCAAGGCGTCTGAGGCAGGGTCCGACTACATAGCCTCACTGATGAGTTCCCGTAGTCGGACCTGGGACAAAACGCCGGAACAATAGATTCAGTTTGTTCCAACTTCTTACATTGCCATCATAATGTAATTGTGGACGTGACATAATGTCACCCCACTACACATTCTTAAACAGTTTTGAATAATTTTAAACTATTTCAGATAGTAATGCACATTTTATATTTCCTCTAGGGTAATCAATTTATCATCTCTAGCACCTATAAATGAAAAATATTTCGTTATTGATCAAAAATACGATGCCAAAAAATATAACAACATGAATCGATTGCAATTTAATTGTGCATACTGTAGAAATTCGTAAAATTAATCTAAATGCAGTGACTACAATGTGAATAATTAGCACCCGTACGAGTAGCTTCACCAAACAGGGAGTAAAAAGATAAAGACCAGTTTACAATAAAAAATATTTATGCAGTTTAATAATTTTAAGGTTACCAAGAGACGCTTATGTTGAAGGTAAAGCTAAGTTTGAGGCCAAAGCTAAGGCTTGGGCTAGAGCTAAAGCAAGGCTTGGTCTAAGGCTAGGGCTTAGACTAGAGTTAAGACTTGGGCTTAGGTTAAAGCTAAGGTTGGAGCTTAGTCTTGAGTTGAGGCTAGAGCTGAGACTAGGACTTGGGTCGAGGCTAAGGCTCGGGCTTAGACTATAACTAAGGTCAGGGCTTAGGCTAAGGATAAGGCTTGGACTAGAGCTTAGGCAAAGGCTAGAGCTTGGGCTAGGGCTTGGGCTGAGGCTAAGACTCAGGCTTAGACTATAGCTGAGGCCAGGGCTTAGGTTAAGGATAGGGCTTAGACTAGAGCTTAGGCTAAGGCTACCCTGTTGAAAATAATGACGTCTTTCCAGTACGTATTTGAAAGATGTCTTTGAAGACGTCTCTAAAGACGTCTTTGAAGACATCTTTGGTCGTGTCTTAGATTGGAACAAAATAAGACGTCATTTTTTTAATGTTCCGGAAATATAGTAACCAAATGACGTCTTTTTTCTTAGTAAAATAATTTCAAAGACGTATTTTTCCAATAAATACTTATAGTAAAAGACGTAAATTTTCAAAAAAAAATTCTTTTTTTAAAACGAATGACGTCCTCCCTGTTGAAAATAATGACGTCTTTCTAAGACGTCTTTGGTGGTGTCTTAGATTGGAAGCAAAAAAGACGTCATTTTTCCAATGTTTAGAAAAGTTATTCAACAAATGACGTCTTTTTATTATTTCAAAGACGTATTTTTTTTAATAAAAATGACGTCTTTTCTTACGAATTTTTATTTTAAAAATATGTTTTTGAAATTATAAAAAGACGTAATTTGTTAAATAGCTTTTCTAAACATTGGAAGAATGACGTCTTTTTTGTTCCTAAATTTGGAGAAAATGACGTCTTTCAAAGACGTCATTTTCTCCAAATTTAGGAAAAAATAACGTCATTTTTCATGAATTATGACATTGAAAAATGACTTTACATGATAATCATTTTTCATTTAAAGAAAAAAACAAAAACGAGGTTAACCTCGTAGTTTCAACTCTTCGAAAAACGAAGAGCATTTGCGATTGAACTGAGAGCGTTCTGGCCTTATATATCTGCGTCTTTGAAATTTGTATAAGGGATCGCAAAACTTGAAAATCGCCACCTGGTGAGTTGAAATTAAATTGACGCAAGCAACCATCAATTCGATTGTAAGTCACTAGGTGGCGATTTTCAAGTTTTGCGATCCCTTATACAAATTTCAAAGACGCAGATATATAGGGCCAGAATGATCTCAGCTTAATCGCAAATGCTCTTCGTTTTTCGAAGAGTTGAAACTTCGAGGTTTACCTCGTTTTTGTTTTTTCCTTTAAATGGAAAATGATTATCATGTGAAGTCATTTTTCAATGACATAATTCCTGAAAAATGACGTTTTTTTTCCTAAATTCGAAGAAAATGACGTCTTTAAAAGACGTCTTTAGTTGTGTCTGAAATTGGAACAAAAAAAATGTCATTTTTCCAATGTTTAGAAAAGCTATTTAACAAATAACGTCATTTTACATTTTCAAAGACGTATTTTTTTTATCAACATACGTCTTTTTATTATTTCAAAGACGTATTTTTAAAATAAAAATTCGTAAGAACAGACGTCATTTTTATTAAAAAAAAATACGTCTTTGAAATAATAAAAAGACGTCATTTGTTGAATAACTTTTCTAAACATTGGAAAAATGACGTCTTTTTTGGTTCCAATCTAAGACACGACCAAAGACGTCTTTAAAAACATATTCAAAGACGTCTTCAAAGACATCTTTCAAAGACGTACTGGAAAGACGTCATTATTTTTAGCAGGGTAGAGCTTTAGCTAAGACTTGGCCTATGCCTCAGCCTTAGCCTTCACCCAAGCCCTAGCCCTAGCCTAAGCCTTAGCTTTATACCTAGTTCTAGCCTGAGCTTTAGTCCTCCCTGGTGAAAAAAATCAGGTGACAAGTCACCTGATTTATCAGGTGATTTATCATGCCAAAATATCATGTATCGATTTTGTTGGTTTTTACACGTTTTAAACTATGCTTAGTCAGATTAGAACAATTTTTGAAAAATTTTGAAATTTTTGAACTTAAAAATTTTTTTGTGAAATAAGTCAAAATTTTTTCTGAGACTAAATTATCTAAAAAATTTTCTCAAAATTTTCCAAAATTTTCAAAAATTGTTCTAAATTGACTAAGCATGGTTTAAAATGTGTAAAGACCAACAAAATCGTTACATGATGTTTTGGCATGATAAATCATCTGGTAAATCAGGTGATTTATCACCTGATTTTTTTTAATAGGGCTAGCATTGGTAATTGCCTAATCCCTAGTCCTAGCTTAAGCCCCAGCCTATGCTTTAGCCTTAGCCCAACTCCTGGCCTTAGCTTTCATGTAAGCCCTAGCCTTAGCTCCAGCCGTAGGCTTAGTGTAAGCCCTAATCTAAGCCTTAGCCTCAGCCCCAGTTCTAGCCTTAACCATAGCCCTTAGCTGAAAATAACCCTTAGCCTAAGCCCTCTCTTAAGCCTTAGATTTAGCCCAAGCCTTAGCCTCAGCCTAAGCCTTAGATTTAGCCCAAGCCTTAGCTTCAGCCTAAGACCTAGTCTTAGTTTTAGCCCTAGTCCTAGCCTAAGCTTTAGCCTTAGCTAAAGCTCTAGCCCTTGTCTGAACCCTAGACTTAAAAGGAGAGGTCCCTATCTCCGGGAAACGGATTCTGCTAAAACTGCAGGTCATGATTTTTTGAATGAAAAAAAAATTAACTCGGGTTTTTTCTTTTCGTCGAGTAGGCCCCCTAGACAAAGATATAGACATTTTTTCGAAAATAGAGCAAAAAGGAGTCTATATAAGAACTTGAATATCCAAACAGTTAAGATTCTTACAAAAAAATACATGGAAAATGAAATAAAGTGCAAATTAAATGCTTTAATTTAAGCTCTGTTACATTAAAAAGCTTCAGTGGTTCGAAATTTATGTTTTATTAAAAATTACTACATATTTGTTAATTTCTTAAGCATATAAAATTATATTTATGGCTCATTCCATTTCAAATCGAACAGCCTGTATACACTCAAGTCACCAATTACTGCACCGATGGAGTATGTTATTCTACTCTGAAAATAAGGAGACACATATTTTTTTTTTGCTGAAATATCAAAATTGCATAAGATATGCACATTTGAAAATTGCATACAAAAACGAAATGTTCAAACGGAAAAAGTTGACAATAACTTTAGAGGGCTATCGTTTTACTAATTTTCAATGAATTTTGGTAAACCTTTTTTTGTTTCATTCTGTTTTGAGCCCTCTTCAATTCAGTGCAAAAAAATTTAAAAAAAAACTAAAAAATGACTGAGATATATGCATTTTACCAGAAAATGCACTTTTTATGCACATGCATTTTTCTCAAAAAGGCCATCTTTTTTTTTGCAGAAATTTTTCGGACTGGTAGAGGACCAAATTACCTATCTAATGGTACCTGTTTGATCCTGCATTTTTTTGTTTGGAGCGAGAAAACAATCCACAAATTTTATTGTTGAAAAATGCTTGTATATACGCTCGGAAGTCTTAAGCAATCTACATTTAAATACTGTCCTTTTAGCACTACCCACGAACAACGACGTGGACGTAGAAGGATTCTTTTCCCTTCGGGATGCTTTTTTAGAGTAAGTTACTCTTGCCTCTCACTTTTGGGATGCATCAAAAAAATTATTATAGATAATTACTTTTTTTTATTTTTGCGCTTATTATTTTTAGTTTTAAGAGTAGCCTTACGACGTTGGATTTTTTTTCTTGTCTTTCACTTCAGTCAGTGCATGTGTAGCTATTCTGCCAAAAAATATATAATTTTAATTATATCTGATGACCAGTATATAAATCTGGCTCCGAATAAACTCCTTTATTTTTTACGAGATTCCTTTATTTATTTATCATATATTCGCTTATATTCAGAAATAGTGAGCAAATTCTTAGTTTGCTTAATTTTGAAGGTAGTAGAGTTAGAAGTTTTTTTTTCTCCGAAATAGAAGAACATTTTTCTAAAGCCAATTTAAATTTTTTTACAAATTCATACCAATAGTTTCCAGTGGAACTTTTGTCTGATTCTATTGATTGAACTGAAATGCCATACGCATCTTCTAATTTACTTCTGATACTAGCAGAAAAACCTGAAATTCAGGATTTTCTCTTTTTAGATACGTAATTTTCCCTTAAATTTTCAGGTATTACAGTTCTTCTTTTTAGGGGTGAGACCCATCCAGGTAAAACTGTATTAAAACTCTCGTTTGATCCTCTATTCGTTCGGATGTATTTGGAATAAAATCATCATCTTTTCCACTACAAAGTTCAGTGTTTTCATTTTCAGATGTAGTCTCAAGATCATTTAAAATTATTTTTGATATGCGTTCATAACGATCTGTGCATACATTAGTAGATGGCAGTATCTTTAAATCTGGATAAAGTCGTACCAAATTAATGGCTAAATCTTCCAACGGTTTAAAACGTAAATTACTACTCTTATAATAAACTATAAATTTATGCATTTGAAAAAAATCGGACCACGAAATTTTTTTTGAAGAGTAAATTTCGGCCATTGTAATTGCACAGTTTTAGTTTGCACAGTTTTGTTTACTTTTTTACAAGCTCTAGAAGTACCTTTCAAATCAGTCGTAAGAATAATTAGCTTCTTTATAACAGTTCCAAAATGCTGTTTTGGTTACACGATGTATTTGTCCGCGAGTTAGCCTCCTATTGTTTGTACATCGAAACATACATAACATGGATATACACGAATAGAATTATTTTTTACATTTCTAAGAGCAGGCCGAACCATCTGTCTTTGTCTAATAGAGTTTTTCATCATTTACATAAATACTATCCGTTGTAGCAAGAAAATAATAGTAGTCCATGCTAGATATTAGTGTAATTAGTAAATTTTGTAATAACAAGAAAATGATTTTATCGCGTAGCTTTTAAATGATATGAGACCTACGAACAAACTAAAATATAACCTATCTTTTTTGGTAGGTCTCATATTATTCAAAAACTACACAATAAAATAATTTGATTGTTATTACAAAATTTACTTATTATACTAATATCTAGCGGGGGCTACTATTTTTTTCATGCTACAATAGATGGTGTTTATATAAATGATGAAAAATGCTATTAGACAAAGACAGATAGTTCGGCCCCCTGTTAAGTATTTATTGTTATATTACGAATTCAAATATATATATGCACACACACACACACACACACACACACACACACACACACACACACACACACACACACACACACACACACACACACACACACACACACACACACACACACACACACACACACACACACACACACACACATGCACACGCACACATATATATATATCACTATTGATAGTATATACATACATACAAATACATACAAATGATGAGCGAAGCATGCGACAGCGTTTGAATGTAAATTGCTTAAGACTTCCAAACGTATATGGTGAATTCTCAAAAAATCAGCTGATTACACAAGAAATTTTTAATGATGACGATTGAAAAGAATCGATATATTGTATTTTTATGCATTATATTTAACTTGAATAATACTTTAATGAAGATGAAATTTGAACTTGAGTACTTATGAATATCTTTCAATAAGTACCTTAGTTACATCGTTAGTCGTTCGTCGTTAGGTACATAGTTAGCCGTTACGTCGAGTTTACGGAGTTTACGATTTTTTTTGGGGTGGAATTGATCCAATTATTAATACTTAATGAAGAATGTAAAAAGGGGTATAAACAAGTAAATATACTTTTTTTATAACATACTGTATCCTAACTCCGCATTTAGACACACAGCTGCCTGTAAACTAAGTAGCCTATTATTGCACACTATGTTCGGCAAACTTCATGCTATACAATAATGAGTTACTATTAATTTTCATGAGAAATTTGTGGCTATTGACAATTACGAATCTTCCGAGCGGACCTTTATATCAAGATCTCTACACCTCAGGCCGAAATCTGCTCTAACATCACCCATTAATCGAAAATTGTTTTCCGGTGCTTATGTCACATTCCGTTGGTTTAAACACCGAAAACATTCATCTCTTACCTATACACACATTGTTGATAAAGAAAAAACACACAATCGATTGATGAAGTTACATAGGCAGCGGTCACCCATCCAAGTAATAACCACGCCCAATGCTACTTAACTTCGCCGATCGGCTGAGGTGCAGTTCCGTAACCCCACCAATGTGCTGGTACACTTTTTAAATCAAATAACTATAATAAGAACGTGAGATATGAGTAAAACTAAAGTTGATGCCAGTGTATCATATGAAACAAAGAGGTAGTATTATTGTATTATCATTATTATACGATTTAAATAAATATTTGAAATTACAGTTTTATTTTTTTCGGTTTTGATTAATCATTCATGAAATGTTAAAATTTTTTTATTTATAGTTTTTGCTTTCCTTTCTCGATTTATAATTCACGGAATGCCTAGTATTTGCTCTTTTACAATTTTCGTTTTTATTTTACGAATTATCATTCGTGGAGTGCATAGTTTTTGTTAATTATTGATTTTTAAGAGTACTCATGTAATGCGGCGGATTTATGACACTTGTGTTATAAAATAGTATACGATACTTGAGACTTAAGTGGCCCATTACACGACGTGATTATCGCCCTCGCTACGCTCGGGCGATAACTTCACATCGTGCAATAATGGGCCACTTAAGTCACATGTATCGTAATATACTATTATTAAAGAAAAACTAACACCTCTGAGTGGAATAAAATAAACTTTTAAAGGGTGATATGTAATAATACTTTTGTGATTTAACGCGTGAAAGCTAACAGAGTTACGTTTTCTAATATTTCACAATTCTTTGGTCAACAAATAGAGTACCTCATTAATAATCTCATCCCGTTATCTATTACAAGAAAGTATAAGGTAACTTGAAAATAATTTTTCAGTCCTGTCACACATTATTCTATATAAAAGTTTTGGCAAAGAACGGAAATCGGCCGATTTTTTGAGAATTCATCATGTACAAGCATTTTTCAACAATAAAATTTGTGAATTGTTTTCTCGCTCCAAACAAAAAATGCAGGATCAAACAGGTACCATTAGATAGGTAATTTGGTCCTCTACTAGTCTGAAAAATTTCTGCAAAAAAAGATGGCCTTTTTGAGAAAAATGCATGTGCATAAAAAGTGCATTTTTTGGTAAAATCCATATATCTCAGTCATTTTTTAGTTTTTTTTTTAAATTCTTTGCACTGAATTGAAGAGGGCTCAAAACAGAATGAAACAAAAAAAGGTTTACCAAAATTCATTGAAGATTAGTAAAACGATAGTCCTCTGAAGTTATTGTCAACTTTTTCAGTTTGAACATTTAGTTTTTGTATGCAATTTTCAAAGGTGCATATCTTATGCAATTTTGATATTTCAGCAAAAAAAAAATATGTCTCCTTATTTTCAGAGTAGAATAACATACTCCATCGGTGCAATAATTGGTGATTTGAGTGTATACAGGCTGTTCGATTTGAAATGGAATTAGCCATATATTATTTTTTAAGCATAAAAAAATATATTATTAGCCTTAGTCCTAACCCTAGCCTAAGGTCTAGCCCTAGTCCTTGTCTTAGCTCTAGTCCAAGCCTTAGCTTTAAGAGAAAATCACGTATTTCTGTCCTTTTCTAATTAAAGAATTAATTTTTACCGCAAACTAATTACTTTAGCAAAGAATGAAGAGAAAGTCGCATCTCGTATCAGGAAAAGCAACATTTCCTTTGATAAGAAAAAATTAATTTTATTGCTTTGATTTCAAGAAAACCTTGAAAAACCAAATTGTTTACCCTAACCTCTATGTTTTAAGTTTTTCAAGGTTTTCTTGGAAACGAAGCGATAAAACTAATTCTTTCTCATCAATGAAAATATTGCTTTTTTTGATACGAAATTCGGCTTTCTCTTCATTTTTTGCTAAAATTATTAATTTTCGTAATAAAATCAATTCTTTGATTACAAAAGGACAGATATACTCGACCTCCTCTTAACCTACGCTCGAGTCTTAGCTTCAGTCTAAGCCCTAGCCTAAGCACTAGCCGTAGTCCTAGTCTAAGGCCTAGCCTTAGCCTAAGTCTTAGCCCCAGCCGAAGCTCTAGTCCTAGCCGTAGGTCTAGTCTAAGCCTTAGCCTGTCTTAGCTCTAACCTTAGCTCTAATCTAAGCCCTAGTCTTAGCTCTAGCCTAAGCTCTAGTCTGAGCTTTAGCCTTAGCTTTATACTTAGCTTTAGCTTTAAATTAAGCGTCTTTTGATAACCTTAAAATTATTAAACTGCATAAATATTTTTTCATTGAAAACCGGCCCTTATTTTCTTATCCTCTGTTTGGTGGGACTACCCACGTGGGTGCTACTTATTCACATCGTAGTCACTGCATTTAGATTAATTTTACAAATTTCTATAGTATGCACAATTGAATTGAAATCGATTTATCTAATTTTGTTTTTTGTCAATATATTTTCAAGCGATAATTATGTACATTTCATTTTTAGGTGCCTAAGATAATAAATTATTTATTAAAAGAAACTATTATTGGCACATATTTTATTTTTTGCAATTGCAATACCTGTGCACAATTTCACGTGTGTGATCACACAGGTGTTTAAGCTTCAACTTCTTCTTTTTTCTTATACCTGAAATAATGTATAATAGAAAAAAGATTGTTAGATTATAACAGTAGTCATCACATGTTTCTGCTTCCAACTCTGCACCTGACAAATAAAGTCCGCGTTGCGCAGAGAATCTATTTGATGTATCGCTGTTTATTTTCATTTTTTATTCCAATAAATTATGATTTTAGATAAAAGCTTATGTGGGCGCTGCTTGCGCGTAAAACAATCTATCTATTTTCATAATTGAACGTATTAAATCATCAAAAAAAAAATTTGTATCGCAAAATAAAGTTTCTCAGCAAATGGAAGATGATTTTGATTTTCTCAAAAAATAATATTTCCCCAAACACTTAATTGTAAATATGTATTGCATTTTTAATGCGTAATCGATTAATCTAATAATAAATATTTTTTTTCCGGGTGCCAACTTTATAGAGCTTCAGAATAGATATGCAGAATGGAGCTTGTGTAACGGAAATAACCAATGAGAGCTATTCTGCAATTTTCTAGTCTACAAGATTTAGTATGACCCGTTCACATAATGCAGAATAGAAGTGAAGAGATGTGTCATAGAAGTTCGATGACGTATTTTTTATTTCTACTCTGCACCATATGAACAGGGCACACAAAGGTTGTAATTCAAAAACCTAAGAGCCGTTCTTAATGTTACACATTACACCACGGTCGTATAAACAAGTCACATAACTCTCGTAGAGGAGATAGGCCTCTTATTAGACTTTAAAAGTTTCCGATTTCTGCTACTGAAAAAGGGGTGCTGATATACTAGTATCCAAATTTATACTGTTTTTTCTTGTAATTTCAAAAAAGAGGGTTATTTCACCCACATATTATTATAACATTACATCATAATCATTACCCTGGTAACACAATCTGTTGCAAGCACGATTGCGCAGAACTTGCGTGGTCTGTTTCCACATTTTAATGCATATCTGCTGAAATTTAATTGCGACTGAAACGTGCGTCAGATTTGTAACAGATTGCCAATCGAAACGTGCGATTCTAAGATAAGAATAAACACGCAAACTTGCAGCAGAATCGAAGCAGTCTTTCGTAAGAATCTTGCAGCAGCACTTTACCCCAGAATTACATCCCTCATAGCACCGGAGCTTCCAGGAAGCTTCCAGAAAGCTTTCATAAAAGGTTCGGAAACTTCCCGTAAGCTTTCATGTAAGCTTCCTGGAAGCGTCAAATGTCCCGCACACTTTTCATTCAGAAAGATTCAATGGAAGCTTCCAGAAAGCTTCTGTGGAAGAAATCAGTAAGCTTCTATGGAAGCTAGCATGAAGGTCTTTTTGAATCTTACAAGAAGTTTCCAAGGAAGATTAACGCAAGGTTCCAAAAGTACTTCATGGAAGCTTCCACGGAATAATGCAAAAAGCTTACATGCAAGCTTCCGTGAAAGCTTCAATTAAAGCTTCCTGGAAGCGTAAAATGTCCCGCGCACTTTTCTTTCAGAAAGATTCAATGGAAGATTCCAGGAAGCTTCCATGGAAGAAATCAGTAAGCTTCCATGAAAGCTAGTATAAAAACCTTTTGAATCTTACAAGAAGCTTTCAAGGAAGGTTGCCGTAAGATTCTAAAAATACTTCATGGAAGCTTCCATAAAAAAATGCTAGAAGCTTCCAGGATGATTCTAGTGTAAGGTTCTCGGAGGCTTTGGGGAAGTCAACAATTCAAATATCATTTGGTTAATTTCATCCTTTTTCACCGTTCGAAAGGTATTGTGTTACGATTCTGTTCAACATTCTATTTTTCATTTTATATTTTATAAATATTTGCTGTGCAAAACACATATTTACTTACAACATACTATTTTATATACTATTATATCATATTTATACTTTAATGCATATTTACATATATTAGGATTTACGTATAATTATAAAGACGCATATACATTTTTAGGGCAGGTGCTGTGGGTACATACTCAAAACCACCAACGTTCGATTTATATAGTAAGTGTGGTATCATCTCACCACTTAAAGACAAAACGCCCATTCAACGCGTATCCCCCTGTAGGCGTAACTGCGAAACAAAGGTGACGGACTTGTATGATATCTGTCGGTAGTTCAATTCCCGACTAAACATAATTTTTTTTTATTATGTTGCACATGTATATATTTCAGTATTTTTTTAAATTTAAATATTTTTTATGTATACAGATAAATGTATGTGTACATGTACCTACGTATTATACACACACAAACATTTTCATACTATCTGAAGTCGAAAAATTCATTTTATATAGATTTTAAAATAAATTTATTTAAAAAAACTTGAATAAATAATATATAGACGATTGACAATGTGTGAAGTGTGTTTGTCCACTTAACCACTTAATTATTTAATAATAGATTAATGTGCCCGTCTATGGAGGCACGCGTGTATAGGATAGGAAGGAATCTAAGGCAGAAGAGAAAAGTACGATTAATATATGATATAATACGCCAGTACTACCGGCTACCAGTCTTTATTGGTTTACAGTGCTGAGGCTCTAGCACGATTGACTAACGACGCTGACGCGTCCCGCAACGAGGCCCGAAAGCTCTCTACAGTAGATTTTGACATGCGCACTGAGGTGCTTAGCGTGTAGACACCTACACTACTCCCCCTCAAAAGGAAAAAAAGGAAAAAAATATTAATTGCAAACGATTATATTCGTTATGAACTTGGCGATGAAATATATATATATATATATATATATATATATATATATTTTCCTGCAATTATATTTCTTTTCTTTTTTTTACATTACATTTATCTATTCATTTATCTTGCCAGTCGTGATGCCTTTTAAAAAATAACAAATCGCTTTTACAAAACGTATTATATTCAAAACGCTTATTTCATGTCTGGTTTAAATAAATTCCAATTAACAAAATTATAATTTTTTAAAAACTCTGATTATTCTTCCTTTCAAGCTTTTTACATTTACCTTCTTTTTCTTTGAATACATTCCACATGTAACGTAATACTATCTACTAAAAAGTTAAGCGATTAAGCTTTAGTTTTTCCTTTTAAAGATTAATTATTTAAATAGTGTTTATTTCAACACTTTTGATAGGATTTAAAATTTTTATTTACGTGTAAGCTATAAAAAAAAAATTTTTAAAGTCACGAAAGTCGTGACAAATTTAACGGTTCTTGAGAACTCAGGCTTAATACGTTTACTTTAGTTACATCTGGAATGCATGAAAGCACCAATTATTCACATTTATTATTCATAGAGAGATTCAGGCACTTAATTTTTTGTTCAGTTTACAATCGAATAAATACCGAAATGACTTAAATATATTTTTTTACCAACGTAAACTATGTCAATGATAGTGAAATCCACTCTATTAATACTTATATTGTTACAATTAACTAACTGAAGCTCTTTTAGTGTCTGATTCTCCTTTACAACATCAGATAATACCTCCACAAGAAGTCTTTTGCAATTGGTTACAATAAAGTCGCAAGACTTTTAAAGTTTGGTTTATAAAATATTTTTTAAAAACGCATTAACGCAGTTAAAAAAAGGCTTGCATTATCTAACTCTAATAACGCAAGTTTCCTAATACTAATACTATCTTACATTTATTTCTAAACTATTTACATGCACGAATTGTCTTTCGAACAACATATTTACATTACCCGTATGAACTTCGTGCGGATTTGACGGAAAACTTACACTAAAAATTTACACTAAAAATTTACAAAATAAGAAATGCCGATAATGGCAAATCGGTTTACTATACATTTCTTACAATTCTTACTTATTACGCTATCCTATTTCACGCGATTATAATAAGATGTTATAATGAGATCGCGATCTAGTTAACCTACGCTCGTCTTACTGACGAAGTTGTCGGTTATAACTTTCAATATTTTTACAGCTGTGTTTTTTTTTTTTTACATACCTAAAACGAAATTCCTTCGATCAGGATCAGTCTTAGTTTCTATTTTTATACAGGTACCATTTTATTTATTTATATATTTTTTATTTTGCTTTTTATCCTCAGTGCAATGTCATTGGGCTTGCAATTGCAAGTGTACCATGAGCTAAAGTTTATGTGCCTCTATTGAGGTATGTCGTAAACTTCGGCTTGAAACGTGACTTTCTTAGCACTTTGAGGTATATGAGTATTCACAGACGTTTGCTCTGCTTCGTCAGCTTGCGTTCGTCGTGTTCTCTTTAATATATTTGGCACAAATTTCTTTCTTCTTGGTGCCTCTTGCCGCTCAGTGTCCATGGAAACGCTGGGGGCTAAACTTTCTGGCATGGCTTGACCATTGTTTTCGCCCTCCGGCTCATTGTGAGTCAAATGGGGATCGATCCGGCTATTACGATTTGTACTATTATCATTATTGTTTGTGACGTTGTACTCGTCGCGAGCACCATCTACGTCTTGGACAGGGATTTCAGCTTCTGGTGTTTCCACCATTGACCGTGATAATTCAACGGTAACTCCCTCCTCTGGTTCCTCATGAATAAAATAGGCTGGTTTAATCAGCTCTATGTTAACTATTTCATGAGTGACATTAACTTCTATTGTGAAGTTTCTACCATTAGCATGGCACTCAATTACTTTGTGAGGACCAGTGTACGGTCTTTCCAAAGCTGGTTTTATTGCTTTGGTTCTATACATCACGTGCGTACAGTGAGCGATGTCTTTATATCTAAATGGTTTGATAGCATGTTTGTGATTGACTGGCACAGGTCTAACTTCACGCATATAATTTCTGAACTCCTCCAGAAAGTAAGCTCTGTCGGGTTCGGTGTCTTGAAAAGCGCAGAATTCACCAGGAACTCGAAGACTAGAACCAAACAGAACATCAGCTGGGCTAGCATTCGTATCTAAACGAACGCTTGTACGTAGGCCCAGTAGCACAGTAGATAAAGAGAAAGCCCAGTCCCTGTTGTTTTCTGCGTGAGTTTTAAGAGCAGCTTTCAGCGTCCTATGCCAGCGCTCTATCATTCCATTCGCTTGAGGGTGGTACGCTGATGTATGTATACGCTTACATCCAATTAGCTGTAATAAGGCTGCAAACAGCTGAGACTCAAATTGTCTCCCTTGATCAGTGGTGATAGTCACCGGTGCACCGTAGCGGGCTATCCAATTATCGTAGAAGGCTCGCGCTACGGTAGCAGCTGATATGTCGTACAAAGGAATGGCTTTAGGCCATCTCGTGTATCTGTCTATCATAGTTAATAGATATGAATAACCATCACTTCGTGGAAGTGGTCCAACTAAATCTATATGTACATGATCAAATCGACTATCCGGAGCCACAAAATGCTCAGGTAACATTTTATTGTACCGAGTTACTTTAGCTCTCTGACAGGGTAAGCAAGCTTTACACCACTTCGCTACGTCCCTGCTGACTCTCGGCCATATATAAGTCATTCTTATAATTCGGTCAGTTGCTTTTGCGCCAGGATGCGCGAGAGAATGAGCCGAGTCGAATGCGGCCCTTCTTAAGGTTTTGGGCAAATAGGGTCTAATTACGTGACCATACAAGTCACAATAAATAGGCAGCCTGTCTGATCCCCATGCTAGCTTCTGCAATTTCAACGGGTGATCAGGTTTTTGTAAAATTTTAGCTAATTGTTCATCTTTTTGCTGTTCATCACTGAGTAATTTATGTTCAAACAGTGTTGGGAGACTAAATTTATCAACTTTATTGATAACATTTATAAACTGTTGATGATTCCGCAATTCTGGATCAGTCCAGTCAATAGATGTTGCAGAGCTGACTGATTCGATTCGCGACAACGAATCAGCGACTCTATTCTCATCGCCCTTGATATAACATATTTCAGTATTAAATTCCGAAATATATGACAATTGACGGATTTTCTTTGCACTTGCCTTCTCATCATTATGCGTCAAGGCATAGATCAGAGACTTGTGATCAGTAAGTATCTTGAAGCTACGTGCTTCTACATAATGGTAAAAGTAACGCAGAGCTTCATAGATAGCCGTCAATTCTCTATCATGGACATAGTATCTTTTTTGTGTTGGCGAAAACTTCCTAGAAAAGAAAGCTATTGGTTGCCAAGAATCATCACATTTCTGCTCCAACGCTGCTCCCATTGCTACATCCGATGCATCTGAAACAATTCTTAGCTCAGCATCCTCTTTAGGGAAAGCTAAGTACGAAACACTGCAGAGCTCATCTTTTGCTTTTTGAAAGGCCTCTTCGGCCTGTATAGTCCATTTAATCAACCTCTTATCATTCTTTTTCGAATCCTTCAAATACTCGTTGAGGACGATCTGAGTCTCTGTTGCTTTAGGGAAGCATCTTCGGTAGAAATTTAACATTCCTAAAAACCTACGCAACTGCTGGATGGTGTTTGGTTTAAGAAATTCAGCGATGGCCTTGATCTTATCGGCTGAAGGTTTAAGTTCATTGGACGAGATGTTATGTCCTAAGAATGTCAGTTCGTTTACACCAAATAAGCACTTTTCGATATTCAGGTGTAAGTTGCATTGGTCCAATCTATTGAGCACTATTTCTAAATGCTTTTCATGCTCTTGCATGTTCTCTGACGCGATGAGGATATCATCTATATAGACAAACACGAACTCTAAATCACCCAGGGCTCTATTCACGAACCTCTGGAAAGACTGAGCTGCGTTACGCAATCCAAATGTCATAACTGTATATTCAAACAGACCAAATGGTGTTATGACAGCTGTCTTTTCTATGTCTTCAGGAGCAACAGGAATTTGGTGGTAGGCCTTTCTCATATCTAGGGATGAAAACACTTTCTTGCTGCTTAAAAATACTGGAAATTCATGAAGATGAGGCACTGGATATCTGTCAGGCCTGGTGACTGCATTAAGCTGTCTATAATCTCTACATACTCTCCAAGAACCATCTTTTTTTGGTACTAAATGTATGGGACTTGCCCATGGGCTAGACGAGGGTCTACAAATGCCCTGCTCACATAACTCAGCGATTTCTCTCTTCGCTGCCGCCAGTTTCTCAGAAGACAATCTTCTAGCACGCTGTGCTATGGGTGGACCCGTTGTCTTAATATAATGAGCTATTCCTTGCTCGTTGGAGATAACTGGGCTCTCTATTCCAATAACTTTAGGAAATTTAGTGAGCACGCTAGCAAATTTGTGTGACGGTTCTATCAACAGAAATTTAATTTCTTTTTCTATAGATTTTTGGATCGTAGCAACAGTCATTAATGTTTCACCATCGATTAGTTGTTTATTCTTAAGGTCAGGTATTAAATGGTGGTGTTTAAGTATGTCACCTCCCAATATAGCATATGGCACGTCAGCAATTACGAAATTCCAACTAATAGGCCTTCTAAGGCCAAAATTTAGTGTTTTTCTTACTATACCGTATGTATTGATAATCGTATTATTTGCTGCGTACAACTTAAATTCTGACAATTCCAATCTCTTATCGCCTCTGGGTAGCAAAGAAATATCTGCCCCTGTATCAACAAGAAACAGAGTGCAGGAATTATAATCCCAAACATGGAGACGTACAGTTGTTTTGTCTCTGTTTGTAGTCTCTTCACAAACAGGACTTACCCATTTTTTGCATTATTATAATTTGAATTTTGTTTGGGTAACTGTTAGATGCTACGGTTCCGCCAATTACACGGCTGTGTACATCTCGCGGCGGCGTTACGGTAGATGGGATGGTCGTAAGATAAGATGTTGTTGTTACGGTTTGGAGATTTATTTGTCTGTTGGGTAGGCTTTGACCTATTAGAATTATTCCTCCACCAGCTGTCTCTTCGTGACGTTCTAAACACATTATTTTCTTTGTGTTTGCTATTATCTACATTCTCGCTTCCTTCGTGTGTAGCAATTTGTTTTTCTAGAGCGTCTATACGCTTATTTAACTCTGTTGAGATATCCTCTGAGACTGCTTGAACTGCCGAAATAATATTACTTTTTCTTTTATTCTGCAACCTATAGACCTCATCTGCAATCTCTAATTTACTTGTGAGTGTTTGCCCAGGAAGATCAGGACCCATGCCAACAGCAAGCTCGCCAGGTAACCGTTCTTTCCACATCTTAAGTACGGTCTCTTGAGGAATTTGCATACCAGCTAAGTCGGTCAATTGCTTAAAAAATACTGAGGGTTTGTTTCCCTCCATTTTCCAATTTACAAATTTATCTAATTTTTGCTGAGGGGTTTCTTCAAACTCCTTTATCAACTCAGCTTTAACTGCTTCGTACCTAGTACCTTCGGGTGCTTGCTTGATTGTTGTTGCTACAACCAACGTCTCATCCGATTTAAGGTTATAAAGCAGACTCCATAATTTGTCTGCATCAGTTGATATCTGCGAACTTATGAATTGGCTTTCTAGAAGCATAAACCACGAAGTAGGGTCGTGCTTCCAGAAGCTTTGAAACTTTAGCTGTTAAGGCCTGTTGACGGTATTTGTAGCTTGCGTTTCATAAGCATTGCGAGAAGTAGGATTTAGCACACCAAGAAGATTTCCTGGTAAAGTGCTTCCAGTATTAACCATTGCAGCAGCTCTCTCAGCAGACTGCCTCAACATAAGCCTTGTCAAGTCTTCAACTTGATTTTTCAATTCTCGCAATTCCATGGCTGAAGTTAAATTGCCACTAAAACTACCAAGCACGTTATTACCCGTTATATTAAAATTTTCTGGCTTGATAACTGGCGGTGCATAAACTACACTGTTGCCACTATTTAATGGGTTATCTCCCCCTAACAAGCTAGGTGCAGTATTATTTTCCAAACCCACTGGAATAATTCCTTTTGTTGTACCCGTTACCTGCGGTGTACCGTCTTTGCGCGCCTGATTATTATCTACAATATTTGCCCTATTTTTTGGTAATGTTCCTGAACTACTATTATTTTTCGATTTATCCGTTTCACTCACTTGCCCTGAGGCATTCTCATTCTCGGTTTCATTCATACCTGGCAGGAAGGTTTTACCACTTCTCGTCGTACCACGTGGTGGGGTACGTGCCAGCCTATTTGATGCACCGAATGGATCAGTTGCTTCCTTATTTAGAGGACGCTGGATCTCTCTATCCTTTTCTAATTAAAAAATGTAAATTTTTGGGAAAACAAGTGATTATTGATAGAAATTAAGGGTTGTCCGCTACTTGTTTAGTAAAAATTAATATTTTCTCTGATGAGGACCAATTAATTTTGTTGCTTTTTTTTGAAGTAAAGTTTGACATACTTGCAAAATCTTAAGTTAGGCTAGAGAATACGTTATTTAAGTATGTCAAACTTTACTTCAAAAAAAAGCAACAAAATTAATTGGTCCTCATCAGAGAAAATATTAATTTTTACTAAACAAGTAGCGGACAACCCTTAATTTCTATCAATAATCACTAGATTTTCAAAAAACTTACATTTTTCAGTTAGAAAAGGATAGACAGATACAGCGTCCCCTTAAAATCGCCCATCAACGCTCTTTGGACTTACAAAAACGTGACGGCAAAGGCACTTGCCACATAAAAAATATTGTCCAAAACATACAGTACAAACATACTATATACATTGAAGCCGAGATGTATGCGCGGTCGAAGGACGGGGTCGTGGGCACCCTCGAGCTTTCACCGCGTTACTATCTTTAAAGCCTAGGACCGACGACTGGCGCTTTGCTCAGGAGTATTTACACGGCCACGCCAAATTGATACTCGTCGCAGCTGATGTCTTAATACAAACCAGCCGCAGTCCTGGCGGTTTGCAATGATCGATATAAAAAAAGGTATGACACAAGAGCGCCCCTAACGCGTCGTTCGGCCGCACGCACAGCTGGGCAGCCAAGAGAATCTTAAAACAAAGTACACACATACACGCGAAACCCGGACGCTGCACGATCATCGATCTAATTTAACCAATAATATCAATTCTTTTTTTTTAAAACAGTTACGTCAAACCAGACATGAATTTACTAATGAGGTGACGAGAAAAGTTTTTCATTTGTTATATTATTAAAGATGATATTTAAAATGAAAAGATTTTTTTAAATGCATTTAAGTTTTTATTACAGTAAATAAAACGTTTCGACTCACCCGCTTGCAACATTCGACGCTCGTCGATAAAAAAAATTTTCGTTTTATTTTTTTTAAAAGAATTTAAGAAATCGCAAAAAGCAAAAAGAAAGAAAATCACATCAATAAAAGATTTTATCCAAGAAAAATTTTCAACTTATGTAAAATTTTATATTCTCAAAATGGCGGTCGAACGTCGGTTCTTATGTAACGCCGTATATCATAAGCACAAAATGGCTACGCGAATACGGGACCCAAACCTCACTTTGATATTCAACCTCCTTTTCCTTTATTTATTTAATTAAAATGCAAAATTGACATATAAGAAAACTTTCTTTAAAACATAATCAGTTGTCGTATGAAGGTTAGGTCGCATATTAAATAAATAACTCTCCGCCTCAACAAATGTTAGTGAAAAAAAAAATTCTCCAATACAGAATGCGCGTCCCGGAAATACGTCATCAAAAACTTGGTTACGTCATGCTTCTTTCTCGAACCTTCGTTCGCCCGTGCACACCCATATATACATATATATATGCGTTGCGACGCCAAAATGGCTGCCAAAAACGCTTTTCTCTCTGTTTTTCTTTTGGTTTTTTATTTTTACGCAATTTTACGTTTACAAATGTTATACTTAATTAACACTTTTTTATTTTACGATGTCACAGAGAACGCTTTTTGGGTTAGTACGGAAAATAATACGCGCACACACTTAATAAATATCTTTTATTAAATGCAGCGGGGCTAAACGAAGACAAGCAGGCAGGCCGATGATGTTACAACGACGATGCTCCGCCGATGTTGTTGGCGATGACGTCGCTCAGAAGCCCCAATGGCCTCGAGATCTTTGTTGAATGATCCGGGTGCGACCTCTCCCATTTACCCTTGTAACAAGGAGGCGCAGCGTCAAATTATGACGCAAATTGCTTGACGGTTGATGAGGAGAAGAAACAAAAAAACCTATACTATTTTCTTGTGAGTAGTTGGTATAGCGTCAAATTGCGACGCAGATCGATTTTTCGCTGTCTAAACCTCTTCCTTTTACCTTTGTAACAAGGAGGCGACAAGCAAGCAGCAGCAAAAACAGCAATTGCGAAGTCTCGTGTAGAACCAAAATGGATGCTGTCGTTGAATAATGGACTCGTCCATTCCCCTGTAGCACTCCTCTTCCTTCAAAATTTGCCAAAGTCAGAAAAAAAGTCCTTCTTCCTTCCTTCTAGTTATCGAGGTCACCAGTATAGACGATTGACAATGTGTGAAGTATGTTTGTCCACTTAACCACTTAATTTTTTAATAATAGATTAATGTGTCCGTCTATGGAGGCATGCGTGTATAGGATAGGAAGGAATCTAAGGCAGAAGAGAAAAGTACGATTAATATATGATATAATACGCCGGTACTACCGGCTACCAGTCTTTATTGGTTTATAGTGCTGATGCTCTAGCGCGACTGACTAACGACGCTGACGCGTCCCGCAACGAGGCCCGAAAGCCCTCTACAGTAGATTTTGACATGCGCACTGAGGCGCTTAGCGTGTAGACACCTACAAATACAATACTCTTTCTTAAAACTTTATTCAATTAAAGACTTTTCTTTAAAAAAGCAACAAAATGTTTTGTGTGCTTATTTACTAACTTAAATTAATGTTAAAAGAAATTTTTTATCCAAAGTTATACAATCATAGAAACTTTTAATCATTTAATTTGTAATCTGTTTTATTCGTATTCATATAATAATCCAATATTAATTTTTAATATTAAAAAGAATATATTTATACATTAATTTAACAAAAAAGACTATATTTTTAATTTATAAAATTAATGGGGGATTATTATATAAATACGGATAAAGCAGATTACAAACTGAATGAATTAATTTTTATAATTATGTAACTTTGGGTAAAAATTTTTTATTACTATTAATTTTTAGTTAGTAAAAGAACACAAAATATTATGCTTTTTGAGGAAAATCTTTTATTTGATAAAAGTCATGTATTCAAAACATTGTAAAGATATTTAAACTTTGTAATTAATTTATTTAATTTATAAAAATTTATTAAATTAACGACTTTCTTTAAAAAAAAAAATATTTGTTTGTGTTCTTTTTTATTAATTAAAATCAATAACAATAAAAATTTTTTATCGAAAGGTATACACAATTATAAAAAATTTTTAATCATTTAAAATGTAATATGTTTTACTTCATATTTAAATAATCTACCATAAATTTTGTAAATTAAAAAGAATATGAGACATTAATTTAATAGAAAAAAAAGACAATATTTTTAATCCATAAAATTAAATTAATGTAAGGCAGACACTACACCTGTACTCATAAATATTGCCTCAATTTTCATTTTACTGTAAAATTTTAGAAAAAAAAAATGCATTAGCTTATAGTATGTACCATGAAGATTATTCTATGAATTTTTCAAATAAATTTATTCATCAGTTATTCAAAATGTTGAAGCCCAATGATATATATAAAAATTATTCGATTTCGTACCAGGAATACAAAATTCCTATAAACAAAGGAATAGATTTATTTAAAAATTCAACTGAATAATTTTCATGATATTTACTACAAACTAATGTATTTTTTTCTGAAACTTTGCAATAACTTTCCGTGAACATTAATATATCCTTCCTGTAATATTCTGTGAAAGGCTGCAAAAAGTTTGAATAGAATTTTCCGCAAAATGTTACTGCAAGCTTCCTGCTAAATGTAAAGTAATCTTCCAAATAATATTCGGATATAACTTTTCGGAAGCTTACTGGAAGCTATCTTGTAATATTCCATTTGGCTCTCATGGAATATTACATGTTAGCTTTCCTGAACCTTCCGTACAGTTTACATGAAAGATTCCAATGAAAGCTTCTCGAAACTTCCATTTAGCTTTCGGGAAGCTTACAGGGAATCTTCCTGATAAGTTACTGGCAACCTTTCGTAAACATTGAAATATTCTTCCTGTAACATTCCGTTGAAAGCTGCAGGAAGTTTGAATGGAATCTTCCACAAAATATTACTGGAAGCTTCCTACAAGATATATTGCAATCTTCCAAATAACGTTTCTGTAATATTGCATGTAATCTTTTTGGAAGCTCACTGAAAGCTATTTTATAATGTTCCATTTAGCCCTCATGGAATATTACATGTAAGCTTTCCTGAACCTTCCGTAAAGCTTACATAAAAGATTCCAATGGAAGCTTCTCGAAACTTTCATTTAGCTTCCGGGAAGCTTGCTAGAAGCTTACATTGGAATCTTTCTCAAATCTTTCGATGGAAGCTTCCCGAATCTTTCGTGCTAAGAATGACATAAGTTGAGCGCAATTATATGACGAGAATAAACACGCAAACTTGCAGCAGAATCGAAGCAGTCTTCCGTAAGAATCTTGCAGCAGCACAGTTTATAGAATTTCAAAGTCAATTAATAGTTCCAAAAATTTAAGTTACTTTATAGAATAAAGATAATACATCGTATTTTCCCTTCTTAAAAAAATGATGAGCCGCCATGTTGAAGCATCTAAAGATCGAATCCTGATTGGTCGATATAGAATAGGCGCAAAAAATTAAATTTTAAAGGGTTTAGATTTTTTTAATAAATAAAAACTAATTTCTAGGCATTGTTTTTTAAATATAATAGAAGTAACTCAATTAAAATAGAATAAGAATATTTTATTTTAAACCAAGCAATATTATTTATGTATATAACCAATGTATAGTTTAATGATAAAATATATAACTATGAGCACAAGCAAGGTGACTACCTTTTATTTAAAAATCCCAGTAAAATTGTAAAGACATCAAATAATATAACAATTCAGATAAGTAATTTATTCCTTTATTGCATAAGTATTGCTAGATGCAGATACAATATGTATATATTTTTAATTGTTTTTCATTTAAAAATAAGTATAGTAATAGCAATTAATGAAGGTTTGAGGTTATGAAGGTTTGAGGTTATGAAAGTTTTATTATTCTATATTTCTGTTACTCAGATTAAAAATCATCAAAGTACCAAAAAAAAGTAATATATTCAAGTAATGCTTTAAAGATAAATTTATGTGCACATTTTAATAAAAAAAATAAGGTTAGAATAAATCAAGATCAAAATTTACTGATAATAATGGATGATACAATTGACGAATGACGAACAAACTGTATGTCTATTTTTAATGAAAATTTGAAGAATCTACTTATACGAGTGTGCTATTTCATAATATACAATACTATTTAGTTAAACTTATTATATTAAATATTAATACATAAATAAATAGAAGTATAAAATGTGTGTTTTCAGTAAATGTAGTTTGAAAATAATTTACACACTGAAGAAAATATGATTACGGTAGACAGCTTTGTTATAGCCCCGTCAAAAACGTTTAGCTAAAAAAATTAGTTAAAAATATAGCTGAAAATACAGCTGAAAATATAGCTATATTTAGCTGGAATATAGCTATATTCATCTCGATTTTTTAGGTAAAAATCCAGTTATTTTTTAGGTAAAAATCCAGTTATTTTTTAGGTAAAAATCCAGTTAATATTTTGAGTCTCTTGTAATAGCGGAAAATATAACTGTATTTTCAGCTGTATTTTTAGCTGTATTTTTAACTGTATTTTTAGCTAATTTTTTGAGCTAATCGTTTTTGATGAGGTGATAATAGCTGATAATATAGCTAAATTTTCAGCTATATTTTGAGCTGTATTTTTAGCTTAAATTATTTTATAATTTCACGGGATAATAACTCGTTAGTTATTTTCCTGTAAAAGAAAGTTCCAAAAATGAGGTAAACCTCGTAGTGTCAGCTCTCCGAAGATCCAAGAGCTTCTACGCTTTGGCACAAAGTATCTTGCTCTTTTATACCTGTGTTCTCAAAATTTGTCGGTGGAATCGTAAAATTTAGAGAAACGCCACCTTGCGACGTAGCATTAATCAATAATTAAAGACAGGTAAGTTCACTTCACGTCGCTAGGTGGCGGATCTCTAAATTTAATAAAAATTTGAATAATTTACTTATATAAGGGTGCTATTTTATGATATAAGATGAATATTTAATATAATGTATTTAACTGAATAGTTTGCTTGTACGAGTGAGTTATTTTATTATATACATTACTATTTAACTAAATATTAATACATGAAATTAAAAAATGGAAAAACAATTTATATTTTAATGAATAAAGCTTGAAAATAATTAACATGCTGGTAAAAAAATAAAACTATATATAAAACGTGTATGTATGTGTACGGAAAACAAGACCAAAAAAAGTTTTAGTACATTGACAGACAATGTCTGCCCTGTTGAAAATAAGTACGTACTTGAAGTACGTACTTTGAGTACGTACTTCAAGTATGTACTACAAGTATATACTTTACTTAAGTACGTACTATTTTGGAACATTTTAGTAGATACTTTTTTTGAAAAGTATATACTTTTATTGAAAGTATGTACTTTTTAAGTATATTTTGATAAATAATATTTTTTTAAATATGAACTTTATTAAACAATACCTACTATTTTGAAAGTATGTACTTTTTAAAAATATTTTTATGCGTACTTTTATTTTAAAAATGAGTACTTTCTTCAAAATTATGTACCCTATTTTAATAAAAGTACTTACTTATATAGAAGTATATACCTTTTAGAAAATTTTCATACATACTTTTTTATACGATGTATGTACCTTCATATAAAAGTATATACTGTAGCTACGTGACAAATTTTTTTTACTTTATTATGTACTTTTTGAAAAGTGCATACTTTTCTAAAAAGTACCTTCTAAAATGTTCCAAAAAAGTACGTACTTGATCTAAAGTGTATATACTTGAAGTACATACTCAAAGTATGTTATTAAAGTATGTACTGATTTTCAACTGTAAAAAAATACGGAATATTATAGCCTTATATACCTGCATCTCTGAAATTCGGATAAAGGATCGCAAAGTTAAGAAAAACGCCACCTAACAGCTAAAAACGTAAGTACTGAAAAAATTATTCGAATCGATTATTAATTCTGTCTTTGCTGTTAGGTGGCGTTTTTGTTAATTTTGCGATCCTCTACCTGAATTTCAGTGACGTGGGAATATAAAGTTATAACATTTCGAGTTTGTTCGCTCAAGCTTTTTGATCTGCGGAGAGTCGATGCTTACCTTATTTTTATATCTTCCTTTAGGAAGAAAACACTTACCAAGTTACTAACTTGAGGAATTATTGAAAATAAAAATAATCTCAAACTTTTACCGACTTTTTTGTAAAATTTGATTTGTTATCTTTAAAGGTATATACTCTATTTTAATAAAAGTACGTACTTGTATAGAAGTATATACTTTTTAGAACATTTTCATACATATTCTTTTATACGAAGTATGAACCTTCATACTCAAGTATGTACTGTAGCTAAAGTAATTTTTTTTTTGGTCATTTTAGTATGTACTTTTTTAAAAATATATACTTTTAAAAAAAGTACCTACCAAAATGTTTTTAATAAGTACATACTTTAAAAAAATACGTATTTTCTAAAAAAGTACGTACTTTGAGAAATATTATTTATCAAAATATACTTTAAAAGTACATATTTTCAATAAAAGTATATACTTTTCAAAACAGTACCTACTAAAATGTTCCAAAATAGTACGTACTTAAGTAAAGTATATACTTGAAGTACATACTTGAAGTACATACTCAAAGTACATACTTGAAGTACGTACTTATTTTCAACAGGGTGTAATTTATAAGTAAAATTTTAACAGACATTTGTTTGTCAAATCCTTTAAAGACATTTTATCTGTTAAAGTAACACACATTTTTGTCTGTTAACTGGTTTTAACAGACTTTGTCTTTAATATTTCTAACTGTGAATAAACTAATAGCAACCACTGTTTCAATTTTTCTTTATTTCTATAAGAGAAAAAACGACTTTTCTCCTCTATTTTTTAGAGAGGCTTCTTCAGGTGCTAAAACATAAAATTTAATAGCAACTGATAACAGTTTCTTAATGATTAAAAATTTCTAAATTCATCAACAATACATTAAAAAAACATCACCTAAAACAATACATTTTAGGCGTAACAATAAAAATAAAAAATGAAACTTACAAGAATTAAACATGTGGTATTACATAACTGTCAAACTATTTTTGTTTTATAAAAATATATAATAATAGATATTTCTATTGATAATAAAAATTTTCGCAAGTTATACAAATCTTTAACATAGGTAATTTAGGTGAGTTACGTTTGTACAAAGTGACTAGCAAGCAGTGATGGATTTCGAAGATGCTTATATGATATCCAACAGCCAACTTCAGAGTATATACTACAGAATAATATATTCTGCTTATACTCTAATTCTACGGTATACTCTGAAGTTGGCTAAAGGATATCCTAATATATAGATGTACATAAATGTATAAAGCATCCTCGAAATCCATCACTGCTAGCAAGTGTGTTCCTTTATGTACTTGGTATTTGATTCAAGATTTTGACTCACATGAATGAATTTGATTTAATTATATTTAATCTAATGTAACAATTATTGCGTTTTATTGTAAATAATTTATTCTTGAAACCGTTTTATCAAAAAAATTAATTTCTTTTTAATAATTCAACTATGTATTTATTATATACGTTGTTTGATTTTTCAGTGTCGTGTATTATTGCAATTTTCATATTTTTTAATATGTATCATTTCTGAAAGCAATCTTTTTTGATAATTGCATTCAATGTCTAATATGTTTGAGGTTCCTATGTTTGTATCAAAGCCATGGCCAGAATTTTTACAGTGTGCAACCAACGCAGATTTGTCTCTATTATGTTTCAAATCACTTATATGTTGTAAATAAAGAAAAATTGAAACAGATACTGCTATTAGTTTATTCAGTTCCTTAATAAAATTTTTAGTTGTTGTCAGCTGCTCAAGAATAATATAATTATTGATTGATGAAGAGAAGTTTTTGATCATGGTCAGTTGTATGCTACGATGTCTAGAGTTTGATCTTATATCCTACATGCCAAAGAACTAATATAAATATTGAAAATTATGTATGTGAAAAATTATATTAAAAATTTTTTTTAATCTAATTTTTATATTTTTTGATGACATATTAAAGGCACTTCGTACTGTTTGATTTTAAGGTTCATAATTTTAGTTTTTATTTAAAATTAATTTTTGATGGATGACCACTCATCATTTTTTTAAAAACAATAAAATTGCTACTAAAGTAATTTCGTTTATTAAAATTACTTATCATGTTTATAGATGTTATTATATTCATAGTTGACCCTGGAGTATGAATTTGTTGCGCATGAATGTCGCTAGTAATAAAAAATTTTCATTGTTAATATTATTAACATTTAACTAACGAAAATATGTTCATAAGAGTTGTTGACAGATTTTAAACAAGTAAATGTTGAATTTAAAAATTATCTTTACGTGTTCTTACTACCGATGCCTACACCTATAGGCACATATTAGCTAAAAGAAAAAAAGAAGGAACGCAAAAAACAATCAACATATATACACAAAGGGGTGAGCGCTGATGTTATAGTACAAAATTATATACATGTAGACATTAGAGAGAAGAGAGGAGACCATTGCAGCCAACTGTCAAATATAAAAAACGTAGATAAAAAATTTTTATAATATCTAACTAGGAGAGTATCAGACCTCCGGATCACGGATTTTGCTCAAACGTTGGGTTAAGTTTTCAGATGTCAGAATATGAAAGGAAACAAAATTTTAGATCCCAACGCTCAATATTTCCCCAGTTACCGGCAATCAAAGAAAATCACTAAAAAAGTTACTAGATTTTCAAACCCATATTGTTCCTTAGCATTGATAGCTAGGAGCTTGAAACTTTTTTTAAATGAAAGCTGAGCTCAAATCCTTTCGAAATAATAATTATGGCATGTCAAAATATTATTTTTTCCCAAAGTTATAGCGTGATAAACATTGGACTTTTCTTTTTAAAACATTAATTAATAACAAAATCTGAAATTGGGTCTAATGTTTATTACGCTATAACTTTGGAAAAAAATAATATTTTGACATGCTACAACTACTATTCTGAAAGGATTTGAGCTCAGCTTTCATTTGAAAAAAGTTTCATGCTCCTAAGTATCAATGCTAAGGAACTGTAAGCGTTTGAAAATCTAGTAACTTTTTTAGTGATATTCTTTAATTGCCTGTAACTAGGGAAATATTGAGCGTTGGGGTCTGAAATTCTATTTCCTCTCATATTTTGACATCTGAAAACTTATCCCAAAGTTTGAGCAAAATCCGTGATCCGGAGGTCTGATACTCTCCTAGTAAGAAAAGTTTTAAATAAATTTCTATCAGTAAAAGATGATAAATATTTTGGTTCTACATTCATACGTAATTCTGTAGTAAAGTTTTGTCGCAAGATTCTTATGCGAGATAGCTTCAAGTATGTTGTATGCTCGCGTGATTATTCTTATGATAAGATTGCATTTAACTTTTGTCCTTCTGATGTAATTTTAGCGCAAATTTGCTGCAAGATTCTCACATAAAACTGCTTCAATTCTGCTGTACATTTGCGTGTTTATTTTCGTAACATAATTACACTCAACTTGTGTCATTCTTATGTAATTCTGAGATAAAGTGCTGCTGCAGGATTCTTACCGAAGACTGCTTCGATTCTGCTGCAAGTTTGCATGTTTATTCTCGTCATATAATTGCACTTAACTTTTGTCATTCTTATGTAAATCTGAGGTAAGGTGCTGCTGCAAGTTTCTGATGCAAGACTGTTTCGATTCTGGTATATGCTTGTGTACTTATTACGATTCGCAGAACAGCACTCGACACTTTGCAATTCTCACGTTATTGTGCTGAAAAACTTTGTCAGGAATTATTTACTCAATTTTGTTGCTAGTGTGTGTAATAAGTTTCCTCCGCAAGTTTACTGCAAAATATCTTCAAGATTCTGCGCATTCTTTCCGTTCCGTAGATTGCACTTTCTCTCTGCCAGAAACGTGCAATTCTGTTGCACTTATCTGCTGTAATTTGTTTTCATGAAAAACCCTATGAAATGCGGAAAGAGACAGCACATGTTCAGCTGCAATTTTTTGATTTTCAAGAAAATTGCAGCAAAATTGCGTTAACCATGTTACCAGGGTACTTCTTTACTACTATTATATTGAAGTGAAAAATTAAGACTTTTTTTTCTTACGTAAATATCTTTTGCATTATTGTCACATACAGACATGCACATACACACATGTATCTTTAACATACACGTACACATATACACACAAATATATATATATACACATACACACACATATATACACATACACACATACACATACAAGGTTACACACATACACACATATACACATATACATGCACATACACTTGCTCATATACACATACAAACATACACAATATCCGTCTCTCCGTCTATGTCTCTCTCTCTCTCTTCGTCCTTCCGTCTCCGTCTATGTCTCTCTCTCTCTTCGTCCTTCCGTCTCCGTCTCTGTCTCTCTATCTCTCCGTCTCTGCGTATCCGTCTCTCCGACACCGACTCTCCGTCTCTGTCTGTCCGACTCCGTATCTCCGTATCTCCAACACCATCTCTCCGTCTCCATCTTCATCTTTTCGTCTCTGTCTCTCCATCTCCGTCTCTCCGTCTGTCTGTCTCCGTTTCTCCATCTCCGTCCCCGTCTCTCCGTCTCTGTATCTCTGTCTTTGTCTTTTCATCACTAGCTCACTGTCTCCGTCTCCGTCTCTCCATCTCTATTTCTCCGACCCCGTCTTTGCGTCTCCGTCTCTCCATCTCCGTATCTCCGTCTCCGTCTCCCGTCACCATCTCTCCGTCTCCGTATCTGCGTCACCATCTCTCCGTCTTCGTCTTCGTCTTTTCGTCTCTGTATCTCCATATCCGCCTCTCCATCTGTCCGTCTCCGTTTCTCCATCTCCATCTCCGTCTCTTCATCTCTATTATATTGAAGTGAAGAATAAAGACTTTTTTTTTCTTACGTAAAAATATCTTTTAATTTATGGTTTATGGGCTTATAGTTTATGGGTTTTATGGTTTATGGGCTTATAATTTATGGGTTTATGATTTATGGTTTATGGGTTCATGGTTTATAGGTTTATGGTTTATAAGTTCATGGTTTATGGGTTTATTGTTTATGGTTTATAGATTTATAGTTTATGGATTTATAGTTTATGGGTTTATAGTTTATAAGTTTATCGTTCATGGGCTTATAATTTATAGGTTCATGGTTTTTGGTTTATGGATTTATGGGTTCATGGTTTTTGGTTTATGGATTTATGGTTTATTGGTTTAGAGTTTATAGATTATGGGTTTATAGTTTATGGGCTCATGGTTTATGGCTTATGGGTTGATGGTTTATGGGTTTATGGCTTATGAGTTTATGGTTCATATTTTATTGGTTTATAGTTATGGGTTAATGGGTTTCTAATTTATAAATTTTTTAACTTCTAATTTTATGGTATATGGGTTTATGGGTTTATGGTTTCAAATTTCATGGTCTATGGGTTCATGGTTTACAGTTTTTGGGTTTATGGGTATATAATTATAGATTTATGGTTTATAGATTCATGGTTTGTGGTTTATGCATTTATGTTTTATGGGTTTGTGATTTAGGGATTCATGATTTATGGAATTATAATTGGTAGTTTATGGATTTATGGTTTATGGGTTTATGATTTTATGGTTAATGGGTTTATAGTTTATGGGTTCATGGTTTATGGTTCATGGGTTGATGGCTCATGGGTTATGAGTATATGGGGTTTACCGGTAAATGGTTCATATGTTTATGGTTGAAGAGTTCATGGTTTATGAATTTATGGGTTCATAGTTTATGGTTTATGAATGTATGGTTTATGGGTTTATGGTTTATGGATTTATGATTTATTGGTTCATGGTTTGTGGTTTATGAATTTATGATTTATTGGTTTAGGGTTTATAGTTTATGGGTTTATAGTTTATGGGCTCATGGTTTATGGTTCATGGGTTGATGGTTTATGGGTTATGACTATATGGGTTTATCGGTATATGGGTTTATGGGTTTATGGTTTACGGGTGCCTGGTTTATGGGTTAATAGTTTATGATTTCATGATTTATGGGTTCATGGCTTATAGGTTTATGGTTCATATTTTATGGGTTTGAGGTTTGTGGGTTTATGGGTTTCTAATTTATGAATTTTTTAACTTATGATTTTATAGTATATGGGTTTATGGTTTATAGTTTATGGGTTTATGGGTATATGATTCTAGATTTATGGTTTATAGATTCATGGTTTGTGGTTAATGCATTTATGGTTTATGAGTTTGTGGTTTATGTTTTGTGGACTTATGGTCAATGATTTTATAGCTTATGGGTTTATAGTTTATAGGTTTATGTGTTTATGGTTTATAAGTTCCTGGCTTATATGTGCATTGTTTATGGGTTTATAGGTTCACTATTCGTGGTATATAGGCTTATAGTTTATGAGGTTATGAGTTTATGGATTTTCAATATATGAATTTATAGCTAATGGGTTTATGGTAGATGAGTTTATGAGTTTATAGTTTATGATTCTATAGTTTATGGGTTCATAGGTTAAAGTTTATGATTTCATGGTTGATGGGTTCATAGTTTATAGTTTATGGCTTTATGGGTTTATGGTTTCTGAATTTATGGTTTAAAGAGTCATGGTTTGTGGTTCATGGATTTATGGTTAATGATTTCATGGTTCATGGATTATACGTTTATATTTTATTAGTCAATAGTTTTTGAATTTATGATTTATGAGTTTACAATTTGTGGTTAATTGATTTATGGTTTATGGTTTCATGATTTTATGGTTCATGAGTTTCTAGTTTATGGTTTCATGGTTCATGGTTAATGAGTAAATGGTTCATGGGTTATGGGTATATTAGTTTATAGGTATATGGGTTTATGGATTCATGGTTTACGGGTTTCAGATTCATGGGTTTATAGTTAATGGGTTTATGGTTTATGATTAATGGGATTATGGTTTATGGGTTTATGGCATGTGGGTTCATATTTTATGGGTTTATGGTATATGAATTTATGGGTTTATGGGTTTCTCATTTATAAATTTTTTAACTTATGATCTTATTGTATATGGGTTTATGGGTTTATGATTTCTGGATTTATAGTTCATGGATTGATGCTTTGTGTTTTATGTATTTATGGTTTACGAGTTTGTGGTTTATGTTTTATGAGTTTATGGTTAATGATTTTATGGCTTATGGGTTTATAGTTTATGGGTTCAGGGGTTTATGGTTCATAGCTTATGGTTTATGGGTATATGGGTATTTAAATTCATGAGTTTATGGTTTCTGGGTTTATGATTTATGGGTTTATGGGTTCATAGTTTATAATTTCATCGTTAATAGGTTTATAGTTTATTTTTTATGATTTATAAGTTTATGGTTTACGGGTATATGATTTATGGGTTAATAGTTTATGGATTTATGGATTATGGGTTTATAGTTCAAGGTTTATGGGTGCATGGCTTATGAATTCATGGTTTACGGGTTTGTGGTTTATGATTTATGGTTTATGGGTCTTTAGTTTATAAATTTATGGTTTATGGTTGATGGGCATTTGGGTTTATGGGTATATGGTTTATTGGTTTATGGTACATGGGTTTAAGGGTTATTAGTGCATGGGTTCATTGTTCATAGTTAATGGGTGCATGGTTTATGAGTTTATGGTTTATAAATTTATAGCTTATGGGTTTACAGTTCATGAGTTTATGGTTTATGGGTGTATGGTATATGGGTTAATGGTTTATGGATTTGTGGTTCATGGGTTTAGGAGTTACAAGTTGATAGTTTTATGCCTTATGGTCTATGGGTGTATGGTTTATAGGTTTATGGTAATGGGTTTATGGTGTATGGATTTATGGTTCATGGGTTTATGGGTTTATGCCTCATAGTTTATAGGTTTATAGTTTACGGGTTTATGGTTTCTTAGTTTAAGGTTTATGGTTGATGGGATTATGGTTTATGGACATATGGTTTATGGATTTATGGTTTATGGTTCATGGTTTTATAGTATATAAGTTTATCGTTCATGGATTTATGGTTTATGGGCTTATGATGCATGGTTTGCGGTTTATGGTAAGTGGGTCTTTTGTTCATGGGTTTATGGTTTATGGTCGATGGTTATATGGGTTTATGGTTTATGGGTGTGTGAGTTTATGGCTCATAGCTTATGGGTGCATGGTTAATGGGTTTATGGTTTATAAATTTATAGTTTTTGGGTTTATGGTTCATGGGTTTATGGCTAATGGGTTTATGGATTATGATTTCATAGTTTTAGAGTTTATGTTTTATGGGTTTATGTTTTATGGGTTTATGGTTTATGGATTTATGGTTTATAAATTTATAGTTTATGGATTTATGGCTCATAGGTTAATAGCCAATGGGTTTATGGTTAATGGGTTTATCGTTTACGGGTTTATGGTTTATGCAGCGATGATTTATGGGTTCATGGTTTACGGGTTTATGGGTTATGGTTTATTGTTTTATGGTTTATGTTTTTATGGTTTATGGGTTTATGGTTCAGCGGTTTATGGTTTATGATTCATGGTTATATTGGTGAATGGGTATATGAGTTTATATGTTTATTGTTTATGGGGTTATAGTTCAAGGGTTCTCGATTTATGGGTTTGAAGTTTATGGGATAAGTTTTTATCGTCAATGGGTTTATGGTTTATGGGTATATAGTTTATGAGCTTAGGGTTTATGGATTTATTGTTTTACGGGTTTATGGTCTATGGCAGGGTTGCGAAAAAAGTAATTAAAAATTATTTGAATCACGAATCATTTTTGAATTTGTAATTAAAGTTTTATTTAATTAACAATTCCTTTTAAATTAATAATTAAAAATATTTTAATTAACAAATCAAAATCTAATCGTGAATAGAAAAGGCTTTAATTAAAAAATCAAAAGGAATTCTCAATTAAATAAATTTCAATTAAGAAATCATAATGTAATCGTAAAGTGAAAGGGCTTTAATTACAAAATCAAAAGGAATTCTCAATTAAATAAATTTCAATTAAGAAATCAAAATTTAATCGTGAATTGAAAGGGCTTTAATTCCAAAATCAAAAGGAATCCTTAATTAAATCAATTTTAATTAAGAAATCAAAATGTAATCGTGAATTGAAAGGGCTTTAATTCCAAAATCAAAAGGAATTCTTAATTAAATAAATTTCAATTAAGAAATCAAAATTTAATCGTGAATTGAAAGGGCTTCAATTCCAAAATCAAAAGTAATCCTTAATTAAATAAATTTCAATTAAGACATCAAAATGTAATCGTGAATTGAAAGAGCGTCAGTTATGATTATGATTTGTGAATTCGAGGGCTTTAATTAAAAATTCCACAATTCCTTTATAATTAAACGTACTAAGGAATTTTTATCATATATATGTATATAGAAAAACATATGTGGATGCGCACATACATACGCACCTGGGCTCATATATATGCAACATTCCGTGACGACCTACACGCACACATACGGGCAAGTTGATATATATATATATATATACATGGTCCGTTTCATGTCAACTTGCACCCGTTGACCCGTATATATTTTGGTTTATATATATGTATATATATCCATACATACATACATACATGCATGGGATATTTTATGTCGGTTAGCACGTACTAATAAGAACAGGTTTTCTTTATATGAGGTACATTTCATTACAACACGCACACACCCATTCGTGTACCCTTAGATTTATGTATATGGGACATTTCATGTCGATTCGCATGCATGCACACGCACGTTAATATACATAGGATTTTTCACGTCAATTCGAACGCACACACACAGGTTTATATATATGGGACATTTCATGTCTATTCGCATGCATGCACACAAACTTTAATAAACATGGGATTTTTCACGTCAATTGGAAGGTACGCACATACAGGTATATATATGAGATATTTCATGTCGTTTACAGGTTTATATATATATATATATATATATATATATATATATATATATATATGGGACAGTACATGTCGTTGCGCATGCATGCACACACACGTTAATATACATGGGATTTTTAATGTCAATTCAAACGCATACAAACACACAGGTTGATATATATTGGACATTTCATGTCGGTTCGCATGCATGCACACATTTTAATATACATAGGATTTTTCACATCAATTATTACCCACGCCTATACAGGTTTATATGTATGGGACATTTCATGACAACTCTAACACACCTATCCGAGCGCCCTTAGGTTCACATATATGGGACATATCATGTCAACACGCACACACCGGTTTTCATATATTTGACATATCTTGTCAACTCGAACGCGCAAACACATCTAAACATGTATTTAAAATTTGTATTTATACATATGGGACCGTTTCTGTCAATTCGCATGTACGCACACACATGGGCTTATGAATATATATCTACATATATATGTGTGTATATCTGTGTACACATATACATGGGATATTTAATGTTAATTCACACGCGCGCACATACACACAGGCTTATATACACGGGACGTTTCATGTCAATTTACATGCATGACACACGTACTTGAGTTTATATATATTCTTATATATATATATATATATATATATATATATATATATATATATATATATATATATATATCTACATATATATGTGTGTATATCTGTGGTGTATCTACACATATACATGGGATATTTAATGTTAATTCACACGCGCACATACACACTGGCTTATATACACGGGACGTTTCATGTCAATTTACATGCATGACACACGTACTTGAGTTTATATATATTCTTTTATATATATATATATATATATATATATATATATATGGGGCTGGTATTGTCAAGGTGCATGCTCGCACACACATGGGCTTATCAATATATGTATATACATATACATGGGATATTTTATGTCAGTTCACATGCGCGCACACACACACATACAGGTATATATATATATATATATATATATATATATATATATATATATATATATATATATATGAGTGTCACCAGATTATTTTTTCAATAAGTGAGAAGTTTTTAATCAGTTACACAAACAGGTTATTTTTTCTATGTTACTTAAAATAAAAAAAATTCTAATTTAGGAAAAGTTGCTAATATTATTACTGATAAAAATTTTAAAGATTTTTAAGAAATGGTTTTACTTTTTGATGGATAATTTGATTGAATGATTGTATTTTTGAAAAAGTTTTTCACATAATAGTTATCTGTAATAAAAAAATTCTTTTACAATGTTAATTACTTTTTCCTGACATTCGTTTTTAAAGTTTATGCTTAGCAATTTTAAAATTTGGTTGTGACACTGATGATGCTGCTATAAATTATTTTGGATGTGTTATAAGTAGTGTGCTGCCTTAATTTTCAACTGAAGGATTATAAATTAAAGATATTTTGGATTGAATTGCGAAAATAAAATAAATGATTAAAGAATTACAATCAACAATTTAATAAATTCAATTATTAATAGTTAAAAATGTTACCATGTCAGTAAGTTTTTTCAACAGGGTTATTTATAAATTAAATTAATTAAAATTAATATTTTCAATCAATCATATACCTATTTTTTTTATTAAAAAGATATATTTTTACAAAATATGTAACAGTAAAAGAGTAGCTCACAGAAAAAAATTGTACTTCGTTAAAAAATTTTATAAATTATAAAAACAGGAAAGGAAATCCTATTCTAATCTCTGCTGCACTGTAACAGTAGTCTCATTCTAATATGAAAAATTGAAAAAGTTATAAAACTTATTCTTTTTCATAACTTTGGCATGGAAATTGCATGAAATAAGCGACAAAATGTTTTTTATTTAAAAAATAGACTTTTCAAATTTTTGGAAATTATATCATACAAATTTTCCTGGACATTTTCCGACTTCACCCCCTTTAAATTAATGTTTAGTGACAAAATATATAAAAAAAATTTTTGGAACCGTGGACTTTAATGTTACTATAGCAATCCCCCTTATTTTCCGACCTGACTTTTTCATGTGAGCACCGTTGCGCGGTACTCTCTGAATAAGCGGTTCAATTATTCGTGGAAAATTAAAGGAAGGCCGCAACCAGCCGAAACCATTCTTTTTTTATCAACAGTTGATGGATTAAAGAATAATTTTAGCTAATTAAAATGTAGAAATTCTTAATTATATTGGTTACCAATGATTGGTGCAATAAAATAAAAAAAATCATTAAAAATGGCAAAATGAGTTTTTTTTATATTTATGATGTTTTTACAGAGAAATAATGCAATGTACGGCAAAATTGATAAGAATATTTTCGACTTAATACTTGATGAAAAACACGAAAAATTATGTTTTTCCACGAAAAATTAACAACCAGAAAATTTACTTTAGAGATTTTCCTAACTATTTTCCAGCTATCCACCCTCGAAATTCGTGTTCAGGGCATCAAAATACATAGGAGAAACTTTGGTGGAGCCGTGGATCTCCATCGGCTACGGAAACTCTCCTAGTTACCTGTATTAGTTATAAATGTCCTCCGTATTCAGGTGAAATACCCCGGTTAAAATGTACATTAAGGTTTGGAAAGATCCTGATGTAAAAGAACCTTTCTAATTTTTTGCGGTTTTTGGTACCAGTCCATAATACAACTTTGCGAACTCTTATGAAAAAAATTGTCATGATTGTCGTTGATACCTTCTGAACTTTTTCGATTCATTAAGTTTTACTAAGGAATAGTAACCTTTATTTTATCGTATTTACAATTAATAAACAATTAAGATCGCTTTAGAATTGAACAGCACTGTAAAGTTTTCAGGAGAAACCTTCTAGATTGTATTTTAAAAAATTCTTCAGAATTATTTTTTACGTTCTATCATCGTACACTGAAAAAAATTTTGCCTTTGGAGATGTCGATGACTTAAGGGATAAAGACTTTTCAATAATTGTGTTAAATTGATTCGCTAGCGTCGGAGTCTCTTATTCAAAGGTATTGCAGAAATCGAGAATCTCGGCTCTCGGGGTCTCAGACGCCGAGAGCCGAGTTAAGTTAGCTCGGCCGTGCGCTTGCGCTATTGCGAGGACTCATCGAATTCCATATTTACGAATTTCGAGTAAGATCAAGTTCAGTTTCGTTTTGCATGTATTCGAGGATTCTTAGAGTTTATTTATACGCTTGTACGAATTGAAATAATACGAAATGTAGAGTTATGAAATGTTGTTTCTTTCATGAAATCAATAGACTCTAAATATCGAGATACCCAAAGACGAAATTTCTTTCAGTGTATGAATATATTTATTAAATTATTGGTAAATAAATGATTATAAATCTATGAGATCATTTAAGAATACGGATGAATCTTTATATTTTCTGTATATTGATTGAAAGGTTAATAAAACTTCACGAACTCTATGGAAATAAATCGAGATGAATTATTACAATCTTGTAAAGAGTTTAATAGCTATTAAAGATCCTTAAGAGGAGGTCGAGTATATATGTCCTATTGTAATCAAAAAATTGATTTTTTTACAAAAACTAATAATTTTAGCAAAAAATAAAGAGAAAGCCCCATCTTGCATCATAAAAAGCAATATTTTCTTTGATTTGGAAACAATTTTTTCATCGATTCGTTTTGAAAAAAACCTCGAAAAACATAAAATATCGAGGTTTGGATGGACAATTCAGTTTTTCAAATTTTTCTTTGAAACGAAGCGATAAAAATAATTTTTTCTTATAAGAGAGAATATTGCTTTTTATTATACGAGATGGGGCTTTCTTCTTATTTTTTGCTACAATCATAAGGTTTTGCAGAAAATTGAATTTTTTTTTTATAAAAGGATGGAGATATACGACCTGCTATTAATAAAATACCGTGAAAATTATTTATGATTCTCAGTAACGATTTTGAAATTATAAAAAAATATACGTATTATTGAATTTTTTTAACTCTTGAAATAGTTAAGCATACCATGGAATTGTTCGATAGTGGAAATAAAGCCATTTTACACGACTAAGCTATAAATTTTTTTTGTGAATAAATACAATAAATCGCACTGATTTATTAATACTAGGCAATTTTTCAGTTTATTAATAAGTTAATTTAATTAATACTATGATATGCCCTTCAAAAATCACTATTCAATATATTAGAAATTCATAAAGAATCTGAAGAAGTCATAATCATATTTTTTGATATATGGGGATATCCACAAAACTTTTAATTCTCTAGTAACAGGTCATATTACAGCTGTTACTGGGTTACCGCATGATGCACATTATTTAAACTAGGTTCAAATCTTTTGTGCTATCCTGTAACTCTATATCTGATGTATTTTGTAAATGTTTAACAAACGGCTCAGTAGATATTTCTATGAAACATTCATTTTTACACATAAAAAATTACCGTAATTTATCTTATGTGTAAATTTACTTTTTATAGAATTATCTGCTGCGCCGTTTGTGGCACATTTACAAAATACATCAGAAATAGAGTTACAGGATAGCACAAAAGATTATAACCTAGTTTAAATAATGACCTGTTACTAGAGAATTTAAAGTTGGGTGGATATCCCCATATAATACCATGGTGGTACACATGAAATTGGAAAGGTTCCAAAAATATATAAATTACAATAACTTTTCTGATGAGGATATATTATTCAGATTAATATTATTTTTAAAATTAGATAACATTATTTTTATTCTTAAGAGCATGACGAAGCTTCCAGTCTTCTAATAATATTTCCAATCCTAAGTTATGAATAAACAATGCTTTTAATAACATTTTTTTGCGACAAAGAAAAAATTTGTAAGATTCAACTTGAGTGCGGACAACTCAAGAAACCCACGAAAATACTACATAAAAAGTAATAATACAAACTTTCAATGTAACGTATTTTAAGATTAGGTTTGTCGAGCTTGATATAATTTCCAATCCAAGTTCATAAAAAATTTACAAGTTTAAATGATTTTATATTTTAACAAAAATTATTGTATTAACATAGCTTTAGTGCGGACAAGTCATTATATTTGTTTTTCTCATCCGTGCTGAGTAAGTGGCCTATAGCGCATGCGTTTTCGTGGTAGTAAGTAGCTAATAGCGCGCGCTGCGTGTGTTTTTTTTTGAGGGCGTGTGTTTCACAGCTATGTATAATATTATTTTGTATTAAATCACGTAAATACGTTACATTCTGTAAAATAATGTCACGCAAAAGCGTTAATTAATGTAAAATCGCAAAGGCTTATACAAGCGCAGCGCCCTCATACTGTATCTTCGACCATATCATGAATTTTATACTCTATCTCGCTTTAACCTCTGACAAAGTAAATCGTATCATCTATTCTTGTATTATTTTTACATTGACGAAATCGTAATTATTCCGTATATACGTGAAATTGGTGAACTAAAAGTATGTAATTTAATTACAAATAATAGTACCAAAAAGTATTGAAACATACTATTGCGAGTCAGTCGTACGGCAGATATGAGAGAAAGAGTCTCGGGCAATGGCGCTACTCGCTACGCTCGTGCGCCAACTTGCCCTCGTGCGCAATAGTCAACTAAACCTTACTCGTTACACAATATACTATTAATTTACGAATTTAAAATGATATTAATGAAATAAAAAAAGCAAAACTCGATTGCTGCAGCTCCAACATCAGATAAATATTACGGAAAGAAACATAATGAATCACCCAAATTCACAATTTTATAAATTACAACTGAATCACTGGAAAAATAATTGCATACAATAGACTTTTCCAAATTTTATGAGTAACGGCTTATAATTGAAATTTCAATATCGGAACGATTCGGAAAACTTGAAAAATTTATCAATTTTTATTTCATAATAGTTCTTAAACATCCTTTAAAGACCGGAAAAATATTTGTTCCGATTCTTTCAAAAATTTTCGGGTCATTTTAACGAGGATATAACTGATGATGATGTAACAAAACTCAACTGCAATAATCACAAATTTTCCAATCGAAAACGTTTTCATAAATAATTTCCATAACTTTATAATTTCCGCGAAAATAATCATAATCTTCATAATTCTGCAGAAATGACGATTTATATTGACTTTTTCATAAATTTAAGTAACTTATAGAAATTTTCTCGAATTCAATTTACTTGTTTTTGTCATAAAAAACGAAAGATGATTAGTCTTAAGGGAGACTTAACGTAGGTGAATATTTTTTTTTATATACGCTTTTCTTAGATTCGCCTTCATGTCTGTTTGTTTGTTTGTCTGTCTGTAATCAAATCTTGCGCGCTCGATTTCAGGCACTTTTTGACAGATATAAATTCTGACAATTGGCATAGACTTTGGTCTTGGATGACAATACAATAATCAGTTGTCATTTTGGTACCTGGACATCCAGGTCGATGATAATGGGTGTGAAAAGTCATCTCCGAGGAAGTATAAATGGGGAGGCTTTCTTTGGGTCGAGGCGAGTTTCTCGGGGGTTTTCAGGAGTGCTAAAACCGAATTTGAGATCAAACAATTGCCACAAAGTGATGCACGTTGTCCAGAATACGCATGGACGTCGTCTCCGAGGAAGTACAAGAGAGGAGGCTTTCTCTGGGTCAAGGTGGGTTCCCCGGGGGATTTCGGGGCTGCTAAAACCTAATTCGAGGTTTGAAAGTGAATCTATAATGCATAATAATGATTTAGGATGAAGAGGTCGAACTGGAGTACCAAGTCGCCGATAACGGATGTACCTGAGTGTAATCTTCGAAAAGTCTGGTTGCAATGTAACTCTAAATGATAATAAAAACAATTTTAACTTAAAAATAGAAAATACAAAATTTGAAAAACATGCTTTAAAAATAAAATACAATAATTAAATAAATAGACTAAAAAGTATAAAATAAATAAATTAACTTTCTTGATATTACTTTTATATAGTTTCATTGCAATAATCAATAGAAAATTTTACAACAACAATTTAAAAAGAAAAGTGTGGTTGCTGAAATTTTTTCTAAAATCTTTTTAAGAAATTATTAAAGATAGTATTGAAATTATTATTAGATTTACTGAAAATCAGTGCACACCCTTTTCTTTTATAATTTTTGTTGTAAAATTTTATCTTGATTATTGCAATGAAACTGTATAAAAGTAATTTTAAGAAATTTAATTAATTTATTTAATACTTTTTAGTGCATTTTTTCAATTATTGGTTTTTTTTTTAACAACGTGTTTTCAACATGAAAAAAACATTTTTTTATTTAATTATATTATTTTACCAATTAGATAAACTCAAATATCTTCATATTATAATTTGCAAAATGTGTTATTTATTTAACATCAATTATTGTTTTAAGTATTTATCTAAAGTTTATAGTATTCGAGAAAACAATTCATTACGGAATTCATTAAACAATTCATAGAAAAAAAAAATTTTTTAATTTACATTGTCTCATTTCAACACTTGTATGATTTAGACCTATAAAATTTTTTGTATGTTTTGTGTATGAAAATATATGATTAATCTGTAACTGAAAGAATAATTTCTAGACCACCAGTTATTTTATTACCGCAATTAATATAAATGCAAATCTTTGTACAATAACATAAAACTGGCTGACAATTTTTGGAAAAAATGTAAAAAGTGTATATATATGAGGGGCGTCCGCGCCTCTTTTATGTAAATCAAGGTACTAGATACGTATAAAGAAAAATTCGCGGGACTGACTTGATGTCAAATGCACAGATAGTGCATGAAATTAATGTTCATATATTTTTCTAACAAAGTTGGGTTTTGTAAAATTGAATTTTCGTTAAAAAGATTATAATTAAATTCATACTTTACAAATTTTAGACCTCGTAAAAATTTAATTTTAAGAATATTATTTATAAAATAAATTCTCAAATCATTCTTACTAGATCAATAAACCTATAAATACATTGTATTTTATTATGTTATTCATCGTTTTGTTGTTCACTTTAAGGATTTAAAATGAACATTGAAGAAAATTCAGTAGATAATACAGATGAATTGCTAGCTAGTTTAAGAGTTGGTATAGATGGTGAACCATTACATGATGATGGAAGTCAGGGGACAGCAAATAATGGTACCCATTATGAGTTATCACGTTTGAGTAATTCTACAGACTTGTTATTTGGATGGAAAATTTTTCGAAGCAGATTTGACGAAATCAAATGGCAATAAAATCATAGCAAAATGCATGACTTGTAACCAAATTATTCATGGAAATCTTAAAGTTTCATCAAATTTTCATCGCCATTTAAAGGTTATTGTTTTTATATGTATATGTTATTAAATCAACTAATTTATTTATTGTTATTGTGACTTGCAAAATTAAAAAAGTAAAAATTGTACTTTTTTAAAAATACCTTGATAAGGTCAATATTTAATGGTATGAATTGAAAAAAAATTTCGATGTTTTTTATGACAGTACATTCAAATATAAAGTTAATATTTAGATGAAATATCAAGTATCATGTTTCAATAAATATCTTGTTCAATGATGAATTTTCTCTTATGGATATATAAAATTGAACATTATTTATATTAAAGTTATATACCTTATCAGAAAAAAAGGTCAGCCATGTTGGTAGGTGACAATAATACTAAATTTTATCTGTTATAGTGAACACAGAATAAAATGTTGTGTTCACTTTTTTACAATGTCATCAAATTGCTTTTTTAACACGTAGTCCAAAAGTACCATATTTTCTCCTGTCGTCGAAAATAGAATATGGTATTTTTGGCCTCTTGTTGGAAAATTTGTATTTCCACCTCGAGAGTAAATGAAGAATGACTTTAGTTTTATGTGAATTGTCATCCAAGCCAAACAGGAGTTCTTTATTTTTACTCGCTCTAGGTGAAAAATATACTATTTCATACAAAACCAAAAAACTTTAATAATATTAAATGTTTATTTTGTATTAATTTTATGATTTAACATAATTATATTTTTTGAGAAAACATGAAGATAAACTACAAAGCTATCAGCAATATAAAAAATTTAAAAAATTGGATGGTGATGATGAAGATGAAAATGATGTTGTTTATCGACGTGTGACACGTACTTTTTCTCAAAATACTTTTGAAAAAAATGTTGTTGAGTTTTTATTGAGAAATCAACTTTCTCTTCGTCTAGTTGAAGATTCAGCTTTTCGAAAAATATTTAATGGTTGTATATTTTATATAATATTTTTTTTATTATATTAATGAATAACATTTTATTTAAAATATTTAGATTTCAAAATTAAACATGGTGACGCTCCGTTAAAGCATTTGACTCGTTATACTGCTGGAAAAAAAGTTGATGATTTATATTATAAACAATTAGACAAGATTAAAATGGCTTTAGCTTATGCAAACCATGTCTGTACAACAGCAGATATTTGGACTGGGTCGAATAGAAGATTTTTAGGTGTAACTGCTCATTGGGTAAGATAACATGTTATTCACATAAAGTAGTTAAGAAATTACAATAAAATCAAAATTATTTCTATTTGCAGATTGATGATATATCTTTGGAAAGAAGATCAGCAGCTTTAGCTTCTAGACAATTTGAAGGATTGCATACCTTTTCCAATATAACAGAGCAACTATCTATTATCTATTCGACTTTCGAGCTAACTACTGAAAAAATTGTATCTACAGTTACGGATAATGGGAAACATTTTGTTAAAACCTTTAAAGAATTTGGAATAGAAAATCCAGAAAAATATTTTCCAGGTTATTTAAATTGTTATTTTAAATCAATTGTATTAAAAATTAAATAAATAGACATCTAAATTATTGGATGAATATAATCAATTCTTGAATTAAATTAATATTAAATAATAAAGTAAATTAATAACTGTCAACTATCGGTAGATTTTCTTTAGATTTTATAATTTTTCATGAACAAAATTTAATCAAACAAATCTAAATTTATTAAAAAAGCTAATTTTGCTTAAAAGTTATGAATATAATAAAAAAATTGAAAAAATTGAACTTCAAATTTATATGAAAAATCTTTATAAAATCTTAATAAATTTTCAAATTATTATATAAAAATTATTGCAGATAAGGATTCAAATGATTCTGAAGAGGAAATGGAAGAGTTTGAAGAAAATGATGGCGAAGAATCACTGTTTATGAACAGTAACGATAATGTAAATCCTGTAGAAGACAAAGCAATATTTTCAAATATAATACTATCTCGTCATTTTCGATAGGTCAGCCATACCTTGAGTTTGATTGCAACAAAAGATCTTGTAGACGCAATTGACAGAGTTCCAAATATTAAAAAGTGTCATAAATTTGTCATGGAAAAATGCCAACAATTATGGAAATGTTTAAGATTACCAAAAAAAACGAGAAGAAATAAAAATAATTTTTTAATACAGTTTACAGAGGCCCGTTATAACAAGGTGGAATTCTATGTATGACGCCTTTAAACAGATCATTTCGTTAAAAGAAAAAATTGATAATGAAAGAATTCATGACATGTTGGAATCTAATAAAATCTTAAGAGAAAAAGATTTTGAATTTATTGAAGATTATTTGAAATTGTGTCAACCCCTGGCTTCAGCGATTGATATTTTACAAGGAGAAAAAGATTGTCATTATGGTTATCTTTTACCAACATTGTTGACTATCCGAAAAAAATGGAATACTTCATCAGCAAATAAAAGTTTGTCTATGTGTGAGCCACTGTTGAAATATTTAAAGGAAGCTTGAGACAAAAGATTTCATGATTTTTTTGAAATCATTAACAATGGCAAATTAGCAGCTATAGCAGCACTCACGCACCCCAAATTTAGAGCAAAATGGATTTCGTGCTTTGATAAAAATACACAAGTAAAATTAAAAAGGCTTGTTGAAGAATTGGTTAGGCCTAAAAAGCCGGAATCAGCTGTTCCAGATAATGAGGACACTGAAGACACGTTTTTTTATTTTGATGATGACAGCTCAAATGCATTACTAAACACGGCTTTTGCACCTCAAGAGCATGAACTAATGAGGTTTTTAAATGAAAAAACGATGTCTTTGGAGTCTTTAAATAATTTGCCAGTTGTTAAAAGCTTATTTTTGAAATTTAATACCACATTACCTTCTTCAGCTCCAGTAGAAAGATTATTTTCTTATGCTACTTTAATGAACATGCCAAAATTTAATAAATTATCCGATATTGAATTCGAAAAACGAGTACTGTATAAAGCAAATGGACTCAAAAGTTATTTGTAAGGGTATAAAGCTTTGAACTTAATAATACTTATTTTATTATTTTTATGAATAAGCAAAAAGTTTAATAATTTATGATTGAATATTTATAATTATACAGAAACATTTTTTATAAAAGCAATCTTTCAATATGAATTGGTAAAAATTTTTTAAAATAATAATCGCGATATTCAAAATCATCGAAAGATTTACATTGGCTGAGTAATCGCCACTTCATAAATTCTTTTTAAATGTTTCATATCAGGAAATAATCGCGATATTATGAAATATATGTAAGCTTACATTGGCTGAGTAATCGCCACTTCATAAATTCTTTTTAAATGTTTCATATTAGAAAATAATCGCGATTTTGTGAAATATATTTAAGCTTACATTGGCTGAGTAATCGCCACTTCATAAATTCTTTTTAAATGTTTCATATTAGAAAATTATCGCGATATTATGAAATATATGAAAGCTTACATTGGCTGAGTAATCGCCACTTAAAAAATTCTTTTCAAATGTTTCATATTAGAAAATAATCGCGATATTATTAAATATCTGAAAACTTACATTAACTGAGTAATCGCCACTTGAACAGTTATTATTCAGACTCTTGTGTTAAATATGCAATCATGATATTAAAAATTAACCAAAAATGTACATTGGCTGAGTTATCGCCACATATAATATTGTAAATTTTTACCAGCATGAAGTAAATAAATAATTTAAATAAATGACATGAAAAAAATTGTTTTATTGCTTTATATAAGGTCACATCGTATAGAAAAAAATTCAGAAGTCATGCATAAACAGCTATAGAGAACCTGTGTACTTATATGAGCCCACATAATTAATATACGATGTATCCATAGTCCATACACAATATGCATAAATGCGTCTAATTATGTAAATCTTATTCATAGTCAATATATTATCTCCATTTTAATTTATTTTTTCTTATTCGAACAACCAATTTTCTTATTATCGAAAGACGGAAATATGATTTTTCCTCTTAAAATATATCTTTATTTTCTATAATTTTGTAATAGTATTAGATATCTCTAATGATTTCAAAGATTTATGTCTATTACGGAAATAATATTTATAATAAATGATGTTTAAAAATATTACTTTTTATTTTTGTAAAAAATTAAAGTTTCATGATTTCATGTAAATAGCAAGAATGTTTATTGTTCGGTTAAATAAACAAAAATGTTAAAGATTTAATAAAAATTATATGTAAATGCATAACTAATTCAGAATTTCTTTATCTTTAGAATTTGACTTATATAGATTTTAAATGATTAAATTCAAATAAAATGAATTACTAATATTATTTCTTAACTTTCGTGGTAAGTAAATAATTGCTAAGATTCATAAATTCTCTAATTTTTTAAATAATAGCGCTTATTACCTGTATATCGGAATGATGTTTGATGAAAAAATGTTAAAATTATTCACTAATTACAATAGTAATATGCTTTCTCGAAGTTAAATTTCGCTAGCATTATTCGAACGAAAAATTCATAAATTAGTAGGGATACTACCGCAAATTTATATGCGAGATGATTTGTATGAATGATCTTTATGTATGGGTATCGACTACGAGTAAATCAACATATTTCATGGAACTTGCATGAATCTTAAACAATTGTTCTTTTGAAATCTTTTTATTTCCGAGTATTCTCCGACCTAATCAAACAACCTTAGAATCGAAATCTAAAAGAATCTTCAAGTTTCATTTGACGTAGTCCCTGCAAATGTCTGTAAACTTCATAATCGGTATGGAAAATTTCAAAATTCATTCATATAGACGATTTCCAGGTAGCCAGGATCACCTGGATATTGTGAGATGACATCTCGGGAAACGTACATGTTATTAATAAATAATGGCTAAATTTCAAAAGATATTCTTGTAGACAATGTTTATCTTACTCGGAACATCCATGTTTGGCTAGATAACATTTGAAACAACTTTAAAGTAGTTATTAAACTATAAGTTAAATTTCAAAAGTCTTAGCTGTAGACGATGTTTAAGTTGTCATTAACACCGAGGTATCCAAAGACGGCGATCGTGGGTACCACAGCATAATAAATAACTATTTTTTAAATATTGTCTACATTGAGAAGGTAAAGTATGTATATATATATATATATATATATATATATATATATATATAAAGTTAAATATGTGTTTGTATGTGTGAGCGTGTGCGTGCGCGTATGAGTTGAAATTAAATGTTCCATATAAACTTGAATAAACCTGTGTGTGTACGTGCGATTCTACATGAAATGTCCCTTTTGCATATATATATGTTTATATCATGCTTGTGATTCGACATGAAAAGTCCCACGTACATGAACGCGTGTGTGCATGCATGCGAAATGACATGAAACGTCTCATATATATATACCTAAGGGTACTTAGATAGGTGTGTACAAGTTGTCATGAAATGTTCCATATATACATATAAAAACCTGTGCTTGCGAGTACGTGCGAGTTGACATGAAATGTCATATATATATATATATAAAGTTAAATATGTGTTTGTATGTGTGAGCGTGTGCGTGCGCGTATGAGTTGAAATATATATATATATATATATATATATATATATATATATATAAAACAAAAAAAATTGCGGGTGAACGTGAGCAAGTTGACATGAAATGGACCAGATATACATATGCAAAAACCTGTCTGTAAGGTCGTACATGAGTTGACATAAAGAGTCGCATGTATATAAAAGCGTGTATGTATGAATGCAAATATATAATACTGTGTGTGTGTGTGTGCGTGCGCATTGGCATGAAATGTCCCATATATATAAACCTGTATGTGTGTGCGTTGAAATTTATATAAAAAATCCCATGCATATTAACGTGTGTGTGCATGAATGAAAATTAACATGAAACGTCCCATATATGTGAACCTGAAGGAACTCGGATAGGTGTGTGAGAGTTGTCATGAAATGTTCCATATATATAGAAAAGCCTGTGATTAAGAGTACGTACGAGTTGACATGAAATGTCCCATGTATATTTATATATATATATATATATATATATATATATATATATATATATATCATCCTATATTATATAGTTATATTAAAAATTCAGTTTCAGCCCCCCCTTGCCCCCTGTGCCCCCCACTCCCCCCGTGCCCCCCACAGCTCCCAATAATGTTTTGTAAGAAATTCCTACAAAATAACGTAAAATTGTTCGTAATTCTACGATATTTTGTAACCATTTACTTCCTGTATAGGTCTCCCACCCCCCGTGCCCCCCATGCCCCCGTGTCCCCCCGTAGCCCCCCGTTGGCCGCCCACATCACCCCCTACTGCCCCCCACTCGTGTAATGACTCGTATAACAGTTTATATTATTATATAACTTGTATGCATTATTATGTTAATTAATATAATGTGGTATATCTAATAAAAAACGAAATTATATTTTTAATAATAAAATTTTATTATATAATACTTTGATATTTATACATTAATAAAATTATTAATAGATAAAAAAATTTGTTCTTTATATTATTAATTAATGAATTAAGACTTCTTGTTAAAACATTTACATGAAGAATAAGTAATTATATTTATAAAACACATTATAATGCATTATAATGCAATAATAACGCAATTATAATGCTAATTCGAAATTTAAGTATTAAAGATGGATTATGTAATGGAACACGATTAAAAATAACTAAATTATTTAAATATAATATAGAAGCTGAAATTATTACAGGAGAAAATGAAGGAAATAAAGTGTTTATACCAAGAATAACATTGAATACTAACGAATCATCGTTATTACCTTTTATTTTATATAGAAAACAATTTCCTATTGTTCTAGCGTTTGCAATAACTATAAATAAATCTCAAGGACAAAGTTTTGAAAATGTTGGTATATATATTAAAAAACCTTTGTTTTCTCATGGTCAATTATACGTTGCTCTTTCGCGATGTAAAAATTTAAATAAAATATTTATTCAAAATGAATCAGAAAATAATGATACAATACCAAATATAGTGTGGAAAGAAAAATTAGAAAAATAATTTTATTATAATTTAACATTTATAAATATTAAATTTTATATTTCTACATTTATTATTTTTAACAAATTATATAATAATTTTATTTTTATTTTTACAGGTTACATTTATATTAATTATTAAACTAATAATAAAATTAATAAATATTAAAATTATAATATTACTATCAAATTAATAATACAAATTTAGATACATAAATAAATCATATAAACAAAAATGATGGAATGGAATCCGATTGAAGGAAATGATGTTGAAGTAAATGATATTATCGATCAACATTCAATGGATTATTTAAATAATCAAATTGAAGACCACTTAAATTATGAAGAAGAATATGAATATTATTTAGAAAGCTTAAATGATAATATTTCAGAAGATACAGAAATTTCTCAATTAAATAATATTATTAATTCATATATTGGCGGGAATGAAGAAAAAGTTGAATACAATAATTGGAATAAAGTACCAGAATATTATAAATATTACGTTAATAAAATTATAGAATATAAAATTCAAATATGTGAGCCAATAACAGAATATTATATTAATCAAAATTATCAAATTTATTCTAGATATTTATTACGATTAGTTAATATTATTAAAAACATATTTGATCAAAATTTATAAAAGTAAGTAATAAAAAGTAAGTTTAATATTTCAAAATTATTTTATTTTATATATATACAAATTAAAATCATTAAGATAATATAATGATTTAATGATCTTATGAATATTAATAATAATTACATTTATTTTTGAATATTAAAGTAAACAAATTTTTAAATTTTAGTATAAAATATTGATATATCTTAAAAAATGTAAAAATAAGTCAAAAAGATATTAAAAAGGAATTATATCAAAATAATCCTATAAATCTTAAGACATAAATAAACATTATGATATATCAAATATAATACTAATAAAATTTTTATACCAAATAATTATTTAAAAATTTTTATATAGTTTTAAATTTATTATAATTTTGATCATTAATATCATTTAATTAATAATATGTTATTTTTTCACTTATATATTGTACGATATCACTATTTTTTTATTCATATTCAATACATAAAATAAATTATATTATAAATGTATAACTAATCTATGTAATATTATCTATAAAATAAAGTGGTTTTTAGGGCTCTTGGCAAGGGTTTCCACTAATCAAAAAATCTAACGCGCCGTAACGTTACCTCTATATTTCACACAGTTAAAATATATTAGTTAAATTAAAATCTATATTTAAATATTGAAAAATTTATACAATTAAATTAAATACATGAATGCAATTCATCATAATAACTAGTTTGAAATGTAAGGTGGTGTGGAAACTCGATTGTTTATTTATATAAAGAAACAATCATAATTAAATTATTATTTGTTTTTTCAGATATATCATATAATTTATAAATGATTAATTTTTCTTTTATTGGTAAAATATATGTAGAATATGAATAATCACCAATGGGGGTTGGCGAGCAGAGCGAGCAGGGGGGTACCCCCCTAGTATATATATATATATATATATATATATATATATATATAATCCTGTGTGTGTGCGTGCGCATCGGCATGAAATGTCGCATATATATATATAAACCTGTATGTACGTGCGTTGAAATTGACATAAAAAATCCCATGTATATTAACGTGTGCGTGCATGCATGCGAAATGACATGAAATGTCTCATATACATGAACCTGTGTGTGCGTGCGTTATAATTGACATAAAAAATCCCATGTTTATCAAAGCCTGTATGCATGCATGCGAATTGACATCAAATGTCTCATATATATAAACCTTTGTCTGCTTGTGTTTCAATGGACACGAAAAATCCCATGAATATAAACGTGTGCGTGCATGCATGCGAAACGACATGGAACGTCCCATATATATATATATATATATATATATATATATATATATATATATATATATATATATATATATATATATATATATATATATAAAACCTGTCTGTCGTTGCGTTCTAGTTGACGTGGAATGTCCCATGTATGTATGTATGTATATATAAATATATATATAAACCTGTCTGTGGGTGCGTTCTAATTGACGTGGAATGTCGTATGTATGTATGTATGTATGTATATATATATATATATATATATATATATATATATATATATATATATATATATATATATCAACTTGTCTGTATGTGTGCGTGTGGGTCGACACGCAATGTTGCATATATATGAGCCCAGGTGCGTATGTATGTGCGCGACCTCATATGTTTTTCTATATACATATATATGATAAAAATTCCTTAGTACGTTTAATTAAAAAGGAATTGTGGAATTTTTAATTAAAGCCCTCGAATTCACAAATCATAATCATAACTGACGCTCTTTCAATTCACGATTACATTTTGATTTCTTAATTGAAATTTATTTGATTAAGGATTCCTTTTGATTTTGGAATTAAAGCCCTTTCAATTCACGATAACATTTTGATTTCTTAATTGAAATTTATTTAATTAAGGATTTCTTTTGATTTTGGAATTAAAGCCCTTTCAATTCACGATTACATTTTGATTTCTTCATTGAAATTTATTTAATTAAGGATTCCTTTTGATTTTGGAATGAAAGCCCTTTCAATTCAGGATTAAATTTTGATTTCTTAATTGAAATTTATTTAATTAAGAATTTCTTTTGATTTTGTAATAAAAGCCCTTTCAATTCACGATTACATTTTGATTTCTCAATTGAAATTTATTTAATTAAGAATTCCTTTTGATTTTTTAATTAAAGCCTTTTCAATTCACGATTAGATTTTGATTTGTTAATTAAAATATTTTTAATTATTAATTTAAAAGGAATTGTTAATTAAATAAAACTTTAATTACGAATTCAAAAAGGATTTGTGAATTAAAATTTATTTAAAGCTCAAAATGATTTAAATATTTGCAACCCTGGTCTATGGTTTATGGGTTTATGGTTTATGGATTTATGGTTTATGGGTTAATAGTTAATGAGTTTATATTATATGGGTTTATAGATGGGATTATGGTTAATAGGTTAATCGTTCATGGGTTTATTGTTAATTGGTTCATAGTTTATGAGCCTATATAGTCTACGAGTCCATATAGTCTATGAGTTTATGGTTTATGGGTTTATGTTTTATGGGTTCATGGTTTATGAGTTTATGTTTTATGAGTTCATGGCTTATGAGTTTATGGTTAATGAGTTTATGGTTTTGAGTTTATGGTTTATGAGTTTATGGTTTATGAGTTTATGGTTTATGAGTTTATGGTTTATGAGTTTATGGTTTATGAGTTTATGGTTTATGAGTTTATGGTTTATGAGTTTATGGTTTATGAGTTTATGGTTTATGAGTTTATGGTTTATGAGTTTATGGTTTATGAGTTTATGGTTTATGAGTTTATGGTTTATGAGTTTATGGTTTATGAGTTTATGGTTTATGAGTTTATGGTTTATGAGTTTATGGTTTATGAGTTTATGGTTTATGAGTTTATGGTTTATGAGTTTATGGTTTATGAGTTTATGGTTTATGAGTTTATGGTTTATGAGTTTATGGTTTATGAGTTTATGGTTTATGAGTTTATGGTTTATGAGATCATGGGTTCATGGATTCATGGGTTTATGCTTTTTGGTTCATGGGTTTATGGTTTATCGTTAATGATTTATGGTTAATGGGTTTATGGTTATTGAGTCTTTGGGCTTATACATTATGGGTCAATGGGTTTATGCTTTATGGTTAATGGGTTTATGGGTTTATGTTTCAAAGGTTTATGTTATATATGTTTAGAGGTTATGGCCGTATGGGTTTATGTTTTATGAATTTATAAGTTCATGGCTTACGGGTTTATAGTTTATGAGTTTATGGTTCTTGGGTTAATGGTTTATGGGTTAATGATTGATGAATTTATGGGTTCATGGTTTAGAAGTTGATGGGTTCATGCTTTATGGTTTATGGGTTTATGGTTTATGGGTATAAGGTATATGGGTTTATGGTTTATGGGTGTATGAGATTATGTGATTTACACTATTAGTTTATGAATAGGTTTAATATTAGATAAAATACAGAAATCTTTAAAATCATTATTTACATCGCTGTAAAAATATTTACATATAAATTAGATTATTATTTTAATTAACATTTAGTATGCAAATTTTATATCTATTATAATGAAATGATTTTTATGTAAATAAAATTTTATGAAAATTTTTACTATAATTAATCCTTTTTCCATAAATATAAAAATTGTATTTAGTACGAAACTGCGATATTGAAATTCATAAGTTGGATAATTCTTTTCTATTTTAAAATTGGCTATTCATACGTTTTAATACAAATCATGAAAATCCAACCAAGTGACGTTAGGAGCGAGGTAAATTAAGCTAGTTTGTTATTATGTTATTACGATTTTTATGATTTAATATAATTTTTAATTTATTTACAATCTGAACATATCATTATTTTAATATTAATTTTTAACTATAAGATATTTTATAATATCAAAATATATATTTTTAATATCTTACATATACGCATATTCAATATTACTTTTCAAATATAAATGTTAATATACATTTAATATTATTTTATTTTATTTTTTTCACAGACAAAAGAATAATGAAAAAACTATGATGAACCAAAATTCAATAACATGTGAAATTTGCTATTTAACATTTTCTGACGAAACTCATTATATGATTCATGTACCGAAGAAACATTTATCAAATATTACAACGTGCAATATTTGTGGATCAATCGTAAAATAGTACATTACGTAACAAGTGTGGGAACTTGCTTCGCTTGGGCGGCAAACTTTCAGTGCCGGAATCACCCATTTCCCGCGCATGTTACGTATATTATTTTTTCACACAAGGTGGGGAAAGTTCGATTGGTCTTTTATATAATATATATGATTAAATTTTACAAATTAATTACTTCCCTCATAAAAAAAGAAAAGGAAAGAAAAAAAAGATCCACGCAACGAAAATACGTTAATAAAATTTCTGACATGATTCTGGATATAGACTAGCTGTGTTTGCCTGTGTCGCCACCCAAAAGAGGAGGCGACTTGAGTGATGGAAGAATGTCATAGTTAGCAGCAAAGAAATAATAGTGGACAAGCCACGTTTATTCCTGTCACGTTCATGATAGGGACCCTCTTGGAAGGGACAAGAAAATGTTGCCGCCATACTGATCTAAACCGGAAAGAAACGGATAAAGTGCTTATAGAAAACATCACGGGTCGTCTTCGTGGGAAATATTTACTGTCTCTTTCTAACATATTACTTTCTTATGTAGTTTCTGGTTTAGATCTCTTGTTTGTAACAGCCAATAGAAAACGCAGAACGAGGTTTCCAGTCCCTTTCTAGAGGGTCCCTAGTTCATGAGAGGATACAGCGCCAGCTATTGAAGGATGTTAGAGTAGGGAGTTACCAAAGCATGTAAACAAACCATTTTTGGATAGCATAAACCTCGTAAGAGTATATGGCGCTGTTATGAAAGCATAGAATATTACTTACTAACTTTGGATAGGTAAACTAAATACTCTATTGATATGGATTTTCTATAAGTGCGGTAGTCTAAAGATTCAAGTACATTATTTTTTTAAAAAACGAAATGTAGATATTTAAGATATAAATATTCAAATAAATTAATAAATTACATATTTAACTAAAACATCATTTAATTAGATAATTTTTTTATAAATTTAAATTTTAGGATTTACATTAAAATTAATTCTAATGTTATCACAATTGTTTAAAGTCAATGTAATATTTTTTTTCTTTGTTAAAATTTTAACCCCACTCTTCTATATTTTTTTCTTTGTTCAAATAATTTTCTCGCTTACAATGCATACGCAAAAATTTTAGATTTTCGTATTTATAATATTAAATATCTCATAAATGGTGTTCTTTTTTGTTAAAATTTTAACCCCATTCTTCTATATTTTTTTCTTTGCTTGATTAATTTTCTTACTTACAATGCATACGCGAAAATTTTAGATTTTCGTATTTATAATATTAAACATCGAATAAATGGTTTTCTTCTTTGTTAAAATTTTAACCCTACTCTTCTATATTTTTTCTTTATTTAAATAATTTTATTACTTACAATGCTCACGCGAAAACTTTAGATCCTCGTTTTTATAATATTAAACGTTTAGTAAATTTATTTTGTTCACTGCAATATTATACTTCACACAGCGTGCGGGAATTTTTTCCCCACAAGCTTTTTTTCGTGCGGGAATAGGGCACTTTCCGTACGGAAAATCGTGTGGAAAATCGAACCTCCTTAACGTCGTGTGGAAAAATAAAAAACATCACAAAAGACATATAGATAATCATAATAAGAAAAAAATTCCAAGTAAAAATATCGACTTGAAGCCGAGTTATACGCTACGACGTGGAGTCCTTCGAAAATAAAGTCGTCAATCGGCTGCAGCTGCAGAGATCCTCAGGATGGATCTTAAAAATCAGCTTGGATCTAAAAAAAAATTGAACGTTAAACTAGATGAGTTTCTCCGTACCCTGAACTAGGATCTTTTTGATATTTGAAAATTGTTAATTTCCCGAGCAAAAAACAAGCGTTATTTTTTTTTAATGGGATTTTTTTTCAAAACTGTGCCATTTTGTTAATTTTTGATATTTTGAAAATATCCTAGTTCATGGTACGGAGAAACTCATCTAATTTAACGTCTAATTTTTTTTTTTTTTTTTTAGATCCGAGCGTTCTGAGGATCTCTGCAGCTGCAGCTTTGTAGCAGCCTTGCAGATTGACGCCTGTAACGTGGTAATTCCACGCTACAATAATTTTTTTTGTTTCTATTAATTTAAATAATTCTTTTATTGAAAATCATTTTATATAAAAATCATACATAATTTCCCAAACATGTGAATTCCTGAAATCATAATCACCACACTCGTGACTGCAGCCATGGCCACCGTGAGAAACCAGCAGAGAAATACTTCTGTTGTTGTTTCTTGTTTTCGTGCCACCAACTCGTGCCACCAACTGGATACCTGCGTAATCTGAGATACGCACTGCTGTTCGAGCCCCCACCCTTACATAACCTAAAAACCCTAAGCACGTGTTGCTGTCGCTGCTCAATCATAATTTTATCAAGTTGAAATTTGTATCTTAATATTATTTAAAATTTTAATTCATAATTTTCTTTCACTTTTAATAGTTTTGCAGTTAAATTCAAAAGTTATTAATTTATTTAACGAAATGATCTATAAATATTTAAAGAATTTGTTTTTAATAGAGAAATTTATAGAAAGTCTAAGCTTAAATTCTTTAATCAATTTATTTAATATTGGTTTAGTTGATTTTACCTTGGTATATTTGAAAGTTTGTTAATTTAATTGTTGAATTGATTTTATTCAGGTTGATAATTCATTTCTATATTAGATTTGGAGTATTTATTTTCCTTATTTTATTATTATTATTATTTCTGTAAGTTGGGAAATCTCAGGATTTGGGGGTTATAAGTAAGCTTTTATTTCATGTTTAATTTTATATTTTATAATCTCCCAAATAAAACCCACCGTTACACGACTTTATTCTTGGAGAACTTCACATCATGGCGTATAACTCGGCTTAGATTTAAATTTTTTTGTTAACTCATTAAAAGTATCTCAATATATCCTCCAAACCTAAAACTATTTGTCTGCTCAGTTTTTTTTAGCCCTGGAAAACTATCTCCTTTTCACACTCAAGAAACTAGTCTAGCCCCTTGAAAAAACCACTTGGGAACACACGAAGATATATATTTACATACATGTGAATAATGTGGAAAAGGTTTCTATAGGTTAGATTGTTTAAAAAAACATAATAAGACGCATAAAACTGCAAATAAAGCCAAAAAAAATTATTAATAATATTACTATTTATATTTTTATCGATAAATTATGTTCAATCATATGCAATAATAATATTTTTATAATTTTTAGTAAAAATATAATTTAAAGTATTATATAAGTAAGTATAAAGAATTATTTAAAAAAATACATATCATTTATTATCATCATATAATATAATTATATTTACATATTAATATTTATATATCTATGTATACTAGGGGGGTACCCCCCTGCTCACTCCGCTCGCCAACCCCCGTAAAGGGGTGATTTATGATGGACCCCCTGTTGTCATATTTCATGTATATCTTATTAATCATAGATCACATTATATTATTTTAAATAATATTTTTTTTATATATAAAAAAAATTAATAATTTACTTTCTTATTTTTTAAATCATTTTATTATAAATATTTTTTACATATATGTTATATATTGCTTATATGTTGTACATTAACTAAAAATATATTATATATTTTCAATATCTAATACTTATTTAATCTACTTTATAATATACTCAATTTTATTTTTAAAAATTTAATTTTACATATAATTGTTTATCTATACAAAAGACAAGACATATAGTCTTGAGTAACGACTTTCCACACCACCTTGTATTTCAAACTTTATGATGAATTGCATTTATTTATTGAATTTAATTTTATAATTTCATTCAAATTTTAAATATAATTTTTAATTTATTTAATGCATTTTAATTTTGTGAAATATGGAGGTACAGTTATGGTGCGTTAGATTTTTTGATTAGTGAAAACCCTCGCCAGATGCCCTAAAAACCACTTTGTTTTGTTGTTATATCATATCATGTTATATTTTTATAATATAATTCATTTTATGTATTGTATATGAATAAAAATATTGATATTATATAAAATATAAATAAAAAAATAACTTATTAATGAAATGATATTAATAATCAAAGTTATAATAAAATTTTTAAATAATTACTTTTGATAAAAATTTTGTCAATATTATTATTGATATATCATAATGTTTATTCATGTCTTAAGATTCATAGGATTATTTTAGTATAATTCTTTTTTGATATCTTTTTGACTTAATTTACATTTTATAAGATATATCAACAATTTTTTACTAAAATTTAAAAATCTTTTTATTTAAATATTAAAAAATGAGTGACGTAATCATTAGTAATATTTATAAGATCATTAAATCATTATATTATTCTAATTATTTTAATTTGTATATATAAATATATATATATATATATATATATATATATATATATATATATATATATATATATATATATATATATATAATAGTTTTGAAATATTAGATTTATTTTGTACAATACTTACTTTTATAATTTTTTAATCCTGTATATTTTCTTAATAAAATTAGCTAATCTTAATAAATGTCGAGAGTAAATTTCATGATTTTGATTAAGATAATAGTGATTTTGATTAATATAAAATTTTTATAAATTTAGTATAATAATAGATATATCTAACTAAAATGTTTAACATTTTATATAATTAATAAATGAATCTTAAATCATAAATGTAATTAATAGTTTCAATTATAATTATTTTAATATAATAATTGATATATAATAATGTTTATTTGAATCTTTTAAGATTTAGAGGATTATTTTGTTATAATTTTTATTTGATATGTTTTGACTTATTTTTATATTTTATAAGATACATCATAATTTTTTCAGTATGATTTTTAAATATTTTTAATAAAATGTTAAACATTTCATATAAGTATTTAACTAAATATTAACAAAATACATCATTAATAGTTTTAATATATAATAATTGAACAATTTTAATTATTTATTCAATACTTAATTTAAATATATTATAAAATTAGCTGCTAAATTTTTTATATAATAATTATATATTATAGTACATCATAAAATTTTTTTAAGAATATTGATTATTCTTAATAAATATTTTGATCATTTATCATGATCTTGTTTAATATAATATTCAGCTATGGGTTCCCGTAATTCTATTTTATATTCTATAATTTTATTCGCGTAATATTTATAATATTCTGGTACTTATTTCCAATTATTGAATTCGAGTTTTTCATCATTTTCACCGATATAAGAATTTATCATATTATTTAAAACTCAAATTTCAGTATTATCTAAATTATCATCATCAAGATTTTCTAAATAATATTCAAATTCTTTCTCATAACTTAAATGATCTTCAATTTGATTATTTAAATCATCCATAATTTCTTGATCATTAAGAGCAGGTCGTATATCTCTGTCCTTTTCTAATAAAAGAATTAATTTTTTTGCAAAAACTAATAATTGTAGCAAAAAATAAGGAGATAGCCCCATCTCGTATAATAAAAAGCAAGATTTTCTTTGATGAGGAAAAATCATTTTTATCGATTCGTTTTGAAGAAAACCTTGAAAAACTGAATTGTCCATCCTAACCTCTATTTTTTAAGTTTTTCAAGGTTTTCTTCAAAACGAATCGATAAAAATGATTTTTCCTCATCAAAGAAAATCTTGCTTTTTATTATACGAGATGGGGCTATCTCCTTATTTTTTGCTACAATTATTAATTTTTGTGAAAAAATCAATTATTTGATTAGAAAAGGACAGATATACTCCACCTCCTCTTAATATTATTTATTTCAACATGATCTCCATCTAGTGGATTCTATTCCATTTTTTTTGTATTATTGATTCTAAAATACCTTTAAAACTAATTTAATTTTTTGTAAATATTTAATTAAATTGAATTAATTAATTAGTTTTCATTTAAACTAGAAATATAAACGTTTCCTGTCAATAATAAAAATTAACTAAATAATAAAACAATTAAAAAAAATTAAAATACTAAAATAATAAACTTAACCCTTTGAGGGGCAGTGGTACGTATTTGTCCCACCTATTTGGTTTTGGATTTTTCCGTATTTCTAAAACGTATATGCCTTTTTAAGACATCTATAAGACTTTTTGAACTCTTGAATACCTGATTTATTAGATTTTATAGAGAAATTGCAATTATTCATTAAGTATTTGTTATAAACAATTAATCTCAAAAAACCCGTTTTTTTACAGAAAAATGTGCCCCTCAAAGGGTTAAATTGTAATGTTCATAAGATAAGATATATGTTAAAATAAATATTTTTAATTATAATTTTTGTTAATTTATAATAAAATTATTGTTCTAATATTTATTTCCGATCTATATTTATTATTTAATTTTTATTTTCTAATTCATTTTGAATCTTAGAGCAAATACTACTGGAGGAAGCACGTTTATGGAAAGAGTGTTGACGAACGAGCAAGAGACAGAGAGACAGTTTGGGTATATATATATATATATTATATAGTTATATTGAAAAATTTATCATATATATATATATATATATATATATATATATATATATATATGGGACATTTCACACCGACTGGAAGAGCAAAAAAATAAAAATCGCTGAAACTCTGAGAATATATTCTGTTTGTTACCCAAAAATGTATAGATCCTTGAAATTTGAAAATTTTTCAAAATTTTTGTAAAACTCTTAACTTTATCATTTTTTTCCTAAAAATCCTGATGTTTTAGAGGAAAATTCATAAGAATGCTTCTTGTTGTAAATAAAGAGGAGAATTAGCATAATTTTTTACAGACTTGAATTATGAAGTTTTCTATTGTTTCTTATATCTATTATATGGTAATTGAAATTACTCATTGTTCGCCACTTCAGGAATTGCTTTTTGCGGGCTTATTCTCTTCCATTTTACATAAAATTTGTAATAAATTTTTGATCATGTAAGTCAGAGCCATCAATAAGGAGTTATGACAGTTTAAAATATATATTTTCATGTATGATTTATTTTTCATATTGAATATAACTATATATTTTCATGTATGATTTATTTTTCATATTGAATATAACTATATATTTTCATGTGTGATTTTTTTTTCATATTAAAAATAAATCATACATAAAAATGTATATTTTAAACTGTCATAACTCCTTATTGATAGCTCTGACTTACGTAATCAAAAATTTATTTTAAAGTTCATGTAAAATAGAAAAAAGTAAGCCCGCAAAAAGTGATTCTGAAGTGGCGAACAGTGAGTAATTTCAATTACCATGTAATAGATATGAGAAACAATAGAAAACTTCAAAATTCAGCTCTGTAAAAAATTATGCTAATTCTCCTCTTTATTTACAACAAGAAATATTCTTATAAATTTTCCTCTAAAATATCAGGATTTTCAGAAAAAAATTTTGAAAAATTTTCAAATTTCAAGGATTTATAGCTGTTGATACTTACAATCTAGATCCTTAAAAATTTTTTAACATATTTTGGGTAAGAAACAGAATATATTCTCAGAGTTTCAGCAATTTTTATTTTTTTGCTCTTCCAGTTGGTGTGAAATTACCCATATATATATATATATATATTTAAATAAATTTTAGAAAAAAAATTATTGATATATATATATATATATATATATATATATATATATATATATACTTAAAATGTAAAATTAAGTAAAAAAGATATTCAACAGGAATTATAAAAAAATAGTCGAACAAATCTTAAGAATGAGATAGATGTTTTGAAGATGCTTCTCCATTCTTCATCTTTACTAATTGTTTTGTCTTAGCTGCCTCATAAAATGAATTACATATCACATCGTCAACAGTTTACAAAGCTTCAAAAGATGTGACTCCTTAAACACATAATAGTAATAACCTAATAAAATAACGTTATCTATCTTCCGAACTTTGCAAGTACATTCTACTAAGTATTGGTTTTCTTTTTTTTCTTTCATTCTACTTTTTCAGTTTTTCATCAAATGTATAAAAATTTGGTATTTCAGAATACAAGTAATTTCATGCTTCAAAATCTTCTCTATTCAATTCAAAATATGCTGTTAATGTTGTTCCCACATTTTTTTGCATGATCATTTCTTCTTTTACTTCTTTGAAAAATACGTTTTGTTGATTTTTTTCATGAACGCTTAGACGTTTTATAGTATGTGAAATAACATGTAAAGGATATTCTAATAATCTGTGCATTGCTTCGGGTGGACATAAATATCATGTATTAATACGATTGTTGGATTTCGTCATATTCATATTCAACATTTTGACGATTGTCATTTTGAAAAGTGTCTTTATTTTCTGATTGAAAATCAACATTTACTTTGTGTATTTTAATGCATGCACAATCACGACCTTTATAACAGTATTTAATTAAATATTTAATGCATTGTGCAGTGGAACATACTTCTACGCTTATGTGTGCATTAAATTCCAATAATAAGTAAGGATTACAAGGAACAACAAATCCATTATTTGCAACTCTTTCTGTAAATTTATTTTTGAAAATTATTTTGACGCAATCATTTTTACGTTTGTATAGTGGGTATCCATTTGATTTAAATGTTGTTGTATTATTAAAATTTTTTTTTCAAATTTTTAGTGCATTGCTTCGTATTTTTATCCATACACGGACAATTTATATTCTTCATACCACAGGGATCGTGTATCATGAATTGTTTAACAATACTATATAGTTTTGGGTAAATATCTCTATTTGGGATTTCTGCACTTATTATTTTATCAACTTTTTCGGAAATATCATATTTATCATTTTTATCTAAGAATAACAACATATGGGACGTTTCACGTCAACTCACCGAACAAAAAAACAGAATTCGTCGAAAATCTGTGAAAATGTTCTATTTGATACCCAAAATATACAAAAAAAATTTTAGAGGTCCAGGTCAAAGGGGTCAGGATTTAAACGTGATGAAATTTTTCGAATTTTCCAAATTTTTTGCTAAATAAATATTTTAATGAATTTTTTCCTCAAAAACCATCAATTTTTCGTTAAAACTTAATAGAATACTTTTTCTTGAAAATTAGATGTAGAATTTACCTGAATTTTTGCAAATTATAATATACTGATTTTTATGCTTACTGGATCGATTTAAACATACTATTTAGTATATCTAAAAATCGAGCAGGTTAAATTGGCTTTTTAAGGTCTTATTTTTTTTGTTTTTTTATAAGGAAAAAATATACGAAGCCTCCAGCTGGGCAGCCTTCTCAAAGTTACTTAATTCTGCAAAAAAGTCTGAATAAATCGTTATTTTTGATCAATGATGAGATTCGTGATTTTTTTTCTGAAAAAGTATTGATTTTTGGGACAAATGTATAAAAATGTTTTTTATTGGAAATTGTATGTAAAATGTATGTAAATTTTTGTAAACCATTATTTGCTAAACATCACAAATTATAAATGAAATTTTGAAATTTTTAAATTTATTTTTCGTTAAATTTTTAGTATATATGGTTGATAATGTCTTAAATTACAATTTGTAAAAATATGTTTATATTCTACACATGATTTCCAATAAAAAACATTTTTATACATTTGTCCCAAAAATCAATACTTTTTCAGAAAAAAAATCACGAATCTCATCATTGATCAAAAATAACGATTTTTTCAGACATTTTGGCACAATTAAGTAACTTTGAGAAGGCTGCCCAACTGGAGGCTTTGTATATTTTTTCCTCATAAGAAAACAAAAAAAATAAGACCTCAAAAAGCCAATTTAACCTGCTCGATTTTTAGATATGCTAAATAGTATGTTTAAATCGATCAAGTAAGCATAAAAATCAGTATATTATAATTTGCAAAAATTCAGGTGAATTCTACATCTAATTTCCAAGAAAAAGTATTCTATTAAGTTTTAACGAAAAATTGATAGTTTTTGAGGAAAAAATTCATTAAAATATTTATTTAGCAAAAAATTTGGAAAATTCGAAAAATTCCATCACGTTTAAATCCTGACCCTTTTGACCTGGACCTCTAAAATTTTTTTTGTATATTTTGGGTATCAAATAGAACATTTTCATAGATTTTCGACGAATTCTATTTTTTTGTTAGGTGAGTTGACGTGAAACGTCCCATATGCATATGCGGTAATCCTCGTTTTTGAAATTCAATTACATAACTATATGCAATACATTTTTCTAATATTTCCTTTTTTATTACTGAATTTTTGAATTCTTCTACTTTTTGATAAAATACTTTTGTTATAATATCTGGTCTATCGATTGCATTTTTATAAATTTCTAAGTTTTCAGTTACTTCTTTCCAATGTGGGTTACAGGTCATAATTACAAAAAGGTCAGGTTTACTATGATGATTTACAAGTATCATCGAGTCAAAGTAATTTTGTTTTAAAAATCTTGGACTTTCTGTAAAGTTTGATGGTAATATGACCATTTTTCCAATTTTTGAAGAGTCTAATTCTTTTTTGTTATGTAAATAGTCCATAGCACCTTTGTAACAATCACCTCTAAATACGTTTCGGTTTTTTCGTATGAAATGTAATCTGGAGGTTTCAACTTTTACAAACGCATCAACAATGAACTGTTGAGATCATTTTCCCAAATTAAAGTATGGATTAAATTTATTTCTAACACTAAATCTATAAATATAAAACTGCAAATTTTAAATATTAGATTTTCCAAATTTACTTTTCATATTTGGCATTCATCCAAAACCACCATTACGATGAATAAGCGGATATGTCATAGGATCTGTATGTTTACTAATTTTCGGTATACTAATTGGTTTATCATACTTAGAGTAAATGACAATATCACGTTCAATAGGAGGGAGATCGTCTTCTCCAACATATACTATTGCAACTTTATTACAGGTAGATAGATTATATCTATTTTTATCCAAATTATTATTGCAGACAATAGACGTAGTAACAGTTCTTGGAGGACAATTGATTTTTGCACATCGTTTTAGTTCTTCTTTTACTTCATGCATCATTTTATAGGCTTTAGTATAAGAGTTAATGTCTCTTATCAAGTTATCTAAATGTTTTAATAATGTTAAATTTGTATTAAACTTATTCCATTCAATCGTTGCCATTTTATTATCTAAAATATATAATTGTTCATATTTACGTGCTTCATCTTTATTAGGATGTAACGCATATAAATTATGGAAAATTTGTCCAGATATTCTCATAATTTGCGGTCCTTTATCCGGCAATGTATCAAAATTGGCACCAAAACTTGCAAATGCTAAAGTATTATTGTACAACATAACATTTCGTCGAAAATCAATACTTTCTTCCGTTAATTCAGTTGCTAAAAACTTTAATTGTTCTGGGTAAGGAGAATTTTTTAACAATTCTACTTTACTTTTATGACAACAATTAGAAAAATCGTTACTTTTAGTATATTAGAAAGCAAAATGTTTCGCATCACAATTAACACATGCATTTGTCATAGGACCAATGTAATTTTCAGATATGAGATTTTCATCGAAATATATATTTGTTATACAACCAATCAGTTTCAAATTAATTTTTTCAGTTAAAATTTTTTCATTTAATTTTTTAAATTTTTTTCTACTTTGCTCTTTATTGTTTTATCAATAACTTTGTCCAATGCAATATTATGATTGTTATTATAATTGTTATTATAGTAATTTTCATTATAATTTTTATTGTCTTCAATTTTTAATCACTTACACTTTATAAATAATGTATTTAATTGATAAGAATCATATTTATATTTTCGCTTTTTTTAATCTATTGGTTTATTTATTGTAGTATTATTAATATGATTATTGTCATCAATTTCTCTTTGTTTACACCTTGTGCGTGATCCTTTTAATTGGTAACAATCATTTTTTACTTGTATTCTGTTAATAATATCCGCATTTTTCAATTTTTGATTTTTAATTCGTACCATTCTCTTATATTCATTATATTGTTCATTAATAAATTTTCTATAAGTTTGTTTTTTGTGTTATTTTTCTTCTTTATGAAATTTTTTAAATTTATTAGTATCTCTATCGTATCTCTATTATTAGATTATTATTGTATAGTATTATTAGTATATCTATTAGTATCTCAATCAATTTTATTTTTGATATCTTAATATGTTCAATTTTTTTATATTCATTTGGTTGTTCTTCTCCCATTTTTATGTAAGCTTTTTTCTTACGTGAAGCTTCATTTGCACGTATTTGTTCCATTTTATTAGTACCTTTTTTTATCTTTAATTTCATTTTTGTTATTTTAGTATTTTCTAATTTTTCTTCATATTTTTTCAGTTGTTTTTCTTTAATTTCTATATAAGCTTTTTTCTTACGTAAAGCTTCTTGAACACGTCTTAGTTCTAATTTATCAGTACTCATTTTTTCCTTGAATTGCAATTTTGTTATCTTAGTATTTTTCAATTCCTGTTTATATTTATTTGGTTGTCCTTTTTTCATTTTCATATAAGCTTTTTTTCACATAAAGCTTCTTGAACACGTCTTAGTTCTGATTTATCATTACTTCTTTTTTCTTGCATTTTCATAATAATTTTTTTTTCTAAATTTCCTGTATATTTATGTGATTGTTTTGTTACCATTTCCCTATCAAGTCCTGTCACAAATAGAGCTTCTTTATCATCAATTTTTCTCTATTCTTTTTTTTCCCCTCATTTAATTTAATCTCAACAGTCCCAATTCTACTATCGTTATAATTTAAGTGGATATCATCGATTTCCATTATATCATTATCTAGTTTAGAAAAATTTGTATCTGAAATGTCATTGTCAATTTCCATCAAAATTGTTTCATGATTCAAATTCTTTTGTTTACGATTTATTTCCATGATCTTTTTTTGTTCTGCCAATAAATGCATTTGTGAGTTCTTTTCTAATAGTTCAAGCTCGGCGAAATCTAAATTTAATGGTGTTTGATTTAGATGTTGTTCATGCCAAAAACTACTCATTATCGTGTTCGGTGGATTATCGTAATTAATATTTGCATTATTATAATTTTGTAAAACTGGAAACATTCTTATTTGTTGTGTTTCAAAAATTTTTGATAAATGTGATTGCATTTGAGAAACATCATATCTAAAACAACATGGACATAAATTATAAAGTATTGCAACAGCAAAAGCAATTACAAAAACGCCACTATCATAATTATTTGTTTGTGATTGTACTGTTTTGAATACCATGCTCAATTCTGATATGTTTGGAAATAATCTGTTTACATAAATCTTATGCTCATCTTGTAGATATTTAAGATTCAAACTGTTATATATATGAATTTTCTTATTATTATAATACATACAAATCCAGTGACCTTTTTCTAAATTTTCGGAAAATAATAATTGTATAAATTGAAGGCTCGGATGCAATAAGGACATTTAAGCTCGGAGCACGTAAAACTGAAGTCACTTGGTAGTAAAAATTTCATTTTCTTCAAATAAATTTAAAAAAATTTGACGTTGTAAAACTCATCATCCCGCATCTTTTCTATATTAACAGTTTTTTATAAAATTTTTATTTTTAAAGAAAAAAATTAATAACAAGAAAATTTTTTACATTAAATTTCAATCTTTTTTTTGAACTTAAATCATTGTAATTCGAGTGAATATTAACCGATTTCGCTGAAATTTGAAATATATTTTCTAAATATCATAGCGAAACTTATGATAATGATAAAAAATGTTAATTCTCAAATAGTTAGGCGCAATTATTTATTAATTAATAGAAATTACAAATTGTGCATTTATAATGTTCTTGAGAAAAAAGAATTGAGGGAACTTTCAAGTACAAGAAACTTGTAGCGAGAAAGTTTTTGGTTTTTGTATAGAGAAGATTTGTGGAAAGTTTCAAATCGATTGATAAATAATTAAAAAAGATATAACAACAACTACAAGTAGCGCGCATGCGATCGAGCGCTGCAATTTTCTTATAAGTTAGATTCTTAGTGAATATTACGTCAACTGAATGACTCTTAGTAATATTATTTGGAAAAAGCGATAATACAAATATAACAACATGATATTTATTAAAAGTAAATCTACATATAAATGAACAAACAAATAAATAAATAAACAAAAATCTGTAATGTAATTATGTTTAATACTGATTTTTTGATTGTTTCAAAGGATTTCTTTTTTATTTTGTCTCTTAAAACCTTTTTTTCTTTCGCATTAGTAATATGAGTTTTCTAAAAACATAAAATGTACTATTTTTAAACAATATAATGTTGGGATTTATATTTATAAAAGTAAACATATATGCGTGTGTACGTTCACTCTTCTTCTATATAAACATCATTATGAATTTTGTTTGTATAAATATATGTATATATATATATATATATATATATATATATATATATATATATATATATATATATATAGATTTAGGAAAGTGCTGCGGTCTTAACATATAGGAATATTTAGCTACCAGTCTTCATTTGTTTAACGATTAGACTTGTGAAATTGTACAGCACGAGGAATGAAATTTATTTTATACTTATAATGGAATCAAAAAACGGTTGGAAAAGAACGATGTCTCGTTTCTTGTTCCTATCTGACCGTTTTTTGATTCCATTATTCCTCGTGCCGTACAATTTTACAAGTCTAAACGTTAAACGAAAAAAGACTGGTAGCAAAATATTCCCATATGTGAAGACCACAGCACTTGCCTAAATCGTATATATTAGTTATATATGTCCTTTGGCCATATTCAGGTGGAATATGAATCGAGGACAATGTTTGTCGCTTGAGCTGAAATTGCCGAGGGCGCGCGAAGCGCGCCCGAGGTAGATTTCTGCTCAAGCGGCAAACATTGTTCGAGATTCAGATTCCACCTGAATAAATGGCCAAAGGACATAGATGATTTTATGTCCGAAGTAGGCCGTATGAGGAAATATAACTTATTAGTTGAAAATATTAATCTTTTTTTGAATACTTTTAAAATTAAATTTTAGTTCTATTGATTTTTTCTTTTGTTTCTTAGATTGACATTTTGTAATGAGTATAGCTGCTGTCGAAGCGCGAGTCATTTTTTTTTCACTAACCTACGTTCAATATGATTGCTCTTTGACATATTGAACGAAACATAGTAGGATCGGTGATGCCATATTGATTTCTCCTGAGACATATTGAGACTCAATATGTCTCAGGAAGACATATAATTCTTGCAATAAGTCGAGGAGCGCGTCTGAGACATATGGGATGCCAATACAAATTTAGCATCCTCTTTACATACTGACACGAATACGGCCTACGAGGACATAAATATATATATATATATATATATATATATATATATATATATATATATCATACGAACAAAATTCATAATTATGTTTATATAGAAGAAGAGTGAACGTACACACGCATACATGTTTACTTTTATAAATATAAATCCCAACATTATATTATTTAAAAATATTACATTTTATGTTTTTAGAAAACTCATATTACTAATGCGAAAGAAAAAAAGATTTTAAGAGACAAAATAAAAAAGAAAACCTTTGAAACAATCAAAAAATCAGTATTAAACAAAAATCTGTAATGTAATTATTTAATTATTAAATAATTATATTACAGATTTTTGTTTACTTATTAATTTGTTTGTTCATTTATGTTTATTTACTTTTGATAAATATCATATTGTTATATTTGTATTATTGCTTTTTCCAAATAATATTACCAAGAGTCATTCTGTTGACGTAATATTCATTGAGAATCTAACTCATAAGAAAATTGCAGCGCTCGACGCATGCGCACTACTTGTAAATGTAGTTATATCTTTTTTAATTATTTATTGATCGATTTGCAACTTTCCACAAAACTTCTTTATACAAAAACCAAAAATTTTCTCGCTACAAGTTTCTTGTACCTGAAAGTTCCCTCGATCCTTTTTCTCGAGAACATTATAAACGCACAATTTGTAATTTATATTAATTAATAAACAATTGCGACTAACTATTTGAGAATTAACATTTTCTATCATTATCATAAGTTTCGCTATGATATTTAGAAAATATATTTCAAATTTCAGCGGAATCGGTTAATATTTACTCGAATCACAACGATTTAAGTTTAAAAAAGTATTGAAAGGCTATAGGCGGGTTACCATAGTGAAATTGCCCCCTCTTCGAATCCTCATGGCTCATATACCATTCGATGAAGGTTGAAAAAAACTCCCACCCACCAATTTTCAGCCCCCTAACCCTTGCGCATGCGCAGTAAAGTCAAAATAGGGGTTTTTTCGACTTTATTTTATTTTGACGCCCCTTTACATGGAAGACTCTTGCAAAAATATATAAGGGTAGGTTATTGTTTGGCAATTAACCAACAATTTTTGCAGATTATACAACCTCAAATATCAACCTTAAAATTGATATTTAAGATTTAAATCGTTATTTTAACACCCTTGCTATCAAGGTGCCAGATTTGGAATTGATTTTTTAAATTTATTTTTACCCGTTATTAACGATAGTTATATTGGCTAAAGAAAAAAAATGGTGCGCCACCCTGATTTTCTCAAAAAACCGATATATTTGCACTTTTTTCGTATTTCTTGTAGGTTATGTTACAATCTAAGAGTCCAAACAAAGATTTTTGGTGTATTTTATTCCGCTCTTTACGACGGTAATATTAGTTTTTGGGATAAAAGGCATTTGACCCTTATTTTATGCAAAAAATCAACTTTTTTGCACTTTTTCATATTTTTTATAGGTTATGTTATAAGTTAAGAGCTTGAATAACTTTTTTTCTGCGTATTTGTTTTTTGCTCGTTATAATCGTGCTATTACTTTCAAGAAAAAGTAGTTTGCAACCCTGATTATCGAGAAAAACCGATATTTACAGTCCGTGCTAAAAGTTGAGAGCTGGAATAACGATTTTATTTGTAATTTTCTCTGCTTGTCATGGTAGTATCAGTTTAATAAGGGTTTCTAATATAATACGTTCAAATATTGTCGCACAATCTGATTTCTACAATTGTTTGACGTTATGATCAGGTTGCAGTATATTCTGAGGGGTTAGAATTATATTTTACTTAGTGTTTTTCATGTTTTCGATGATTTTATACATATATATATAGGTTATATATATATATATACATATATATATATATATATATATATATATATATATATATATATATATATATATATATATATATATATATAAGTAGGTTATATATATAGGTTAATCTTATATACATAGGTTCGAATCAATAAACGTATTTAAATGTCTTTTTTTCTTATCATAAGAGAGAAAAAGACAGAATAAGGTTTAAGTAACAACCGATACTCAAGTAACGTTTATAAATGCGTTACTTTAGTGATCTCATTGAAAACTGGGCTAAATTCATAGTATTATATATATATATCTCTCTATATTATATAGACGTAAGGAAATTTTCTACGACCAAGCTCCTCCCCTTCTCTTCTTTTCCTCATCCTCTTACCTAATTTTAATCCTCTTTTTTTTCCCTTATTTTTTACGTTATTTTACGTTATTTGTTCCTCTTCCTTTTCTTTTCCTTTTCCCTTCCTCTCCTCTTCTTTTTCTCTTCTTTTGAGTTTCCTCATGCCTTCATTTTCTCTTCCTTTTCTCTTCCTCAAAAAATCCATCACTTTTTTCCGTTATTTTTACGTTATTTTAGGTCATTTTTGCTCCTCCTCAGGTAAATCCTCAAATTTTACCTTTTTTTTGTGTTATTTTACGTTATTTTACGTTTTGGTTACTCTTCCTTAGCTGCTCCTTAGCTCATCCCCTTTGATCCTCAATTTCATTCAAATCCTATTATTTAAAAAGCTTCTTGCTAATTTTTATTGTTTGCACCTACTGCTTTTACTTTAAATATATAGAACAAACATATTAAGTTAATAATTTTTATGATAAATTTTATAAAATTTTATACAATTATTGTTTAAAAGAATAAATGACATCAAACATGGTAAAATGGAAATTTTGCAAGCCTCCTGTGCGTAAGCGCGCCAACCTCCACTACTAAGTAAAACTGTAAAACATATTAATCCAGTGAAATTATTTTAAATTCAAAATGTTCTATTATTTTTAATAAAACATTTATTTCCATATTTCAATTTTCTCATTAGTTTCATTATCATACTGAGAATTGATTTTTCTTTTAACATTATAATTTTTATATTTTAAATTAGATAAATGTTTTTTAATATTTCCATTATTACTTTGAATTATTTCATAATGGGTATTTAATGAATCAAGTGTACCACTTGTAACGTGGATAACAAATTACACGTATACTATGATATAGTATACGCATATATCCATCTTCGTTGTGAGGTGCACAGAAGGGCGATTCAATCTGTGCTACATATGCAACGTAACGCGACGTTAGTTGTGAGCGAGAGAATAAATGCGCGCGCATTACGTACGCGTGATAGCACAACGTAGATTTTTATGCTTGATGTGCGAGTATAAGAGTGAGACGGAGAGAGTCTGTGCTAGTGGCTTAGATGGAAGGAGAGCGCGCACAAGACATGACGGGTAGGTAAAAGCAAGAGAGGAAAGTGAACGCGTCGTTTTATCTGGGTTAGACTGCTCTCTCTCTCTTGTTTAGTTTTCTATTCCTGCTCCTCTGCTACCATTACTGTTACTGCTGTTTGTCTGCGGAAATCGCACAATCACACGCTGGTGAGTAAATGAAAGATTAAAAAAAAAAAGAAAGAGAGAGAAAGAAATAGAAGGTGGTGGTAGTATTATCTTATTTGGTTTCCTTAGCAGACAAATTTTGCACGAGGATATTATCATGGTGATGCTAACGGTCGGTGACAGCAGCACAGTTTAGCCTGACTCCATGTAAAGTTCATTATCTATTTCTATATGCGAAATAGCACAAAGCAAAAAAAATGACAAGTCATAAGACTTTTAGATTACCTTTAAATTTAAATACAATTGAAAATGCATTTTTAGAATTAGAATCAGATAAAAAAAAATTAAGAGAAGTTAATATAATAATATGGGACGAAGCATCAATGATTCCAAAAAAAGCATTAGAAATAGTTAATAATACATTAAAAGATGTTTGCAATAATAATTTTCTTTTTGGTGGAAAATTAATTATTTTAGGTGGTGATTTTCGACAAATTTTACCAGTTGTTAAACATGGAAATAGAAATTCAATCATAGAAGAAACAATAAAAAGTTCATATTTATGGCAATTTTTTAATATATTAAAATTAACAAAAAATATTCAATCTAAAAATGAAAAATTTGATTCATTTCTATTAGAAATTGGTGATGGTAAAATAAACCCTTTCATAATTCCAAACAAATTACAAACTAACGATGTTTGTTCTAAAATTTATTCTAATATTAATAAAAATTGTTGCGGAGAAAAAATTATATTAGCTCCTCATAATGAAGATATTAATAATTTAAATAAAAAAGTATTAAATTTATTAAATGGAAAAACTGAAACATATTATAGTATTGATTACGCTACGCATAAAGGTGTTGATCAAATTGATGATAACATTTATTTGAATTATCAAATAGAATTTTCAAATAAAATTAAAGAAGGTTTACCACCTCATAAATTAACTTTAAAAGTTAATGCTATAGTAATGTTGTTAAGAAATTTGAGTATATCGGAAGGATTATGTAATGGTACACGATTGAAAATTATAAATTTATATAAACATAATATTGAAGCTGAAATAATAACAGGCGATAAAAGTGGAAATAAAGTTTTTATTCCAAAAATTACTTTAAATACAGGAAATAATTCTTCATTACCATTTATTCTTTACAGAAAACAATTTCCAATTATATTAGCATTTGCAATAACTATAAATAAATCACAAGGTCAAAGTTTCGATAATGTAGGCTTATTTATAAGAAGACCATTGTTTTCACATGGTCAATTATACGTTGCTTTGTCAAGATGTAAAAATTTTAATAATATTTATATTCAAAATAATTTAGATGATACATCAAAAATAGATAACATTGTTTGGACGGAAATTTTCAATAAATAATTTATTTAAATTTTTACCATTTTTATTAATTCATTTCATTTAATTTTAACGATTAATTGATTTTTAAATTTCATTTTGTTGTGTAAATTTAATTTACTTAAAAGGTATTTTATTTTTATTTTACTAAAATTAAAGATTTTTTTCTTTTATAAAACTTGTTTTAAATTAAATTGAAAGCTAAAACAGTTTCTGCATAACTGTCAAAAAGTAGTTAGTCGAAAAGATTGGAGTGGTAGCTGTTTCGTGAGCAACGCCACTCATAATGCGATTTTTGTCGATAAAAGCTAACAAATTTTTCACTGTGAAGATAAGTGCGTACGTAGGAAAAGCGATCAACAAAAGCCACTTCAGTGTCGGGTAGGCAGCTAAGTAAAGAGTAAGTAGACTCTTTCTCTTTCACATTAGAAAATTGAAATCAATGAAAATGTCAAATAAAGGAAAGGTGGACCCTTAAAAAGTAATTAATGTAAATTATTAAATGTGTTATGCTTATTATATTTTATTTTTTTTTAAATATAATGGAAACAAAATAAAATTAAACTTAAATAAAATTATAAATCCCCATAATATAAAATATAATTAAAATGTTTTTCAAGTTTTTTATAAAATTATTATTTAATGAAAATTAATATTTAAACTTAATATTAATAGGAAAAATGGATGCATTTCAATGCCCGTTTTGCAAAAATTCTTATTCTAAATCTGAATTTTTAAAAATACATATAAATAGAGTTCATATTAAAACTATAAGTTGTAAAACATGTGGCTTATTTATTAAAATTAAAAATAGAAGAAGACATGAAAGAACTCACGAACAAAAAAAGGAATTATGTATTTATTGTAAAAAAAATTTTAGTACAAAATCTAATTTAATGAGACATATATTAGCTAAGCATAGGAAACAAAAATTTATATGCTTTATTTGTAATAAAGAATTTTCAAGAAATGATCATTTAAAAAGGCATATAAAAAATCACGTAAATAATATTTTACTTGAAAATTCATAATTATAAAATTATTTTTTATAACATTAAAATATTTATTTGCAGTAAAAAAAAATTTGGTTTATAAATTAAAAATTATGATCAGTTTATATAATATAAAAACATTAAGAAAGGTATTATATTTTTTATAATATAAATTTATATTACAAAATTTTTTTAAATATATTTTTAAAAATTTAAATTTAATACTTTCATTTTTTAAATGTTATACACTATTAACTACAAATATAAATAATTAAAAAATAATTTATTTTTATACAAAATATATGTATGAATTATGTATATATAATTAATATTACATATAAAAATTCAAAGAAGTATTTTCCAGAAACATTATTTTTTATTTATAAAAGTAAGTAAAAAATTATATAAAATTTTATAAACAATTATATTAAATAATTTTTTTTAAATATTAACTACAATGAGATCTTAAAATGAATAAATTTATTAAAACTAATAATTAAATACAAAAGATGTTATTTTATTTTTCATTTAGTAAATAATATTATAGATTACAAAAAATTTTTGAAAAATAGAAAATTAAAATAAAAATGATTATTAGACAAAATTAATTTATTGTCCATTAAAAATCTAATAAATAAAATAACAAATATTAATACATCATTTTTTTACAGAATAAAAAATGGAATGGGATCCCAGGATAAATAAATTTATTAAAATTAATAGTAAAGAGGAAAGAGCAAATATAGAAAAAATTAATCAAGAAATTGATGATTTTTTGAAATTCGAAAAAAAATACAAACAATATTTACAAAAATTAGAACAAAACGATGAGAAAAATTCTAAATATATCAACAAAAAAAAGGATAATACATAAAAATTTTTCAAATTTCTGATTGCAAAATTTTTAGTCATAATAAAAATAGGTACAATTTTTATAATATTCTAAATTATAAATTTGAAAATTATAAAAATTTTTTAGATAATGTATAATAGTAAGTATAAGATATATTTTTTTATATATTCAAATATTAAATTTAATGTATATATATTATTTCTAATATTTTATATTTCAGCGAACATATTTAAAAGATGTTATTTTTTAATTTTAATATATAAATAAAAAAATTATTTTTTTTATTTATTTATTAAAAAAAATTACATTTTTTAAAAATGTGAGTGGAAATAGGCCTCCTGGGGAAACCACTAGAAAAAAACGCGCCTACATATATACCTCGGTATTTAAAAATACTAGGTGGTGTAGAAAATATATAAATTTATAATACAAACTTTATATATTTAATAATTTAGGTAAAAAAAAAAAAAATTATCAATGCTATAGACATTCATAAGATATTAGTATTTATGAAAATTGGTTTTATATAAACAAAAAAATTTTATTATTCAACATCATATAAATAAGGAAAACAAAAATAGGTTTGTAATAAATATTTAAATATATTTTCGAGTATAACTTAATATATTTTGATAATTATATTTTTTACAGTTAATAAAAATTAAAAAAAAAGATGATAGGGCAAGCAATATGCAAATAGAGATATTTCTCTATAGCTATTTTCTTTCTACTTCAACATTAATTTTATAAAAAAAAAATATTTTATGTCACAAAAGTTAAATTAAATAACGTAAATATAGCATACATAACATATAAAAATTCCAAGAAGTATTTTTCAAAAATATTTCTTATTTATAAAAGTAAGAAAAAAATTATATACAATTTTATAATTTATGTAATATATTTTTTTATAAATACAAATATATTAAATTTAATGTACATATTATTCTAATATTTTATATTTCAGGAATTCGAAAAAAATATATATACAATATTTACAAAAATTAGAACAAAAAGATAATAATTTTAAGTTTATTGACAAAAAAAAGGATAATACATAAAAATTTATCAATGCTATGGACATTAATAAGAAATTAATATTTATGAAAATTGGTTTTATAAACAATAAAAACTTTCATTATATAATATCATATAAATAAGGAAAACAAAAATAGGTTTGTAATAAATATTTAAATATATTTTTGAGAATAACTTAATATATTTTGATAATTATATTTTTTACAGTTAATAAAAATAAAAAAAAAGTAATGTAACTTAAATAACAAAACGGGGTTGGCGAGCGGAGCAGCAGGGGGTACTTCCCCTAGTATATATATATATATATATATATATATATATATATATATATATATATATATATATATATATATATATATATACAGTACCGGGCAATAATTCTGAGCAGGTTATCAAATTTTTGCTCCGACTTTGAAAAAGCGTATCTTCTTCAATTTTCATCGTAGAAAAAATTTAAAAAAGCATTCTAAAGTATTCTTTAAATGCTTTATTTTTAGCTCACTTACATTGTTTTAAAGATATTTAGAAAATAAATAATAGCTTTGGCAATTTTGAATTTTTTTTCATTTTTGCATTTTTCTTCAATCAGCTGCAGTTTTTTAAATAATTAAACTAGAAAAAATTCGAAAAAAGATTTGGAAAGAGCTTAAAAAATTTGCAGCTATTTTTACAAAAATTTTTTAATTATTTTTTGTCAAGTTTTAAGCATATAAAGTTATCGATCTAATACTTTTGCAGTTGTAAAAAACACTTCCATAGCAAGTAGAAAATAATCGCTGGTGAAGTAGTTATTTAATTTTAGTAGAAAATTACAACTATCCATTAATAATAATGAAAAATAATAAAGTATGAAACAACAAACAGATTTATTTTGCAAAAATTATATTATAGAAATCAAAAGTTTTGCACCAGCGATTATTTTCTATTTGCTATTGAAGTGTTTTTTACAACTACAAAAGTATTAGATCGATAACCTTATATGTTTAAAACTTAACAAAAAATAATTAATAATTTTTTGTAAAAATAGCTGCAAATAGCATTTTTTAAGCCCTTTCCAAATCTTTTTTCAAATTTTTTCTAACTTTATTATTTAAAAAACTACAGCTGATTGAAAAAAAAATGCAAAAATGAAAAAAATTTCGAAATTGTCAAAGCGATTATTTATTTTCTAAATATCGTTAAAACAATGTAAATAAGTTAAAAATAAAACATTCAAAGAATACTTCAAAATGCTTTTTTTAAATTTTTTCTCTGATGAAAATTAAAGAAGATACGCTTTTTCAAAATCGGAGCAAAAATTTGATAACCTGCTTAGAATTATTGCCTGGTACTGTATATATATCTATATAAAATCATCGAAAACATGAAAAACAATAGGTAAAATATAATTTCAACCCCTCAGAATATACTGCAACCTGATCATAACGTCAAACAATTGTAGAAATCAGATTGTGCGACAATATTTGAACGTATTATATTAGAAACCCTTATTAAACTGATACCACCATGACAAGCAGAGAAAATTACACATGAAATCGTTATTTCAGCTCTCAACTTTTAGCACGAACTATAAAAAAATCGTGAAAATATCGGTTTTTGTCGATATTCAGGGTTGCAAACTACTTTTTCTTGAAAGTAATAGCATGATTATAACGAGCAAAAAACAAATACGCAGAAAAAAAGTTATTCAAGCTCTTAACTTATAACATAACCTATAAAAAATATGAAAAAGTGCAAAAAAGTTGATTTTTTGCATAAAATAAGGGTCAAATGCCTTTTATCCTTAAAACAAATAGTACCGTCGTAAAGAGCGGAATAAAATACACCAAAAATCTTTATTTGGACTCTTAGATTGTAACATAACCTACAAGAAATACGAAAAAAGTGCAAATATATCGGTTTTTGGGAAAATCAGGTTGGCGCACCATTTTTTTTCTTTAGCTAATATAACTATCGTTAATAACGGGTAAAAATAAATTTAAAAAATCAATTCCAAATCTGGCACCTTAATAGCAAGGGTGTTAAAATAACGATTTAAATCTTAAATATCAATTTTAAGGTTAATATTTGAGGTTGTGTAATCTGCAAAAATTTTTGGTTGATTGCCAAACAATAACCTACCCTTATATATTTTTGCAAGAGTCTTTCATGTAAAGGGGCGTCAAAATAAAATAAAGTCGAAAAAACACTTATTTTGACTTTACTGCGCATGCGCAAGGGTTAGGGAGCTGAGAATTGGTGTGTGGGAGTTTTTTTTCAACCTCCATCGAATGGTACATGAGCCATGAGGATTCGAAGAGGGGGCAATTTCACTATGGTAACCCGCCTATAGCCTTTCAATACTTTTTTAAACTTAAATCGTTGTGATTCGAGTAAATATTAACCGATTCCGCTGAAATTGTTTTTAATTTTTTTCTTGAAAAATAAAAATTTTATAAAAAAATTGTTAATATAAAAAAGATGCGGCATGATGAGTTTTACAACGTCAAATTTTTTGAAATTTATTTGAAGAAAATGAAATTTTTACTACCAAGTGACTTCAGTTTTACGTGCTCCGAGCGTAAATGCCCTTATTGCATCCGGGCCTTCAATTCTCCATCGATCGGTACTGAATTAATCTATTCTGGTGTTTGAATTAGTAAAGTTGATTGCATGTTAAATGAGCTGCACTAGTTTAAAATATTATTAAATTCTAATATATCAATATCAGTTAACATCGAAGCAATGCCACTATACAATCCCTGTCCTTTAACAATCAAATTATCTTTCTCAGTCGAAACCATTATTGAAAATTGAAATTCTTTTTAGAATTTTAATTTATTTTTGATGAACTTTTTTCAAAGATATTCACAATAGAATTGCTTTCATACTATCTAATTTAATTTACTGCCTTTTTACTTTTAAAAGCTGAAAAATAATAGAAATTATGAAAAATGTTATGAATTCATTGTAATATGATAAAAAAATAAAATTTGTAAAAATAATATAATTATAAAAAATGGTTATTTTTAGCATTTATATATTTATATATAATTTGCTTTATTTGAATTAAATGTTAATAGAACTCTAGCAAAAATTATTACAGCTATATTAAAATTTTATATTCAGAATAGTTATTTTTTCATTTAAAAACGATATTTTTTTTTCAAACGAAATATGGAAGATAAGCATGTATCGTTTTATTCCTTGAATATCACGAATTAGAATATTGATTATTAGTAAGTTAAAAGTGTTATATATTATATAAATAATTCTACATTTAATCATTTTTAATTTTAGTAACAGGAAAAGCCGCACGAAAAGAGATTAACAATCACATTTTCTGCGAAATATTGCCCTTGAATCGAGTAGGTTAAATGTCAGTCTTACCAGGAGAGGCTATGAGCTTCGGGTCACAGATCTTGACGAAACTTTGGGATATATTTTTAGGTACCAAAATATGAGTAAAGCTAGAGCGGTACGGTCTAACGCTTCGAAAAACTGAAATTATAGACGTTTCCAGTCTTATTTGAAGAAAAATATAAAAAAAGCTTCTAATCGAAGTGTGAATAATCCAGTCTAGAAATGTCTTTAATAAATCAAAAGGGATTAAAATAAAAGTACAGAAAGCAAGCTTTAATTTGCCGTTTTCAGAATTAAAAAATAATAATTAGAACTAGAGATATGTTCGTTCAAAATTAAGAAGCAAGAAAGTACCAAAAATCACAAAATCACTGTCCTTTAGAATTTAGATGATTTTTGGTACTTTCTTGCTTCTTAATTTTGAACAAACATATCTCTAGTTCTAATTATTATTTTTTAATTCTGAAAACGGCAAATTAAAGCTTGCTTTCTGTACTTTTATTTTAATCCCTTTTGATTTATTAAAGACATTTCTAGACTGGATTATTCACACTTCGATTAGGAGCTTTTTTTATATTTTTCTTCAAATAAGACTGGAAACGTCTATAATTTCAGTTTTTCGAAGCGTTAGACCGTACCGCTCTGGCTTTCCTCATATTTTGGTACCTAAAAACATATCTCAAAGTTTCATCAAGATCTGTGACCCGAAGCTCATAGCCTCTCCTGGTTAGTATAAAAAAAAAGACACTAAGCAACGCAAATTCATGCTCTTAATTCATAATATAATAGTACCAACATTAGGCAAGTTATAGTACTAATTGAAATTATATCGTCACTTTTTTTTCTAATACTAGAAAATCCATGCGCGCAAACGCGCCCTATATCTAATCTAAATCTATAAATTTTTAATGATTGATTGTGGATATAATTTATTATTTTCTGTTTATTATTAAAAAATAATAGTTGCATATCTACTAATACCTGCATCAGTAAAGAAATTGATATTATATACTAATGTATCAGAGCAGTCTATACGCGATTAATTAAATTCATTCAATACATGAGACACGAAAAAATTCGAAAAAAATAAATCCCCATACAAAAGAAATATTATTACTTTATTCATTTTTTTATTATTATTTAAGAAAATTAAAGAAATAGTAAACTTTTATTATTATTTAGACTTCTTAAATCTTTAAAGCGCGCAAGCATTTTCAAAATTTAAGTAATTTAAACTATAACAAAATCAAAAGTTATTTTACAAAAATAGCTTTTTATATACATAATTTTTTATTAACCTTTAAATATCGTCTTTGATTTTCAAGATATATCATAAGTGAATTCCAAAATCGATCTCTGGACATAGTCATGTAAAATTGTCCATGATTAAAAACATGGGAACACAAAATTCTTAATAGCTAATGAATGAATTTATTTAAAAATTAATAATGTTTTTAACAATATAAAATTCATAAAATATATAAAAAATTAAATAGCTCAATTCTCAACGATTTGTATATCGTTCCTATTTTTAAAATATAAATGAAAATAAGAATTCTTCTAGTTTATATTTTCTTAATCATAGTATTATACTATTTTTCAAACAAAAGATTTTTATATTTTGTTTTGCAGAAAAACTGTTTATTCAAGGAATAATTCAATTTTAATTTTAAAATTAAATAAACAAACTTTAAAAAAACTTTTTAGGCAAGTTTATTATTGAATAGTATTGCTTTCTTTATAATATTTAATAATTATTTAAGCACCTTGGGCGGGAGTCACTTGATTATGTCGAGGGGTATTTGTAGGGAGAGGGGGATAGAAAAGTCGAGGCCGCGTCAGCGGCCGAGACTATTCTATTCCCCTCTCACTACAAATAATCCGAGACATATCAAGTGACTCTTGGCCATGGTGCATAAACAATTTTTCGGCTCTGGTGTCCGTATCCGGGGTTTCATCGTATAAGAAATTTCATTTTATTTTATTAATTTTTGTACATTATTTCATAAACTTAAAAAATTATTAATTACTTTGAACTATTAAAAATTACAAAAATTATTACTTAAAAATCATTGATTAATTATATTCCCATATGGAAAAAATTTTTGGATATAATTGTAAATAACTGTTAATAACTGTAAATAAATGTAAATAAATGTAAATAACTGTAAATAACTGTAGAAAAGTGTTAAAAAATGTGGGAATTGAGACATAAATAACAGTTATTTACAATTATTTACAATTATTTACTGTTATTTACACTTATTTACAGTTATTAATTGTTATTTACACTTATTAACTGTTATATACACTTATTTGCAGTTATTTATATTTATTTACAGTTATTTACATTTATTCACTTTTTTCACAATTATTTACAGTTATTTACGATTATTTATAGTTTTTTACAATCATTTGCAGTTATTTACATTTTCGAAAATTATCACAAATTTATTCAATAATTTTATATATAGGCGAAAATTTTTAAAAATGTGAATAACTGTAAATAATTGTAAAAAACTATGGAAAATTGTAAATAGTTGTAAATAATTATAAATAACTGTAAATAACTGTAAAAAACTGTAAATAACTGTAAATAACTATAAATAATTGTAAATAATTATTAATAACATTAAATTATCCACTAATTCAAAAATTTTTGAAAATGTAAATAACTGTAAATAATTATGAATAATTGTAAATAATTATAAAAAACTGTAAATAATTGTAAATAATTGTAAATAACTGTAAATAACAGTTAATAACAGTTAATAACAGTTAATAACTGTAAATAACTGTAAATAATAGTAATTAATAATAAATAATAGTAAATAATTGTAAATAACTATTATTTATGTCTCAATTCCTACATTTTTTAACAGTTATTTACAATTATTTACTATTATTTACAGTTTTTCACATAAATTATTTCCATATGGGTTAATATTACAATTGTTAAAAATATAAAGTGGTTTTTCTTTTTGTATTTTATTTGTTGAAGAATCAGTTGTTTTTTTTGACACTTTTTTTGATATATTTTATCATCACAATTATTATCACTTTCAATATCACTTATATAATTTTTATTTTTATCTAATAACGTGAACATATTTGAAAAATCCATTTTCATGTGTAGAACAGCCAGTACTAACAGCGAATGATTTCTGTTCTTACTGCTGATGTTATAGACACGTCAATACATGCATTTGTTTTCAAAAATGCATGACTCAATAGTTGGTGTGAATGAGAGCTTTGTTTTTCTCTATATTGTCGTTGTACTTATTAGTGTATGTGGGCGCTTTTGTATCTGCGCAGAGGGGAAATTCTAGCATTATCCCTCCTTTTTCTTTCTGTTGCACTTTTTCTGTAGCTTAAATCAATGGGTATCGGGCCTCCTCAACCTTTTCATGAGGATTATGGCCGAGGAGGAATGATTATAGTCAAGGAGCGAGTGATTATAGTCGGGGAGCGGTCCTCCGACGGAATCAATCTTTTTACATATTTAGCGTGCTCAATACATGAAAGCACGGTTACGGGCACCTCAGCCGAAAAATATATATATGTTTATTTAAATTTCAACTTTTAACAGTACTTCATACACAATTTTAACTAACTAAAGTTTTGAAATCAATCAAGAAATTGTCAAGTAATTTTGTATTTCATTGATTTTTTTAAATAATATAAAAATGATAAAATGCATATAAATAAAATGGTTTATTATCTTAAATTATTATTTATTAATGATATATATGATCCCTGTTATTATTATATGAATTAAAATTCTTATTGTTTGTATTTTAACTATGGTATTATACTATACTTTTGAAAAAAAATTTTCAAGCTGTCAATCTAGAAATATTTTAGATATTAAATTAAACTATCAAATAAGAACTATGCTCACCTTCGTATAATCGACGCAGCCTTAAATGCAATGTGTAGGCTGATTTAGCTCAAGAGATGCGAGTTCTTCCTTTAAGAGCTCGTAGCTTCAATGCAAGAGCTTACAGCTTTTACGGAAGAGCGTAGCAATTTTTCGGCATATTTTTTTTCGATTTTGGTCTATCAGTATTAACAAGTTCCGCTTCTTTAAATGTAAGAGCTATGTGCTCTTACAGAAGAGAGCCGTTCATTCACATAGAGTCACCTCGAGCTTAAGCCAGTTGTATTTCTTTTCATGAAAGACAGCGTCGTTCTTAGACGTAATAACGACGCTTGAATCTGATAATATTGCTTGCGGTCTCTTAAGGATCTATCAGTGTAGTACAATTTTCAAAAAGATATTTCAGAAGTAAATGTCATAGAATTGTTATCATGTTCTAATTTTAAATATAAAATAAAAAATGAATATAGAACAATGCTTCGCACTCTCGACATCTTCACACAAAAGGAACGCAAATTTTTGTAAGCGGAAGTTGGCGATGTTTATATTGATAATTTTATTTAAAAAATAAAACTATGACTCAATAATTATAATTCAATTATTTATCAATGATTTTTATTATTAAATTCTTAATCAAATATTTTATATAAAAAAATTTTAGTATTTCAAATTTTTTTTCGCCAATGATATGATTCTATTCAATGCACCAATCACGTTCTTAGTATAAAATACTTCACAACATCCGGCCATCATTTTTTTAAAAGAGGACCTTAGTTCATCATGATATAATTTGTATTTAAAAATTTTTTATCCATATTGTAACTTTAATTAATCTTTTTACTAAAAATATAAAAATTTAATTTAGTACAAAACTACAATATCAAAATTCATAAGTTGCGGCAATTCTTTTTCATTTTGAAATTGGCTAATTTATACATAATAATATGATACATGAAAATTCAACCGAGTGACGTTAGGAGCGAGGTATTTTTTGCTAGTATTGAATTATAGGTACATTTTTGAAATTTTTCATGCCCATTTCGACTTCGCAGTTATCCCACAAAATTTTTTTGCGTCTGAATAGAGTTTTGATAGCTTATATATAAGCATTGTTATCTATTCAAACGGTTCGGTAAAGATTAAATAATGTTAGGGGTGTTAAATAAATGACAGCATTGTAAAGTAGGAAAAGAAATTCTGAAATTGGTTCTTCGACAGGCGCGGGTAGTTACACTCTATTCAAGAGCAATATATCATTATATTTTTTAGTTTTTGGTGACACATTAATGATTTAAAGGCTAGGAGTAAGGTTCTTTCGACTTTGGGAAATAAGGGACACCCTAATATATATAGGACATTTCACACCAACTAGGAAAGCAACAAGGATCTAGATTGAAACTATCAAGAGCTATAGATCCTTAAAATTTGAAAATTAAAAAAATTTTTTTGAAAAGTCCCAACTTTATCATTTTTTTTTCTGAAAATCCTAATGTTTTAGAGGAAAATTCATAAGAATACTTCTTGTTGAAAATGAAGAGGAGAGTTAGTATCATTTTTTTACAGATCTGAATTTTAAAGTCTTCTATTGGTTTTTATATGTATTACATGGTAATTGAAATTACTCACTGTTTGTAAGGACTTTTTAATGGTGTATTGGCAATTTAATTTTGAGTACTTGTCTGGGAAATATTACGACTTAACAATGGAAAAAAAAATTTTTATTCGCTTGTGTTTAAATTTGAACCATTTTTCGAAAAATGATAGTAGAAAAATTTTACATGGCCAGTTTTAAAGGTAGTTTGCTTAACTTGAAATTTATATTTTAGTTCTTTTTCTAGGTTCAAAATTGATTGAAATTTAGCGATTTTTGTTCAAGAAAAGGGTTTTTTTTTTTTGATATCTGCTTAATGAGAGGAGTTATAGAAAAATGCCAAATAAAAAAAGTGTATTTTTGTATGTAAAATAACCTTAAATTTTTTCAAAATTTTTTGTGCATTTTAATTTTTTTGATATTGTTGCGGTATTCTTATATACATGTATACCATACTCTTATAAGAGTACCGCAACAATATCAAAAAAATTTTGAGAAAATTGAAGGTAATTCTACATACAAAAAAACAATTTTTTTTTATTTGGCATTTTTCTATATCTCCTCTCATTAAGCAGATATCGGAAAAATAAAAAAGACCCTTTTTTTGAACAAAAATCGCTAAATGTCGGTCAATTTTCAATCTAGAAAAACAACTAAAATATAAATTTCAAGTTAAGCAAAACACCTTTAAAACTAGCCGTGTAAAATTTTTCTACCATCATTTTCCGAAAAATAATTCAAATTTAAACACAGACGGATAAAAAAATTTTTTTTTTCTATTTTTAAGTCGTAATTTTTTCCAGACAAGTACTCAAAATTAAATTGCCAATACACCATTAAAAAGTCCTAAGAAATACGTTTAAAATGAGTGGTCGTAGAGTTCTGCACGACCGTTATTTGTTGAGATACAAAATTTTTTAATTAGTACTTTTTTTCTCAAGGGTGGCCTTTTTTTATTGGACCCCACTGTATATATATGTGCGTGAACGTATTAATTCTAAATTGATTCTTACTTGAATAATACATGAAAGAATAGAGTTTCCTCAGAATCCTTTCAACGGAAGATACATAAAATGATTTATGAATTACAGTCGACGAGCTGAGTCCCGCCGCCTTCTCCTCCATTGACTCACTCATGCGTTATCCCCACTCGCTGACTAAAAGAATTTGTTTCCAAACATTCTGAGTCCCGCCGCTGCTCTATGCGACTTTTTAACTTGTAAAAATAGATTTCTTAGTTTAATTTTTTTGTTTAGAATACAATAAACGTTTATTGAAATAAAAGGTAACAAAAAATATTGTAATATTGCATAATTCTCATTTATATTTACTATGAAAAATATGAAAATTAAATTTTTTTATTTATAGCTAACATAAATTTAAAAATTAAAGAATATATTATTTATTGATGAACTAAATACTCATTGTTATTATGAAAATGAAATGAAATAAGATTTATTTTATCTTACATTTATAAAGCAATCACTTAAATTTTCAAATAAATAACATTTTATTGATTGATTAAATATATCTAGTTTAATTTTTATATTTTTTTCAATAGATATAAATGAGAATTATGCAATATTGTATTATTTCTTTGTTACTTTTTATTTCAATAAACATTTGTTGTATTCTAAACAAAAAAATAAAATTAATAAACCCATTTTTACAAGTGAAAAAGTCGCATAGAGCAGCGGCGGGACTCAGAATGTTTGGAAACAAATTCTTTTAGTCAGCGAGTGGGGGTAACGCACGAGCGAGTCGATGGAGGAGAAGGCGGCGGGACTCAGATCGTCGACTGTATTACCAAAAGAATTCATACGTCCTTTCAAAATTTTTCCATAGAAAGGATTCTGTAATAATTCTATGTCCAGGATATATCCCTTTTAGAAATAATACAATGAAATATTTTATAAAGAATTTATATCATTCTTACAGAATCCTTTCAGCTGAAGATTTGTAAAAAGATTTATGGATCATTACCAAAAGAATTCATGAATCATTTCAAAATTTTTCCTCGGTAAGAATTCTATAATAATTCTATATCCAGGGTATATTCCTTTTAGAAATAATAAAGTGAAATATTTTATAAATAATTTATATCATTCTTTCAGAATTCTTCCATTGAAAGGATTTTGTAATATTGTGTAAATTTGTTATGAAAGATTTTGATGTATTATTTTTAAAATAATAATACCATGGACATAGAATTATTTCAGAATTCTTAAAATGAAACATTTTTGAAAGATTACGATTCTTATGTATTCTTTCAAAATCCTTTCAGAATTAGTTCATGCTGTATGGGTAGTTTTATTTGTTAAATAAAATTTTTAATATAAACGTTACTAACTTTTGCTCACGAAAATTCGCGTTTCTTTTGTGTGAAAATGTCGATAGTGAAAAATATCAGTAGAGTAGACCGAGCTATAGCGCACCCAAACATGGCGTCGCTGTCGTCTGTCTCTCTCCCACCTTTCTTACGCGTTATGGGTTCCCCCTCCCCAGGGCAAGATGGACTTTGTTTCTGAGCTCGTTGAGATCGGCGAAAAGGCGTATTTCCCCTCTCGGCGCTATAGCTGAAATCTGAGTGTAAACACCCCCCTCCGAGCTCGCGTACAGGGGTATGTGAGCGTTAGGCATTGCTTTGTGGAGAGATATACTTCCCCTCTCGGCGCTATAGCTGAAATCTGAGAGCAACGAAGAGGTGTATTTTCTCTCTCGGCGCTATAGCTGACATCTGAGTGTAGACAACGTCTTATAGGAAAATTTGTAGAAAGTTTTATGAAAAATAAAGAAGAATAAAGAAAAAATTCTAAAAAACAGCTTTGTTAAAAATGAGTGAAAATATTATGGATAAATTTGGGTTGTGGGTGTATGAAAAAAATGAAAAAATATTTAATTAAAAATATATTTATTATTATTATATATTTATTATTTTTATATTTATATATTTATTTACAATTTTTTTATATTAAAAATATATATATAAGATATAAAAATTTACAAAAAAATAGAATTTACATCGGTCGCTATTTTAACATATTTAATAAATAAAAATATACAATATATTACAAATTAAAATAATTAAAAGCTATATATACAATATTTTAAAGTTAAGCGTCAACATACATGCACATACACACTCACACGCGCACACATGCTGTCGTACAACCTAGCCATCTTTCTTTATAACCGTAGGGTAAAGATGTACCGTCTTGAAAGAATCGTCGTTTTGTCAAAACCACAGAACATGTTTTTTGCTCATCTTTTGTAACAATGTTAAAATTTGCTGTACGTTTAATACTACGGAACATTAATTTAATAGGTTCAATCTCTTTTTTATCAGTTTTTTCATGCTATTAAAATTAATGTGCGCTGTGTTTTGAAAATTCAATCGTATACCTTTAATTTTACAGCATTCAAAAGTATTTCCTGAAGGTGAAATTCCTTTGAATGCGTAAAATTTAGGACCACCGCTGAGATATTCTGTAATGTATGAACCATCTTCATATGAAGACAGTTCATCTATCATTTGTCCTAAGAAATTACCAGTTTCTGGAGTAAATTCATCTTGCGCATCATCGTTTGAAACAAAAATACAGGAATCTGTGTCGTAATATAATAATCGTTTTTCAAGTTTTTCTAGATAAAAGTACAAAACAAGGCGAGCTTGAGCTGTGGTGTAAGCGGCAGTCACAACATTAGTATGAGATGAGTTTTTTACAGCTTCATCTTTATATGTCCAATTGACACATAAAACGTCTTCTGTGATAAGAAGTAATCCTGTTACTTCTTTATCTTTGGCTGTAATAATGTTTAGAAGCTCTTGTCTTGTCTTGACGAATTCTGTATGCGGTAAATTATCGCGTTGACCGAATTTACCCCAAAAAGAATTCAAGCAGAGCTTCGCCACTGCCCGCAGCCCTGAATTTTTCTCGATTTTATTAGAATCGAGAGAAATCCCCTCCTTTGCTTTGTAGTCATTCAAATATTTTTCTTTTTAATGGTCATCCTTACATTCCACAGGCCAGCCGCTCGCTTCTTGTTTAATTTTGAGGAATGTGTTAATGTACTCATTAAAAAGACCACCATTACCGCTTTCATCTATTTGTGTAATTTGGTAATGCCAAATTTCAGAAATATTTAAAATTTTATACCCTTTTCGTAAGGCTACCTTTATCTCATCTGATACCCATGTACTGGAAAGAGCGCGTTCTTCAATTTCATGTTCACACGAATGCGAATTTTGTTCTTCACAGCACTTTCTACAAAGAGGAAATAATAATTTATTTCCAGATTTGACAGGTAAAACCGGTATATATAAATTTTGAGGCGGTAGAATTTTACATTTGATTAATCCATTTACCTTGTCAAATTTTTCATAATTACCCCCGGTTATCTCTAGGCATTCACTTCCAACATAAATTTGTGGATGGCCAATGGGAAATTTCCCCGTTTTACAGATATACGGGTATAATGAACATATATCAGTATATCTGATTTTTTCTTTGTTTTTAATGTTGTATGAAGTGACAAAATTTTCTGTTCGCCCGCCAAAGAACGCGTCTCGAGGATCCAGTTTGCTGTTTGATAAAAGTGTATTATTTTTAAGATTTTTTAATATTTCAGGATGTTCTATTTTAATTTTGTCAAATTCACATTCCCAAATATATTCTACTTTATAACCACTAGTACGCATTTTTTTTATTTTATCGAGTGTTTTCTCATAACGCTTTTGCATTGGTTGTCCAAACGACATTCGTGACTCGTAATTAGAGGCAAAACATTTTTTACAACCATGAGCATAACATCCTTGAAATTCGAATACTGTTCCTTTGAATTTCGAAGATGAAGGTTCATGTGTACTTACAGGTAAAAAACCATCAACTTTATAACCCTCTGGTAAAACGTGTTCACGAGCTCTTGCTGCATGAATAATTTTTATTCCTAATTCGCTTTCACGCTATAATAACCATTCAATTGATTTTTTTGAATGGTTATCAGCGAGTCTATAACCTTTAGCTGGTATAAGGCCGATAGTTTTTTCCTGCAAAAAGTTTTGTCGAAAAAGTGCCGAGCACGCAGATGCTATGGTAGTGGCTTGTGAAAAGGGGCATAAATTTCCTTTCTCTAAAAATATGTCTCTAAACACGACGCACGCACGGCGTAAAATATTTACATCAGATTTATAATATTTTACTATTTCTTCGGTGAAATTAAATTCTTTACACGCCATAGAATTTTCGTCATTTCATTTATAAAATTTTTCTCTCTCTGTTATACTCATTGTGTTTGGTAAATAATATTTTGCCTCCAGTAGAGGACCTTTATATTTCTGATTCTCTCTAGTGTTAAATAAGTGAGGAAAATATCCTTTAACATTATCTTCGGGTAAACCAAAGGCTTTCGGTAAATCGCTTAATTTCATGTTAAAATAATTAAGCGAATCTGTAAAGCGTGTTTTATGAACACTCATTAAAATTATATTCCGACCGTTTAAAATTACTTTAGGTTTCACGTTATAATTTTCTTTGAAAATACTATTTAAAATGAAATGCGCATCAAATGCCTTAGCGTTATGCGCGATACATATTGTATTTTTAAAAATTGTGTCCTGTCGAATAGCTAATTCTATTAAATTTTTTACAGTGTTTTCTTTAAAAACTAATTCGCGAACACCGCAAAAACTACAATGAGTATCGAGAGTATCAAATTTTATGCATAAATCGCAAACCTGTTGAGCCACACATAAATTTACAACGTGTAAGTTTATATTAGCGTCGTACATTTCATCTTGTCGCGTTTCAAAATCGTAAAATATGAATCTATTTTTAGGTTTATTATTTACATTGCTGGAATTTTGTTTTATCGTTAACGGTTTAATGTAACACATGTCATTGTAACCGTATGTGATTTTACAAGCTTTACAATAAAATGTACCACACTCGTGCTTTATTTTTTTTCTATTAATTTTATTAACCTTACATTTATTACAGTCATATATAACAGCGCACACGCTACTGTTTCGATCGTAACTGCCATTTTGTAAGTGTCTCGCAAAACATGCTTGGCTTACAAAATTTCTGTTACACTCGTTACAGTTTATATTTTCGTTGTTACTTTTACACGCTGGTTTGACAAAACAACTAGGGCTATGATCGCTACATTTATGCTGCTCTTTGCGTTCATATGGCTTATTGCATTGTACGCAAAATTTCGAGAGCCCGCCAGCTTGTTGTAGGGATTTAATAAAGGCAAAATGACCTTGTTCACCCTCAAAATATAATAAATTAATTTCACGAGGCGTTGGTAAAGGCGTATTATCAATGTTTTGGAAAAATACTGATTTGCGCCCATCGTATGATATTTCTGCGATACCATTTGCAAATTCAGAAATTTTCCTTATTATTAAAGCTATATTTTCATTTTCCGAAAGATATTTTTGTAGTAGATGAATTTGATCCATATGACACCCATTTATTGGTATATCGTCAACATTGATTCCTGCATCTTTTAAAATATCTCGAGCGCATATTTTTTATAAACTTCGTCGCGAATCTGAAGTGGCTTTCCAGTTTTTAACGAAATTTTCGTTGTTCGGATCTGTCTGCAATAATAAATATGCCATACCAACGGCTATCGCACGTGGTAAACATAAGTTATCATCGTTTTGAATTGTAACGATGGAGCGCTTTTTTTTAGCTGCCTCTTTGTTAATAGGTTTTCCTAAATTTTTACCACCGCCAGTAATACCTTTTACAAGAGTAATATCGACAATAAAATTATTATTGATATTAAATTCCGAATTGCTTTGCGCTATTTGGAAAATAATATCGAATAAATCTTCGGGATAAAAATCGCGAACATATTTCAATCTCAACCACCCAGGGCCGCGAAGAAACTCATCGTTTGTTATATATGCCGTGATGTAATCGAAAGGATTTTGAGCTGAACCTACGATGAACGCGTGAATATCGCTAATAGCTTCTCGTAACCAGACTAGAGGGTTTGTGTTTGGTGGGGGCATTTCGATTCTTATCGTTAAACGCTCGCCGCGTACACCATAACGCTGTGAATTCGTACCGGGTTCCCTAGAAATTAAAACGAACCTTTCTACATTTATTTCCGAACTAGCACTACCGCCACCGCCTACTTGATTATTAAAATTTTCAACGCTATCAGCGAATTGCGCATGGTTACTTATATTAGGATTTAATTCATTGCTCTCATTTTCACTCATACCATCACACTCATCCATTATGCTATCACCTAATATAGCTTTGTTACTATGAAACGAAAATGTTTCGCTATTTTCTGAATCGCTTTCTGGAATAATTGAAGTATTTTGTAAAATACTTTCGTTCTCTGAGCTATCGTTAACGTATATACTACATGTTTCAGAATTATCATCATCGCTTTCGGGAATTATTATATTATTTTCTAAATTTAAACATTCATTCTCATCGCTATCGCTTACATACAAGCTTGATGATGATGATCTTTCGTGAGCTTTATTATCGCTGTCATCGCTATCATCGGTTTCTGAAATTATATGATTATTTTTTTTCAACGCTAAACATTCACTCACTATCAGAATCGCTAACATGCATACACTCATCGTTTTTTAATAATTTTAAATCCTTATTTCTAACGTTGTTATTATGACATTTCATTTTTTTAGAGGGTGGTTGCTCGTTGTCGTCGTCGTTATCTTCATTTTGACTACCACGCAGTCGTTTCGACAATTGAGACCCGTTTGCTAAATAAAAAAGAGGTAGAAATGAATATCTATTTTAATTTACTAAGAAAATTATATATTATTGTTATTTGTTGACATAAAAAATAAAATTAAAAATTTTAAAAATTGACAAGTTAATTATATAACATTTTACTCCTAAAAACAAAATGCGTTATATATAAAATATTATATCGATAACAGGTTTATAAAAATAGTATTTTTTACAAATTTCAATTTAAAACCGTAGTAAATAAATATTTTGACATTATATATTTATTGAATCAAAAATATTAGTATCACAAAGTATTTTAAGATGTAAAAAGTAAAAATTTTTAATTTTATTTCTTAGTATAAAACATTGAAATTGTAAAAAAAACAAAGGAAAAAAGAAAAAAACTGGAGTGAAATATTTATTTTTACATGCATAAGAATATTCGCTTTCAAATAATTTTCAAAATTAGAAAATTTGGAAATTTAAATTGTTTATAAAAAATATTTGAAATGTGGTGAGGTAGAGTAATAAATATTTAGAAATAAATTTATTATTTTTATTCGTTTACTTAAAATATATAAAGAAGAAATACAATAGAAAAATATCACGAAGCGGTTTTTAAAATATAAAAATTGAAAAATAAAAAAAATAAAATTATGTCTTCATGTAAAATAATAAACGGAAAAAATGGAATAAAAATATAAAAAATAAAAAATTTTAAAAAATTTACACTAATTTAGAGATTAATTATTAACAAAATTAGAAAAAGATTTTTAAGAATAAAATGAATTACGAATACAAATTTCAAATGATAAATATCGTTTAAAGTTCCGGTAAACCCCGAAAACTTTCAGAAACACGTAATAATAAATCTCGCAATTCATTAGGTGGTAACATTAAGATGTTTTCGTATCCGTCGTTGGCATCTACAACGGCTCTCAACCACCGACGTTCACGCGCTCGAGGTGCCCAACGTATGTAATCGTCTGATTGGGGGGTTGGCATACCCGCTTCTTCAAATTGACCGATTTCTTAATATATATAATATTATTATTATTATTATTATTAATGAAAAAAATAATGAATAAAAATGAAATAAAATAAAAAATTTACCATTATTGATGTAATTGTAGAACTCGCGGTCCTGCTCGAAGATTGTGTGCATCCTTGTTCCGCGTTCTGTGATGAATGTTGTTACATCAAATTGTTCGTGATGTGGTCGATTGTAAAAATCGTGTAAGATGCGTGCTCTTTCTACCGATGAAGGTGTATCGTCACCACGAATTATAAATTCGGAATCCCTTGTAGGCGCAGGGAGTATAGGCAGCGGCGCTATATCGAACGGTACTTTGTTTAGTTGCCTTTGCTCATCTTCTAGCTATTGTAGTTGTTGTTGTTGTTGTTGTTGTTGTTGTTGTTGTTGTTGATGATCTATATTTACTTCCTGAATACTTTCGTTATCATCATCATCAATATCATCGACATCACTTTCATTATTAAAACTATTGTTATTGCGAATTGTTTCTTGATCGTGTATGTCAAGATAACCATCCGCTATCAATGCGGGTATAATTCTTTATCCTTCATGATTGATGGAATCAGACGAATCAATCGATTCTGGACTACTTGCCGCAAACTGTTCACCAGCAGCAAAAATATTGACGATTTTAGAATCGTCACTCTCACTCTCACTTATTTCACTAGCGTCTGATTCACGATTCACATTCATCTGATTCGCCATACGTCCGTTCTCATCATCATCCTCACTTTCCCGTTCTTCATCATTTTCCCCTTCAACTGCTTCGACATTTTCGTCTTCGCTATTATTTTCTACAGCATCCTCAACGTCCCCTTCCAGTAGGGCGAAAAAAGCTAAATAAACAAAAAAATCACAACTTAATTATATATTTTTTTACAAAACCACTAAAATTACGTAATTTAAATTATAATAATAAATATAAACTTACTATTTGCTTCGTTGAGTCCTATCATGACTTCGGCATACATCGGCGCGTCGCGTAAACCACGACTAACCAGCACATTTCCAGCAACCAAACTCGCATGCATTGAAGCATGAAAGCTCGGTCTATATAAATTCCCAATAGCGCGAGACGGAACGAACAAAAGAATACGTCTTAATTCGCAACGTAATTCATTGTTCGTTAGGGCGCGTAACGCGACACGTCGCCGTCTTAACCGTTCACCAATCATAGGTCTACGGCTATGATTATTGATAAAAATATCAGCGGCGATAACACTGTTACGTAAAGCCATTTTTTCTTGTACGGAAGACATTTTTAAAACGTTAATATAAAAATTACTCGAAAAAACTCAGATAATTTAAAAATATCTCGAAGATGAGAGAACTTTACTGCTCAAGAAATGAAGCGTAAATGAAAATCTTTCTATTTCATTTTCTACAGAATATCCACGTTTGTTTCTAATAAAATCTTATAAGGGGGAACTAAAATGAAAACGCGGTAACATTTTCGCATAAATGAAAATTTGGTACCTTTTTGATCGCCTTTGTTCTTGGTAGGATAATCTTTTTATATACAACAAACTTCCCCAAAGACTCTAAGTGCAATAAAAAACAGGTACAACAAGAAGTAAAACTAATAAATATAATATAAAGCGAAACGTGTGTGAAAATACTTGAAAATGTCATATAAAGAAGGTTATACGTGAAAGAAGATCCAGTGATAGGTTAATTTTAAATTATTATATCTATAACATTTACAATACTCAATACTATTTTTCTAAAAATAAAAAATAAAACCCCTACTTTTTAATTTTAAAGATATTTTCTCTAGTGCATCTATGGGAGTGTAGAAGAAATTATCCTCCCCTCCCTCTTTTCTTATTAACATCAATTTTATGTATGTGTGTGTATAGTTGTAGGCGTGGCTATGCGTTTAAAAACCCTGGATGAATAAATTTTTTACATATTAGTTGACAGAACACTTGCAGTGAAATACGTTCATTTATATAATAGTGTTACAGTTAGTTAGAATGGCTCAAATACAAGTAGAGATGCAATTAATGGCCTGATGCAAAGTTTATGAGGGTAAACAGGTAGATGGAACATTAAGACTACCTAACATTATTTTGGGTACCTGTTACGCTTTAAATGTCTCCAATACAAAAAGAATCATTGTGGGATTTGACAGGACACAAGAGCCAAACAATAGTGGTGTATTTAAATATGATATTGTGTTGAAATTTGTCAATGCTGGAGGTATAAAAGGAACTAAACGTGAATTAGTTATGGATATCAATGCTTGGAACGACTTACAGGAAAAATTTGATTTGATATCAACTTACTTTAACGATGACTATCAATATTATGAAAAATATAATGGACAACGCGTTGTTACTATGGGTAATTATGAACTTTTCTTCACAACCTCGTATGGTTCAAAGTCTGTGACCATCGAGCAACGACCATCTTTCGGGGACATTATAGACCTTTCATCTCAGAACAGTGATACCAATCAACAAAATAAAAAAGGAAAAATGTACTTGCCTACTATTGTAATGCAGCTCGTTACTTTTGAAGGTGTTAAAACTGTATGTAAATGTATTAACGCTCAAATAGCACGCCTTGAGGAGCATACAAAGAATATAGATTCATGTGCAACATTTTTAAAAGAATATACACGGGATATTGTTTATCAACGAGTATCATCTGAGGCAGCAAGAAGAAGTATGTTGGAAAATTTAAGTGAATTTAAAAATTTTTTAAATGATAACTCAATCATAGAATTGTTATATCATAAATTAAGAGAAAACTTACCTGGTGACTTTGAATCGAAATATTATAACATAGTTTTCGACGAAATGTTGGCTTTTTTGATAGTACCCATCGCAGAACAAATTCGGAAGGAAATGTTTCCGAATATTGAGATGTAAATATTAAATATTTGTCAATCGATATAAATTTTTTTCTAAAAATCAAAAATAACAAAAGTTATATTAAAATTTGAAAAATAAAAATTTAAAATTTAAAAACAATTATTATGTAATAATTCGACGTTATAAAATGTAATTATATAATTTCCATAAACATACATATGTATGTATTTTTACGGAATCAGTATACTGTAAAATATATTGCGTACAAATGTTAATGTAAATAATTATGTAAGTAGTTTATTACGTTTACACGCTAGTACATAGTTTAAGTTCAAGCGTTTTTAATGTACACCAATTTATAAATTGGTCGAAATTACAACAGATTTGATATCTGCAATATTTTTAAAAGATGCGTAACTGAAAGTATAAATGTACATTCAAATACGCGTTTTTAAAAGTATTGCAGTTATCAAAACTGCCGTAATCCTCACCAATTTGTAAAATGGCGGGTGTTAAAAATGCTTGATTATAAATTACGTACTAGCGAGTTGACGGAGCATATGAAAGCACTATCTGTAAAACAAATATTATAAAATTTTAAAATGGTTGTATCAATAAATTCTGTAAAAAAAAACATGTCTTTTTCTTTAATATACCTACACTTATACCTTTCCCTCTTTATTATATTTATTCATTATAATTTCAAAATAAATTTTATAAATAATTTCTATTTAGTCGATTTAAATAATTTTTTAAAATTTTGCATAAATTTTCATTATATTGCACGCACCAGTTACACCTAATACATAGCGGTAATAACGTTGTGGAGCACGCGCATCAGCTGATGTAGGGCGCGCGCTCCTGCTTGCTTATTAGCGGACATAACACAACTACTAGCTAATTTAACGTTAGATCGTGTGATACATGCTTATCAGCGGGCGTAAGTATACACACGCGCTCAAATCACCTGACATAGCGCGTGTGTATTTACAGCGCGCGCGTCCCGGGCCCCTCTCACGCGGTGAATAGCTAGCATAGCTTAAAAATTGTTATTGTAGATACATGTTATTTTTTTAAATTTTTCTTCAAGCTAGTTACAATACAACAATTCTATCGTACACACGCAAATGAGATATTATTTGTAAATACTATGGACGTTAGATTTCACCATTCTTTCACAGCTTTATGTGCTGGACCGACAGGAGCTGGTAAAACGAATTTCATAAAGAGATTTATAAATTATCTCGATAGAATGTGCGATGTAAAATTCGATAGATTAATGTTTTATTACGGAGAATGGCAAGAGACTTATAAACAATTTAAACCACCTTATGGGCGAATAGAATTTTTTGAAGGGTTGCCTGATCCTGTAGATTATTCGAGCGATGTTACATGTAAAAAATTTATGATTATTGACGATCTTATGCGCGAAGGCTCAAACGATACAATCACCGATCTATTCACAAAGGGCAGTCATCATAAAAACATAAGCGTCATTTTTATAACGCAGAATCTTTTTCACAAGGGTCAAAGAGATATATCGTTGAATGCTAGCTACCTTATACTCTTTAAAAACCCTCGTGACCGTGCTCAAATCTTGTATTTAGCTAGACAAATTTATCCTGAAGATTCGAAATTTATTCAAGAGATATACTTTGATGCCACTAAAAAAGGATTTTCGTATTTGTTAATAGATTTAAAACAAGATACACCCGATGATTTCCGTTTCCGCGCATGTATTTTTCCAGATGATTCACATTATTATGTGTACATACCTAAGAAAAAGCGTTGTTAGTTTTATAAATACTTCAGTTTATAAATCGAAATGGCTGCGATAGCATCATCGAATCAAACGAGCCCCACTAACACTTCAAAAAAGACAAATAGTTGTGGGTGCTTTGGAAATATAAAATTACCCAAACACTTTACAAAAAAGTGCATTGCATTTTTACACGCACTCTGTCACGCAGCGTCAAAGGAACGAGACGCTCTTGTACGCGCTGCAGATAAAAATCTCATAAGATGTATATGCGAGTGTGCTTTAAATATATTAAAGGGTGGTGTTATTTTAAAAAATAAAAATAAAAAACAGTTATCGAAACATAAAAACATTTTAAGAAAACTCGCTGACAAACCCGTGACAAATGCAAAGGATAAAAAAATAAAAAATAAAAGTAAATCAAAGTATAAAAAAACTTCTTCATGGAAAAAGAAAAAACGTTTACTATTACAAAGTGGTGGAGGTTTTTTACCGTTATTGATCACTCCCTTACTGGACATGTTTATGTCTGGTATTTTAAAAAAATAAAATAAGCATTCACTTTCCGTTAACTTAAAAACTAAAAGAAACAGATTCTAAAACATAAGTGTTTTAAGTGTTTTGAGTGGCCAGATGTTAATACAGAATGTGAATGAAAAAAGTGTATACAGGAAACACAAAAACTTTTATCGTTACACATTTTCTGTACTTTATAGTATAATCTAAACATCTGTTCAGTGAAAAACATCCTGAAAAATAATACAACCATTTAAATAAAATATAAAAGAAACAGACTGAAAAATATAAGTGTTTAAAGTGTTTTAAACGGCCAGATGTTAATACAGAATGTTAACGGAAAACATAAGTGTATACAGGAAACATAAAAACTATTTTATCGTTACACATTTCCGATACTTTTATAGTATAATCTAAACATCTGTTCGTTAAAGAAAACATCTTGAAACAGTAGTACATCGATTTAAATAAAAAAAAAAACTAAAATAAGCAGAAAAGAAACAGATTGAAAAACATAAGTGTTTTAAGTGTTTTAAGCGGCCAGATGTTAATACAGAATGTTAACAGAAAACATAAGTGTATACAGGAAACATAAAATTTTTTTATCGTTACACATTTCCGGTAGTTCAATAGTATAATCTAAACATCTGTTCAACGAAGAAAACATCCTGAAAAATAATACATCTGTTAAAATAAAATATAAAAGAAACAGATTGAAAAAACATAAGTGTTTTAACGGACAGTTGTTGATACTGAATGTTAACGAAAAACATATGTGTATACAGGAAACATAAAATCTTTTTATCGTTACACATTTTCTATACTTTTATAGTATAATCTAAACATCTGCTCAGTGAAAAACATCCTGAAAAATAATACATTTATTAAAATAAAATATAAAAGAAACAGAAAAGAAACAGACTGAAAAACATAAGTGTTTTAAGTGTTTTAAGCGGCCAGATGTTAATACAGAGCGTTAACGAAAAACATAAGTGTATACAGGAAACATAAAAACTATTATATCGTTACACATCTCCGGTACTTTTATAGTATAATCTAAACATCTGTTCGTTAAAGGAAACATCTTGAAACAGTAGTACATCGATTTAAATAAAAAAAACTAAAATAACCAGAAAAGAAACAGATTGAAAAACATAAGTGTTTTAAGGGTTTTTGTAATGGGTGGTTGTTAAGACGGAATATAAACCAAAAATCATAAAATCATAAGTATATACAGAAAACATAAAAAACGTGTTTTTCGAAAGACACTCAATATTGTAAATCAATAGAAACTTTTCGCTTTTATTCATTTATATTATATACGACATAAATTTCCTGTTGTAAAATATAGCTACATTTTCTCTAAACGCAGACACTATATAATGGAACGTGCTCGGAAAATGGTTATAGTACCGCAAGATAGTTTGGATTATCTTGACGGAACACGGACTAACTCTCAAGATGGTGAAGGAAATAAAAAAGGTTTAAAACATATGGAAACACTTAACAGCATCAAGACGCCGGGAGATGAATTTTCACGTCTCGATGAAGAAATGAGCAATGTTTTAACACCTAACGATTTCCCAGACGACCGTGAAAAATGGAAAAACTTTTTACAATTGTTACAGAGATATTTATTTTTTATAAAGAATACTAGAGTGAAAGCGGTTGATTTTCCGAATACAACTTTCACAAAAAACGAAGATCAAATGCATGATTCGTCTATTTTAGCACACATCCCGAAAACATATAGAGATAAAGCAACTCAACTGATAAGTTGTTTAAAAATTGACTTATCCGATCGTTTAAGCTGGAATGAAAATGGAATCGTTTCTGTAGATGGTAATGTCATAAATAATTCAAGTATCATAGATCTGGGTAATGATGCATTAAGAAATAGAAAAAATTTTAACGCTGTTGGTAGAGCACATTTTGCAAATATATTGCGCGCGTCTAATGCACCACGTGCAATCATAGGAAATAAATATTACTGGAAAGACGAATCAGCTGAATCTATTTCGAGAGATAATGTGACACCGCAAACAGCGCCTTTACCTAGCAGCTCTGATAGTGAAACAGAAACCCCGAATGGCGCTAAAGCAAAAAAACGTAAAATATCATCGCGCGCGAAGGATAAAGTAAAAGAAAAAAGTAAAATATTGCAAAACAATTTAATTCCCCCACAACAGCAACAACAGAAAGGTTGGTTTTCTTTAAATTTATAACAGTTAACGCAATGAGTAAAAAATATGAAAAACAATATTTTAATCCAGCTCACGAAGCTGGTTTTTCTGGTGCACAGAAACTTTTACGTTTAAACAAAAACGACTCGCCTAAACGTATTTTGGAATGGCTAAGTAATCAAGACGCTTATACTCTTCATAAACCAATAAGAAAAAAATTTGCTCGCCTGCATTATAATGTATACATGATAGATGCTGTTTGGGAATTAGACCTAGTCGATGTACAAACTTTGAAAAATTATAATGACGGGTATGCATACTTATTAGTAGCTATAGATGTATTTAGTAAATATGCTTTTGTTCAACCAATGAAGGATAAAGCCACTCAGACCGTTGTAAAAGCTTTCATTGAAATTTTGTCCCAAGCAAATGGTCGAGTACCTGTATTCTTACAAACAGACCGTGGTAAAGAATTTATAGGTAGTGTTTTCCAAAAAATTTTAAAAACCAAAGGTATTCTATTCGGTATTGCTCCTTCTCCAGATGTTAAGGCTGCTGTTGTTGAGCGCTTTAACCGTACTTTAAAAGAACGTTCATGGCGATATTTCACATACAGAAATTCATACAGATATATAGATATATTACAAGACCTTGTACGAAGTTATAATCATACACCTCATAGTAGTATAAAAATGATACCCGCTTCTGTTACTATATATAATGCAACACAAGTACGTAAAAATTTAGAACATTCGTACTTATGAATTTTATCTTGTGTAACCCAGTAAAAGTAGCATGAGATATTTTCCAGATAACACAACAACTTGTTTTACCACACAACTACCTCATGAAATGCGGCTTCACGGTGACTGGTGTGTCGGTCTCGCTGAAATTCATATACCTTGTACTATTCCACATTTTTCACGAAAAACTAAAGAAACAAAATTGAATTTTTTCTATGCCGAAAATGATTCAAGAAAATCAACCAACAAGCTATATACAATCGATATACACGAAATACCATACGGTATTTATGAAAACGTAGAACAATTAGTTGAAAATATAAATAACATTAGCTCTAACATGCGTAATCATTTAAAATTTACACGCTCGTCCAAAGCTTTTGGATATTATGAACTTAAAACTGTGTGCGATATGAACTGCGACTCGACGCATTATTTAACAATAGCTGAAAAAATTGGTAAAATATTAGGATTCAATCCAGGTGTAATGACTGCCACGAAATCGGAAGGTGAAAACTCAGAAACAAAAACAACAACAACTGTTACTCAAGGATTATCTCATATGCGGTTTATAATAGATAATAATGGGGGCACTATAACAGGTAGCAATGCTGCTTGCTTGGCGCGTGCTATACCTGAGCAGTTATTTGTCTACTCGGATGCTTGTTAACCTTTTACAGTAGGGGACACACAAGCATCATTACTTAGAATTGTTTCTTTAGACAATGCTAATTACAAATTCAGGGCTACAATAGTAAAAAATTTTGCGCCTATTAAATATATACCATTGATGAAAAATGCATTTAACAATATCGTTATCGATATAAGAGACGCACACGGTAGTCCTATAGCATTCGAGTATGGAACTCTCACATTGACACTTCATTTTAAACGCGTTCTTTAAATGTAAGTGTAAAATGAGTCATTATATAATATACTACGAAAATCAAATCGGTAGCGGTAACGGTGTACGCAACGTTTTCGCTGGCTCACGCTGGCAGCGCAGTTCAGGTCTAGGAAGTTTTTTTTCAGGTCTGGTCAGAAATATTCTACCTTTTGTATCGAAAGGGTTAAGAGCAGTAGGTAAAGAAGCTCTGCGTGGTGGAATAAGAGTACTTGAAGATATAGGCGATAATATTGGTTTCAAAGAATCTATAAAAAATCGATTTACAGAATCAAAAGATAATTTAAAAGAACAAGCAAAAAATAAAATTAACGAAATATTAATGAGCGGGTCTGGATATAAAAATCCTGTTTTCAATTCATCGATAAAGTCTTTGAAGCGACGTTCGATCGAAAGCATCGCTAACTCATTAGCAAAAAAGAGAAAAAAAAGAAGAAAAAGAAAGAGCATCAAAAGGAGAAAAAAAACTTCAACAGGTAATAGAAAAAAGAGACGTCGTTCGAACGGTGTAATTAAGAGAAAAAAGAAAAACACTACACGCCATCGTAAAAAAAAATTTCACGCAGGCAAAAGTCTAACGATATTTTTAACTAAAAATCATCATGGCTTTTTTACACAGCCATAGTAACGAGTGTCTTAAATCAGAGCTGTCATTATTTAGTCTCCCACACACTCAAACATCTATTGAATCAAATGAAATAGTACATTATAAGCCTGTATCATCGCTAAACGACAATGCGCCCTTAGAATTTGTAATATCCAGTAGTGGAGAGAGCTACATCGATCTTGCTCATACTATGTTAAGTTTACGTATTCAAATACTACCTAAAGATGCTGAGAATAACGAAAAAGTCGGGCCTGTAAATTATATATTACATAGTTTATTTCAACAAGTAGATGTATTATGTAATAATAAATTAATATCACCACCTAATAACGCCTATCCGTATCGTGCATATATAGAATCTCTTTTAAATTACGGACGTGCAGCTAAAGATACTCATTTAACTACCTTTCTATGGTATACAGACACTGCAGGTAAAATGAATGCGAAACCTGATGCTTTGCTAGCAGAATGTAATAAGGGTCTAGTAGAACGTTGTAAACATACTTACGCAGGTAAAATAGTTGATCTACTCGGCCGCTTGCATTGTGATTTATTTAACCAAGATCGGCATCTTTTAAATGGTGTAGAAATAAGATTACGTTTCGTAAGATCCAAAGACGCCTTTTGTCTTATGGACTCGTCGAATGATGCAAATTTCAGTATCCACATCGTTGAGGCTACGCTTCTCGTAAGACGTGTAAAAATAAGCCCCAATATTATATTAGCCCATGCCAATGCACTTTCAAAAACAACGGCTAAATACCCCTTGACAAGAGTAGAAGTAAAATCTATAACCATGCCTGCTGGTATTTTAGGAGATACACTTGACAATGTTATATTAGGACAAATACCTAAAAGAATTATTTTAGGGTTTGTAGATAATCGAGCATTCAACGGGGATCGTACATTAAATCTCTTTAATTTCGAACATTTTAACATAAATTTTTTGTCTTTATATATCGATGGTGTTACCGTTCCGAGTAGACCATTACAACCTATTTTTACAGGTAATAATAAGCTTTACGTTGACGCATATCATACGCTTTTCTCAGGAACAGGTATACACTTTGCGAACGAAGGTAACGAGATTACACGTACAAATTATCCGGATGGATACTGCCTTTTCGCTTTTGATTTGACTCCCGATTTATCAGCAAATTTTTGTGATCATTGGAATTTCGTTCGTCATGGCTCTATACGTATAGAAGTACATTTCGAAACAGCTCTTACCAAAACGATATACTGTATAATTTACTCAGAATATGATAATGTATTAGAGATCGACTCTTCGAGACAAGTTATAGTTGACTTTAACTCTTAAATTTAAAAATAGAATCTATATAAATAAATGTTTTTAAAAAGAGGGGAAAAGGGGTGGAGCTTAGAGAATAAAAAGCCGAGGAGCGGTTTAATGTTTTCAAAAGTCAATTTTGGCTGCTTAAACGCAGTAGTTTATAAAAAATTTTAGTTTTACATGCGTGTGTTATAAAATTTTAAAACAAAAAAATGGAGTTAATTATAGATATTCAACCTATTTTCGATAAAGAGTACAAAATTATACCTAAAGAAGTTGCTGTAATGCCTCTTCAAGGAGATGCTTTTTCACATTGGATTATAAAACCACCTCACGAGGTCTCACAGCTTAATAGTTATTTACAACGGGCAAATAATTCGTTAACAAAGTTTGTGCATGATATAGAATGGTTTGAAGGTGATACAACGCTTAAACACGTGCAGGAAAATTTAAAAGCCTATATGAAAAGTGCTTCTCATATATACGTTTCCGGTCGCCCCCAAGTCGATTTTTTAACGGACATTTTAGGACGAAAAGTAATTAATTTAGGCGATTATGAAGTGCCCAGTTTCGCAACAATAAATTCTAAATATAAAGATGAAATTTTGACCTCATGTGTCTATCATAAAACAAAATCGTGTTTCTGGGTAAACTGTGCAGTGCATAAAGCAGCTTTGTTAAAAAAATGGCTTAACGATCTGAAAATAAATTTCAGAGATTCAATTACAAAAGAAGTTAAAAAAAATAATAAACCACGCATTTTGAACTTTGAAAAAGATGAGGATGAAGGTGAAATTCTCGAAATTTTGGAAATATATGCAAGTGAATATCGTAAAAATAATCCAGTATGCAATGACAGCGATGAAGAAAACAATTCAACGTCATCTTCATCGACAATACTAAGTACATTATCGAATTATCTTGCTAAAGACCACGAAGAAAACAAAGAAAATAATCCATCAAATATCAAAGATAAAGAAAAAGATATTACAAATAATACAAGTAACGGTTTGAGTCCTATTAAAGAAACACCAAGTAAGAAAGATGAATACATGTCAAATATTACAGATGATTCAACACCTTCCAACACTAACAGTAGGGGTAGTACCAGCAGATCGAATGCCACGAGTATTGACGAGACCGACAGCATTAGTAATTAATACAGATGAAAGTTATCGACCTGGAACTCATTGGGTAGCATTATATATAGACAAAGAAGGTATAGGAACTTTTTTCGACAGTTACGGCCTACCACCTCAATCACCGTATTTCCGAAGCGCTTTAAAGAGAAATTGTACAAAATATACCTGGAATACTAAATGTTTGCAACAACCAAAGTCTACAGTTTGCGGCAATTATTGTGTTGTATTTTTACATTATATGTGTCAATTCAACTCATTACAGAGTTTTTGTATATTGTTTACTAACAATGTACAAGCTAACGATACTATAATTTTATACTATTTTAATCAATTAGTTAAAAAAGTTAAAAAAAACATTCAATGTAACAAATTAACTCATGTTTTGAATAAAAATAGCATAGGCGCTAGTTACTGTATTCAATCTTGTACGACGAAACTGTATTGTTTAAAATAAATTCAAAATTTTCAAAATTGTGTGACTTTTTTATTTGTATTTCTAACCCTCTATCCCAATAATAATAATAATAAAAACAGTTTCTTTACAGGATAAGCCCAAATTCATAAAAATATATTTTGAAAAAGTTGGTTTCAAAATATAACCAGCAAATTGTATACAATAAATACCAGATGTACGAGTATCATAAACTTTTTTTCTCCCACTATCTTTTAACATCATTATATATTTCAGTGTTCAAATCTTTTTTCAAAAATTTTCTTCTCATTATACTTTCAACTGTATACGAGTCAACATCGTTGTCATTCGAAATTTTTTCTCCAATTTTTTTTCAAAAACAGTACAATGGAAAATTTTAAACGAACCATGGTAAGTTAATTTTCTTTTTTTATAATTAAAATTTAATTTTTTTGTTTTCTTTTTCAGGTACGAAGACACGTAATGCGTTTACAAAGAAGAAAGCTACAATCTAAAAATTTAGCCAACGAAATAAAATATATTGATAACGCTTTTTGGGTATGTATATCTTTACTTTAGAATACTTTTAAATTTTAAATCATTTTTAAAATATTTATTTTTTAGAAAACACAATCAGCCCAAAGCAGACAACCTAGGCTTCGTGTAAGAACGCCTGCGGAAATCAACGCGACTTTTGACATAAAGGTATAATTTTATTTTTATTAATTATATTAAAGATATTATCTTTTTAATTATTATATTCTTTTTCTTTTTCAGACAAGTACACCCACCGAACGCATCCATTTAGTCATAGCGGTGACACCGCTGATGGAAACTGTAAGTATTTTAACATACAGTTATAAATAATATTTAGAATATTTTCTTAAATATATTTTCCTTTTTGATTGCAGTTTACAACGAATCACTTGCTCCAATTTTATGACGAAGTCGTTGACAACAGCGACGACTGCATTAGCAATTCATATTCTGTAAGTATTTTGAAATTGCATATTATCATTATAAAATAATTAAATATTTATTAAAAAATTTTTTTTCATTTTAGGCCGAAGCTCTAGATGAAGAAAAAGCCAGATTGGACAACCTAAAGAAATTCGGGAAAAGATTTATCAAAAAATTAAATGTATAAGACTGTATTGTATATTATTTTGTTTTTAATATATGGGTGATTCTATTCTAACGGGTAATCACATGTAATCGTTTAATAAATTATTAATACAAAGTTCAAATATTATTAATCACAAATTTTTTATATACTTTCAGGTTGTAAATTTATGATCCGTTGACTTTTTAATCGCTAATTTCAATGTAGCTTTTGTAGGGACCCTTAGAAAGTGTAAAAAGTAATCTCCCCTGTCTGTAATCATGTATAAAATTTTTTTTAAACGTTGTAGAGATACAGGATAGATCAATTAATACTTCTGAAAGATCAATAAATATTTTTTTCCATCCGTACATACATTTCAGCAGAATGGTTGAAAAAAAAATATTTTCTTTGACCCTCTGTTATTATAAAAAAGATGTATATTTTTTCATAGATAAAAACAATAATAATAAAAAATGTTATATTTAAATCTTATGAAAATATAAGCTATTCCTATCACATGAAAATATTGTTATTACATGTTTATTTCGCTAAAATATTGCTTTGTTGATCATAGAATACATTTTTGTTTACGTGTAAACATCATTTCACTTATGAAAGCTAAGTTACCTTTTCTACGATAATTTCCCTGGCTCTAAACATTTAACTGTCACAGATGATATAAGCGCATATTCAAATACGTAATAGACGTTTAAGAAAGTAGTAATGTACAACTAAAAAAGTTTGTATAGCAGTGAATGTTGGAGACCGTTTACTCGGTTAAAATTTCATTCAAATTATCAGGTAATCTCCCCTAGCATATAATTCCTCTGCCTTTTTTGAGATGCACTCACAAAATTCTAATTAAATAATAAAATCAACAATTTTATTCATGAATTTCATACCATGAAGTGTTAAATTATTTGTACACTTGAAATTTAATACATATAATACTGCTTATAATTTTTATATATTCAAAATTGAATATATATATATATATATATATATATATATATATATATATATATATATATATATATATATATATATTTGTGGAGAATTCCCGAGTAAGCACACTCTCAAATCTTTTTGTAAACAATCACTGTAGTCATATTTACATACTGCACTATATACTACGTATATACTACAAATAAAGAAAACGAAATCAAAGGTTACATCGTAGTATTCAGAAAATAAAAATATCAGTTTATCATTAGCCTTGATGAAGAGTTTGTCGTTGATATCAAAGTAAGTATATAATTATTTGAATTTAAATGAAAGTCTGAAAAATCTGAATTGGAAAATCTATAAATTGATAATATATTATTTCAGATTGTATTGGTAATAAAATGGTTTCTACACGTGGACGTGGCAAACTTCCTACTAATCCTTTATCATCAAGTACACTCCTCCACTCTTAAACACAAAAATAATGTTATTATATATTTTGAAAAAGCAAACTTTCTCAAGTATGGATATATTTGTTCTTTAACTTTCTTCTAATAATATTGAAAAATACATATTTTTGCTGTGACTCGTCCTTTTTTTTTTTTTTTTAAATTCATCCACATATGGTAATAATACATTCTCAAGTACTTCAGATAGTTTAGAATCTTTGTTCGACTAAAATATTATTAGAAAATAATATATCAAGTAATGGTAATAAAAAAAGTAATTCCCCTGGAACAAAAGTAATTCCTCTGTGTCAGTATATTTTTTATCTATCAGTTTTTCTGGGAATAACCTATGGACAGCTTGGCTACTTTGGGATATTGTTCTATTAGATATAACCATAAAAAAACCTGAGTAAAATTTTTAAAATGAACACCTTTATTTTCTATTATTTCAAAATTTGAATTTGACCCATTCGAATAGAATCACCCATATATATATATATATATTAAAATTATTTATTTTCTTTTTGTTTTACCCTATATCATGCCCATCCTAATCTTTTTTTCATCCACTTCACAATTTAATTTTATATAAAAATTTTTTCATACGCATTTTTTCTTTTATATTATTTAAAAATTTGCAAATTTTTTTAATATAATGTTCTCATTAATTTTCTTAATCATTTTTTTTCATTCATATTTTATCCTTTTTTCTAAAACTTTTTTATTAATATTTAAAATTTTTAACTAAATTTTTTATGTAAATTCATATATTTCTACCCCTCGATGTGGGCTATAACGCCAAGAGGGGTAACCAGTACTCTTCACTGCTATCTACTTTTTAAAAATCATTCAATTAAATAGTATATTAAGAGGCGGTCGGGTCTATTCGCCGCTACATATAGGGTGGCGCTGCGGTCAGGTGAGAGAAATCTATTAAATATTTTTTATACAGCTATTTACAATTTTCTGAGACGACAATATACTTTTAATGTTGTCATTTCCTCTAGCCATCTATATGTAGAATAATTATTAATACTTATCTTGTTTGAAAAGTCTGAAATATTGTTATAAAGCGAAAAATGCGATGCAACATAGGACCGATGTAAACATGCGTGCACCTTCCCTTAGTGCGACAGAGAGAGCAATACTAAAGAATGATGTATGCTAATGTTTACGTCGGCTCTACCTCGCGCCGCATTTTTCGCTTTATAACAATATTTTAGACTTTTCAAACAAAATTAATATTAATAATTATTCTACCTATATATGGCTAGAGGAAATGACAAGATTAAAAGTATATTATTGTTTCAGTAAATTTTAAATTGCTATATAAAAAATATTTTATATTTTTCTCTCACCTGACCGCAGCGCCACCAAGCGGCAAATGGTTCCGACCGCCTCTTAAACAATAAATTTAGGAAATACAAATGCTATATTCAAACTATTTCTAGTTTATAACAGCACCATAAAATATTTATCAATGAGTCTGGCAAGTAATTTTGTAAATTTTAAATAAGATTCAAAATATTCCGAAATATTTAAAAATAAATAGTAAAATATAGATAAGTAATTCAATTTTGATAGAGTAATAAAATATTTCTAAATTGACAGCTTGAAAATTTTTTCCAAAAATAAAGTACAATGCCGTAGTTCAAATACAAACTTTTAATTTACATAATAGTATCTGGGATTATATATATCTTTAAAAAGTAATAATTGAAAACGATGAACTATTTTGTTTACATACAGTTATATTATAAAAAATAATTAATTACTATTAATTTTTTGTATTGTTAAAAAAAATTAGTAAAATGCAAAATTATTTAACGATTTTTTAATAAATTTCAAAACTTTTGTTAGTCAAAACTGTAGATGAAGTACTTTTAAGAGCTGAAATTAAAATAAACATGAATATTTTAAATATTATATAGAAAACAATACTATTCAATAATAAACATGTCTAAAATATACTATTTTTTAAATTTATTCAAATCAAAACTTAAATTGAATCACTCCCAAAATAAACAACTTTTCTGCAAAACCAAATTTAAAAGTCTTTTGTTTAAAAGAATAGGATAATAAATTAGAAGAATTTTTTTTAGGCATCAGGACTGAGTTTCAGCCTGGAAAAAAACAAATTTTAATGTAGTTATAATTTTTTTTCCAATAATATTAATTAATGGAACTCCTTTTTACCTTAAATATATATAAAATACAAGACTTTGACCCCAGAATAATTTCAAAAAACCTCATCCGATGCTTAAAATTCTTTTGATTAGACGAAGAATGGATTTTTTAAATTTGGTACTTGCCGTAGACTTCCTCAGCCAAATTTCAGCTAATTGATCTCAAAATTTCCAGAGATCTTCAGCTTATACATCTTCACAAAATAATAGTTTTGAAATTTTAATAAGATAAGTTTAAGTGTATGTTGAATTGAATTACTTTCATGAAGTTCACAAAAATATGTATTTTTATCAACTTTTTTAAACCAAACTTTTAAATTCTTTTTTTTTTTTTAACTGAAACTGTTATTTTTTGAAGATGTATAAACGTAAGATCTTTGGAAATTTTAAGTTGAATTGATTGAAAATTGTCTGAGAAAGTCTGCGGCAAGTGGTAAAATTTGAAAAATCCATTCTTCGACTAATCCAAAGAATTTTCAGCTTCGGATGAGGTTTTTTAAAATTATTCTTGGGTCAAAGTCTTGTATTTAATATATATTTGAGGTAAAAAGAAGTTCTATTAATTAATATTATTAAAAAAAAAATATGACTACATTTAAATTTGATTTTTCTTTAGGCTTAAACTCAGGCCTGATACCTTAATAATAGGAACGATATACATATTTTGAAGAATTAATTTGAACTATTTTATTTTTTATGTATTTTATGACTTTCATATTGTTAAAAATATTATTAAAATAAAAAAAGTAACTTATTTAACAATGATTTAATTTATTTCAGAATTTTGAATAAACTTTAAACCTGCAATTACACAGGCCGACGAAATTTGATGAAAACATTTTACCAGGAATCGCAGTATACTATTCCGAAGGTTTTTAACTCGCAGAATTCAAATCTGGTCTCAGAAATGCTAATTTGGCTCAGGCTTCCGAGATATCCTAACCTAAAAGTGCTAAAAACGCTATTTTAGCCTATATTTAAAGTCTTGCAGCAGAGAGGATTTTTTTTCTCGGAAAACTATTAAAAGTTTCTCGAAGTATAGGTCTTTATCTTCCAAATGCCGTTGAGTCTGTTCGGATATCTTTTTTTTTAAGCAGGGTATCCCACATAGCATGAAAGATATCATTGGGATATTCCGAAATATTCCAATGGAATATTTCATTGAAATATGTATGAAAGCTTTATGGGAGAAAACAAAAATATTCCTGAAATATTGCAAAGGAAACTTTCTACGGAAAACCCCTGGAAACCTCCGTAAACCTTCCAAGAAAGATTCCGTTGGAAAATTGATGAATCATTGCACCAAAAGATTTCATAGAAGCTTTATAGAAGACTTCGTTTTCCTTTCGGGAAAATGTTGGGAATTTTCATTGGAATATTCTGACTTGAGTCTCCTGGAAGATTCCGTAAACCTTCCAAAGAAGATTCCGTTAAAAGATTGATGAATCATTGCACCGAAAGATTTCATGGAAACTTGAATGGAAGACTCCGTTTACCTTTCAGCGAAATATTGGAAATTGTCATTGAAACATTTCAGTGGAAGGCTTCTAAAAGCTTCCGTAAACCTTTCAAGGAAGATTCCGTTGGAAGATTGATTAATCATAGCACCAAAAGATTTCATGGACGCTTGAATGGAAGACTCCGTTTACCTTCCAGCAAAATATCGGAAATAGTCATTGAAACATTCCAGTGAAAGGCTCCTGAAAGCTTCCGTAAACCTTCCAAGGAAGATTCCGTTGGGAGATTGATAAATCATTGCACCGAAAGATTTCATGGAAGCTTGAAAGAAAGACTCCGTTCACCTTTCAGCGAAATATTGGAAATAGTCATTAAAACATTCCAGTAGAAAGCTTCCTAAAGCTTCCGTAAACCTTCCAAGGAAGATTCCGTTGGAAGATTGATCAATCATTGCACCGAAAGATTTCATGGAAGCTTTATAGAAGACTCCGTTTTCCTTTCGGGAAAGTGTTCGGAATTTTCACTGGAATATTCCGACTCAAGTCTCCTGAAAGTTTCCGTAAACCTTCCAAGGAAGATTCCGTTGGGAGATTGATAAATCATTGCACTGAAAGATTTCATGGAAACTTGAATGGAAGACTCCGTTTACCTTTCAGCGAAATATTGGAAATTGTCATTGAAACATTTCAGTGGAAGGCTTCTAAAAGCTTCCGTAAACCTTTCAAGGAAGATTCCGTTGGAAGATTGATTAATCATAGCACCAAAAGATTTCATGGACGCTTGAATGGAAGACTCCGTTTACCTTCCAGCAAAATATCGGAAATAGTCATTGAAACATTCCAGTGGAAGGCTCCTGAAAGCTTCCGTAAACCTTCCAAGGAAGATTCCGGTAGAAGATTGATGAATCATTGCACCGAAAGATTTCATAGACGCTTGAATGGAAGACTCCGTTTACCTTCCAGCAAAATATCGAAAATAGTCATTGAAACATTCCAGTGGAAGGCTCCTGAAAGCTTCCGTAAACCTTCCAAGGAAGATTCCGTTGGGAGATTGATAAATCATTGCACCGAAAGATTTCATGGAAGCTTGAAAGGAAGACTCCGTTCACCTTTCAGCGAAATATTGGAAATAGTCATTAAAACATTCCAGTGGAAAGCTTCCTAAAGCTTCCGTAAACCTTCCAAGGAAGATTCCGTTGGAAGATTGATCAATCATTGCACCGAAAGATTTCATGGAAGCTTTATAGAAGACTCCGTTTTCCTTTCGGGAAAGTGTTCGGAATTTTCACTGGAATATTCCGACTCAAGTCTCCTGGAAGTTTCCGTAAACCTTCCAAGGAAGATTCCGTTGGGAGATTGATAAATCATTGCACTGAAAGATTTCATGGAAGCTTGAATGGAAGACTCCGTTTACCTTCCAGCGAAATATTGGAAATTGTCATTGAAAAATTTCAGTGGAAGGCTTCTAAAAGCTTCCGTAAACCTTCCAAGGAAGATTCCGTTAAAAGATTGATGAATCATTGCACCAAATGATTTCATGGAAACTTGAATGGAAGACTCCGTTTACCTTTCAGCGAAATATTGGAAATTGTCATTGAAACATTTCAGTGGAAGGCTTCTAAAAGCTTCCGTAAACCTTTCAAGGAAGATTGCGTTGGAAGATTGATTAATCATAGCACCAAAAGATTTCATGGATGCTTGAATGGAAGACTCCGTTTACCTTCCAGCAAAATATCGGAAATAGTCATTGAAACATTCCAGTGGAAGGCTCCTGAAAGCTTCCGTAAACCTTCCAAGGAAGATTCCGGTAGAAGATTGATGAATCATTGCACCGAAAGATTTCATGGAAGCTTGAAAGAAAGACTCCGTTCACCTTTCAGCGAAATATTGGAAATAGTCATTAAAACATCCCAGTGGAAAGCTTCCGAAAGCTTCCGTAAACCTTCCAAGGAAGATTCCGTTGGAAGATTGATCAATCATTGCACCGAAAGATTTCATGGAAGCTTTATAGAAGACTCCGTTTTCCTTTCGGGAAAGTGTTCAGAATTTTCACTGGAATATTCCGACTCAAGTCTCCTGGAAGTTTTCGTAAACCTTCCAAGGAAGATTCCGTTGGGAGATTGATAAATCATTGCACTGAAAGATTTCATGGAAGCTTGAATGGAAGACTCCGTTTACCTTCCAGCGAAATATTGGAAATTGTCATTGAAACATTTCAGTGGAAGGCTTCTAAAAGCTTCCGTAAACCTTCTAAGGAAGATTCCGTTCGAAGATTGATGAATCATTGCACCGAAAGATTTCATGAATGCTTGAATGGAAGACTCCGTTTACCTTTCAGCGAAATATTGGAAATTGTCATTGAAACAATTCAGTGAAAGGCTTCTAAAAGCTTCCGTAAACCTTTCAAGGAAGATTCCGTTGGAAGATTGATTAATCATAGCACCAAAAGATTTCATGGAAGCTTGAATGGAAGACTCCGTTTACCTTTCAGCGAAATATTAGAAATTGTCATTAAAACATTCCAGTGGAAAGCTTCCGAAAGCTTCCGTAAACCTTCCAAGGAAGATCCCGTTGGAAGATTGATCAATCATTGCACCGAAAGATTTCATGGAAGCTTGAAAGGAAGACTCCGTTCACCTTTCAGCGAAATATTGGAAATTGTCATTAAAACATTCCAGTGGAAAGCTTCCGAAAGCTTCCGTAAACCTTCCAAGGAAGATTCCGTTCGAAGATTGATGAATCATTGCACTGAAAGATTTCATGAATGCTTGAATGGAAGACTCCGTTTACCTTTCAGCGAAATATTGGAAATTGTCATTGAAACATTTCAGTGAAAGGCTTCTAAAAGCTTCCGTAAACCTTTCAAGAAAGATTCCGTTGGAAGATTGATTAATCATAGCACCAAAAGATTTCATGGACGCTTGAATGGAAGACTCCGTTCACCTTCCAGCAAAATATCGGAAATAGTCATTGAAACATTCCAGTGAAAGGCTCCTGAAAGCTTCCGTAAACCTTCTAAGGAAGATTCCGGTAGAAGATTGATGAATCATTCCACCAAAAGATTTCATGGAAGCTTGAAAGGAAGACTCCGTTCACCTTTCAGCGAAATACTGGAAATTGTCATTAAAACATTCCAGTGGAAAACTTCCGAAAGCTTCCGTAAACCTTTCAAGGAAGATTCCGTTGGAAGATTGATCAATCATTGCACCTAAAGATTTCATGGAAGCTTTATAGAAGACTCCGTTTTCCTTTCGGGAAAGTGTTCGGAATTTTCACTGGAATATTCCGACTCAAGTCTCCTGGAAGTTTCCGTAAACCTTCCAAGGAAGATTCCGTTGGGAGATTGATAAATCATTGCACTGAAAGATTTCATGGAAGCTTGAATGGAAGACTCCGTTTACCTTCCAGCGAAATATTGGAAATTGTCATTGAAAAATTTCAGTGGAAGGCTTCTAAAAGCTTCCGTAAACCTTCCAAGGAAGATTCCGTTAAAAGATTGATGAATCATTGCACCAAATGATTTCATGGAAACTTGAATGGAAGACTCCGTTTACCTTTCAGCGAAATATTGGAAATTGTCATTGAAACATTTCAGTGAAAGGCTTCTAAAAGCTTCCGTAAACCTTTCAAGGAAGATTCCGTTCGAAGATTGATGAATCATTGCACCGAAAGATTTCATGAATGCTTGAATGGAAGACTCCGTTTACCTTTCAGCGAAATATTGGAAATTGTCATTGAAACATTTTAGTGAAAGGCTTGTAAAAGCTTCCGTAAACCTTTCAAGGGAGATTCCGTTGGAAGATTGATTAATCATAGCACCGAAAGATTTCATGGAAGCTTGAATGGAAGATTCCGTTTACCTTTCAGCGGAATATTGGAAATTTTTATTAAAATATTCCAGTGGAAGGCTCCTGAAAGCTTCCGTAAACCTTCCAAGGAAGATTCCAGTGAAGGATTGATGAATTATTGCACAGAAAGATTTCATGGACGCGTGAATGGAAGACTGCGTTTGTCTCCCAGCGAAATATTGGATATTGTCATTGAAACATTCCAGTGGAAGGCTTCTGAAAGCTTCCGTAAACCTTCTAAAGAAGATTCCGTTGGAAGATTGACGAATTATTGCACCGAAAGATTTCATGGAAGCTTTATAGAAGACTCCATTTTCCTTTCGGGGAAGTGTTCGGAATTTTTACTGGAATATTCCGACTTAAGTCTCCTGGAAGTTTCCGTATATAATAAGAAAAAACAAGTCCTTTTCCATTCAAATTTTTTATTATATCTAATCACGATATTTTCCACATTACTTGACACACCAAAAGGTGGTTTAAATGACGTCATTTAGTATGACGTTAGGGATTAGGACAGAAAATGACGTCGTTTAGTATGTTAAATGTTGACGAAAAATGACGTCATTTTTTAATAACAATGACGTCCTTTTTTATATAAAAAAAGAATGGAATTTACTTCGAAAAAAGAAAGGAAACGAGTGAACATATACGTTTACAAAAAGACATGAGGAAAAAAATATAGCAGGAATCACACCCGAAATGCTTAACGGTAGCAAATATGTTTACAGATGCCATTAAAGCATCGATCGCAAACATAAGCGCTTCGTAACACCGATGAAATACAAACCACGTCGCTCACTTGACAAAAGTTATCGCCATTTTTATGTGAATAATTTTACCTCTCAGAAGGTATTTCGGTTGAAGAATATTTTAAACGTTTTGACTGGTCACTACAGTTAAGTAAAATACCCGAAGAGCAACACACAAACTTCGCGCGCGTATATATGGGTGTAAAATTAAACAACGCACTCAAGTTCCTTATCAATCCACGCAACCCAGAAGAACTTACCTATACTGAAATACGCGAACAATTAGTAGCACATTTCAACTATGAAAAGAATAAATATGCTGAAACCGTGAAATTTCGTCAGTTAAAACAACTAAAAGGAGAAACTATCGCTAGTTTTGCATTACGTTCAAAGCAAGGTGCAGTGTATTGTGACTACGACGCCTTTTGAGATAGAATGTTAATAGATCAGCTTCTATATGGCCTCGACGATCGAGAAATGCGCGACAAAATCATCGCTAAGGAACCGAAGACATTCAAAGAAGCATATGAGGTGGCACGTGCGCTAGAAGCGAAACGACGCTCTTAAGATATTGTGAAGATTAACGGTCAATCGACTACAGTAGAAACCACTCATGCTCTAATATCTACACCGTCACAAGTTAAACGTAATAAACACCGCTCACGAAGCAAATTTTTTTCAAGAGGCTCAAGACGGTCATAAACACTAGCCGGTACGTCACATAAAATCAATTAAGATAACAAAGTTAAAAACGATACGTGCAGTGGCTGTGGAAATCAGCATATACGTAATCAATGTCCGATAAAGAAGCAATGTGTCACAAGTGTAAGAAAAAAGGACATATTACAAAAGTGTGTAGATCAAGTAAAAAAGATCAAATGTCTAGTCATATAGACAGTGAAAGTCCGGAAGAACGCGTCGAAATAGTAAGATCGCTCAATAAACTTAACGAAATAAATACAGTTAAAACGTCGAATAAAATGCTACATGTATTAATTGATGGACAAAAGTTAAAAATGGAACTTGATTCGGGAGCGCCAATTGGGATCATAAGTAAGAAAACACTACAAGCTATCAAACCTGGTTTTTAAGACCTACAGCCTACAGACAGGCAATTTGTTAGTTATACGCGTCACCTCGTTGAATGTATCGGACGACTTTTAGTTGACATCACGCTTAACAATATTACACACAAGCTTTATGTATATATTGTTGGCGATGAGTACCATTCATTATTCGGCTTGGAGTGGATTTCTAAATTTGTCCACGAAATAAATTGGATTGAAATGTTTAGTCACAAAAGCGTTCATAACCTAACAATTAGTACACCGCCATCTTTAGAGCAAGATGCAATATTATATCAATCAATCGAAAAATATGATGGAATTTTCAGTCAAACTGCTGAAAAATTAATCGGACCTCCTGTTAAAATGCATCTTAAAGAAGTAACTACACCGATTTTCGCACTCGCTCGTGAAATACCACTCGCTCTGCGAGACAAGTACGCAAAAGAAATTGATGAGAAAATAGCGTCTGGTCATTATGTAAAAGTTGAATATTCCGAATGGGCTCCAACTACACACGTTGTTATGAAGAAAAATGGCAAAATGCGCATAACTGGAAACTGTAAGCTTACGTTAAATCCACGCATTATCATCGATGAAGATCCAATTTCGAAGGCAGAGCATATTTTTCATGAAATAAGAAACGCGAGAATTTTTCGACACTTTAATGGATGCATATACACACCTGTCAGTTGATGAAGCGTTCAGCCACGCTCTGACACAAATTTAAACACACCTACGCATGGTCTCATTCGATCGACACGCGCAGTGTATGGTGCAGCAAATATCCCAGTAATCTGGCAACGACATCTAAAAAATATCATCCAAGGTCTTGGCAATGTGATCAATTTTTTCGATGATATATTAGTATTTGCAGAATCTTTTGACGGAATGCAAAATACAGTTTTAGAACGACTCAAAGAATATGGTCTGAGATTAAATTGTAGTAAATGCGTATTTGCAGCAGCATCTGTCGAATTTCTAAGTCACAAGATCGACGCCCAAGGTGTTCACAAATCAGACAAATATGTAGAAGCAATACGCGATGCTTCAAAACCATTGACCCCAGATGACTTACAGCTGTTTATTGGTAAAGCAACTTATTATAACTTTTTTATTCTAGACTTAGCTACTATAACTCGTCCGCTTAGAGACATGCTTCTTAAGAGGAGGTCGTATCATTCTGTCCTTGTCTAATCTAAATTTTCTTTATTATTAATAAATTAAATATTTTCATAGAAAAGTAAGACAACCGTCCAATAGAGCAAAAGATAAGCAAGTGAAGTCTGAAACGAAAAAACAATGTAACTTGATTAAGTTGATTCAACTGTTTTTCTGTTTCAGACTTCACTCGAAAAATAATCCAAATTTCATATTTTTTCATAAAAAAGAACCGTTTACTTGTCTTTTGCTCTATTGGGCGGTTGTCTTATTTTTCTATGAAAATATTTAATTTATTAATAATAAAGAAAATTTAGATTAGACAAGGACAGAACTATACGGCCGCCTCTTAAGGAACCATTTAAATGGACATCATCAGCTGACCAAGCATATATGAAGCTTAAGAAGATTCTCATTTCACCACGAATTCTCATGTCATATGATGCATCACTACCGTTACTTCTTGCCACAGATGCCAGCAAAACAGGCTTGGGTGCTGTCTTATCCCATCAGTTGAGCAATGGTGAAGAAAACCAGTCGCTTATGCAAGTCGCACCATGTCAGCTATAGAGCAACAATACCCTCAGATCGACAAAGAGGCACTCGTTATAGTTTGGGCAGTAGAAAAATTCATTTTAATACTTATATGCTCGTCATTTTATTTTGATTACAGATCATAAGCCTTTAACTCAAATACTGAGCCCAGACAAATCACTTCGAGTCTTATGTATTAGCAGAATGGCAAACTATGCTGATTACTTAGCACACTTTGATTATGAAGTCATATTTAAGACAACGAAAGCAAATGCAAAAGCTGACTACTGCTCTTACTTACCTTTACCTACCGCAGATGTCATTCATAAAATCTGTGATGAAAGAGGGGAAGGAATAATGGACTATAACGAATTTGATCAGTTTCTTTCATCACAAATAAACCAACTTCGAGGACGAGCAGAGCATATAAGTCAAGAGACTAAAAAAGATACACATTTGAGTAAAATCGTGCAGCTTTTAGAAAAAGGTCAAAGTCTCACCCGATTTGGTTATAAAGCGCCAGAAGCTAACTATAGCTTATCTTTAAATTGTATTTTCTTCGAGGTAGTATTTTAAATATTTCAAGATTATTTTGAACATTAATAAGAAAATTGTATTTTATTTCTTTAGGTCCAATATGTATATACCTCCTAAATTTAAACGAACGCTTGAGAGTCTTACGTCTATGGTTAGATGAATTGTCATGTCTGAGCAGAGACCAGGTATAGTCTGTCATCATGTAAACAGTGTTTCCACCTTGGTAATGACGTTCCTTTTTCTTCAAGTCTTGATGAAAGCACTTACCTATTTTTTCACTAAATGCACCAACATTCTCCGGAAAGTAATCTAAATGAGAAAATAAGAAATGTAGTTTCATGCTCATCAAGCAGCCCAATTCTTTGAAATTAGTTAACTTTTTCGATACCATAGTTTTGTATTCCGGATCTCGATAGTTTCCTAAAAACTTTTTCGTAACATCCTTGAAACTCAACCAAGCCTTTTTTTCAGTCCTTGTCATAGTTTTAATAAAATTATCATCTTTCATCAATTTTCTAATGTCTGGGCCAGTAAAAACCCCTTCTTTAATTTTAGCATCAGATAAATGAAGAAATTTGGATCTTAAATATTTGAAACCATCTCCCTCAGTATTTAGAGCCTCCACATATTGTTTCATTAGTCCCAATTTAATGTGAAGACGAGGTATTAAGATTTTTTCCCTATCAACAAGACTTTCATGCATAACGTTTTCAGAGACAATTTTCCACTTTGATCTTCCTTTCCTTACCTTTTTTACCCAATGTTGATTTCAATCACGGCTATCCTAAAGGCACATGAAACAAGGATATTTGATACTTCCACTTTGTAATTCAAGTAAAAGATTAAACATTTTAAAATCACCACAAATTAATCATTCATGAGAATAATAATTCATTTTCTCCAGAAGAAATTTTAAATTTTCATATGATTCTTTAAGTGTAATAGAATGTGCAATTGAAATTGCCACATATGTATTTCCATTGTGAAGCAAAACTGCTTTGAGACTTTCTGTGGAAGAATCTATAAAGAGCCAGCAATCATCTGGATTGTATAAGCCTTCTTTATATACATTTACGAGTCTCTCAATGTCACGACAGTACACAATAGAATCTTAATTAATTGAATATTGCACAAACTGTTTCTCTCTTTTTCTATATACAGTAATTTTCGTACCTGGCAATAGCAAATTTCTTCCTTTTAACCTGGAAGCTAGTAGCTCTGCTGACTCTTTGGGGAGATCAAGGTCTCGAACGAGATCATCTAAGTCATTTCGGTTATAAAGTATAGGATCCGATGAAGACGATTTTCAGTGATGCAAAGTCAAGAAGGTAGAAAAACTAAACTAGTTTCTATATACTATTATCCTATATACAAAAATTGTAATAAAAAGAGAGAAATGAGGAATGAAAATGTGAAAAAACGAAGAGCAAAACTTGTTAGAGACGTACATCCGAAAATACCAAATAATTCCCATACGTTTGAATGGGATGAACAATAACAGTTACATTCACCAATGCTTTTATAGATTTGAACTTGAACAGCTTAATTAAATTTTATTATTTCATCCAATACTTACCTATATCAAATGGAAGACGGTATTCAGAACCCCACACAAAATTAAGAAAGACAATTCATTAGAACTGAAGTTGTTACCCCAAGAAACGCCTCTTGACCTCATACACTGTGATATCAGAACATCATCATTACATAACGAGAAGAAGAAAATGGATTTCACATCTCACTTACTGAATTTTTTGGAAATGGAGTTCCGACCTTATGTGGATATAACTTAATGAGGTCATGGTTGAGTTATAGTTCGAAACCTTACGAAATATCTTTTTCGACATTCAATAGAGTAAAAATAAAGGTTTGTGGTACTGTGAAGCGTTTCAGGCTGAAACATTTTCAATTCTGGAAACTGATCACGCATAAGTTTCTAGTCCACTGTGTTCTGCAATAATGGGGTTTTGAGTTTATGTTTATTTGAGGTTATGGAGCTCTGGTGTCATAAAGTATAAACTTGAAGGCTGTTCCTGCCTGAAATCACTCCCAATGCAAAGTTCAAAGGCGTACAAAAGTTTCGCTCATTAAGTTTGCGAGTTACGAGGTTTTGAGGTTATAACAATTTGAGGTTATGAATCTGAGAGTACAGGATTCCCCAAGTGCGGTCTATGATATTCAGAAATATTTCTAGTTGCACTATCTCCAGTTTCAAAGATCAATCGTTTATAAGTGTAAAATATCAATATAAAGGTTTATTACGAAATTCATATAATTTCAAATTTTCAAAATAACATACCCCGCTCGAAATTAAAAGATATTTAAACAAACTTAACGGCATTTGGAAGATCGAAACCTATACTTCGAGAAACTTTCAATAGTTTTCCGAGAAAAAAAAATCCGCTATGCTGGGACACTTTAAATATAGGCTAAAATAGAGTTTTTAGCACTTTTAGGTTAGGATATCTCGGAAACCTGAGCCAAATGCACATTTCTGAGGCCAGATTTAAATTCAACGAGTCAAAAACCTTCCGAATAGTATACTCCGGTTCCTGGTAAATTTTTTTGTCGGCCTGTGTTATTATAAGAAATATTATTGTCGATCAAAACACTATATTATTGTAAAATTTCAGGAAAAGAAAAGTATTAACTTTTAGTATGTTATTATTCATTAAGGATTTTGGGTTTCGATATCATATGATTAAATTTTTCGATTTTGTACCAGAAATTCAAAATTCTGAAATACGAATGAATGAATTTATTTAAAAATTTAACTAAATAATCTTCATGCTACAAGCTAATGCATTATTTTTTTTGGAATTTTGAAATAAAATGAAGAGATAGTCAATATTTATGAGCACCGGTGTAGCTTTCGTTTTACATCTTCTTAAGGTAGTTCTTGCATGTACAGCTAAGGTCAAAGTCAATAAAAATATTGTTGTGTTTATAATAAGGATTGTGTATTTAATAAGAACACAATGTAATTGGAATAACTATATTTAATTATAAATTTAGTTTTTACAGTTATAATAAACTATGTATGTAATATCAATGTCTTATAAGGAAGCATTTACACATATAACATTTTCTTTCTCCTTCAAAATGATAAGCTGATAATGCGAATACAATATATAGTCGATGGTTAAATAAGAGGAATTCAATCAGCTGTAAATCGTTATGGTGACTTCCGTATGCAAGTTGATCTTCTGAGTTCTTGAGGGTGAACGTTGATCTGCTGTAGAGGCTCATTTGGTGCCTCTTGTTGCGGTGCAATTATAGGAGGTGCTGTAGCGTGTTCTTACAATTGCTGCTGGTGTTGATCGTCTTGCTGTAGTAATCTTTCAGGTGAATGCGGAATGTTTTTCTGATCATTTTGATTATCATAGAATCAAAGAGTATAGCTGGATAAGTACGTTAAAATGGCCTGTCCTTTGATTTTTTTAGAATTTAGCCTATTTATTTATCATGTCAAAAAACTCCGATCGTGAAAGTTACAGCTCGCTAGACTCAAAATTGGCTTCCTAACCTCAAAAAATGTGATTTTCAGTTTTTTAAGCATATTTCTGCGAAACTTTAACCGATTTGGGTGATTTGAAATCAAGAGTAAAGGAAATCAGAATGCACACATAAGCTTATTATTTTTAGAGGCTTTTGAAACCAAAACATAACCTAAAACTGGGTTTGAAAATTTCTAAGTTACGTAGAAAAAAACTATAGTTTGGATTTTTTGTTAGTTCACCACAAAGTCTTCTTTTTATTTGAATTTATTACCATAAATTTTTTCAGATTTTTTAAAAGGGTGGAAAGTAGTTAAAATGATGAAAAACTCAAATTTTCACTCATTTTTGGGATTTTTAGAGTATTTAAACAGTTTCAAAGTACAATTTATGATGAAAAATGAGTTCAGCGACCCAAAATACCCTTCAATATGAGTTTTTGGTTACATTTTTCCACAATATATTGCTCAAATGTCGAAAACTAACCTCAAAAAAACGCGTTTTGATATTGCATACGACGTAAAAACTCACGTTATCTCGGTAATGATCCTAGGTGTTGACTTAATGTTTATTGAAAACATCATTTTTTCTTCAAAAATGCTATATTATTAATGACATAAAAACTTACATTTTCCATAGTTGACACAGTGCTTTTGATGTTAAGCTAAACACCAACCTTTAAAATAAGTTATCTACTAACAAATTCGTTCAGATATAATGGTAAGTCACGTTTCTGTTGAATAAGTGACAGTATATGCGCAAAAAAAATTAAATAAAAAACGCAGTCAACTGCCTTAGCGCAGTGCTTTAGAGTTCTTTAAGTTCGAATAATTAGACTTTATTTTTCAAAATGTAATTCTAATATAAAAAATGATTTACCAGTAATATTTCCTAATATTTTTATAAAGCTCCTCTGAATAAAGTTTCCTAATTAAATTTGGCATTAAAAAAAAATAATAATATAATGAAAAAAAAGCTTATTTGTAAATGAAAAAGTAAATCAATAGATCGTTTAGAACAAGAAAATAACTATATCGACATAAGTGTTTTTGAAATTTTTAAATGATTTTATATTTTATAATAAACTAATTAATTGTCATTAAATAATTTTTAAAAGTAAAGAATTAAAATAATTTTGATTTTTTTTCCTTTTTTTTATTTTACGTGAAGTACTCGATGGATATGTTCCAAAATTTGCACGATCTATTAATTTGCTTTTTCATTTATCAAATAAGCTTTTTTTTCATTATATTATTATTTTTTTTTAATGCCAAATTTAATTAGGAAACTTTATTCAGAGGAGCTTTATAAAAATATTAGGAAATATTACTGGTAAATCATTTTTTATATTAGAATTACATTTTGAAAAATAAAGTCTAATTATTCGAACTTAAAGAACTCTAAAGCACTGCGCTAAGGCAGTTGACTGCGTTTTTTATTTAATTTTTTTTGCGCATATACTGTCACTTATTCAACAGAAACGTGACTTACCATTATATCTGAACGAATTTGTTAGTAGATAACTTATTTTAAAGGTTGGTGTTTAGCTTAACATCAAAAGCACTGTGTCAACTATGGAAAATGTAAGTTTTTATGTCATTAATAATATAGCATTTTTGAAGAAAAAATGATGTTTTCAATAAACATTAAGTCAACACCTAGGATCATTACCGAGATAACGTGAGTTTTTACGTCGTATGCAATATCAAAACGCGTTTTTTTGAGGTTAGTTTTCGACATTTGAGCAATATATTGTGGAAAAATGTAACCAAAAACTCATATTGAAGGGTATTTTGGGTCGCTGAACTCATTTTTCATCATAAATTGTACTTTGAAACTGTTTAAATACTCTAAAAATCCCAAAAATGAGTGAAAATTTGAGTTTTTCATCATTTTAACTACTTTCCACCCTTTTAAAAAATCTGAAAAAATTTATGGTAATAAATTCAAATAAAAAGAAGACTTTGTGGTGAACTAACAAAAAATCCAAACTATAGTTTTTTTCTACGTAACTTAGAAATTTTCAAACCCAGTTTTAGGTTATGTTTTGGTTTCAAAAGCCTCTAAAAATAATAAGCTTATGTGTGCATTCTGATTTCCTTTACTCTTGATTTCAAATCACCCAAATCGGTTAAAGTTTCGCAGAAATATGCTTAAAAAACTGAAAATCACATTTTTTGAGGTTAGGAAGCCAATTTTGAGTCTAGCGAGCTGTAACTTTCACGATCGGAGTTTTTTGACATGATAAATAAATAGGCTAAATTCTAAAAAAATCAAAGGACAGGCCATTTTAACGTACTTATCCAGCTATACTCTTTGATTCTATGATAATCAAAATGATCAGAAAAACATTCCGCATTCACCTGAAAGATTACTACAGCAAGACGATCAACACCAGCAGCAATTGTAAGAACACGCTACAGCACCTCCTATAATTGCACCGCAACAAGAGGCACCAAATGAGCCTCTACAGCAGATCAACGTTCACCCTCAAGAACTCAGAAGATCAACTTGCATACGGAAGTCACCATAACGATTTACAGCTGATTGAATTCCTCTTATTTAACCATCGACTATATATTGTATTCGCATTATCAGCTTATCATTGATTTCAATCCATTTGCTGTAAGCGTCGACGATAATAAGTAACATTTTTCGTGCAACTGAATCTGCATAGTCTATGTGTATGCATTCCCAAGGGCCAGTTGAGTATTGCCAATGATAATCACGGGCTTTAGGAAGAGCATGCGCGTTTTTTGCGCATTCCGTACATGATTTTGCGATGAACTCGATATCCGCATCAATACCCGGCCAATAGACAAATGATCGAGCCAAGATTTTCATCTTAACAATTCGTATGTGTGCTGCATGTAAATCATTAAGTACTTTGTCTCAGTGATGGTGGTATGACTACTCTGTACTAAAAAATTAAGCAATTTAAAGATAAGCTATAGTTAGCTTCTGGCGCTTTATAACCAAATAGGGTGAGACTTTGACCTTTTTCTAAAAGCTGCACGATTTTACTCAAATGTGTATCTTTTTTAGTCTCTTGACTTATATGCTCTGCTCGTCCTCGAAGTTGGTTTATTTGTGATGAAAGAAACTGATCAAATTCGTTATAGTCCATTATTCCTTCTCCTCTTTCATCACAGATTTTATGAATGACATCTGCCGTAGGTAAAGGTAAGTAAGAACAGTAGTCAGCATTTGCATTTGCTTTCGTTGTCTTAAATATGACTTCATAATCAAAGTGTGCTAAGTAATCAGCATAGTTTGCCATTCTGCTAATACATAAGACTGGAAGTGATTTGTCTGGGCTCAGTATTTGAGTTAAGGGCTTATGATCTGTGATCAAAATAAAATGACGAGCATATAAGTATTAAAATGAATTTTTCTACTGCCCAAACTATAACGAGTGCCTCTTTGTCGATCTGAGGGTATTGCTGCTCTATAGCTGACATGGTGCGACTTGCATAAGCGACTGATTTTCTTCACCATTGCTCATTTGATGGGATAAGCAAGCACCCAAGCCTGTTTTGCTGGCATCTGTGGCAAGAAGTAACGGTAGTGATGCATCATATGACATGAGAATTTGTGGTGAAATGAGAATCTTCTTAAGCTTCATATATGCTTGGTCAGCTGATGATGTCCATTTAAATGGTTCCTTAAGAGGCGGCCGTATAGTTCTGTCCTTGTCTAATCTAAATTTTCTTTATTATTAATAAATTAAATATTTTCATAGAAAAATAAGACAACCGCCCAATAGAGCAAAAGACAAGTAAACGGTTCTTTTTTATGAAAAAATATGGAATTTGGATTATTTTTCGAGTGGAGTCTGAAACGGAAAAACAGTTGAATCAACTCAATCAAGTTCGATTGTTTTTTCGTTTCAGACTTCACTCGAAAAATAATCGAAATTTCATATTTCTTAATAGAATAGAATCGTTTGCTTATCTTTTGCTCTATTGGGCGGTTGTCTTACTTTTCTATGAAAATATTTAATTTATTAATAATAAAGAAAATTTAGATTAGACAAGGACAGAATGATACGGCCTCCTCTTAAGAAGCATGTTTCTAAGCGGACGAGTTATAGTAGCTAAGTCTAGAATAAAAAAGTTATAATAAGTTGCTTTACCAATAAACAGCTGTAATTCATCTGGGATCAATGGTTTTGGAGCATCGCGTATTGCTTCTACATATTTGTCTGATTTGTGAACACCTTGGGCGTCAATCTTGTGACTTAGAAATTCGACAGATGCTGCTGCAAATACGCATTTACTACAATTTAATCTCAGACCATATTCTTTGAGTCGTTCTAAAACTGCATTTTGCATTCCGTCAAAAGATTCTGCAAATACTAATATATCATCGAAAAAATTGATCACATTGCCAAGACCTTGGATGATATTTTTTAGATGTCGTTGCCAGATTACTGGGATATTTGTTGCACCATACACTGCGCGTGTCGATCGAATGAGACCATGCGTAGGTGTGTTTAAATTTGTGTCAGAGCGTGGCTGAACGCTTCATCAACTGACAGGTGTGTATATGCATCCATTAAAGTGTCGAAAAATTCTCGCGTTTCTTATTTCATGAAAAATATGCTCTGCCTTCGAAATTGGATCTTCATCGATGATAATGCGTGGATTTAACGTAAGCTTACAGTTTCCAGTTATGCGCATTTTGCCATTTTTCTTCATAACAACGTGTGTAGTTGGAGCCCATTCGGAATATTCAACTTTTACATAATGACCAGACGCTATTTTCTCATCAATTTCTTTTGCGTACTTGTCTCGCAGAGCGAGTGGTATTTCACGAGCGAGTGCGAAAATCGGTATAGCTACTTCTTTAAGATGCATTTTAACAGGAGGTCCGATTAATTTTTCAGCAGTTTGACTGAAAATTCCATCATATTTTTCGATTGATTGATATAATATTGCATCTTGCTCTAAAGATGGCGGTGTACTAATTGTTAGGTTATGAACGCTTTTGTGATTAAACATTTCAATCCAATTTATTTCGTGGACAAATTTAGAAATCCACTCCAAGCCGAATAATGAATGGTACTCATCGCCAACAATATATACATAAAGCTTGTGTGTAATATTGTTAAGCGTGATGTCAACTAAAAGTCGTCCGATACATTCAACGAGGTGACGCGTATAACTAACAAATTGCCTGTCTGTAGGCTGTAGGTCTTAAAAACCAGGTTTGATAACTTGTACTGTTTTCTTACTTATGATCCCAATTGGCGCTCCCGAATCAAGTTCCATTTTTAACTTTCGTCCATCAATTAATACATGTAGCATTTTATTCGACGTTTTAACTGTATTTATTTCGTTAAGTTTATTGAGCGATCTTACTATTTCGACGCGTTCTTTCGGACTTTCACTGTCTATATGACTAGACATTTGATCTTTTTTACTTGATCTACACACTTTTGTAATATGTCCTTTTTTCTTACACTTGTGACACATTGCTTCTTTAAACGGACATTGATTACGTATATGCTGATTTCCACAGCCACTGCACGTATCGTTTTCAACTTTGTTATCTTAATTAATTTTATGTGACGTACCGGCTAGTGTTTATGACCGTCTTGAGCCTCTTGAAAAAAATTTGCTTCGTGAGCGGTGTTTATTACGTTTAACTTGTGACGGTGTAGATATTAGAGCATGAGTGGTTTCTACTGTAGTCGATTGACCGTTAATCTTCACAATATCTTAAGAGCGTCGTGTCGCTTCTAGCGCATGTGCCACCTCATATGCTTCTTTGAATGTCTTCGGTTCCTTAGCGATGATTTCGTCGCGCATTTCTCGATCGTGAAGGCCATATAGAAGCTGATCTATTAACATTCTATCTCAAAAGGCGTCGTAGTCACAATACACTGCACCTTGCTTTGAACGTAATGCAAAACTAGCGATAGTTTCTCCTTTTAGTTGTTTTAACTGACGAAATTTCACGGTTTCAGCATATTTATTCTTTTCATAGTTGAAATGTGCTACTAATTGTTCGCGTATTTCAGTATAGGTAAGTTCTTCTGGGTTGCGTGGATTGATAAGGAACTTGAGTGCGTTGTTTAATTTTACACCCATATATACGCGCGCGAAGTTTGTGTGTTGCTCTTCGGGTATTTTACTTAACTATGGTGACCAGTCAAAACGTTTAAAATATTCTTCAACCGAAATACCTTCTGAGAGGTGAAATTATTCACATGAAAATGGCGATGGCTTTTGTCTAGTGAGCGACGTGGTTTGTGTTTCATCGGTGTTACGAAGCGCTTATGTTTGCGATTGATGCTTTAATGGCATCTGTAAACATATTTGCTACCGTTAAGCATTTCGGGTGTAATTCCTGCTACATTTTTTTCCTTATGTCTTTTTGTTAACGTATATGTTCACTCGTTTCCTTCCTTTTTTCGAAGGACTGTTCATGCCAACCGCATTCTTCTTTTTTTTCTTTATCACGTGTTAATACAGCTTACTAGATCGTTCACTTCTTACTCTAATTGTGTTTGTGATAAAGATTGTGTATTTAATAAGAACACAATGTAATTGGAATTACTATCTTTAATTATAAACTTAGTTTGTACAGTTATAACAAACTATGTATGTAATATCAATGTCTTATAAGGAAGCACGATAAGGAAGCAGAACCGTTCTTACGCGTTGACGACTGCGTGTGTAATAGAGAAGAGAAATGATTTAGTTTATAAAGGACGCGTTGTTCTAAACTTTTAAGCGCGTACAATTAAATTTACATTTAAACACATATGGATGTAGATATTTGTATATATCATTTCAAACTGTAATGAATATTATGTATTCAATTTAATTTTATAAATTTACTAAATTTTTAAATATAGTTTTCAATTTAACTAATGCCTTTTAATTGTGTAAAATATAGAGATGCCGTTAGGGTACGTTAGATTTTTTGATTAGTGGAAACCTTCGCCAGGAGATCTAAAAACCACTTTGTTTTATAGATCATATGATATCATGTTATATATTTATAATATAATTCATTTTATGTATTATATATGAATAAAAATATTGATATTTGTGACTGGGAATATATTTAAATAAACAAAATTAAATATATCTGTGGGCTTCACGTGTACTTGCTGTACGTACACGTACACTTACCGTTGAACAATTGACTTTCGGTATACAGCTGATCAGCAAAGTCTAATAATGCTGATCTGCTTTAACTATCTCACTCTAGTAATGAAAATCAATCAAACAATATATGATACTTCAGCAGAACTTCACTTAGAAGTTCTGCCACTCGGACGTCTGATATAACGAAACCCACAGCGTATACCCGAGAACTCTGCTAAACAACGTCGTTCAATAAAGAATGTATTATATTCAATATATAAAATCGAGAAAAATAAATTATTAAGTTTAATAAAAGCAATTCAAACTATAAAAGAAACGCGTTAAAAGTAAAATTAAATGTACTCATTGAATCAAAATAATACCTAACCCAACCTGAAATATGACGCATTGACGCGAACGACTACCTCTTACGCCGCAGATTAAACGAACATTATAAAGAACTTACGCAAAAGTCTGCAGACTTATATGTAACGGGAAAAGATTCGCTCAGAGATTCCTTATATCTTTTTAATCAGTGACTTCGAGTATACTCTGTAGTGGCACTGAAAACACGCGGTGCAGCTTGCCGTCTGTCTCACACTCTTCGTTAAACCAACCGTGAAGGCTTTGACAAAGCGCAGCAAATAGTTGTCAGATAATTATTGTCTAGCAAATAATCACTGCACTCTGTTTACTAGAACTGCAACTTCTATCGCACTAACAACTTGTGCGAAAAACAATTGCCAATCAATCTAAAATCAGTCTCTCGATGCGCACGTTAACGTATCTAGCAGGAATCTACCCGTCCTGCCTTGCACGTGCCTTCTCCAACAGTCAGCCATCCTAGTAGCTGAAACATCCACTCTCTGTCTTACTCCTACACTCGCAAAGCAAGCACAGAAGCTCACAATGTGCTGTGTGACTCACAACAAGGAGAGAGATAGATGTATACTGACACATAGTATACCTATAACTCGCTATCCTCGTTACATATTGTACAAAATATAAATAAAAAAATAACTTATTAATAATTAGATGATATTAAAGAGATGTAAAATGGATACTACACCTGTACTCATAAATATTTACTATCTTTTTACTTTATTGCAAAATTTTAAGAAAATAAATGCTTTCGCTTATAGTATGTACCATGAAGATTATTAAGTTAAATTTTGAAATAAGTTCATTCATTAGTTTCTCAGAATTTTAGATTGCTTGTATAAAATCTAAAAATTTTAATATATATTTTAATATAAAATTTTTAAGCCGTATTTCGGGGTCTCCACATCTTCTCTTGAGTATTAGAACACATTTATAGTTTTCAGCCGAAAAAAAATTCGATCCGTGACGACCGGCATGAACCTGAATGGAATCAGCCATATATATAAAATACAAGAATTGTTAAATATTAGACCTGCTTTGTACAATACTTACTTTTATAATTTTTTAATCTTTTATATTTTCTTAAGAATAGTAACTAATCTTAATAAATATCCAAAATAAATTTAATGATTTTGAATCATATAATATTCTGCTATCGGTTCACGTATTCGGATTCTATACTCTATGATTCTATTTTTTTTTACGTAACATTTATAATTTTCCGGTACTTTATTCCAGGCAAACACCTTTGACATTTTCCAATATAAATAAATTTCAATATTTTTATTCATATACAATATATAAAATAAAATTATTAAGAATATATAGCATGGAACGTCATTTGTTACACGACTCTTAAAAAATTCAACCTCATTGATTATCGGTAGATTTTTAGTCACAGAAAAGATTAACCATCCATCGGTAGTCACAGTTTTCAGTATGGTGTGTCTAGCTTGTGATTACAAAACGGGTCAGATCCCCTTTGATATTATCATATTAAAAAAATTAACATATAGAGGGCAATATCCTCATATATTGACTTATTCTTTTAAAATATCTTTTTAAAAAAAGAAACATGATCAATGTATTTTAATGGGGGGTACGTTGGGGAACCATGGGGGGTTTTCTGGGGGGGCATTGGAGGTTCATGGGGGGAAACAGGGGGGGAGTAACATCATTTTATAAAATATATGCATAAAATAACGTAAATAATGTATGGGGGTGATATAGGTGGTCCATTGAGGGGTGGTGACTGAATTTTTTTTAATATAACTATATAATATAGGAAAATATATATATATATATATATATATATATACGGATATGTATTTATGTACTCACATAGTAAGAAAGATTTCTGAAAATTCACATGGAATCTTCAAAAGTTTGCATAAAATCTACGTGGGTTTTACGAAATCTACCTGGATTTTTATAATATCTTCATGGATTTTTAAAGAATCTCTGTAAATTTCAACAAAATCTACCTGAATTTTTTCGAAATCTACGTGGATTTTCACAAAATCCACGAGAATATTTATATATGATTCTATATAAATGATTTACGTGGAAATCTTTGTCAGATAGATAGATATCCTAATGGATTTCCACGTGGATGATCCGTATCTCCGTCCTTTTTTAATAGAAGAATTAATTTTTAGTGAAGCTAATAACTTTAGCAAAAAATGAAGAGAAAGCCGCATCTCGTATCAGAAAGAGCAAAATTTTCTTTGATAAGAAAGAATTATTAATCCTATTGCTTCGTTTTCAAGAAAACCTTAAAAAACAAAATTGTTCACCCTAACGTCTATGTTTTAAGTTTTTCAAGGTTTTCTTGAACACGAAGAAGAAAAATCAATTCTTTGTCATCAATGAAAATATTGCTTTTTTGATACAAGATGCGGCTTTCTCTATATTTTTTGCTAAAATTATTAGTTTTTGTAAAGAAATCAATTCTTTGATTATAAAAGGACAGATATACTCGACCTGCTCTTAATATTTAAAGCTTTTATGTATCTGCAAAATAATCTTAATCTTCAAATAACAATTATCAAAAAAAATAATTATTGTTTTAAATTTTTTCATCAATTCAATAAAATTATTGTTTTCTAAATATGAAATATTTTTTATTCCAAGAAAGCGGTTTAAGAGGAGGTCACGTATCTCCGTCCTTTTCTGATCAAAGAATTGATTTTTTTTACAAAAAGTAATAATTTTAGCAAAAAATGAAGAGAAAGCAGCATCTTGTATCAAGAAATGTAATATTTTCTTTGATAAGAAAGAATTAGTTTTATCGCTTCATTTTCATAAAAATTTTGAAAAATTTACATCATGGAGGTTAGAGTAAATAATTTGGTTTTTTAAAGTTTTCTTGAAAACGAAGCAATAAAATTCATTCTTTCTTATCAAAGAAAATTTTGCTTTCTCTGATACGGGATGGGGCTTTCCCTTCATTTTTTGCTAAAATTATTAGTTTTTATAAAAAAATCAATTCTTTAATTAGAAGAGGACAGATATACTGGACCTGCTCTTAAAATGATACTAAAGTATAATACACATTAAAATTAACGTTTTTAATATAAATTTAATGCGAGTTTGCATGAAAATTAATAAATTTTACTGTAACTATACTATGAAATTACATGAAAATTAATTCAAAATCAAATGAAATTTAATGAAAAAAATTACATGAAATTTGCTTCCAGTGTGTACACCCACCGTTAATGGATTCTCTCCGAATGTTTTGAAACCCTGAACTTTTATTAGACCATTCCGTTGTTTTCTTTGTTTCTATTGAAACATTTTGGAAAAATCGGAATGAATCAATTAACGTTGGGTGTACATGAAATTTAATACAAAATGTATTAATTTTTATGCAAACCTTCATTAAATTTATGTTAAATAATATTATTTTTCATGCGTATTATACTTTTATCACTTTAAGAGAAGGTCGAGTATATCTGTCCTTTTCTAATCAAAGAATTGATTTTTTTACAAAAACTAATAATCTTAGCAAAAAATAAAGAGAAAGCCGCATCTTGTATGAAAAAAGGAATATTTTCATTGATAAGGAAGAATTGATTTTATCGCTTCGTTTACAAGAAAACTTTAAAAAATTTAAGACATAAAGGTTAGGGTAGACAATTCGGTTTTTTAAGGACAGAGTTACGTGACCTCCTCTTAATGGGAAAAACACATTAAATTTTATAAAAATTTCATTCACAACTACATAACATTTCATGTATTTTTTTTGCTCATTTTTAACAGTGTATATAATTATTAATTGTATTTTGTTATAAGAATTTAAAACCTTTGAAATTCGCGCACGCTTATTGTTGTTATCGTGTGATCCCAAAAACATGACTTCCCTTCAGTTATCCGGTCGTAAAGACATTTGATAACTTTAACGTGTTTTATCTCATTTTTTACTACGGTAATGAGTATTTACTAGATATTATTTAAAAGAGAAAACTTTCTTCTAGACATTTGTTCATCTGTATGTTTTTCAGAAAATCACTCTTTGATTTTGAGTTTAAGATATCAATTCTTATATTCAATAGAAATTATTTCTTCTCGATGAAAAAATTGTAATTGATTCAAAATGATTATATCATCTATTTTAAAAAATGTCTTCAATTGAATAATTTCTCAATCAAAAGGTAAAATTTTTGACCTACAAAAAAAATTTCATCGATTCAATAAAATTATTTCTTTCCAAAAATGAATTTAAAATGGTTATTTAATATAGTTTAAAAAATATATTTAATTAAATATTATTCCAATGAAAAGAAATATTATTTACATCGAAGAAATATTTTCATCATTACAATACAATTATTTCTTTTCGATAATAAAATATTTTCGATTTCAAAGAAGCGGTTTAAGAATTCTAGCTTTGATATTAAGAAATCAATTCTTTAATTCAATAAGCTTATTTCTTCTCGATGATAAAATTGTAATGGATTTGAATTGATTATTTAATATAGTTTAATATTTTTTTAATGGAAAGATATAATATTTGAATTGAAGAAATATTTTCATCATTTTAATCAAATTATTTCTTTCCCATGCTGGAATATTTTTGATTTCAAGAAAGCAGTTTAAGAATTCTTATTTTAAGTTTCAGAAATCAATTTTTATATGTAATGAATATTATTTCTTCTCGATGAAAAAATTGTAATTTATTCAAAATGACTATTTAATCCATAATAAAAAATATCTTTATTTAAATAATTTCTCAATCAAAAGTTATAATTTTTTACTTATAAAGAGATTATCCGACCTTTGCGAAACGGATTTGGTTGAAACTGCAGGATATGATTTTTTGATGAAAAAAATGAAGCTGTGTTTTTTCTTTTCTTTGAATAGGCCCTATAGACGGAGATATAGACATTTTTTCGAAAATATAATAAGAAGGAGAATTTATAAGATCTTGAATAACCAAACTACTAGGACTCTTAAAAAAATTGTATGGGAAATAAAATAGAGCACAAATTGAATGCTTTAATTTAAGCTTTGTTGCATTAGAAAAGCTCGGATGGTTCAAAAGTTGTGTCTAATTGAAAATTACTACATATTTGCTAATATTTTTAGCGTGTGACATCCCTGTTAAAAAAGTCCAGGTGGATTTCCACGTGGAAAATCCACGTGGAATTCCACGTGGATTTTCAGTCTGATTTCTCGGATTTTCAGGGTGATTTACTTGGATTTTCAGGGTGAAAATCAGGGTGGAATTCCAGGTGGATTTTCAGGGTGAAAATCAGGTTAGAATTTTAAGGGGATTTTCAGTCTGAATTACTTGGAATTTCATAGTGAAAATCCACTCTGATTTTGAGTCTGAAAATCCACTCTGATTTTCATAGTGAAAATCCACTCTGATTTTCAGTCTGAAAATCCACCCTGATTTTCATAGTGAAAATCCACTCTGATTTTCAGTCTGAAAATCCACCCTGATTGTGGATATTTTTAAGCATTCAAAAAAATATTTTTATCAAATTAAATTTATTTATGTTTTTCATTGCAACCACAAAAATATCTCTGCTCACTTAATAGAATAGAACGTGAGAAAGTAGGCCGAATGATCGTCGTTTTAGACAAAATTAAACTGTTAGTTTATAAGCTCTAAAGTCTTTTATTCTTTTCATGCGCGTTGGCTTGCCATAAGAAAGTCAATACATAAAAAGCGTGGTAGCCCCCTAGTGGTTAGTTATTGAATATGAATATACACATGTATATAATAGTACTGATGATTAACCGTTAGGGGGATGCTCCGCTTTCTACCTATTGACTTTCTTATGGCAAGCGAACGCGCACGAAAAGAATAAAAGACTTTAGAGCTTATAAACTAACAGTTTAATTTTGTCTAAAACGACGATCATTCGCCCTACTTTCTCACGTTCTATTCTATTAAGTGAACAGAGATATTTTTGTGGTTGCAATGAAAAACATAAATAAATTTAATTTTATAAAAATATTTTTTTGATTGCTTAAAAATATCCACAATCAGGGTGGATTTTCAGACTGAAAATCAGAGTGGATTTTCACTATGAAAATCAGAGTGGATTTTCACTATGAAAATCAGAGTGGATTTTTAGACTCAAAATCAGAGTGGATTTTCAAGTAATTCAGACTGAAAATCCCCAAAATTCCAACCTGATTTTCACCCTGAAAATCTACCTGAATTCCACCCTGATTTTCACCCTGAAAATCCAAGTAAATCACCCTGAAAATCCAAGTAAATCAGACTGAAAATCCACGTGGAATTCCACGTGGATTTTCCACGTGGAAATCCACCTGGACTTTTTTAACAGGGATATCATCAATATTTTACGCTATTTCATTAGCATATTTTAATCGCCTGTAACTTTTGAACCACAAAAGCTTTTTTGATGCAACAAAGCTTAAATTCAAGCATTTAATCTGAACTTTATTTTATTTCTCATACATTTTTCTGTAAGATTCTTAGTCTTTTGGTTATTCAAGATCTTATGAATGCTCCTTTTTATTATATTTTTGAAAAAATGTCTATATCTCCATCTATGGAGCCTGTTCAAAGAAAGGAAAAAACACGAGTTCGTTTTTTCTCATCAAAAAATCATATCCTGCAGTTTAAGCCCAATTCGCTTCCCGAAGGTCGGGTACTCTCCTTGTTACAACGAAGAAATATTTTTATCATTTCAATAAAATTATTTCTTTCCAAAAATGGAATATTTATGATTTCGAGAAGGCGGTTTAAAATTTCTAATTTCGAATATAAAAAATAAATTATTGTATCCATTAAAATTATTTCTTTTTGATAAAAAAATTGTAATTTATTCCAAATGATTATTTAATCTATAATGAAATATATCTTTCTATTATATTAAAATTCTTTAGGTCTAAAAGAAAAAATCTGCTTATAATATATACATTCATCATATAAACTCGTTATATAACATTTTTTTATATAAATATCATGAAATATATATATTTTTCATCAACGGTAAACCAATTACATATATAAAAACGCGCCACAACGTTATCTTCAATGTTTTTGAGCGTTTCGAATTCTGAAAATTGAGATTTTTTTTTATCTGTGACGTAGTTTTGACGTTTTTATGACGTTACAAAAAATTTCGGAATGTTAGCTATTGTCTCCTGAAGATATATATATTTTCTATAGTATTTCTAAGTATGTCTACGTACGTGTACGTGTTTGTACGCGTTTGTACGTCTCTGTACGTGTGTGTAAGTATTTGTACGGGTTCGTACGTAATTCTACATGTATGTACGTGTGAGTACGTGTGTGCACGTGTTTGTACGTGTGTGAACATGTTCCTGCGTATGTGCACGTGTGTGTACACGTGTTTGTTTGTGTGTAGACGTGTTTGCAAATGTTTGTACGTATAGGTACGGTTTCGTACGCGGTTCTATGTGTTTGTATGTCAATGTACGTAGGCGTACGTGCTTCTGAGTGTATGCACGTGTGTGTACACATTTGTACTTGTTTGTACGTGTCTACACGTAATTGCACGTCTTAGAATGTGTGTGCACGTGTTTGGACGTTTTTGTACGTGTCTGTATGTGTGTAGACGAGTTTGCACGTGTTTGTACGTTTGTGTACGGTTTTGTACGTGATCGTCTGTTTATATACGTAAGTGTACGCGTTTTTACGTGTCTGTACGTATTTTTACTTGTTTGGACGTATTTGTACCTGTTTGCACGTGTTTGTCCGTGTCCGTACGTAATTGTACGTGTGTGTACGTATGTGTACGTGTTTGTGCGGATTTTTACGAGATCGTACTTATTTGTTCGTGTCTTCACGTGTCTACGTGTGCACGTGTCCGAACGTATTTGTACAAGTGTTTACGTGTTTGTAAGTGCGTGTACATACTTGCACTTGTTTTTACGTGTTTGGATTTGTCTGTACGTGTTTATACGTGTTTGTACGAATTTTCACTTATTTATACGTGTTCTTACGTGAATGTACATGTTTTTACTTGTCGTTACGAGATTGTACGTGCCTTCACGTGTTTAGACGTGTTTGTATGTGTTAATACGCGTGTGTACGTGTTTATACGCGTGTGTACGTGGTTATACGTGTGTGAACGTGTTTGTATGTGTTATGCGTGTTTGTATGTGTTAAGCATGTTCGTACGTGTTTGTATGTAGGAGCATCTGTGTGTATACATGTTTGTTTGTATGTAAACCTGTTTGCACGTGTTTGTACATATAGGTACAGTTTCGTACGCGTTTCTACGTGTTTGTACGTCAATGTAAGTTGATGCACGTCTTTCTGAATGTATGTACAACTTCGTACGCGTTCGTATTTGTTTGTACGCGTTTGCATGGAATTGTTCGTGTATGTACGTGTTAGAAAGGGTGTGCACCTGTTTGTACGTTTTTGTACGTGTCTGTGCGTGTGTAGACGTGTTTGCACGTGATTGTACGAATCCGTACGGTTTCGTACGTGTTTGTACGTCATCGTATATGTAGATACGTAAGTGTTCGCGTTTTTACGTGTCTGTACGTATTTGAACGTGTTTGTACGCATTTTTACGTGTTTGTACGCATTTGTACGTGTTTGCACGTAAATGTACGTGTTTGTACTTTTATTACGTGATTGTACGTGTTTTTACGTGCCTTCACGTTTTTCGGACGTGTTTGTCCGTCTCCGTACGTAATTCTACGTATGTGTACCTGTCTTTACGTTTTTATACTACTGTGTTCGTGTTTGTACGACTGTGTACGTAAATGTACGTGTTTGTACTTTTTGTTACGTGATTGTACGTGTTTTTACGTGCCTTAACGTTTTTGGACGTATGTGTACGTGTTTGTGCGCGTTTGTACGTGTTATACTCGTTTTTATGGGTTTTTACGTTAATGTACGTGTTTGTACTTCTCGGTACGTGATTGTACGTGTTCGTACGTGCCATCACGTGTTCTGACGTGTGTGTACGTATTTGGATATGTGTGTACGTGTTTATACGTTTGTGTACGTGTTTGTACGTGTTTGCGCGTAAATGTACGTGTTTGTACTTTTGTTACGTGATTGTACGTGTTTTTACGTACCTTAACGTTTTTCGGACGTGTTTGTCCGTCTCCGTACGTAATTCTACGTATGTGTACCTGTCTTTACGTTTTTATACTACTGTGTTCGTGTTTGTACGACTGTGTACGTAAATGTACGTGTTTGTACTTTTTGTTACGTGATTGTACGTGTTTTTACGTGCCTTAACGTTTTTGGACGTATGTGTACGTGTTTGTGCGCGTTTGTACGTGTTATACTCGTTTTTATGGGTTTTTACGTTAATGTACGTGTTTGTACTTCTCGGTACGTGATTGTACGTGTTCGTACGTGCCTTTACGAGAGGTACCCAGTGAGCACAAATGCCCACTGAGCACACACAGTAGTGGGGGGCCCGCAAGTGACAGAACGCATGCGCGAGGCTCTGTTTGACGAGACATATGAGTGAACTCTCTCAAGTGTTATATCCAAGTTGCCCGCGATAACTTGGATCTCTGTATTATCGATCGAAGTCTATTATATGAATTTTAGAGGTTCTCAACATACTATGGTATCACGACATTGCGCTTATTTTCCAATATTATTGAACGACATAAAAAAATAATTATGTAGTTATAAATATTAAAATCTGTGTACGGGAATAAATTTAATATTAAATTTGAATAATTATAACTTGTTAATAAAATATTAATTGATTTGTATTAATTAATTTGAATAGACACCATTAAATACATTAACTTATAAAGTAAAAATTTAATTCAATAGAACATCATAATAAATAAATTTTAGATTGTTACGTTTAATCACGATAAAAATAATTTCTTCTATTTATTTTACTAAAATAAGTTACTTGTGTAAGATATTTTTTAGTACTTTACCATTTAAAGTAAATAATTATTAAAATTAAACTATTTAATTTCTATTAAGATTATGTAGTAGGTTATATTATTTGAATATAGACATTTCTGTCTTAGATTTATCTTTAATGAAAATTTTAGTTTATACATATTTGTTCTTATCAAAATAACTTGAACAAAAATGTTATAAATAATTCATAAATGTTAATTTCAAAAATCGGATTTCTAGTTTTAATTTTAATTTTGAAAGATAAATTTTTGAGTTTAATATTTATCACTACCCGCGTAAAAAATAAAAAGATCTTTTCAAGATATATCTAAAATAAGATGCATTTCAAGAAATAGTTGATATATTATAATATTCAAATTTACTTAGATCTTCTTGAGATCTTTTAAGATCTCTGTTTTACATTTAAAAAATTTTTTTTATATATTTTTTAAGATGAAAATAAAATATTGCTTTAGAGATTTAAAAACAATCATTCAAAGATCTTTGTAACTTTTCAAAATGGTAATATTTTAAGATACTATAAGATCTTCAAGAGATCTTTTTAATGATTCTATAAAACTTGTATTTAATTAAGATACAAAATTATTTTGTAAACGTTCAATTATTACTTTATATATTATATTTTTTCAAAAATTAAAATTTTGATTGAAATAAAGAGATACACATAACATACAATTAAATACAAATGTTTTTTCAATTTTTTCTACATAAACGAAACACGTTTCTGAACCTTTGTTTAGTTCAACGGAATGAATCTTAATTAATTGTTAAATTTTAGATGACTGTACGCCTTTTATATTGAAAGATGACATTAGACTTAAAATAGAAATAATGATTATAGTGGTGCTCCCTAGTCTAATGCTCCACTTGCATCAGAATATATTTCTTCAAAATCATTAGAATATATATAGTTTAATATATATCATAATTGCATTGTCCGGAAGTTTAGAATGTAAAATTAATTTTAAAAAATAAGTATTGAATGTACTTGCATCATGAAAGTTATACTTTTATGGGCAAAAACCAACCCTCCAACTACAAGTATAGTTGAAAAAACAGAAATTTAAAAGATTGGAAAATATGTAAAAGCTCAGTGGGGAAAATGTTGGTACGAAGCTGAAATAAGTGCAGAAAATGGTAAGTGTAATTATTTATAATTTTTTTTTTAATGTAAATAAACTACGATAATTTATTCCAAAATTACAAAATTTTTAAATAAGCCTTTTTCAGGCGAAGGGGGATTAAAATAGCTCGACGGGGGTGTAGTTATAGCTCACTGTTGTCCACAAATATTGATTTATTTATTCAGAATTACTGATAGTTTTTTATTTAAAAACCACCTTACTAAATAAAATAATTTTTAAATATTTTAAATAGATTTAAAAAAATTAGTTTTTAAAAAAAATTAATTAATTTATTAACATTGTTTTAGCACATATTAATGAATATTTAATTGCATCAAATAATAAATTTAGATGACTAGACAAAATAATTCATTGATTTAACTTAAAACTTATGTATATATTTCATTAAATTCATGGACAGTTTTTTTTAAATATTTATCTTACCGAATTAAATGCTAATATTCAGTATATTATGTGTTAAAATTAATTAATCGTATAAATAACTGTATTTATTTTATAATGGTTTTTTTTTATTTAATAAAATTTTTGAAATTTGCAATTCATAAATTTATATTTGTATTAATTTTATTAAATGTATGAAAATAATTTATTCAATTAAATATATGGTTTATTTAAAACTCATAATTTTTTTTTCAAAGAACAAAATGAATACAAATAAATACTTATTTAATTTGAATTAATAATATGTTTGAACGACATTCAAAATATTTTGAAATATTTTAATCTTATTTTAAATTTATAAAATTACTTGCCAGGCTCATAGATACATATTTTATGATATTGTTATAAGCTAAAAAGTTCATAACATCTGTATTTTCTAAATTTATCGCTTAATATACTATTTTATAGTACAATTTTTAAAAAGAAAATTCAGAAGTAAATGGCATAGAATTGTTACCATGTTCTAATTTTAAATATACAATAACAAATGTATATAGAGCGGTACTTCGCACTCTCGACATCTTCACACAAAAGGAATTTTTGTAAGCGAAAGTTAGCGATGTTCATATTAATAATTTTATTTAAAAAATCGAACTATAATTCAATAACTATAATTTAATTATTTTATCAATGATTTTTATAATTAAATTGTAAATCGATGATTTTATTTAAGCATATTATAGTAAATCAAATCTCGTTTTTCGCCAATCATATGATTCTATTCAGTGCACTAATCACGTTCATAGTATAAAATGTTTCACAACATGCGGCCATCTTTTTTTTAAAAGAGGATTATATAGTAATAAATTTTATCATCTACGTACGGAAATATATTTTATATTATATGTGAATAAATATAACTTGTTAATAAAATATTAATTGATTTATATTAATTAATTTGAATAGACATCATTAAATACATTAACTTATAAAGTAAAAATTTAATACTATTTATATTATGATGAATAAATTTCAGATTATTACGCTTAATCACGATAAAAATGGTTATTCTATTCATTTTACTAAAATAAATTATTTGTGTAAGATAAATATACATTTTTTTGCGTTTTTTGTGAAATTGTTGAAATCAACAAGATATTTTTTTTAAAGAAATATTTTATTCTAATTGAAAAGTATTTTACCATTTAAAGTAAATAATTATTAAAATTAAACCATTTAATTTTATTAAGATTATGTAATAGGTTATTTTATTTGTATATAGACATTTAAATTTCTCTGATATTTAATCTTCAATAAAAATTTTTTCTTATACATATGTCTTCTTTTAAGAAACTATTTTTTATTAAATTTATAATTGTAATACAAAATTATAATTTATAGTTTTATAAAGATTGTAATATTTAGAATTCAATTTTGTTACATAAAATAAGTATCGAAAATACATTTTTACGAATAATGGAGGTAAAAAAAATCAGTTACTATGATTTTATGGCGACAGCAAAATTGTTTTGTTTAATTTGTCTACATTTTTTACAAGTTTTGCAAATTATTTATTTCAAGTAGAGCACATTTTTTTACGAATAAAACATAAGTATAAACTTTTGTATTATTAATTTATTGATTGCATTAATTAAACTTATTGGAAGCTTCAGTTACTGGATAGACATTTGCTTATCATATTAGTATATGCTTTTTTACTGCGCTTTGATTACTGGAAATGTATGCTATAACATAGACCACTATAATATTAGACGCACAGTCAATTGCGCATTCACCCTATTATTTATATACGTGAATCCAAAAACAATTATAAATAGTATATTTTTCACCTAAGGAAATAAAGTAAAGAATGTCCTAAATCGTATGTACATTGTCACCCGAGCCGAAGGCAAGGGAGGCAAACATACGATTTAAGGCATTATTTTTTTTCCCGTGGCGAATATGCGATTTTTTTCAACACTGGGCCGATAATATATTTTTTTTACACAAGGCGCGTACAGTGGGTACTTTACTCCCTCCCAGCGAAAAGTAAGGTACGCACTGTACGCTGCCTGTGTAAAAAAATCGTATATTCTCCACGGGAGTAAATGAAAAATCCCTTAAATCGTATGTTTGTCACCCTCGCCTTCGGCTCGGGTGACATTTAACATACGATTTAAGACATTTTTCGTTTTTACTCCCTAGGTGAATAATATACTATTTTTTATTACGGCGCTATGTAAAAAAGTGGTATTTTCGGACCAGGTGTTGAAAAATTTTTTTTTTACTTACCGAATTGTTTTGAACCAATCTCTTCCACCTTCATTTAAAATTCTTGATTTTTATATAATTTTATAAAATTATCAATTATTTTACTTGCCTGGTTGTGAGTTAATAAAATTACGTTTTAACTTTATGATAATTTTTATTGAAAAATCTTAATCGAATTTTTCTATTCTAAATTAATGATATCTAAAATTTTCAAAATATATTATCACATTTCATTACATTTTATCAAATTTTAATACATCTATCTGCGATATAAGAAAATAATATGTGTATAAATTATTAAAATAGAAAAGGAAATAGGTTAAATAAAATAACTCTTATTTATAAAATATTTTTTAGTTGCATCAATAACAACATTATGTGATAGATACATGTTATTTACATAGATTATCAAAATAAACATAATAAAATCAGTCGAACAATATCCATTTGTAAAAGTTTTAAAATAATAACAATAAAATCTATAATAAAAATAATACATCGGTTACATGTAGTCAAAACAATACTATAAAACATTCATCTTATAACCATATCGACGATTTCGAAAAAGATCTAATTTTGAGATTGGTCGAAAAAATATCTTATTTCGCATACGGTTAAAAAAAAAGTCTTATTTCACTATCAGACTTATCTTTAACGGAAGGTAAAATAAGATGATTCTTTAATTGGACGCGAAATGAAAGTATTTTTAACCAGACGTTTTTACAAGCATTTGCGAAATAAAATGTTGTTTGTTGCAGCCGTCGATGCTACCATCATTTACACCATAAATACAGTCACATCTTAAATTTATGATATATAGTATCAATATAATAATATGAAATAATATTAATGATAAAGCGTTACAAATTTTATCATAAACATAATATAGATTATTAATCATTTCATATCTTTTTTTAAGTTTGTGACCATATAAAAAAAGAACTATAAACTGAAAATATTTAAAAAGATTATTAAAATATTTTTTTAATGTATCATTTTTTATAAAAATCATTAATAATCTCCTCTATTGAAAAATATCATATGATAAAGTCAATGTCATCTAATTTTTAAAAATCATTACGTTTATTATTTTCTTAATTAATATAATTATATTTATACATTTTTTAATAATATATTTTAATATTTTGAATAATATATTATAATAAAAAGTCATTATGTTTGATTACAATGTAATATCCAATCGCAAAAAATAGATTTAAAAAAAGCTGTAAAAAATAGTTAAATAGATAGATATACCTTTTATTTTATATAAAATACAAAATCGTGTAACATAATATATAAAATCACATATAAGTGTAAATATTGCATTTTTATATATCACAGTCTGTTAACTTAACCTAATAATACTGAAAGTAAGTAAAAATTCAAGAAAAAGTGATATCACAGATTAATAATACAAACAATGAATATCATATAACACAGATAATAAATAAATGATAAAATTCACGCAATGATAATTAGTAAATATTAATGCAAATATCGATTTTCTAATTTATATTTTTATTATAAAAGAAATAATATTTTTTTAAATATTTTTTCATTACTGACCGATTAAAAAAAAGGCTTTTCACATACTTGACTATTTATGATACAATTATTTATTGCAACATCAATTATTTTTTAGAATCATAGCCACAAAGAGATGGAAAATGAGGGCATAATGTTAGTCACTAAATGCATTGTATGGAACACGATCATTTAATATAGTTATAGTTTGCTATTGTCTACATAAATTACACTAATTTATTAATTTTTTTAATAATCGATAATTTCTTATTAAAAAATATCACTCCTGTCAATTAAATAATTACAACATTAATATATAAAAAAAAATCAGTTATTTTAATAAAAATTAATTTAGGTAACTATTGCAACTGTTATTTTTCCCAAAATATCCATAAAATTTTTTTAAATTCAATTTATATAACTTTGAATACTGTAAGTGTCCCAGTGATGGCCATTTTACCTTAGTCGTAAGCTAATAACGTCAATAATATTATTTACTTCTATAATAAATTCAAATCGATGTTTTAAAAATTTATTTTTCTTCTTAAAGTCAGACTTCAGTCAACTTAAGGTAGTTGTTCACCAATTGTACTAATCAAAATAAGGTCGATAAAGCTTTAAAGTATAACTTTGCACGCTGTAACTTCGAAGCTATCCGGCGAATTGGTCTTAAACATTAAAACATTTCTTACAGTATCCAATTTAATTTTTAAATAATTTTCATTAAATATTTATAATTTAACCCTTAGTTGCACAGTGGTAACGTCAGTTACCATCAATTTAATTTCAAATTTTTGCTATTTAATTATTTGTTAACGTATTTAGATCGCGTTTTTTTTTATTCATTTGCTAATATATTAGTTAGAGAACATAATATAGTTTATTTGTCATAATTGCTCATAATAATTGTTATATAAATAAATACACATATAAAATGCAGTTATTTCGAAAGAATTAATTTTTTTTAAATCTATTGAATATAATGAATTGAAAATTCTTGCTTGGTGGTTTTTGGAGTCGTTAATTACAAATCTGAAGTCAGAATTTTTAAATTTTGAAATTGAAGATGGCGGCTCCAAAATTTTGAAAAAAGAGATATACGAGCTTGAAAATCTATACTTAGAGATTTTTGGGGTGGCTTATCAAGTATCTACTAGCAGATTCTAGTAATTCTCCAAAATAGATCTAATATGATCAACATTAAGACATAAATCATGGTTAATATTGATGACATTTTTTAAATTTACTCTTTCTCAGCCCCAGAGCTAACGACGAGGACGTGAAGAGTTCTAGCTCCATTTTTTTTTTTTTTAATTTGCAAGGAAATTTACTGAAAAATAGGTGCAACAAAGGGTTAATTATTTGGTGAACAACTATGTGAAATAGATATTTCTAACTTAAATTATTAATTTTTTTAATTTTAATTTTTATTGGACCACAAATTTCGCTGTTTTCATTATTAGCAGTATTGTCGGCAACATAATATACTGTAGAATTGTTGGTAACGTGCTGAGTATAATCTAATAATTCATAAAAATATGGATATTTATTTCATTATTAAATGAGAAAACGTATTAATTTTTTTACATTAATGTATTAAAATAGTATATTATGTAACAAGTGCACGAAGCATGTGATTCATACACGAATAAAAAGGTGAGTGATGAACCGCATTGCACACGTGTTGCATACACTATTGAGATCTCGTACTATTTTTTAACATGCCGTAAGCGAAACACAGATAATTTAAATAATATATTTCGGTACAGAAGACGAAAGATGAAGTCACTGCGTCAAATCACGCAGTACCGGGCCTTCAACATTTGTCTTGTGTGCCATATACAATTTTTCTTTATGCTTAATAGAAATTCCGATTATATTGATAGTCTAATTTATATTTTGCCAGTTAAAATGACAAAACTTTAATGTCACGGAATTCGATGCGACCCGACGTTTGCGGCACGAACGTTAGCGAGTGTTGCTGATCGGGGGGAGGACATTGAAAACATCACGCGCACAAAAAAAATACATAAATGTTAATTTATTTGTATGATACATTTAGTGAAAAAAAATATCGTTAATATGATTTGCGATTAATTTTTAGAAAAACCATATAAAAAAATTTGTTTCTTTTTTTATAAATTTTTTTAAAATAGTAGAAATAAATTTGTTGTACAAATAATATTACAATAATTTTAATAAATCAACTCAAAGTAGATGTTAATAGTTTATTACGGTACAAAATACGAAAGTTTAAGGCCCATTACTGCGGGATTTGACATCTGCTCATCATTAATCTTTTATCTGTTTTTAAAATTGAAGCAATATAAAAAGCTCGTAAATAATAATAAGTTAATAAACAATATGTCAAGAAACTCTGAAATTGTCTAACAAGCATACGTAGTGAAAGTTCTAGCAATGAGTAAAAGCCTGACTTTCGTAATCGAAATCAAAAGTGAAACCACGTAACTTACGGTAGCGCACAAAAATTCGTAAAAATTTTTTTTTGAGAGATTCAAATTGAAATTGCGATATCTCAGAAACGCTCTAATAAATTTACAAAATCCGGACGGCATTTTAAAGATCAGACGAAATACTATCTTTTTATGGGTGGTAGAATATTTTAAACTCTATTTAGACTCAATTTTTTAATTTTTTCGAATTTATCCATTTTAATCAATCAAGTGTAACTTTTTGAAAAATTGATAAAATTTAAAAATTCCAAATTGATTGCAAAGTAGGGTGAATTTCCGAAAAGTTTGTATATCAATTTTTAATATTTATTTTATGTGCTACATTACAAACGCGCGAAAATGGGCCATATAACAAAATAATTTTTCAGGTGTAATAACATTTTCCATGTTTATGCATGTTTCTACATTTATTTACAACTATACATTGTAAATCCAAAGTATATACAATTTTTATATAATCTACAGTTCTTAGCACACCAAAACATTAAAAATCATGGAAAATTTGATTGGACCTAAAGAATTATCTTCTCATATGGTCCATTTTCGCGTGCTTGTAACGTTGTACATGAAATAAATATTATAAATTGATCAAATACAAACTTTTAGGAAATTCACTCTATTTTGCAATCGATTTATAATTTTTTAATTTTATCAATTCTTCAAAAAGTTACTCTTGATTGATTAAAATGGAGAAATTCGCAAAAATGAAACAATTTTCAATCTCTAAAAAATAGAGTTTAAATAGAGTTTAAAATATTCTACAGCCCATAAAAATATAGTATTTTGTTTGATCTTTAAAGTGCCATCAGGATTTTTTAAATTCATCAAAGCGTATAGTATTTTGTTTGATCTTTAAAGTGCCATCAGGATTTTTTAAATTCATCAAAGCGTTTCTGAGATATCACAATTTGAATTGAAGTCTTTAAAAAAAAAAATTTTTACGAATTTTTGACCGGTATTTTACATTAGAGCATCAATAAAAATTATTTCTTTTCAATACATGTCCCGAAATTACTACTTTTTCTCCTAGTGTCTAAAATTGAATGTGATATTTTTGGTCCACTGTTGTAAAACAATCGTATTATCAGTTTTTTTTTCCGTTGATTAAAAATATACTATTATTGTTGCAAGAAGCTACGAGTTTTGTTTGTTACCTGAGTGGAGCGAAAATAACAATAAAATGAGTAAATAATACAATCAAAAGAAAAAATTTATATAATTTATTGAATTATTTAATATTGATAGTAATAAATCATTCAAATTGACCAAATTAAGTTAATTATATAATTAATCTATTATTAATAAATACTTTATAAATAATTTAAATAATTAAATTTATATAGTTAGCTGTCAATAATTAATTATTAAATTTTTACGTTCTAAATTATTTTCTGATGAAATTTTTATTTTCTAAGTAATATCAAAATATTTTTAAAAATCACTAGCAATCAATAAAAAGTTTTGGTTACTTTTTTCACGTTTATGTGTAAGGGAGAGACAGCATATATATATATATATATATATATATATATATATATATATATATATACCTGTATGTGCGTGTGTTGCAATTGACGTGAAAAATCCAATATTTATTAAAGTTTGTGTGCATGCATGCGAATTGACATGAAATGTCCCATATATATATATATATATATATATATATATATATATATATATATATATATATATATATATATATAAATATATATATATATATATTAACCTGTGTGTGTGTGCGTTCGAATTGACGTAAAAAATCCTATGTATATTAACGTGCGTGTGCATGCATGCGAATCGACATGAAATGCTTCATATATATATATATATATATATATATATATATATATATATATATATATATAAAACCTAAGGTTACTCTGATGGGTGTGTGCGTGTTGTCATAAAATGTCCCACATATATAAAAAAGCCTGTCATTATGAGTATGTACGAATTGACATGAAATGTCCCATATATAATCCTGTGTGTGTGCGTATGTGTGTGTGCGTGCGCATTGGCATGAAATGTCTCATATATCTAAACCTGTGAGTGCGTGCGTTCCAATTGACATAAAAAACCCCATGTTTATTAAAGTCTGTGTGCATGCATGCGAATAGACATTAAATGTCCCATATATATAAACCTGTGTGTGTGCCATCGAATTGACGTGAAAAATCCTATGTTTTTTTAACGTGTATGTGCATGCATGCGAATCGACATGAAATGTCCCATATATATAAATCTAAGGGTACACGAATGGGTGTGTGCGTGTTGTCATGAAATGTACCACATATAAAGAAAACCTGTACTTATGAGTGCGTGCTAATCGACATGAAATATCCCATGTATGTATGTATGTATGTATATATATACATGTATATAAACCAAAATATATACGGGTCAACGGGTGCAAGTTGACATGAAACGGACCATTCATATATATATATATATCAACTTGTCCGTATGTGTGCGTGTGGGTCGACATGAAATGTTGCATATATATGAGCTTAGGTGCGTATGTATGTGCGCGTCTACATATGTTTTTCTATATACATATATATGATAAGAATTCCTTAGTACGTTTAATTAAAAAGGAATTGTGGAATTTTTAATTAAAGCCCTCGAATTCACAAATCATAATCATAACTGACGCTCTTTCAATTCACGATTACATTTTGATTTCTTAATTGAAATTTATTTAATTAAGGATTCCTTTTGATTTTGGAATTAAAGCCCTTTCAATTCACGATTAAATTTTAATTTCTTAATTGAAATTTATTTAATTAAGGATTCCTTTTGATTTTGGAATTAAAGCCCTTTTAATTCACGATTAAATTTTGATTTTTTAATTGAAATTTATTTAATTAAGAATTCCTTTTGATTTTGTAATTAAAGCCCTTTCAATTCACGATTACATTTTGATTTCTTAATTGAAATTTATTTAATTAAGAATTCCTTTTGATTTTTTAATTAAAGCCTTTTCAATTCACGATTAGATTTTGATTTGTTAATTAAAATATTTTAAATTATTAATTTAAAAGGAATTGTTTATTAAATAAAACTTAAATTACGAATTCAAAAAGGATTTGTGAATTAAAATTTATTTAAAGCTCAAAATAATTTAAATATTTGCAACCCTTCTCTATACTGATGCTGCTTATTCTAAAAATTAATTAACAATTAATAAAACACCTGCATTACGTGATAGTTATATTGTCGACAAGACTATACCGTGAAATCTTAACCATAACCCCATTTCTGAACTACAGGATTTTAATGAAATATGTTGCCTTTTTAGGAAAATTCAATATTCTATTTAATTAAAAGTCTTCGGAACCGTGATGGTTAGTTTCGGAAAAGAATAGCACATTAGATTCTCAAGTATAAGACTACTAATTTAAATAATGATCGCTTTGCCATGAATGGATGTTGCTTTGTTGGATAATGTATCTTTTATTAAAAATACACTGAGAAAGCCTCACTAGTACTGTTTTTGTCTAATAAGCTATTTAGCAAATAAATTAAAAATGAAACTGGCCATCAAACTTTTTAAAGTGATATTATAATTTCATTTTAACTTTTTTATTTTTAAAACTATAGCATTTACAATGATAAAACTTTGTAAACAACTTTAGAATGTTCTGCCTAGCATAATATCAATATAAATCCATACATTGTGGATTGTATTGTAATTTCACTTTGAAAAAATCAGTGACAAGTTTCATTTTTGGTTTAGCTACAAACAAAATATTTCAAAACGAATAAACATATTCGTTTTGAAAGTCAGGCACTCAAAGTTTTAAAATTTTGAAAATGATTTTAAAGTGTCCTGCTGTAACATAATGTGGATACAAATTAATAAGTTGTATTATATAACATAATATTGAGTTTTATTGAGTTTAAAAAGAAGTAGTCTGATAAGTGTCATATAAGAGGATTCGTTATAGACTAAATCAAATATAAAACCGTTTAATAACTTTTTTAAGCAAAATAACAGTACAATCAAAATTACATTTATAAGCATTGATACCATGTTCGAGGAAGATATTTTAAAGCAATATACAAGGTATCATAGCTTAAAGTACTATTAGTTTAAAAAAAATAATCGAACACGCATCACGAAACATTTGATTTAACATAGACTAAAAATGAAACTGGACATCAAGCTTTTCATCTAACTAACAAAACTTAAGAACCAAATTAGCGCGTCTATTTTCAAAGTTTATGGTTAGGTTAAGATGTCGAATGTAAAGTCATATCAGAAAATTAGGTTGGAATAAAAAAAATTCATTTTTCATTAATATCTGAAGAATAGTGAATAAAAAAATAATAAAGAAGAGTATAAAAAGTTCACAATCAAAGTTAAAATTGTCAAACTATAAATACAAGTTTATTATAGTAGTACGCACAAATTACACATTAGAATAAGTCCATTTTATAACCAGCTTATAGTGAAATTTGACAATGTAATTACCGTACAAATATGGTCATATGTTGGTAGACACGCCATATTTTATGCTAAACTTTTTACCAGGGAATTTATTATCTTAATTTAATAATAAAAAAATGTTTCTTTAGTCTTGCGGCCCATCCTCTTGACGTTTTGCTGTACAGCTGAATCTTTTTTACTTATTTCCTATTTTTTTTTCGTTGCTTTTATTTAAAAGATATTTGATCCTTTTTTTGTATACTTATAAAATACTCTATTTAACTGTCGCGCCTTCAAGGATATCTCACTTCTTTTCATTCCTTAATTTTAACTTACAAGGAGAGTGCATTGCATTTGGGTCTTGAACTTCCTTCTAACTTTGAGATATTTTTTCTTACATTAAATCATCAAAAAAGCCACGTCCACTCGGTCTAACACTCGATTTTTTCCGAGTTATGAGCTGTTTTGTCTGTTTTGTTGAAAAATTTGCATTTGCTTTATAAAAATACAGTTTTTGAACTACTTATTCTATAAGGTTTTTACTGATTGCATATTCAAGTTGAGATTAAAACCTTTCGATTGAAAGAAAACATGTTCAGAAAGCTCGAGTTGTTTAAAAATTATAAGGGAATAAAAATAGCTCAAATATTTAGCTGAAAATATGCATAGAAAATAAATGCTGTATTTTAGTCTGAATTTCGTTTTAATTTTCTTCCCTTCATAACTTTTGAACAACTTGAGTTTTTTAGACACATTTTTTTTAATCGAAAGTCTTTAATCTCAACTTCAATATACAATGAGTAAAAACCTCATAGAGTAAGTAGTTCGAAAACTGTAAAACTATAAAGCGGATGAAAATTTTTCATCAAAACAGACAAAACTGCACATAACTCTGAAAAAGTCGAGCATTGGACCGAATGAACGCGGCTTTTTTCCTGATTTTATGTAAGAAAAAATATCTCAAAGTTAGAAGAAAATCCGAGACCCAAATGCAATGCACTCTCCTTGTTAGTATTAATTTTTCTATTTTTTTAAAAATATTTTCAATTTCTTTCTGAAAAATAAGCAGTGATGATATGTTGTTTTTTTTTTCTTTTCCTTATCCAAAGGCCACGAAAAAAAAAATAAAAAGAAAAAGCTTTATGATAGATCTTAATAATTTTAACTGTATTCATTCAAAAGGAAAGAGGTTTCATGTTATAATAGTTACTCGTTTGGTTTCATCTAGTGATTCTATTCGCATTTTTAACATTATATTATGTTTCGCGTGGTTTTTTTAATCTTAAAAGGTCATCTGTATTGAACATTGTGTTTCCTTTTTCGCTCTTGCTTTAATAAATATATTCATTCTCATATTTGAAAATTTTTGGTATTTAATTTAACATAATTCTGCAAAGTTTCCGAGGACTCGTTATCTGGTAGCACTTAAGGTGTTTTTTCACTCGGTGGCCTTGCCTTCTTGACAAGGAAACGCTCAAGCGCATCACTTATCTTGTGTGATTGACTTTTTTCTCCTTGCGCTAGTAAGTCTGTTGCAGGTGTAATAGGAGTACCTGGCTTGTTGATATCATTATCTCGTTATTCATTGTCGTTCTTGCTTAACGCTATACTTTCTTCGTTTCCTTTATTATATTGATATCTTTTTACTATGTTATTTTTTCTTTCATAAAGGTAAATTTCATCATAATCTGTTATAAAATGCACGCAGATGTTTTGATTAAGTTCATAAGAAAATATGAATACACAATCTACATCAGCATGTCTTGTACGTGATGTAAAGATAGCTTCTGCTGTTGGCGGATCTCATGCAATATCATTAGGCCGCATTCGTCTAATGATATTGCATTTAATAATGTTTTGACGTCATAAACGTATATGACGTTACTTTTTTGCATGTGGTAATTTAAGATACCATACTTTTTGACATCACACCTTATTTCACTCCAAGAAACGATTGTTTCGGGCGTAGAATCGATCGTGCGTGCGAGTAAGACAAGATAGATGCTCAATTGATTCGATACTCCCAGTTTACCGTGCACTCCATCACACACGTACAAACTCGTTGAATCTATGTTTTTCAGATTGAATGCTTTAATTAGGCTAAAGAAAGCCAGACCGTACACCACAGAGATGCCATGCCCTGTAGCTTTGGGTCTACTGCTTGTTTTCAAACCTTTTAATTTTAATATTATATTTAACAGGATTTAGGATAAGGAAAAAGGATAGCATACGGTATAACTTATTGCCTTTTATTTGCCTATTTCCGTTAAGCAAGATACTTCGCATTTGCGGCGCTTACCGCTACATTCCTACTCTGCCACCACTGAGTAGGGATATTATACATTATAAGGTACACTTGATTACACTTAATCGTCGCTTGACTGTCAAAATTAAGGGCATAACTGCTCGCTCATAAAAGCGCGTTCGCTACTTTCCTATATCCCTCTCGCCACTTATTAACATGATGCTTTTCCAATGAAAATCATCAAGTGAGATCTCAATATGTCTCTTAATTCATTTGCAGACATTCCTAAATTACACACCTTTATTATTGAATGAAAAAAGCAATTTCCGTCTTTCGGAATGTTATCATCCCTTATCAAATCTAACCATGACTGTGCGCATTCATTGCTTGCATCATATACTTTGAATACACCGCACCATCATTTGAAGAATTACTCCAATTTATTGGCCCATTTTCGTCACTATTTTTTACTGTTTCTATTATGAAGCGTTCCCGACTTTATTCACGGTCGCCAGGTAATATTTTAATTACTGAATTTAAATTTACTTCATTATTTTAATTAATTCCATGCATATACAAGGTGCATACAACAATATTGTATAAGAAAATTATGTTTATCGACGATCTCCTCCAGTGCAATACTCTTAGAGATGCGATTATTTATAATTTTCTTTACGTGTGGATGAGAGGGTAGAATGATAAAAGTTATTATCGACGACTCCGTTGAGTGCAATACTCTAAATAGTGCGATAATCAACTTTTTTATTATATGAGATATGTAGAAAAGTGTTTAAATCGACGACATCTTTGAGTGCAATACTCTTAGATGTGCGATAAATAACACTTCTATTTAATGCAAAATGAATAAACAAATTATTATCGACGACATATCCAAGTGCAATACTCTTCAATGTGCGATAATTAATTTGTTTAGTATTTATATGAAAAATGATTAATGAGATGAGATGAGTTATACTTTTATCAATAACTTTTTAAACACATCATTTAAATTTGAAATACTTAATCTTTTTATTAAAAAATTAAGAAAATATATATTTTACAAAGATTCAAAAGTTACTTAGTATTTTAAGACAGAATGCTTAAATCTTATACTTCTGACAGTATAAGATTGAATGAATATAGTATCCATGTTAGATGTTACATGGTCGAACATCTAAAAGATAATGAGAGAGCTTGCTTGAGTTCACGCTCTTTTATATTATTTCTTAAACCTTCTATGAGGTTCTATTTCTTATTGAAGAATTATATTTTAGGAAATAGAATGTTCCATAACATTTATTTTAGATATTTACAAAAGAAACATTTAATTAAGATAAATGTATTAGTAAAAGAAATATTCTATTTCCTTTACATTTCAAATAACTATTTTTTATAGTTAATTTTATTATTTATTAATTGAAAAAGTTAATCTTTTATATTTTAATTAATATCTTTAAACTTTAAATAGAGTAATCAGTTTCATACATATTATATAAATTGAATGTTCTATTTATATATACACAATTATTTTAGAAAGTTACATTTTATTATTAACAATTAAATATTGATAATACTTTTTATTAAAAGAAATAGAACATTCTATTTCTATAATCATTTTACTATATCTATATATATACATTTGAGTTATCTTATCGACCTCAGTAGGTAACTATGAAGTCCTACTTATTTTTTTAATGTAATTTAAATTTTTTATAACTAAAATTTATTCTATCTTTTAAATAATATAGTCATTCTTATGACATATTTGTGTTTAATTTAATAATTATACCCAAAATCAATATGAGCCGTTACAATTATATCCATATGTTCTTCTTCCTCAGCTTTTTTTTTTAAGGTCCTCTGACTTAGTTTCATTTAAATCATTTTTATTTACTTCTACGTTACTCTCGTTCTCTTCTTGCACCATGCTTCCGCCTTGTGACTCAGATTCACTGACGTCATGCTTATCTCTATTGCTTCCACTCTCATTTATAATTTCTTTTTCTTGCTTTTTACTTGGGTCTTTTACTTCAAACTCGTCCCCAAAGTATAATTCTTCGTCTGTTTCATTGTTTATAATTTCAACATCAGATTTTATTCCTAGTGACTTTTTCTCTTTTCCTTTTTCCGAGCTTATACTTGGTACTGGGTGGTAGTATTACTTAAGCATCTGTCAACGAAATTTTTCTCGTTCATTAAAATCTGTTTGATTAATCAATCCTTGAGGTGCACTGTTTCTCAATGCTTCTGGCAGCTCTCCTGGTATTTCTTCCCAAATATTTATTTCTACACCTTCTCTACCGTTTATTTCTCGTTCTTGCACATCAACTAAAAATCGAGCACACATTTGTGTTATAATTTCAGGCATCATTTCTAATATACTTTTCTTGCTACTTCTTTAACTTTGAATTGTATTTTCTAAGTTTTTCTGTCTTTCAGTTTCAGATTTATGTTCGTAACTGCTTTTATTATTTTTCAATATACCTTTATTTATTTTTTTATTATCAATTTTTGATGTTTTGCTTACTGGTTCACTTGCATTTGTCTTTTGTTTTTTTTTTTGCTGATACTGCATGCGGTCTATCTACTGGTGTACTTGCTGCGAAAATTCCTTCTCGCATGTTTGTGGTTTTTCGCATATATGCGAGCTTACCATCGTCTTGTGCTTGACTTAATATGCTTTGGACCTGAATTAATTCTTTCTTTCTCTCTGCTTGTGTTTTATGTGTTTATGATAATTTTTTATTCCTTTTTTCTTCTATACGTTGATCTTTTCCAAGGGTCTTTCTTTCATTTCCCATAATTCCTATTTTCCTCTGATTCAGCGCTACTTTCGAATTCTGCTTCATCGCTTGTGTCTTGAATGAAAATTTTCTTTTTTTGATTTTCCGAACCTCCTGAGCTTGAATCTATTTGTTTTGTTTTATTTTCACCTCTCTTATGCACTATGCATGTGATGGAAATTCTCGCTTGCGATTCACATATGCTAGTGCTTGGATCTTGCTTTTCTTGTTTATCTGCCATCTGATACATTTCTGGGCGTGGTAATTTAGAATTCTTCTTATCGTCAGCAATTACTGGATTTTTCGAGAGTGCATCAGCTGTATTATTCTTCCTTCCCGGTCTATACACAACGTCAAACGTGTATCCTCGTAAAGCTGCTTTTGACCTATTAAATCTTAAGTCAGGCTTTGTGCTCGTGTAAAAATGTTTTAACGATTCATGATTTGTCACTACGGTAAATTTTGTGCCGTATAAATAAGATCTAAACTGTTCTTTTCCAAAGACAACTGCCGATAGATCTTTGTTATATACAGAATATCTAAGTTTGCTTCCTTTTAGACATCTTGAGGCATATACACTGTCGTCCATATGTTTTTAACCTTTTTCGATAAAAATTGTATAAACTTCAAAATATCATATCTCTGCAAAAAATTAACGTACAGAAATCGTCAGTATAGATTTAGAAACTTCTGGAAGAGCACTTGAAAATGGTATCATTTTTATTTAAAAATATATTCTTTTTAATTCTTTATAAGAATTAAAAAACTAAAAAATTTTTTTTTAATTTTGACCTATTTTTAATATTTTGTCACTCATTGAAAAATTTTTTTTTCTTTGCTGTCAACCCGTAAAAATGAATATATTTAATTTCTCTTTCAAATTCCGTTCGGTTTATTTGTCTCCGATTTTTTATTAATTAGTTATTAGACAATTCGTAAAAAAAAAGTATATTTTTTTAATTTTCATATCTCCACCATTTTTCACTTTAGAAATAAATGTTAAAGAAAAAAATGCGTATTTTTTAATTTAGAATATGTATACAAAGTTTGAAAAACTTACGTAGAAAAAAAATTTTTTTGTTTTTTTTTCTTGAATATTTTGGCTATTAAGAAAATCAAAAAAATTTTTTTTTCATATAAACGAGCAAAATTTACCTCGCTCCTGACGTCGCTCAGTTGCGTTTTCATATATTATATTATTATATATAAATTTGCAATAGTAGTTCAATATAAAATACGTATTTAATTTTTTTTCATATATTCATATCATTATATTGTAGTGTATTCAAATAAAAAATTTTTTGATTTTTTGTAAATTAATAAGCTTTAATAAAAGTAAATAATTATTATTGACAATCATAGCATAAGAAAAATGTTTATATTACCATCAACTTTTACAAGAATCCCGCGTTCCTTATATCAAAATTTTTTTGATCCGATGACATTAGTACGAAGAATTGGGAAACCAGATTTTTTTATTACTATGACATGCAATCGAAATGAGAAGAAATCACAAATAATATAGGACAAAGTGAAAAAGTAACAGATAGACCAGATATTATTGTTGAAGTATTTTATCAAAAATGAAAACTATTATTAGAGCAAATTTCTAAAAAACATATTTTGGGAAAATGCATTGCCTATTCATACGTTGTAGAATTTCAAAAGGGAGGATTACGGCATGCCTATATGCTAATATTTTTAAGTAAAGATGAAAAAATTTACAATAGTGATGACGTTGATGAATTTATAGTAGCTGAAATTCCAAATAAAAATGAGAATCCCAGATTATATGAAATACTTAACATCAACAGAAAAATCAAGAAGAGGCAAAGAATAAATGGTCCATACTAAAAACATCGTTTACAAAGAAATATTATAAAACCACAAAACGAAAATTAAATAAAATGAATAAAAAAATAAAATCAAACATATTTGAAACTTTAATAAAACATTAAATATAAAAAATTAAAAATTGTAAAATAGAGTTTAGCGCTGTGTGGTTAAAAATAACGGCTGTTATTGTTACTTCTATGCCGTTGAAAAAACGCGATTGCTTTTTAATATGCTGTGTATTTAAAAAAAAAACATGGCTGCTATTGTAAGTACTGTAATGGGGAAAAATGCTAAAACTCCTGTAAGTGCTGTGTAATTAGAAATTCGCGACTGCTTTTTAGAACATTATCTGGTTTAAAAAACGTGGCTGCTATTTTGAGAGCTAAAGATGGAAAACACAACAACTATTGTAAGCGCTGTGTAATTAAAAATTTACGGTTGCTATTTTGAGCGCTGTGTAGTTACAAACTCGCCGCTGTTATTTTGAGCGCTGTGTGGTTAAAAAAACGCGGCTGTTATTGTAAGCGCTGTGTAATTAAGTATTCATGGTTGCTATTTTTAACTCTGTGTAGTTAAAGGAACTGGACCGCCAATGTGAGCACGGTGTTATTGAAAAAAGCGACTCTTATTGTAAACGTTGTATAATAAAAATAACACAACTGCTATTGTGAGCGCTGGGTAATTAAAGGAACACGGATATTAATATTAGTGCTAAGCAAAAAAGAACTGAAATTATCATCGAAAGTAACATCTAAAGCAGAATCTGTTATAATAAAGAAGACAATCTGAATTAATCAAATAATACAAGAAAATATAATTAAAAATAACCACTATAGAATAGAGCCTTGATGCGCCCTCAATAAAAGCTTTAGTTGATAATTTCTCTAAATGCTTCTAATCAATTACAAATATAAGGGTGAAATCAGGAGTGGAAAATATGCAACGGAACGTCACAGAAAATTCCTTCCGTCACATTGTTCTCTGTCAAATTTTTTCCCTATATTCACATGGAACGGAGTAGAAGTTCTATAACGTTGATTAGCAATGTTATAATTAAAAAATTATGTTATTAATCAAAATATTTGGTTATAATAACAGAATATATTTTATAAAACAGAGACCAGAAAATAAGACACAGAACAGAGAAACAAAGACGAACGAACGGAAACAGAGAGATGAAAAGCAGGAGACGGAAAGATGAAAACGGAAGAATGAAGACAGAGAGACGTAGACGGAGGGATGGAGACATAGACAAAGAAACAGAAACGGAAACAAAGAGACAAAGACAAAGATAGATAGATAGTTAACCAAATTTATTATATGTAAATTAAGTTGTACAATTAATTATAGTAATACATTAAAATTAATAAAAATAATATCAAGCACAATAATAATAAACAGTAAAAAAAAAACAGTAATCAAGCAAATATAACAATAAAATAAACTTTACAGCAATAAAATTAATACAATATAAAACAGTTTTATAAGTTAGCATTAAGCAGAGGTCCACCCTCCAAAGCAAGGTAGTGTGCAAATGAGCTTGTCTTGAACGTCATGAGCATAGATGAGTTGCGTAAAGTCGCAGGAAGATGATTCCATAGCTACGAGGAAGTGACCAGGAACGATCGTAGGCGATACTTAGTGAATGAGAAAAGAATAGTCAAAGGTTCCACATCACCCCTCAAGGACCTCACCAGCTGGCTCCACTGATACATAGAATACAAATAGGATGGAGTACAAGATAAGAACATCTTATACAGAAATGTAGAAGAAAAATAGTTTCTTCTACCCGCAGTGGATAACCATCCTAATGAGAACCTATAAGCAGAGATGTGCTCACGCCTACCTACACCGAAGATGTAACGTATATCAGAGTTGATGATCCTCTGAAGTCTAAGGTCAAGCTCAGCCGAGAGGTCACAGTAAACCAGACAGCAGTAATCCAGAAGTGGAAACAGCAGTGTTTTTATAAGATGTATCGAAGCAAACGTAGTGCTCTTCCTAAAGAAGTTTAGTCTGTAAAGCAGAGAAAATGACCTATCACGCACTTGTGTAACGTGCTCTCTCCAGTTGAGCTTACTGTCCAACCAAACACCCAGGCTGCGAACACAGGATTCAAATTTAATATTAGCGCTGTTCAACGGTACGCCAGTCACAGATGATGAGGACAACATATTAATATAAAAATAAGAGCCAATAATTATTGCCTTTGTTTTGTCAACATTCAATTTCAGATGGTTACTAGAGGCCCAATTTGAAATGAGAATAGCATGATCACTCATAAGATTAGTATAAGTGCTAAGTTCAGAAATCGGAAAATGCACATAGACTTGCAAGTTGTCGGCATATATTAAATGTTGTACACCCGAGTGAAAGTTGGCAGCGACGTCATTAATATAAATAGAGAATAAAAGTGGTCCAAGCATAGAACCCTGGGATACTCCCGTATTCAGAGTGACAAAGTCAGACGCATTACCATCAGAGTCAACAACAGACTGCCGTCTATCAGATAAGTAAGAGGCAAACCACCTGACAACAGTGTGTGAGACATTGAGAGAAGTTAGTTTCCGAAGCAGAGTGACATGGCACACAGTGTCAAATGCCTTGCTAAAATCAAATCTGTGGTCAAAAGTCAAAACAACATAAGTCCTTTGTAAGCATATGACTTATGTTATTTTGCCTTTTGACCACAGAAATAATAGAATCATAGTTACATAACATCTGTCCGTGTTGAGTCTAATATCCTCGTTAGTTTGAGCAAAGCTGTTTGGGTACTATGTCCAGTTCTAAACCCAGTCTGATGAGAATCCAACAAATGTTTTGTCCAACTGGTGGACAAGTAGTAATAAAGTTATTGATGGACGAGACGCTCAAAAACCTTGGACATGAATGACAATAAGGAGATAGGTCGTATATCACTCACAGTGCGCGGGGAAGAGACCTTGTTGATTGTGGTAATCAACGAGATCTTCCAACATGAGGGAAACACACACTCACGAAACAAATCATTATAAATACGACATAGCAAGGGCCCAATAACTAGAAATGCTCCATGAACAATAGACTGTGGGACCGCATCAAACCCCCTAGTCTGAGAAGTAGAATGACATATTGCCATCCTAACCTCCTTAAAAGTAACCTCATTAAACCTGAATAAAGGCTTATGAGGCTCATCTACATTAATAGTATTCACATACTCAGAAACAGAAGGGGCAAGTGGATCAAACACAATCCCACCACAGTAACGATTAAGCTCATTTATAGAAAATGAATGTCGCGAGTTATTATCAGTGGAACATATATCAAGGTTCTTAAGCTCTCTCCAGATCTGTCGCGAGTCCGTAATACCCGATAGTCTGCCATAGTAATATAACAGTTTGGCTGATTCAATGCACTCATGTGCCTTGTCTCGAGCAGTTCTATAGTATAGTAAGTCAGTATACAGTCGAGTACGTTTGTAGTGTCTATAAAGTCGATCTCTCTCATTAATTAAGCGACGATGTTCGGAGGTGATCCACGGACGATGAGCCCTACCCTGCTTGACCTTCCTGACAGGCACGAATTGTGCAATTGCCTCATTGAGATGGTTGTAAAGACATTCAAGGAGAGCAGAAAGAGAGGAATCACCATCACATGTATCGCACCTTAAAGAGCGAAAATACTGAAGGAGTGCAACATCATCAACAGACTTATGATCCAGAAAGGTAAAGTCTTTAAGCATAGGTTTAGAGAGAGAGGACTTAACAGTCGCAGCTATGAAATCGTGGCCATCAATGAATGGTATATTAGTCTTCAGAAGTCAAGTACAATGTCGTTGGTATCGACAAGACACAAATCAAGCCAGGTGTAAGAAGAATAAGTATGATGAGTTGTGCCATAATGAACCAAAAAGAGTGATTTCTCAGTTATCAGACCTTTAAGAAACTTAGAGTCATCAGAATCAACGCACAAGTGAGTATTAAAATCACCAAGGATGATCTTCGAACTATAATTGTGCATATAAGATGTTAAATCAGGTATGAAATCTGTGTTGGCCAAGAAGGGAGCATGTGGCGGCCTGTAGACTACACCAACAAAGATGGGTGAAGCCAAGTCCAGAGAATTAACCTCACAAAACAGATATTCGGGAAGACCAGGCTTACCACTCCATTTACCAGAAGAAGAACAAAGGCGCCACGAAGTAATAGAGTTGTGAATATATAAAGCAATACCACCGCCTCTTGTGTTACGATCTGTTGTCTACTGCCTGTGAAGCACGTAGTCATCAAGCTCTATCGGAGAGTTACTAACAATCTGGCCCAGCTTGGTCTCAGTTACAGCTATAACATGGAAGTAAGGGCGAGAAGCCAGAAAAAGTCTTATTATCTCAATGTGTGCTCTAATAGAGTTAGCATTGAAATGACAAACTCTGAGACCATTCCTTGCAGTGAAATGATTATTAAAAAGTGATAAAGCAGGGTTATTAGTAGAGAATGATCCATTAGAGAGAAGTGAAGGAGAGAGTGGACTTCTCCAGTACTAGAAACTACGGTGCTGGACTGACGCCGACCAGCATCACCTTGGCTAAAAAAGCATCTACGTCCTCGACAGAAGCACCTTGCGTAGAAGCATCGTCATTCTTCCTTTTCACAAAAATTCTTCCATTCTTCACGAATAAAAGAAAATTTATTTTTTTGTCCTTCGCTTTTGTAGACACTTTCAACTTCAGCTGATGCAGTGAGGGAGAAAGGAATTCGTTGATGTTGATTAACGAAGGCGAATGAGCAGTGACGCATTTAGCTCCAGAAAGAAGATTCTCATCAACCTGAGAAGTATGAAGTCTCCTAGCCTTAATCTTATCAGCTATAACCCCACGTGCAAGTGCAGGACTCTTCATTGTTACAAGCAGTGGCACAGTTGAGAAGCGGCAATCACGATACCGTGTTGATGGGGACATCACTTTAGATGATGTACCAGCATGAATAACAGCAGTAGTAGAAGAAGTTGAGGTGAAAGAGTCAGGAACCAAACGTCTTAGTGGCCGAACAGAATCTATATCCTCAATTGAGAAACTAGCATCCAAAGTAGGAAAGATAGCAGATACACCTGCCTTGAGATTAGAAAATTCCGATGGCACAAGACCACCCAGTACCAAGTCAGAAGCCCTTTCAATACGAAGCTGCTGTGCTTTCAAAGCATCACATCGCTGTGATAGAGTTCTAAGATGACCCATATTAATAGCAGAATCTGTTCCAGATATTGTTGCATTGGTCGTAGTAGCAAGCACACTCTTAACTCTCGCTTTCAGCTCTCCCTGTTTGCGACAGACCTGGTCAAGTCTGGCTTCATTCTCAGTGATTCGCTTGTCAAATGCAGTAGAAAGTGCACTAACTCTCGACTCTAGAACAGAAAATTTATGAGATAGCGCAGTAAGCAGACTGCTTACATTGGAATAAGAGAATTCCATTAAGTCCAATTTATCCAGCTTATCCATCTTCTCAAGTATCGTAGTAAGAATATTATTAAATTGCTGCATATCTATTTAAATAAATAGAATGAATTATCAAAATTCAAGAAATCGAGGAAAACAAAATTGTAGCGCTCAAAGAAACAGTAGTTATGTATTAAATATGCTAGTGGAGTTGCAGCATAACATGTATGCTATAAAGTTGTTGGTCCGACAACAACTTAGTGAATAATTTCCAGTAAGTGGAGAAACAGCATAATAATACAGATCTGAATTTCACGTAGTTAATAACTTATAATAATAACAAATGGAAAAGCACCTTAAATATGAGACTCCACAGTTATTTACCAATCAAGTTACAAATTTAGTATGCAAGGCATCAAAGAGATGGAGCCACTGATATCAAAATCGTGCATGTATTAAACGAAGCAAGCCGGCACCAAGTAATTTGTAGGTTAGGATGCAATAAACACAAACAATTGCATTTAATGCAATTGAAATACTATGATAACACAGAGACACTAACCACACTCCACAGAGCACCAATTCGAGCAGCAAATCCCAATAAAAAAGATAGAACAGCAACAGCAGCAAATAACAAATAGTAGTGTGACTATCTATGCTTCAGAATCAGAAAATCGCCCAGAGTCCAAGAAATGCAGTTGCAATTTGCAAGGAAAATATAGCTAAGGCTTCAGGACTCCCAGGAGTCGACTTTCTGAAAAAAATTTTCACTTAGAAGAGTGATAAAAAGTTCTTTTTATTGGTACTGAGACTGATATTTCACCTACTCGATTCAAGGGCAATATTTCGCAGAAAATGTAATTATTTATCTCTTTTCGGGCGGCTTTTCCTGTTACTGGAATTAAAAATTATTAAATATAGAATTATTTACATAATATATAACACTTCAAAATTACTAATAATTAATATTTTGATTCGTGATATTTAAGGAATAAAACGATACATGTTTATCTTCCATATTCCGTTTTGAAATAGTTACTTTTGAGTTTTAAATTAATTATTAGTTATTTAAAATTGATATATATATATATATATATATATATATATATATATATATATATATATATATATATATATATATATATATTATATGATTTACATTATATTTATCAACTGTTGAAAATTGTTACACAATTTAATGAGTTTTACGTTAATAGGAATTAATTATATTGAAGTTTTTCGCTCCTAACGTCGCTCGGTTGAATTTTCTTTTATTATATTATTATGTATAAATGACTAATTTTAAGTAAATATGACTTAATTAATTTAAGTTAATTTTAAGTACTAAATAAAATTAAAAATAATTTGATGTAACATAATATAAAAATATATGTACACATGTGCTTAAAGTAAAAAAGCGTATAATTTATTTCATCAAGTGACTATTTCTCACTCTACTTCCATGAGTAAAACAAAGATAGTACGATATTTGATATAAATAAACTGAGAACTGGGAACTGGGAACTGAGTAATAGCTATAATTTCCAGACCTTAATATATGACCATGAATTTGATTTATGAAATTAATTTTTACGTGAAACATGCTTAAAAAAATTTTGTGTTCATTTCTAATAAAAATATCTTCACAAATGTATTTTTAGGCACGACCGCTATACGAAAGTGCCTTATATTTTCGACATCGCGAAAAATGTAACCCTTTAAAATATGTTATTTTATGATGAAAAACTTATTTTTATAGCAAAATAAGACTATTACGAGGCTTCCTTAAAATGTATGTATGGATGTATGTGTGTGAGAAATCAAGTTTATGAATTTTCTCGACGAATTTTTATCCGATCTGAATAATTCAAACAGGGAATTATTTTAAATAATAACATAAATAAACGTTCTTATTTTGAAAATCGTTGAAAGCGTTTTTAAATAGGCGCCTTTTAAATGGTCAAAAGAATGGATTTTTGGTGATAACTTGAAAAATACGATTTTTTTAAAAAAAGTATATAAAATAGAAGTTATAGAATATAAAAAAATAAATGATTTTTATATTATACATTTTTCTCTAAAGTCAATATTCTTCAAATTGTTCACGAAAAATGTTAAAATTAAAGGCTTATTAATAATAATTTGATGAATATTATTAAAATATATATATATATAAAACTAAAAAGATGGATCTTATTTTTTTCTATAAATTTTATTCAATATACTTTTTTTCAAAATTCGTTTTTTTCAGTTATCACCAAAAAATCATTTTTTCAACCTTTAAATGGATAACTGTTTTACAACCGCTCGAACGATTTTTTTTCTGCCAATATTGATTTTTATTATTGTTTTGAATCATCATCCGTCAGAATGATTCAGATCAAATAAAAACTTTATATAAAACTATACTTTTAAGCTACTGAACTATAAAATAATTTTTTTTACTTGTAACTTTTGATAGATTATTCTATTCAAAACTTTAAAAAGTATACATGAAAATATGTCTTTTTCACATAACATAAATTTCTTCGAAATCAATCAACTTAATTCACAAGAAAAATTTAAATAATTATAAATTGGTTTTTTTAGATAAATACAATAAATTCAAACCTCCTGTTGAAAGTTGCGGTAAAAAATACAATGAAAAAAGAAATAAGATTAACATTTAATGCTTTTGCGTTTGTAAATGTTTTGTTTTAATATTCCTTGAATATCCAATAGCGAGTGCAAAGCGCGAGCGTTTACGGTTGTGCCTTATATGCAAGAAGCGAAGCTTTTTGCGTGCCTTGCATCGCTTCGCAATGCAAGGCCCGAGGTCATTTCAGAGCTGAGCGAAGCGTAGCTCTAAAAGGACCGAAGTGCGAGCCACAGCAGCCCAAAGGGCCGCTGTGGCGAGCTAGTATATATATAAAATACGAAATTTAAATTTAAAAAACCATAAGATTAAAATACACATTTTTGGTTAATTTTAAATTTAAATATTTCAGAATAATAAAATAACTATTTGCAATTACTTAACAATCCTTTTGACATCTAATATAAAATATTAATGAGATACAAATATTAAAAAGTGTATGTATCACAAGTAAGGTTTGCATATAATAAATATTGTAATTTTTTGAAAATTCTTGATATTAATAGAATATTAATTCAAAAAATTAAATATTTTTTCATTGATGACAGGTAACTTTTCAAATATAGTTAAAGTAATACTGTAAATGTCAATCAAATAACATTTCCATCAAAATAAATTTCAACGCTATAATTATTAAAATAAACATTTTTATATAACCACAATCTATTGTAATAATTATTCTTTTAATATATATATTAAAAAAATAATAATTTTATTTGATAAACAGTTATATAAATATTATATATTTATAATTGTATAACTAAATTTATTAAATAAAAATTGTATTCGGTTATTATTCAGAGAATAAAGTATTTAAATTAGTTTTCATGAAAATATATTATTTAAAAAGTCACTTGTTAACAATTTTTTATAAATAACATACATTTAACCTCAATTATATTTTTATTTGCACACATGATAGTATTTAAATGAATTGTCATTTATATAAAAATTGTTAACAATTAAATATATTAAAATTACATATTAATATGGGTGATTCTATTCGAACGGGTCAAATTCAAATTCTGAAATAATAGAAAATAAAGGTGTTTATTTTAAAAATTTTACTCAGGTTTTTTTTATGGTTATATCTAATAGAACAATATCCCAAAGTAGCCAAGCTGTCCATAGATTATTCCCAGAAAAACTGATAGATGAAAAATATACTGATACAGAGGAATTACTTTTATTCCAGGGGAATTACTTTTTTTATTACCATCACTTGATATTATTTTAAATATTATTTTCTAATAATATTTATGTCGAACAAAGATTCTAAACTATCTGAAATACTTCAGAATTAGCTATTACCATATATAGATGAATTTTTAAAAATAAAAAACGACGAGTTACAGCAAAAATATGTATTTCTAAACATTATTAGAAGAAAGTTAAAGAACAAATATATCCATACTTGAGAAAGTTTGCTTTTTTAAACATATAATAACATTATTTTTGTGTTTGGGAGTGGAGTTAAGTGTACTTGATAAAGGATTAGTAGGAAGTTCGCCACGTCCACGTGTAGAAACCATTTTATTACCAACGCAATCTAAAATAATATATTATCAATTTATAGATTTTCCAATTGAGATTCTTCAAAGACTTTCATTTAAATTCAAATAATCATATACTTACTTTGATATCAACGACAAACTCTCCATCAAGGCTAATGACAAACTGATATTTTTATTTTCTGAATACTACGATGTAACCTTTGATTTCGCTTTATTTATCTGTAGTATATACGTAGTATAATGTAGTATATACCGAGTATAGTGTAGTATGTGAATATGACTACAGTGATTGTTTACAAAAAGATTTAAGAATATGCTTACACGGAAATTCTCCACAAATATATATATATATATATATATATATATATATATGGGACGTTTCAGGTCAACTCACCGAACAAAAAAATAAAATTCGTTGTAAATCTGTGAAAATGTTCCATTTCATACCCAAAATATACAAAAAAATTTTCAGAGGTATAGATCCAATGGATTAAGAGTAATGAGTAATGAAATATTGTGATTTTTCAAAATTTTTGGTGAATTCATCAAATTAATAATTTTTTTACTCAAAAACTAAGGGTCCTAGAGATGTACTTATGAAGACATTTCTTGTTGCAAATTAAGCGTAGAATCAGCACAAATTTTTTTAAATCTCAAGATTGCTATCTTCTGATTGGTCCACTTTGTTATTTCATATAATTTGCAATTACTTGAGTTCGAACAGGTTGATTTCACTCCTGTTGGAGTATGTTATGTCTTCTGATAACATATTGAAGTAAGCTTTTGCTCCACTTGGCTCGAGCCCTAGGAGAGGAGCTATAGAACTTTGAATATTGAAAAATTTTTAATTTTGAATTTAACACATACATCAACATTTTCTTCTTCGATGTTCATAGATAATACAATATACGAATGCATGATTGTCTAAATATTTTAACATTTATCTATTTCTTTATGATGCAAGTGTTTTATTAAAATATTAATTATGCATTACGTACACATCATCAAGATACACTCATAAACAGGAAAATTTTATTCGTTTAACTAATTTGTCATTATAACTATTTTGTATACGTATTAAAAAATTATTTAAATATACATATTTAGGAATTAAAATTAATACTATATATCTGAAAATAAAAAGGATAAAGTTAAATAAATTCTATACGGATAAAATTTATTCAATATAAAAATTTATTACAAAATGAAAGAATCTGTTATTTGTGTATTCTGTAACTTTTAACAAGTACTTCTTAATTTATCTCATTTTTCTGAAAATAAATTACTCAAAATTTTTTTTTTAAATTGAAATGGTATTTTAAAATTATAATGTCATTAGAGTGGAGATAAATTAAGAAGTACTTGTTAAAAGTTACAGAATACACAAATAACAGATTCTTTCATTTTGTAATAAATTTTTATATTGAATAAATTTTATCCGTATAGAATTTATTTAACTTTATCCTTTTTATTTCCAGATATATAGTATTAATTTTAATTCCTAAATATGTATATTTAAATAATTTTTTAATACGTATGCAAAATAGTTATAATGACAAATTAGTTAAACGAATAAAATTTTTTTGTTTATGAGTGTATCTTGATGATGTGTACGTAATGCATAATTAATATTTTAATAAAGCACTTGCATCATAAAGAAATAGATAAATGTTAAAATATTTAGACAATCATGCATTCGTATATTGTATGATCTATGAACATCGAAGAAGAAAATGTTGATGTATGTGTTAAATTCAAAATTAAAAATTTTTCAATATTCAAAGTTCTATAGCTCCTCTCCTAGGGCTCGAGCCAAGTGGAGCAAAAGCTTACTTCAATATGTTATCAGAAGACATAACATACTCCAACAGGAGTGAAATCAACCTGTTCGAACTCAAGTAATTGCAAATTATATGAAATAACAAAGTGGACCAATCAGAAGATAGCAATCTTGAGATTTAAAAAAATTTGTGCTGATTCTACGCTTAATTTGCAACAAGAAATGTCTTCATAAGTACATCTCTAGGACCCTTAGTTTTTGAGTAAAAAAATTATTAATTTGATGAATTCACCAAAAATTTTGAAAAATCACAATATTTCATTACTCATTACTCTTAATCCATTGGATCTATACCTCTGAAAATTTTTTTGTATATTTTGGGTATGAAATGGAACATTTTCACAGATTTACAACGAATTTTATTTTTTTGTTCGGTGAGTTGACCTGAAACATCCCATATATATATATATATATATATATATTCAATTTTGAATATATAAAAATTATAAGCAGTATAATATGTATTAAGGTAGCTCGTACCAAAAATCAAAAATTTACGAATGAAACCAAAATGTAGGAGGTTGTTCTTTAAATTAAAATGAATCTCTACGCAAAAAATCGGACCTGATTTCCAAGGAAAATTTTAAGAAAAAGTCTTTTGAAAATGCTGCGTTTACTGACATTTTAATATTGCTCATATGGTAGATATTCGATTTTCCTACAGTTATAATCGAATATTTGCATCTAAAGATTTACTACCGCTCTGAAAAACTAAATATAAATACTTTATTTAACAAGCTTTCTAATGGTATGTTAAATGTTATGTGTATCCAGGGATTTTTCGAAAATATTACGAAAAAAATCTGAAAATTTATTGATTTTCATAGAATTTTTTTTGAAACAAAAGTCTGTTTTTGGAGGTTAGCTCGCGCGAAATTCAAAATATTGGAATGAATTTGTTATTAAAATTTTAAAAATATTTACAGAATATAAATTTTTAAAACATTCATATAAATATTTATATAAAAAATAGAAATAAAGTAAATAAAATAGAATAATGAAGATTATTTATTTTTAGGTATTATAATTGATAAATAACATCTGCTAGCATGTAATATATATGTATATACGTGCGACATTTTCTGCAGTCGCAACAACAAAAGTCAATAGAGTTTCATTTATACTCATTTGACTTTAGTTGCGCGGTACGAGCTACCTTAAATTTCAAGTGTACAAATAATTTAACACTTCATGGTATGAAATTCATGAATAAAATCGTTGACTTTATTATTTAATTAGAATTTTGTGAGCGCATCTCAAAAAAGGCAGGGGAATTATATGCCAGGGGAGATTACCTGATAATTTGAATGAAATTTTTACCGAGTAAACGGTCTCCTACATTCACTGCTGTTTAAACTTTTTTAGTTGTACATTACTACTTTCTTAAACGTCCATTACGTATTTGAATATGCGCTTATATCATCTGTGACAGTTAAATGTTTAGAGTCAGGGAAATTATCGTAGAAAAGGTAACTTAGCTTTCATAAGTGAAATGATGTTTACGCGTAAACAAAAATATATTCTATGATCAACAAAGCAATTTTTTAGCGAATCAAACATATAATAACAATATTTCCATGTGATAGGAATAGCTTATATTTTCATAAGATTCAAATATAACATTTTTTATTATTATTGCTTTTTATCTATGAAAAAATATACATTTTTTTTTTTATAATAATAGAGGGTCAAAGAAAATATTTTTTTTTCAACCATTCTGCTAAAATGTATGTACGGATGGAAAAAAATATTTTTTGATCTTTCAGAAGTATTAATTCATTTATCCTGTATCTTTACAACGTTTAAAAAAAATTTTATAAATGATTACAGACAGGGGAGATTACTTTTTATACTTTCTAAGGGTCCCTACAAAAGCTACATTAAAATTAACGATTAAAAAGTCAACGAATCATAAAGTTACAAGCTGAAAGTATATGAAAAATTTGTGGTTAATAATATTTGAACCTTGTATTGATAGTTTATTAAACGATTACATGTGATTACCCGTTAGAATAGAATCACCCATTATTAAAATTATATCTACCTTAATTACATTTTCATTTGTACACGTGTTTGTATTTAAATGAATTGTCATTTATATAAAAATTGTTAACAATTAAATATATTAAAATTTATTTCATTAAAGCACTAATATTTTTATTGAGAGAAACATTCATTTTCAAAATACATCAAATTACCTCATTTGAAAAATTATCATTACATGATATAAAAATATTTTTTTTAATATCGTTCGAACATAAATTTTTTGAAATACAATTTAAAAAAATTATTTATTTGATATTAAATTTTTTTTAATAGTCAATTATAAAGATAGAAAAATATGTGAAATACTAATAAATTTTTATCATTTATTTTCAATATAAAAATTAATTATACATTAAAATATACATTTATATTCAATATGAAAAATAAATCATACATGAATATATATATTTCAAACATTTATAACTCCTGATTAGTGGCTCTTTCTTGAGCAATCAAAAATTTATTTTGAAGTTAGTAAAAAATAAAAGAAAATAAGCCCTCTAAAAGCAATTTCTGAAGTGGCAAACAATGAGTAATTTCAATTACCATGTAATACACGTAAGAACCAATAGAAAACTTCAAAATTTAGGTCTGTAAAATTTTATGCCAACTTTCCTTTTCATTTGCAACAAGATGTATTCTTATGAATTTCTCTTTAAAACATCAGGATTTTCAGAAAAAAACCATTAAGTTGGTACTTTTCCAAAAATTTTTAAAAATTTCAAATTTCAAGGATCTATGGCTCTTGATCCTTCCAATCTAAATTCTTGAAAATTTTCTTACACATTTTGGGCAACTAACAGAATATATTCTCAGAGTTTCAGCGATTTTTATTTTTTTGCTCTTCCAGTTGGTGTAAAATGTCCCATATATACATAAATGTATAATTGCCGAAAATAACCATTTTTTATCGTTATATTATTTTTACAAATTTTATTATTATTTATTTATCATATAACAATTAATTCATAGCAATTTTCATAATTTCTTTTATTTTTCAGCTTTTAAAGTAAAAAGGCAGTAAATTGAATTAGTTAATATAAAAGCGATTATTTTGTGAATATCTTTGAAAAAATTTCATTAAAAATGAATTATAATTCTGAAAAGAATTAAAATTTTCAATAATGATTTTGACTGAGAAAGATAAATTGATTGTTAAGGGACAGGGATTGTATAGTTTAATTGCTTTCATGTTAACTGATATTCATGTATTAGAATTTAATAATATTTCAAAATTGTGCCCGTTATTCAACATGCAATTAACTTCACTAATTCAAAGACCATAAAATATTAATTCAGTACCGATTGATAGAGAATTAATAGTTATTATTTTCCGGAAATTTAGAAAAGGGTCACCGGATTTGTGTGTATTATAATCATAAGATGATTCATATATGTGACAGTTTAAATCTTGAATATCTACAAGATGAGCATAAAATTTATATTAACAGATTATTTCCAAACAAATCAGAATTGAGCATAGTATTCGAAACAGTACAATCACAAACAAATAATTATAATTGTGGCGTTTTTGCAATTGTTTTTGCTGTTGCAATACTTTATAATTTAGGTCCATGTTGTTTAAGATATGATTTTTCTCAAATGCGATTACTTTATCAAGAATTTTTAAAATGCAACAAATAAGAATGTTTCCAGTTTTACAAAATTATAATAATGCAAATAATAATTACGATAATTCAACGGACATGATAAGGAGGAGTTTTTGTCATGAGCAACGTCTAAATCAAATACCATTAAATTTAGATTTCGCCGAGCTTGAACTATTAGAAAAAAACTCACAAACGCATTTATTGGCAGAACAAAAAAAGATCATGGAAATGTATCGTAAACAAAAGAATTTGAATCATGAAACAATTTTGATGGAAATTGACAATGACATTTCAGATACAAATTTTTTAAGACCAGATAATGATATAATGGGAATCGATGATATCCACTTAAATTATGAAGATAGCAAAATTAGGACAGTTGAGATTAAATTAAATGAAGGAAAAAAAGAATCAAAAGAAATAGATGAAAAAGAAGCTTTATTTGTAATAGGACTTAAGAGCATGACAAAGCTGCCCGCCTTCTAATAATATTTCCAATCCTAGCTTATAAATAAACGATGCGTTTAATCGAGTTTTTTTTCTACAAAGTAAAAATTTGTAAGATTAAACTCTAGTGAGGACAACTCAAGAAATCCACCAAAATATTATACATATAAAGTTATAATAAAAACTTTCAGTGTATCGTATTTTATGGTTAGGTTTATAGAGTTCGATATCTAATTTCCAATCCAAGCTCATAAAAAATAACAAGTTCAAATGATTTTTTATTTAGCAGAAATAATTTTATTAATATAGCTTTAGTGCGGACAAGTTATTATATTTGTTTTATTTATAAATTAAAAAAAATATTGATAAAATAAAAGCAAAACTCAATTGCTGCAGCTCCTACATCCCGTTAATAGGAAAATGGTAACAGAACAATCACATAAACAGGGTTGCGAAAAAAGTAATTAAAAATTATTTGAATCACGAATCATTTTTGAATTCGTAATTAAAGTTTTATTTAATTAACAATTCCTTTTAAATTAATAATTAAAAATATTTTAATTAACAAATCAAAATCTAATCGTGAATTGAAAAGGCTTTAATTAAAAAATCAAAAGGAATTCTCAATTAAATAAATTTCAATTAAGAAATCAAAATGTAATCGTGAATTGAAAGGGCTTTAATTACAAAATCGAAAGGAATTCTTAATTAAATAAATTTCAATTAAGAAATCAAAATTTAATCGTGAATTGAAAGGGCTTTAATTCCAAAATCAAAAGGAATCCTTAATTAAATAAATTTCAATTAAGAAATCAAAATGTAATCGTGAATTGAAAGGGCTTTAATTCCGAAATCAAAAGGAATTCTTAATTAAATAAATTTCAATTAAGAAATCAAAATGTAATCGTGAATTGAAAGGGCTTTAATTCCAAAATCAAAAGGAATCTTTAATTAAATAAATTTCAATTAAGAAATCAAAATGTAATCGTGAATTAAAAGAGCGTCAGTTATGATTATGATTTGTGAATTCGAGGGCTTTAATTAAAAATTCCACAATTCCTTTTTAATTAAACGTACTAAGGAATTTGTATCATATATATGTATATAGAAAAACATATGTGGACGCGCACATACATACGCACCTAGGCTCATATATATGCAACATTTCATGTCGACCCACACGCACACATACGGACAAGTTGATATATATATATATATACATTGTCCGTTTCATGTCAACTTGAACCCGTTGACCCGTATATATTTTGGTTTATATATATGTATATATATATATATATACATACATACATACATACATACATACATACATGGGATATTTCATGTCGGTTAGCACGTACTCATAAGTACAGGTTTTCTTTATATGTGGTACATTTCATGACAACACGCACACACCCATTCGTGTACCCTTAGATTTACATATATGGGACATTTCATGTCGATTCGCATGCATGCACACGCACGTTAATAAACATAGGATTTTTCACGTCAATTCGAAAGCACACACACAGGTTTATATATATGGGACATTTCATGTCTATTCGCATGCATGCACACAGACTTTAATAAACATGGGATTTTTAACGTCAATTGGAACGCACGCACTTACAGGTTTAGATATATGGGACATTTCATGCCAATGCGCACGCACACACACACACACACACAGGATTATATATGGGACATTTCATGTCAACTCCTACATACTCATAATGACAGGCTTTTTTATATATGTGGGACATTTTATGACAACACGCAAACACCCATCCTAGTAACCTTAGGTTTATATATATATGGGACATTTCATGTCGATTCGCATGCATGCACACGCACGTTAATATATATAGGATTTTTCAGGTCAATTCGAACGCACACACACAGGTTTACATATATATGGGACATTTCATGTCAATTCGCATGCATGCACACAAACTTTAATAAATATTGGATTTTTCACGTCAATTGGAACGTACGCACATACAGGTATATATATATGAGATATTTCATGTCGTTTACAGGTTTATATATATATATATATATATATATATATATATATATATATATGGGACAGTACATGTCGTTGCGCATGCATGCACACACACGTTAATATACATGGGATTTTTAATGTCAATTCAAACGCATACAAACACACAGGTTTATATATATTGGACATTTCATGTCGATTCGCATGCATGCACACGTATGTTAATATACATGGGATTTTCCATGTCAATTCGAACGCACGCACACACACACAGGTTTATACATATGGTACATTTCATATCGATTTGCAAGCATGCACACACGTTAATATACATAGGATTTTTCACGTCAATTATTACCCACGCCTATACAGGTTTATATATATTGGACATTTCATGACAACTCTAACACACCTATCCAAGCGCCCTTAGGTTCACATATATGGGACGTATCATGTCAACACGCACGCACCGGTTTTTATATATTTGACATATCTTGTCAACTCGAACACGCAAACACATCTAAACATGTATTTGAAATTTGTATTTATATATATGGGACCGTTTCTGTCAATTCGCATGTACGCACACACATGGGCTTATGAATATATATATATATATATATATATATATATATATATATATATATATATATATATATATATATATATATATATATATATATATATATATAACATATATATATGTGTGTATATCTGTGTACACATATACATGGGATATTTAATGTTAATTCACACGCGCGCACATACACACAGGTTTATATACACGGGACGTTTCATGTCAATTTACATGCATGACACACGTACTTGAGTTTGTATATATTTTTCTTTATATATATATATATATATATATGGGGGGCTGTTCCTGTCAAGGCGCATGCACGCACACACATGGGCTTATGAATATATGTATATACATATACATGGGATATTTTATGTCAATTCACATGCGCGCACACACACACACACACAGGTATATATATATATATATATATATATATATATATATGAGTGCCACCAGATTTTTTTTTAAACAAGTGAGCAGTTTTTAATCAGTTACACAAACAGGTTATTTTTTCTATATTACTTAAAATAAAAAAAATTCTAATTTAGGAAAAATTGCTAATAATAATACTGATAAAAATCTTAAAGATTTTTAAGGAATGGTTTTACTTTTTGATGGATAATTTGATTATATGATTTTATTTTCAAAAAAGTTTTTCCCATAATAGTTATCTGTAATAAAAAAATTCTTTTACAATGTTAATTACTTTTTCCTGACATTCGTTTTGAAAGTTTATGCTAAGCAATTTTAAAATTTGGTTGTGACACTGATGATGCTGCTATAAATTATTTTGGATGTGTTATAATTAGTGTGCTGCCTCAATTTTCAACTGAAGGATTATAAATTAAGGATATTTTGGATTGAATTGCGGAAATAAAATAAATGATTAAAGAATTACAATCAACAAATCAATAAATTCAATTATTAATAGTTAAAAAAAAATGTTACCATGTCAGTGAGTTTTTTCAACAGGGTTATACATAAATTAAATTAATTAAAATTAATATTTTCAATCAATCATATACCTATTTTTTTTATTGAAAAGATATATTTTTACAAAATATGTAACAGTAAAAGAGTAGTTTACAGAAAAAAATTGTACTTCGTTAAAAAATTTTATAAATTATAAAAACACAAGTTTTTTAAACTTCATAAAATAATGAATAGCATACTGTACATATTGTTCTTGTAGCAAAAATTCTACATGTAAAAAATGTAATAAGATTAAAATACAAATAACGATTAATTAAACGTATTTATAAATTATAACCTAAATTTAGCAAATGAAATAAAATTTTAGGAAATCCTATTCTAATCTCTGCTGCACTGTAACAATAGTCTCATTCTAATATGAAAGATTGTAAAAATGATAAGACTTATTCTTTTTTATAACTTGGGCATGAAAATTGCATGAAATAAGCGACAAAATGTTTTTTATTTGAAAAATAGACTTTTCAAATTTTTGGAAATTATATCATACAAATTTTCCTGGACATTTTCTGACTTCACCCCCTTTGAATTAATGTTTAGTGACAAAATATATAAAAAAAATTTTTGGAACCGTGGACTTTAATGTTACCATAGCAATCTCCCCTATTTTCCGACCTGACTTTTTCATGTGAGCACCGTTGCGCGGTACTTTCTGAATAAGCGGTTCAATTATTCGTGAAAAATTAAAGGAAGACCGCAACCAGCCTAAACCATTCTTTTTTTATCAACAGTTGGTGGATTAAAGAATAATTTTAGCTAATTAAAATGTAAAAATTCTTAATTATATTGGTCACCAATGATTAGTGCAATAAAATAAAAAAAATCATTAAAAATGGCAAAATGAGTTTTTTTTATATTTATGATGTTTTTACAGAGAAATGGTGCAATGTACGGCAAAATTGATAGGAATATTTTCGACTTAATATTTGATGAAAAACACGAAAAAGTATGTTTTTCTGCGAAGAATTAACAACCGGAAAATTTACTTTAGAGATTTTCCTAACTATTTTCCAGCTATCCACCCTCGAAATTCGTGTTCAAGGCACCAAAATACATAGGAAAAACTTTGGTGGAGCCGTGGATCTCCATCGGCTACGAAAACTCTCCTAGCTACCTATATTAGTTATAAATGTCCTCCGTATTCAGGTGAAATACCCCGGTGAACATGTACATTAAGGTTTGGAAAGATTCTGATGTAAAAGAACCTTTCTAATTTTTTGCGGTTTTGGTACCAGTCCATAATACAACTTTGTGAACTCTTATGAAAAAAAATTGTCATGATTTTCGTTGATACCTTCTGAACTTTTTTGATTCATTAAGTTTTACTAAGGAATAGTAACCTTAATTTTATCGTATTCACAATTAATGAACAATTAAGATCGCTTTAGAATTGAACAGCACTGTAAAGTTTTCAGGAGAATCCTTCTAGATTGTATTTTAAAAAATTCTTCAAAAATATTTTTCACGTTTTATCATCGTATGAATATATTTATTAAATTATTGGTAAATAAATGATTATAAATCTATGAAATCATTTTTTTTTTTTTTTTTTAACGTCGCTATATTTATGCTATGCTATTATTGCTATGCTAATCAGCGACGGAGCTCGTAAGTGTGTTTGTGAACAAAGCACATGTAACGTACAGTGGTGCTTGTATCAATCGGCCAAGAGCGGGATTCGAACTCGGAACCTCGAGATTACGAATCCAACGCTCTACCGAATGAGCCACAGACCGACTCCTATGAGATCATTTAAGAATACGGATGAATCTTTATATTTTCTGTATATTGATTGAAAGGTTAATGAAACTTCACGAACTCTGTGGAAGTAAATCGAGATGAATTATTACAATCTTGTAAAGAGTTTATTAGCTATTAAAGATCCTTAAGAGGAGGTCGAGTATATATGTCCTATTGTAATCAAAAAATTGACTTTTTTACAAAAACTAATAATTTTAGCAAAAAATAAAGAGAAAGCCCCATCTTGTATCATAAAAAGCAATATTTTCTTTGATTAGGAAAAAATTTTTTTATCGATTCCTTTTGAAAAAAAACCTTGAAAAACATAAAATATCGAGGTTTGGATGGACAATTCAGTTTTTCAAAGTTTTCTTTGAAACGAAGCGATAAAAATAATTTTTTGTCATAAGAGAAAATATTGCTTTTTAGTATACGAGATGGGGCTTTCTTCTTATTTTTTGCTACAATCATAAGGTTTTGCAGAAAATTGAATTTTTTTATTATAAAAGGATAGAGATGTACGACCTGCTATTTATTAAATGCCGTGAAAATTATTTATGATTCTCAGTAACGATCTTGAAGTTATAAAAAAATATACATATTATTAAATTTTTTTAACTCTTGAAATAGTTAAGCATACCATGGAATTGTTTGATAGTGGAAATAAAGCCATTTTACACGACTAAGCTATAAATTTTTTTGTGAATAAATACAATAAATCGCACTAATTTATTAATACTAGGCAATTTTTCAGTTTATTAATAAGTTAATTTAATTAATACTATGATATGCCCTTCAAAAATCACTATTCAATATATTAGAAATTCATAAAGAATCTGAAGAAGTCATAATCATATTTTTTGATATATGGGGATATCCACAAAACTTTTAATTGTCTAGTAACAGGTCATATTACAGCTGTTACTGGGTTACCGCATGATGCACATTGTTTAAACTAGGTTCAAATCTTTTGTGCTATCCTGTAACTCTATTTCTGATGTATTTTGTAAATGTTTAACAAACGGCGCAGTAGATATTTCTATGAAACATTCATTTTTACACATAAAAAATTACCGTAATTTATCTTATGTGTAAATTTACTTTTATAGAATTATCTGCTGCGCCGTTTGTGACATTTACAAAATACATCAGAAATAGAGTTACAGGATAGCACAAAAGATTATAACCTAGTTTAAATAATGACCTGTTACTAGAGAATTTAAAGTTGGATGGATATCCCCATATAATACCATAGTGGTACACATGAAATTGGAAAGGTTCTAAAAATATATAAATTACAATAACTTTTCTGATGAGGATATATTATTCAGATTAATATTATTTTGAAAATTAGATAACATTATTTTTATTTTTAAGAGCATGACGAAGCTTCCAGTCTTCGAATAATATTTCCAATCCCAAGTTATGAATAAACAATGCGTTTAATAACATTTTTTTGCGACAAAGAAAAAATTTGTAAGATTCAACTCGAGTGCGGACAACTCAAGAAACCCACGAAAATACTACATAAAAAGTAATAATACAAACTTTCAATGTAACGTATTTTAAGATTAGGTTTGTCGAGCTTGATATAATTTCCAATCCAAGTTCATAAAAATTTACAAGTTTAAATGATTTTTATTTTAACAAAAATTATTGTATTAACATAGCTTTAGTGCGGACAAGTCATTATATTTGTTTTTCTCATCCGTGCTGAGTAAGCGGCCTATAGCGCATGCGTTTTTGGGGTAGTAAGTAGCTAATAGCGCGCGCTGCGTGTGTTGTTTTTTGAGGGCGTGTGTTTCACAGCTATGTATAATATTATTTTGTATTAAATCACGTAAATACGTTACATTCTGTAAAATAATGTCACGCAAAAGCGTTAATTAATGTAAAATCGCAAAGGTTTATACAAGCGCAGCGCCTTCATACTGTATCTCATCGACCATATGATGAATTTTATACTCTATCTCGCTTTAACCTCTGACAAAGTAAATCGTATCATCTATTCTTGTATTATTTTTACATTAACGAAATCGTAATTATTCCGTATAAACGTGAAATTGGTGAACTCAAAGTATGTAATTTAATTACAAATAATAGTACCAAAAAGTATTGAAATATACTATTGCGAGTCAGTCGTACGGCAGATATGAGAGAGAGGAGTCTCGGCAATGGCGCTATTCGCTACGCTTGTGCGCCAACTTGCCCTCGTGCGCAATAGTCAACTAAACCTTACTCGTTACACAATATACTATTAATTTACGAATTTAAAATGATATTAATGAAATAAAAAAAGCAAGACTTGATTGCTGTAGCTCCAACATCAGATAAATATTACGGAAAGAAACAAATTTTATGAGTAACGGCTTATAATTGAAATTTCAATGTCGGAACGATTCGGAAAACTTGAAACATTTATCAATTTTCATTTCATAATAGTTCTTAAACATTCTTTAAAGACCGGAAAAATATTTGTTCTGATTCTTTTAGAAATTTTCGGGTCATTTTAACGAGGATATAACTGATGATGATGTAACAAAATTCAACTGCAATAATCACAAATTTTCCAATCGAAAACGTTTCCATAAATAATTTCCATAACTTTATAATTTCCGCGAAAATAATCATAATCTTCATAATTCTGCAAAAATAACGATTTATATTGACTTTTTCATAAATTTAAGTAACTTATAGAAATTTTCTCAAATTCAATTTACTTGTTTTTGTCATAAAAAACGAAAGATAATTAGTCTCAAAGCAGACTTAACGTAGGTAAATATTATTTTTTTATATACGCTTTTCTTATATTCGCCTTCATGTCTGTTTGCATGTTTGTCTGTCTGTAATCAAATCTTGCGCGCTCGATTTCAGGCACTTTTTGACAGAATATTGACATAAATTCTGACAATTGGCATAGACTTTGGTCTTGGATGACAATACAATAATCAGTTGTCATTTTGGTACCCGGACATCCAGGTCGATGATAATGGGTGTGAAAAGTCATCTCCGAGGAAGTATAAATGGGGAGGCTTTCTTTGGGTCAAGGCGAGTTTCTCGGGGGTTTTCAGGGTTGCTAAAACCGAATTTGAGATCAAACAATTGCCACAAAGTGATGCACGTTGTCCAGAATACGCATGGACGTCGTCTCCGAGGAAGTACAAGTGGGGAGGCTTTCTCTGGGTCGAGGTGGGTTCCCCGGGGGATTTCGGGGCTGCTAAAACCTAATTCAAGGTTTGAAAGTGAATCTATAATGCATAATAATGATTTAGGATGATGAGGTCGAACTGGAGTACCAAGTCGCCGATAACGGATGTACCTGAGTGTAATCTTCGAAAAGTCTGGTTGCAATGTAACTCTAAATGATAATAAAAACAATTTTAACTTAAAAATAGAAAATACAAAATTTTAAAAACATGCTTTAAAAATAAAATACAATAATTGAATAAATAGACTAAAAAGTATAAAATATATAAATTAACTTTTTTTAAATTTTTTAAATAATAGCGCTCATTACCTGTACATCGGAATGATGTTTGATGAAAAAATGTTAAAATTATTCACTAATTACAATAGTCATATGCTTTCTCGAAGTTAAATTTCGCTGGCATTATTCGAACGAAAAATTCATAAATTAGTAGGGATACTACCGCAAATTTATATGCGAGATGATTTGTATGAATGATCTTTATTTATGGGTATCGACTACGAGTAAATCAACATATTTCATGGAACTTGCATGAATCTTAAACAATTGTTCTTTTAAAATCTTTTTATTTCCGAGTATTCTCCGACCTAATCAAACAACCTTAGAATCGAAATCTAAAAGAATCTCCAAGTTTCATTTGACGTAGTCCCTGCAAATATCTGTAAACTTCATAATCGGTATGGAAAATTTCAAAATTCATTCATATAGACGATTTCCAGGTAGCCAGGATCACCTGGATATTGTGAGATGTCATCTCGGAAACGTACATGTTATTAATAAATAATGGCTAAATTTCAAAAGATATTCTTGTAGACAATGTTTATCATACTCGGAACATCCATGTTTGGCTAGATAACATTTGAAACAGCTTCAAAGTAGTTATTAAACTATAAGTTGAATTTCAAAAGTTTTAGCTGTAGATGATGTTTAAGTTGTCATTAACACCTAGGTATCCAAAGACGGCGATCGTGGGTACCACAGCATAATAAATAACTATTTTTTAAATATTGTCTACATCGATAAGGTAAAGTATGTGTGTATATATATATATATATATATATATATATATATATATATATATATATATATATATATATATATATATATATATATATATATATAAAGTTAAATATGTGTTTGTATGTGTGAGCGTGTGCGTGTGCGTATGAGTTGAAATTAAATGTTCCATATAAACTTGAATAAACCTGTGTGTGTACGTGCGATTCTACATGAAATGTCCCTTATGTCTATATATATATATATATATATGTTTATATTATGCTTGTAAGTCGACATGAAAAGTCCCACGTACATGAACGCGTGTGTGCATGCATGCGAATTGACATGAAACGCCCACATAGCATGAAATATTTATGAAAGCTTTCAGAAATATTTGCAAGGAAAGAATAAAAGATTTCAAACATCTTTCGATGAAAGATTGTTGAAAGCCCGCTATGTCCGCCTGAGGAATTGCAAATAAATATTTCAATGAAAGTTTTCTGAAAGATTTTAACAAGATTTTCTAAAATATTTCAAATAAATGTTTAAGAAATATTTATGCAATATTTCGAAGCAATATTTAAACAATCAAATAAATCTTTCATGAAAGATTTATGAAAGATTTCAGCAATATTTACGGTAACATTCCAAGAAAATATTTATGAAAGATTTCTACAATCTTTCATTGCAAGATTATCACAGTTTTAAAAATCTTTCATGAAAGATTTATGAAATATTTCAACAATATTTACGAAAATATTTCAAGGAAATCTTTCTGAAAGATTGATGCCATATTTCATTGCAAGATTATCACCAGTATAAAAATCTTTCATGAAAGATTTATGAAATATTTCTCCTTTCTTTCAGAAATATATTTACTGTACATATCGATAAAATCTTTCATTAACCTTTTGTGAAAAGTTTTAAACGGAAATGTTGTTGAAAGCCCGCTATGTCCACCTGAGAGACTGCAAACAAATATTTCAATGAAAGTTTTCTGAGAGATTTTAATAAGATTTTCTAAAATATTTCAGATAAATATTTAGGAAATATTCATGCAATATTTCGAAGCAATATTTAAACAATCAAATAAATCTTTCATGAAAGATTCATGAAAGATTTCAGCAATATTTAAAGTAATATTCCAAGGGAATCTTTTTGAAAGATTTCTACAATCTTTCATTGCAAGATTTCTGAAATATTTTAACGAGATTTCTAAATCATTTCGAATAAAGATTTACACAATATATCGTGGCCAGGTTTAAGCAATCAAATAAATCTTTCATTGCAATATTGTAACTATCAAAGAAATCTTTCATGAAAGATTTATGAAAGATTTCAGCAATATCAACAGTAATATTTCGGGAAAATATTTCTAAAATATTTCTACAATCTTTCATTGCAAGATTATCACAGTTTTAAAAATCTTTCATGAAAGATTTATGAAAGATTTCAGCAATATTTACAGTAATATTTCAAGAAAATATTTATGAAATATTTCTCCAATCTTTCATTGTAAGATTATCACAGTTTTAAAAATCTTTCATGAAAGATTTATGAAAGATTTCAGCAATATTTACAGTAATATTTCAAGAAAATATTTATGAAATATTTCTGCAATCTTTCATTGCAAGATTATCAGAGTTACAAAAATCTTTCGTGAAAGATTTATGAAAGATTTTAGCAACATTGCCGGTAATATTTCAAGAAAATATATATAAAAGATTTCTACAATTTTTCATTGCAAAATTACCACAGTTTTAAAAATCTTTCATGTAAGATTTATGAAAGATAGTGTGAAGGTTTTTGGCTGAAGCATGGTGAACACTGGAGAGAAATCTTTTATAAATCTTTCAAACAGGTTTCCTTAAAAATTTCTATGAAAGCTTTCAACAATCTTTTGTTGTAATCTAAGTAAACAAAAAATCTCGCATGAGAAATATTGTTGAAAGATTTTATAAAATATTCCATGAAGCTTTCTTTGAGAGATTACTACTATATTTCCTTGCAATATTACATGAAAGATTTATGAAATATTGCGTCAAGATTTTTGGGAACAGCATGGAGAACGCTCAGGAGCAATCTTTCATAAATCTTTCAATTATGTTTCCTGAAAGATTTCGATGAAAGCTTCCAACAATCTTTCATCGCAGTCCAAGTAAACCATAAATCTTGCAGAGAAATATTGTTGAAAGATTTCATGAAATATTCCGTGAAACCTTCTTTGTGAGATTGCTACTACGTTTCGTTGCAATATTATATTAAAGATTTATAAAAAATTGCGTGAAAGTTTCGAGGTACAGTAGGGAAAACGTATGGGAGAAATCTTGCATAAATCTTTCAAACATGTTTCCTGAAAGATTTCAATGAAAGCTTCCAATAATCTTTCATCGCAGTCTAAGTAAACCAAAAATCTTGCAGTGAAATATTGTTGAAAGATTTATGAAATATTCCGTGAAGCCTTCTCTGTAAGATCGTTAATATATTTCCTTGCAATGTTGCATAAAAGATTTATGAAAGATTGCGTGAAGTTTTCGAGGTACAGCTAGGAGAACGCCTGTGAGAAATCTTTCATAAATCTTTCAATCATGTTACGTGAAAACTTTCTTTGAAAGCTTTCAGCAATCTTTCATTGTAATATAAGTAAACCAATAATCTTGCAGAGAAATATTGTTGAAAGATTTATGAAATATTATTTGTAATATTTCATCGAGATTTCATAAAATATTTCAATATAATATTACTGTAATATTGCTGAAAGATTTCATTGAAAGATTTTTTAATCGTTCGTTATATCTTGCTACGAAATATTTCAACAATATGTATGAAATATTTCTAAGAAATCTTTCACTGAAAGATTTTGAAATGTTTCACTGTTCCATTTCATGCTATGTGGGCGTCTCATATATATAAACCTAAGGGTACTTAGATAGGTGTGTACAAGTTGTCATGAAATGTCCCATATATATATAGAAAAACCTGTGCTTGCGAGTACGTGCAAGTTGACATGAAATGTCCCATATATATATATATATATATATATATATATATATAGAAACAAAAAAATTGCGGGTGGACGTGAGCAATTTGATATGAAATGGACCATATATACATATGCCAAAAACCTGTCAGTAAGGTCGTACATGAGTTGACATGAAAAGTCGCATGTATATAAAAGCGTGTATGCATGAATGCAAATTGACATGAAACGTCGCATATATGTACACCTGAAGGAACTCGGATAGGTGTGTGAGAGTTGTCATGAAATGTTCCATATATATAGAAAAGCCTGTGATTATGAGTACATACGAGTTGACATGAAATGTCCCATATATATATATATATATATATATATATATATATATATATATATATATAATCCTGTGTGTGTGCATGCGCATTGGCATAAAATGTCCCATATATATAAACCTGTATGTGCGTGCGTTGAAATTTACAGAAAAAAATCCCATGTATATCAACGTGTGTGTGCATGAATGAAAATTGACACGAAACGTCCCATGTATGAAAACCTGAGAACTCGGATAGGTGTGTGAGAGTTGTCATGAAATGTTCCATATATATAGATAAGCCTGTGATTATGAGTATGTACAAGTTGACATGAAATGTCCCATATATATATATATATATATATATATATATATATAATGCTGTGTGTGAGTATGTGTGCGTGCGCATTGGCATGAAATGTCCCATATATATAAACCTGTATGTGTGTGCGTTGAAATTTACATAAAAAATCCCATGTATATTAACGTGTGTGTGCATGAATGAAAATTGACATGAAACGTCCCATATATGCGAACCTGAAGGAACTCGGATAGGTATGTGAGAGTTGTCATGAAATGTTCCATATATATAGAGAAGCCTGTGATCATGAGTACGTACGAGTTGACCCGAAATGTCCCATGTATATATATATATATATATATATACATATATAATCCTGTGTGTGTGCATGCGCATTGGCATGAAATGTCCCATATATATAAACCTGTCTGTGGGTGCGTTCTAATTGACGTGGAATGTCCCACGTATGTATGTATGTATGTATGTATATATACATATATATATATATATATATATATATATATATATATATATATATATATATATATATATATATATATATATATATATATATATATATATATATATATGCAAAAAAAAATAAATATAACAAAGTGGCAGGCTTTTGCCATGCGTTAACTTAAGGTGGTCCCGTCGTCAGGTATAGTTTGTTGTTCGTAAAAATAAAAAAAACGTATAATTTTTTGAAACCTTCACCAAAAAAAGTTTTTATTTCATATATCATTCATGTAAAATTTCAGGTAGCCTTACCGATTATTTTTTTAAGATAATCTCATTCAAAGTTCGATAATTTCAGGTCTCATAGTAATAAAAAGATAAATTTCAAGTACGTATATTGTAGAAAAACAGTCGGCAAAGCAAGCTGAAATTTTTCGGAGATAATATTTGAAATAAAAACTAACATTGTTGCAAGTTTCAAAAGATTATACGTTTTTTTAATTTTTACGATTAACAAACTATAGCTGATGACGGGACTACCTTAATGCGAAGTTGAAAAGACATTGATTTAAAATGTTTCGCGAGTGACAAAAACAAATGATTTAAAGGGTTCTGCATACTACAGTGTGTAAAAATATTGCTTCGCACTTTGATGAGAGACACAAAATCTGTGTTTCGCACGCGGGTATATTAAAAAATTTTTTTCAGAATTATTTTCAAGTAATATAATATTAATTTTAATTGTAATTATGTAAATATTTTTATGAAGTCCTTGAAAAATATTTTTATTAATTCTTCATATTTATTGTTATATATAAATAAAAGTTCATACCTTGATATTCATCATGAATCATTTCACCAGTTGATGAATTCGTTTCTTCCTCCATCTGTACTTCATCTTCCGATAAAGGTTGGCAATCTTCTAATTCAGAATCCTGATATGCGTAAGAGCAACGTACAACAAATTCGTTTGGAAGCAATTTTCCGCTATCCAAATCATCCCAATATTTTCGGATTTTAGCTTGAGCTACAGCGGTGCTGTTTTTTTGAATTGATACGTGCGTATCATTTTCCAATGATCTCAATTTTAAATAATAACTAATTTGTATCTCTTTTAATTTTTCTAAATACAAATTTTATGATATTCAATTAATAATGGCTTAAGATAATTAATTATGATAATTATGTACATTAAAAAAATAAATTACTTAAGAATACTTGAGCCGTTGGCCGTGGATGAATTTTTTCTTTTAATTGGCGATGGTAAGTTTCCAAACTGTTGTTTGTCACGTTAGCTAATCTATATACGCTAAAGCCAGATGGTTTTACTTTGGTGATCCACTCTTGATGAAAATATTCAATAAATTTGTCAAAATAATCTCCATTTTCTCTTCGGCATTCTTCAGTAAGGTATTGGAAGCTGCTTTCAATATTTGCAGCTGGTAAAAATGCCAGCGCCATAAATTTTAATAAAATTTGATGTTTTTCCGGATTTTTCTGTTTATTTTTTTTTACAGCTGCCTTTTTTTTATAGCATTTTTGTACAATGCCTACAAAATATAAATTTTAACATTCATATCAATGCATAAATTATTTATCTTTATATTTAAAAATCTTACTTGACAGAAATGAAAATAACAGCCAGTTACTTTAATGTCCTTAAAAACTTTTTTTGTTCCTTTCCTCATGGCTTGCTCAAAGTCGGACATTAACCATTCAGGTTTTAAAGACGGGATTTGAGAGTGAATGTATTTAAAAACTGCGTAATAGTCATTACTTTTGCGTCCTGACATTAGAACGTAGAAAGCTGGCAATGCCTGTGAAATAATAAACATATTACGTAAGTTTGTTCTACTTCAACAGCTTCATAAAAAAATTAAGAAATAAATTAATATCAAAATAAAATAATATAACCATTGCATATTTCTCAAACGACACAGTAAATAATTGCTGGAATTCTTTAATCTTCGGCACAACAGCAAACGTAGCATCACTATAAAACCGTTTAGTGTCTCTCATTTTTGTAACATAATCTTCATCATACAAGATTACATGCCTTCTTTCGGCAACATTCAAAACTTGATGTACAAACTTTGTGGATCTTGTTCCACTCGAATATTCAATATTAAACTCTAATGAAGATGGATTCAATTGAATAAAAGATACAAAATCTTCCAAAGTTTTTATTGATAGATTTGTATTTTTAATTGTGTCGGTGGAAACACTTTGTTTCCATCTCCTCATTTTTTTTGCTAAAGCATTTTTTGTATGGTAGGGAAACTTCTCTGCGATTTTGGGATATCTAATAGAATAATGTGCAAACATTTTACAATTTATCACAAATAATTTTTTGTAATGGTTTATCAAAAACTTATAATAAATATTAATACTTACTTTTTTGCTACCGACTGATAAATTTCACTTAGTGAACCTAATCCAGTCATAGTTTGACTCTTAAGAAAATCGAAAAATTTATTCTGTTCATCGAGTGATGAATCAGGAGTACAAATATGATTGGTTTTTGATGTATCCCAATTATTATTGTCGGTGAGTGTCGCACGAGCTGCACATAATTTGCCATCTAGCGATTTAGAAATGCATTGCAGATATCTGAATAAAATTTAATTTTACGTTTTTTTTTGTTATTATGACGTACAATTTTTAGCTGTATTAGCGACATTCAATTATTAGTAAAAATTACATACATTACACTACTGCCATTAGATTTAACATGTCTACTATTTATTTTATAGACATAACCATCTTTATCATGATTAGCCTGCTTTTGCCCTCCTTTTCTGCCCTTTGGATTGTTCGACGCCCTTCTAGGTTCAGTGACTATATGAAGTATCAATAATGATGGATAATTTAATTGTATTATAATATAATAAATGATTTGAAGCATAGAAAGTATTAAATTAGATGAATAGCATGCATCATTAACTTTTATAAAGACGATTTTGAAAGTTTGAAATTCTGAAATTTAAATATAAGATTTAATAATTCAATTGTATATAAAAAATCACACAAACTTTGACAACTTTTATTATAAAAGTCTACGATAGTTAGATTATTTCTTTATGAAAATTTTTATTTTGTTTATTACAATGTACAGATACAAAATTATGATAATACTATGAATAATAAATTAATTTTATTATTTACACAGTAATTATATTCATACAATATTAATTGCGACACTATTGAATTTCTAATGAATATTCGATAAAAAGTTATTTGAATTTTTTTCAAGCGATTATTAGTAGATTGTGTAATTTTATACAATTATAAAATATTGCTTCTTTAAAAAAATTGCATATAAATTCGAAAAAATACAAATAGAAATAAAATTAAATAAAAAGTACCATTTCATAAATGTTATCATTATCTAAATAATAAAATTATATCAAACAAATACAGAATTTATTTTTATGCTATTTATTAAGTTGATGTTGAGATGAACAAGAATTTGAAGCTAATTTTTATTCATATGCTGACTAGAATCAGACCTCCAAATCATTGATTTTGATACATTTCTGTTACTTTTTTTTATTACATACAAATATGTAGAAGCTAGTGTCTTAGACGTTAACTCAATATAGCTACATCACGTATGAACAATAATTTTATGAAATACAGTGAAAATTTGCATTGTTTTTAACTTTTATAAATGAGCATACGTCTATCTTAAATAATCCACCAAAATAAGAGATCTTCAAATAAATATTAAAATTATAACAAAAATCATTTAGTTTCAAAACTTAATATTTTTTTTATGTAATGAAACTCAAATTAAAAATTTTTTTTAAATATTTAGTATTATTTTAATAAATTAACTAATAACGCGAATCAGGAGTATCTTTTCAATGGGTTCCTTGCTAGAAACCTGCTTATTTGAAATTTTTCATAACTTTACTAATAAAATTATAATTATATTTCAGGCGTTAAAATAATATAATTGGATAAAAAAGTTCAATGTAAAATCAACATTAAATCAGACATACTATATCACTGTTAGAAATTTAATTTGATTTTGAAATGAATGCAATCTGTTATGAAGTAACTTAAAATTAATTATATTTGTAATCACCAAAGCAACGTTTGTAATGAGTAATTATTTAACATTTTTTTAATTTATTAATATAATTAGGAAATTAATCATCTCTCCTAAAAAATAATTGATAGATTATGCATACACTATAATAGTACATTATTAAACGGGTGTGTAAAGGCTTTATTTACGAAACGAGAAGTTTACAGCCCAAGCCGGAGGCTCGGCTGTAAACTTCTCGTTTCGTAAAAAAGCCTTTACACATCAGTTTCATAATATATTTTATACCACGAGAGCCGAATAATCATATTAAAGTTATGATTTTGAGGTTAGAGTGGTATAAAAAATTTTTTTTATTGGTTGAAATCGATTTTGTTAATATACATTCCAATAGTTATTTATTTTCATCCAAAACAGATTATTTTACATTCTGTCCAACAATATATTGTTGTTTTTTCTACACTACACGGTTAATAAGTTATTATTAAATTAAGATGTACACAACATTTGTAATTTTAAAAGTTTCAAAAATATATCAATTGATTAAAAGCTTTTTGTTTTGATTGTATAGAAATACACTGAGAAAAATAGATTATAACTTTAGTTATAGATAGTAATAAAAATTACTATATTTTATAGGAGAGCTGGGACATTTCTGCATTATAACGATTTTTATTACATTTATAACAAATATTACTATAAATTTGATAAGGTTGGCAACAATCGTTTAAGAAATGAAACTATATCTTATTAGAAAAATTGCTATATTACATATTAAAAATTATGCTATAGTAAAATTTGTTATGACAGAGTAAAAATATTTGATATCTGATGTTGGAATTAATGTTATAAAAATAATAAATGTTATTATGCATATAATAAATTTCATTATGCATATAATACATTTTATTATGAATATAATAAATTTTATTATTTCAAATAGTAATGTCGAGTCGATGATCTGTAAATTTATTTCTAACCTCAAAATTTTCTACTAAATTGAAAGTATAGTTGGGTAACATATGTAGACGATTCGAAATTTTATAAGCAACATGTCGTAATGGCGCAGTCGGTAACGTTCACGCTTTCCAGTCTCGAGGTCCCGGGTTCGACTCCACTTTAGGTCCGTTTTTTTCTTAGGTAATTTATTTTAAAAAAATTTATATAATTAAAATCAATAAATAAATTTAAAATTAAACGAATTTAAAAATTTCAATGTCAAATTTCGGGTACAAAAAAAAAAAAAAAATTTTTTTCTACATATCTGTTTTCATAAATTTTACTATGTAATATAGTAAAATTTATTATAATGCAGAAATGTCCCACTCGTACTATATAATATAGTAATTTTTAATACAATCTATAGTTATATTTATTATAGGATTTCTCTCAGTGTAGAAAAAATGTATGTTTAAATTGTAATATTTTTATAATTGTCCATGTATAATGTATATCATTATTTGTATTCAAAAAATATATGCCTAATTAATAAAAATAATAAAATTCTTCTATATTTTTCTTTTATTCTGACTTTTATTTACAAGAATATTTAAAATAAACAATATATTATATACGGGAAATCAGAAAAATATTGAAAAAAAAATAATGATTGAAAAAACATTTTACATAAATTTTTTAAATAACAATGCATTTTAATGAAATTACTATTAATTAGTAATTGATACTCTGTTCATGTTCTATTGGCAGATGATCAATACAGTCATGTACTTTCGGACTTAATATAGGGCGTAAGCGCTTAATTCGCTATTACTAAATAAAAATTTTTAATACAATTACTACAATTAAAATTTTTAATTCAATAATTTGTTTCAGAAAATTTGAAATTTACAGGTGATTTAACACTGCAACTGTATTCATGAATATTGTCCATCGTTTCATTTTATAGCTATATTTTTCGAAATTCTTTACCCTGTATTATGTACTACAAAGATTATTTGCTTAAATTTTTGATTGAATTCATTTATTCCTTTTTAATAATTTTTATTTCTGGTTCAAAATTGAAATATTTCATTATATAATATTGGAACACAAAATTCTTAATAACTAATGAATGAATTTTTTTAATTTAACTGTATAATTTTCATACTGCATTCTACAAGCTAAAGTATTTCTTTTCCTAAGTTTTCGCAATAAGAAAATAGTACATTTCGCAACGGCTGTGAAGAGGCTTTATTTACGAAATGAGAAGTTTACGGCTCGAGTCGAAGACAGTTTCGTAAAAAAGCCTTTGGACAGCAGATGCGAACTGTATTTTATACCACGTAAGTCGAAAAATCATTTTAAAGTTCTGATTTTGAGGTTAGAGTGGTATAAAATTAATTTTATCGCTTCGTTTTTTAGAAAACTTTCAAAAACAAATAGTCTAGGAGCAATCGGGGTTTTCGTCGCCGATGAAGGTCCAGTCACTCACCCAAGTTTTCTAGACGTATTTTGGCCCGCTAATTATAAATTTCGAGGGTGTTTTTTAAATAAATGCTTTTTTAAAAAGTTATAAACAATTTAATTGTTTAAAAAGCCATAGAAACAACACAATATATCATAATGATTTTTTAAACCTATATAATTATAGCTTATTTTCATAGAAATCAGCTCAATTTTGTAAAATACAAAAATGTTAATTAGAACTCGAGATATTGCAAATTTAGTGATTTTAAGTTGCAAAATTACGCCTCGTGCTCAGTATTTGCTTGATAACTACGGTTCTACTTTGGATTTTTTGACTTTATAGGTCTCATTTTAAAGCTTAAACATTTCTCTATCGATATGTATTTAATAATATTTACATAAAATATCGTTAATAAAAAGTTATAACGTTATAAATGTTAAAATTTAAATGGAAAAAGTACTTTCTATTTGTTTATAAGACATTTTGACCGCCTTCTTCTAAAAATAATCTATTAAAAATTACACAGAATTATTCCTTGTTTCACAACGAATAATTTTATGTATTATAATAAAATATAATTATCACTATTAGGTCAGGAAAAACCGTGATTTTACTGAAAAGTCCGCGAGTGCATCACCGTTTGAGGCGTAGAGTCGCGCAAGGCATATAAAAGAAAGGCACTGAATATGATAGTTTTTACGAAAGTCAAAGTTTTTATGAATTTATGAACTCTCAATTGATTTATTTGTTAAATATAACATTAATTATTAACATATTTAAGTATTGTAAAGCCATTTATTCATTTTTGTGTACTAGCAATTTAGTCTTTTTGTTTTAAACAAAAATAGAAAACTTAAGACATACGAGACATTTAATAAATACAATATTTATACGTTTGTAACTTTTTTGATGGAAAACAATTTTTTATTTCGATTCCATATTTTTTCTAGATTTAGTTTATTCTACAATACGTTAATGTGTAAATGAATAATCAATTATTTAAAAAAAAAATACTTTAATCATTTAATCTAATATTACATTAAATAATATTAAGAGGAGGTCATGTATCTCTGTCCTTTTCTAATCAAAGAAATGATTTTTTCACAAAAACTAATAACTTAATCAAAAAATGAAGAGAAAGCCGCATCTTGTATCAAAAAAAGAAACATTTTCTTTGATAAGAAAAAATTTATTTTATTGCTTCGTTTTCAAGAAAACCTTGAAAAACCAAATTGTCCACCCTAACCTCTATGATTTAAGTTTTTCAAGGTTTTCTTGAAAACGAAGCAATAAAATTAATTCTTTCTTATCAAAGAAAATATTGCTTTTTTTATTACGAGATGCGGCTTTCTCTTCATTTTTTGCTAAAGTTATTAGTTTCTGTAAAAAACTCAATTCTTTGATTAGAAAAGGACAGAGATACGTGACCTCCTCTTAATGCAAATAATATTAATAGATAATAAATAATATATAATAATATGATAATAATTAAATTAAATTAATATTATATATATATGCTCCTAGACTAAAAGTTCTGAACTCAAACCTTTATTTAAAAAGTTTTTTAACACTTTATTGCCAGTAGAGCCAAAAAATAAATTTTATCTTTTTTTAGATAATATTGCTTTTTATGATACGAGTTGCGGCTTTTCTTATTTTTTGCTAAAATTATTAGTTTTTCAAACAAAATGTATGCTTCATTTACAAAAACAAAAATATATGTGACCTGCTCTTCAGTATATTTTGGAAATAATAGTTTTCGTTATTTTTCAATTTATCAAACCGAATGCCTATATTTTTTATTTAAATTATTTTTATTTAATTTCTCTTTGCAGAAAACCAAAATTTTTACAATTTTGAGATTGCGCTTTTCCTTTACAATTCATCACTGACGAGATGTCTATTCGTTGTTTATTAATTTTTAACAATAGAGCCCTGTCAAAAAATCCAGCTGTATTTTTTAGGTAAAATCAGTTAAAAATTCAGCTGTATTCATCTGTATTCCAGCTGTATTTATATGTTTTTTTCAGCTGTATTTCCAGGCGTTTATAGCTGTATTTTCAGCTGTATTTTCATTAGTTTACAGCTGTATTTTAAAAAAACTTTTTCCATCATAAATCTTATATGCATATTTAGCTGTATTTTTTGGTTGTATTTGTTAGCTGTGATTTTGGCAGTTCACAGCTATATGTTTAGGTGTATTCAAAATTTTTTTTAATTAATACATGAGAATTCAGCTGTATTCACATGTATTTTCAGCTGTATTTTCATGAGTTTGCAGTTGTATATTTTAGATGAATTTTCAACCATTTACAACTATATTATTAGGTGTATTTTAAACTAGCTCGCCACAGCGGCCCAAAGGGCCCAAAGGGCCGCTGTGGCTCGCACCTCGGTCCTTTCAGAGCTTTGCTTCGTTCAGTTCTGAAATGCCCTCGGACCTTGCATCGCTTTGCGATGCAAGGCATGCAAAAAGCTCCGCTTCTTGCATATAAGGCACGACCGAAAACGCTTGCGCTTCGCGCTCGCTATTTGATATTTAAAGAATATTAAAGCAAATTATTTACAACCGCAAAAGCATTAAGAGCAGGTCGTATATCTCTATCCTTTTCTAATCAAAGAATTTATTTTTTTGCAAAAACTAATAATTGCAGCAAAAAATAAGGAGATAGCCCCATCTCGTATAATAAAAAGGAAGATTTTCTTTGATGAGAAAAAATTATTTTTATCGATTCGTTTTGAAGAAAACCTTGAAAAACTTAAAAAATAAAGGTTAGGATGGACGATTCAGTTTTTCAAGGTTTTCTTAAAAACGAAGCGATAAGAATAATTTTTCCTCATAAAAGAAAATCTTCCTTTTTATTATACGAGATGGGGCTTTCTTCTTATTTTTTGCTACAATTATTAATTTTTGTGAAAAAATCAATTCTTTGATTAGAAAAGGACAGATATACTCGACCTCCTCTTAATAGTTAATCTTATTTCTTTTTTTCATTGAATTTTTTACCGCATATTTCAACAGGAGGTTTGAATTTATTGTATTTATTTGAAAAAACAAATTTATAATTATTTAAATTTTTCTTGTGAATTAAGTTGATTGATTTAGAAAAAATTTATGTTATGTGAAAAAGACATATTTTTATTAATGTATATTTTTTTAAGTTTTGGATAGGATAATCTATCAAAATTTAAAAGAAAAAAAACAATTATTTTATAGTTCAGTAGCTTAAAAGTAAAGTTTTGTATAAAGTTTTTATTTGATCTGAATCATTTCGATGAGGGATAATTTAAAACAATAATACAAATAAATGTTGGCAGTTTAAAAAAAAAATCGTTCGAGCGGTTTTAAAACAGTTATCCCTTTAGAGATAAAATTAATGATTTTTTGGTGATAACTTGAAAAAAACGAATTTTGAAAAAAGTATATGAAATAAAATTTATAGAAAAAAATAAGATACATCTTTTTAATATCATACATATTTTTTTTAAATAATATTTATGAAATTATCATTAAAAAGCCTTTAATTTCAACAATTTTCTTGAACAATTTGAAAAATATTAACTTTAGAGAAAAATGTATAATATAAAAAAGATTAATTTTTTTATATTCCGTAGCTTTTATTCTATATACTTTTTAAAAAAAAATCGTTTTTTTTCAAGTTGTTACCAAAAATCCATTTTTTTGACCATTTAAAAGGCGCCTATTTACAGAGCTACGATTTAGCATAAAGTATCCTGCTCTTATATATCTGTGTCCTCGAAATTTGTCGATGGCATCGTAAAATTTAGAGATATGCCACCTTGTGATGTAAGACCAATCAATAATTAAAGACAGGTCAACTCATCTTTACGTCAGAAGGTGGTTTTTCTCGAAATTTTACGATTCCATCGATAAATATCGAGGACACAGGTGTATAAGACAAAAAAGCTCTCTGATCTTCGGAAAGCTGACATTAAGAGGTTTAACTCATTATTGGATCTTTCTTTTACAGAAAAATACTTAACGAGTTGATATCTCCTGAAATTATAAAATAATTTATAAAAATAATCTTTATGTAAACTCATGTAAATACAGCCGAAAAATATAGCTGTAAAATACTGAAAATACAGCTAAAAACCCTGAATACGGCTGTATTTTTAGCTGTTCCAATCTAAAAAATACAATTGTATTTTTTTGACAGGGATTAAATACAGCTAAAAATACAGCTGTAAACTGTTAGAATTAGATATATTTATACACATAAATACAACTGAATATCCACGAATAATTATAATAAATATTTTAAAATACACCTAAAAATATAGTTGTATGTTGCTAAAAATTTATCTAAAATATAAAGCTGAAAACTCATGATAATACAGCTAAAAATACATATTAATACAGCTGAATTTTCATGTATTCATTATGAACAATTTTTTTTAATACAGCTAAACATACAGCTGTGAATTGCCAAAATTACAGCTAAAAAATACAGCTAAATATGCACATAAATACAGCTGAATATTCATAGATTTGATAATTAATTTTTTTTTAAATACAGCTGTAAACTAATGAAAATACAGCCGAAAATACAGCTGAAAAAAACATAAATACAGCTGGAATACAGGTGAATACAACTGCATTTTTAGCTGTTTTTTCAGCTGATTTTTTTACCTAAAAAATACAGCTGAATTTTTTTGACAGGAATGTTACGCGCTGGATTTATTGATGTTACAGGAGCTATAAAGTCTGTAATATTTAAGATACAATTGTTATAAGAAAATGTACTTTTTATTATGATTTTTATTAAGAAATTTATTAAGAACAGTTATTGTAAATAAAACATAATAATTTTTATTTTCTTACGTATTTTCGTATAATTATATTTATATGTTAAAGAAATTAAACATTATAATTCGTTTTATTTACAGCAAGTATTCTTTATAAATTTGTTAATGAAAATGTTAATAAAAATTGTATTTTATTATAAGGATTAAATGTAAAAAATGTTACAGTTATACTGAACCTAAATATATAACTATATACTCTAAATTGCAGTATGAATTATCACATGTGGCATAACGTCAAATGCTAGGGACATTTTACTTGAAAAAATAAAAGTACCTGAGAGAACTTGGTACCTCTATTTACGCTTAATACTAGTGTATTAAGTGAGGTAGTGGGAATAACCTTGGTATATACTCAATAGTAGTATATTTGTTAAGTAGAACGCTAGTGGTCTAAGATAAAAGCTCGATACCTCAATATATGCTTATTATTAGTGTGTGGTTTTTAGTAAGAAAATATAGATTTTGTATTTTAAGAATTTCCTTACAGATAATTTAATGTAAAACAAATTTTCGTATCTACTTTTTTAAAATTAAAATTATTTTAAAAGTTATGATTTAAAAAATTATTATATTTTAGAATTGGCTAAATTGATTGACGGGTTGTGTATATTTATATGCTAAAAATTTTATAATAATTAATTTAATCATTTTCAATACTTTTTATATGAATAATTTAATTTTTTTCTTATAACAATACTAAACTTTATTATATTTATATTTATTTAATTAATTAATTTATTAATTAAATTCTTTTAATTTTAATGTATCTCGAAGCTTTGTCTATTATATATTAATACCCATTTATATATGAGCATGGTACATGACACATACAACACTTATGGAAGAAAACCATTAGCACCTCGTAATGACTATTTTTCGTCAGCACGTTTTTTAAATCAGTTTTTCATTTACTGAATTTGAAAAGTTTTGGTGCTGCATTAAATGCAAAGAAAAAGTGTAAATTTATTAAAATAATTTTAAGAGACTTAGTTTAAATATATAAGTTCAATGTACAAGATACATTGAAAAATTTTCCGTAAGCCCCACCAAGAAAGTAGACGCTATGAAAAATGAAAATGAAATCAATCGTAAAAGTGTTATTTTGGAGTACTTGATCATGAATATGCTGAATTAAAAATTGTGAGATAATTAAAAAATAGATTGTACTAAATTTTGTACCTTTTCTTGTATATCTTATTAAATATATGATAAAAAGATGCACTTTACTTCTAATTAAGGATATGTAAAAAATATACCTTTACTCATGAATTTTGACTATCTTTTCAATTTAATGTAATATTTCAAGAAAGAAAACTTTTAAATATATTCATTCATTAATTATTTATTAAGAATTTTTGAAGCTATGCTTCTTACGCGACGTTACGGCAGGGGCACTAAATGTATAAAAATCGACAGTCCCAAATGTCACCCAGCGTGAATGAACGAATACGGCACAGGATGCCATTATTGCTATCAACATACAAACATTCTTTTTTCTCTTTCTTTCTTTCCCTGTCTCCCATTTCGCTTAAGAATATGCATGTATATACACAAGTGGATGTGTATAAGAAAGATAAAGAAAAAGAGACTGCTTGTTGTAACCGGCAAAGAAGGCTAGACATAGCCCCCTCCATTCGCGGCTACCTTTATTGTACATATAAGAGAAAGAAAGAGAGAGGGAGAGAGTCAATTCTTAAAGCCGGCGGACAGAGAAGGATAGACGTAGAATACGATGATTAAATAAATAAATTATGTAAATAATATTTATTTAATTTAAATTTTAAAATTAGTATACGTATGAAAATATGCGTTTGTATTTATAATATTATAATCTTAATATATTTTTTTGGCAAGAATTTTTTTATTTTCTCTCATTATCTTCTTCCGTTTATTAATATGTGTATATTTATATAGTTGTTATTAATTACTACATTAATAACAAAAAATGAAAATTTAATAAAATTTAATAAAATTTTTGTATTTTTCTGTTTACAATGCACATGACGAAAATTACGTTTACCTAAATATGTTTTTTTAATAATTGATATTAATAAAAAACTACATTATTAATATATTTTTAAATACATATTTATTTCTGGTACGAAATAATAAAATTATAATATATAATACAGGATCCCAAAATTATTCATAACTAATAAATGAATTTATTTCAAATTTTAACTGAATAAAGTTTATGGTACTTACTAAAAACTAATGCATTTCTGAAATTTTGCAATAAAATAAGATAAGCAATATTCATGGGTACAGGTGCAGTGTCTGTTTTATATCTCCTTAAAAGAAAATTATACATAGTCTATACAATGATAATACAATGATTCATAATTTATTCAATTATAGAAGTTTGCGTACTGCAAACTTCAAATGCAAAGAAAAAGTATAGTTTTTTGATTGCCACTTTCGATGATTTGATCTGAATATCGTATTTGATGTACAAAATGTAATGAAAAAGTTTCCATAACTTGCATTAACAACTTACACACTATGAAGAATGCACATGAAATCAATCGTAGAAGTATCTTTTTCTTTTCGAGCACTTAAACATGGATATACTGAACTAACTATTTTTTTCAAAGTAATTTACAAATACATTGTACTAAATTTTGTATGTTTTCTTGCATATTTAATTCAATTTTAAAATCTGTTAAGCTAAAATAAAGATTCATTTTACTTGTAATTAGAAGAAAATTGTAAATAGTTTATACAATGAGAATACGTACAATGATTTGTAATTTATTCAATTATAAAAGTTTGCGTACTGCATCAAATGCAAAGAAAAAGTGTAATTTTCTGATGGACACTTTCGAAGACTTGATCTAAATATTGTATTTGATGTATAAAATATAATATAACTACTTGCATCAACAAATTACACACTATGAATAATACACATGAAACCATTCGTAGAAGTGTTTTTTTCATTTCGAGCACTTAAACATGGATATACTGAACTAACTATTTTTTCAAAGTAATTTACAAATACATTTTACTAAATTTTGTATGTTTTCTTGCATATTTAATTCAATTTTAAAATCTGTTGAGCTAAGATAAAGTGATTGATTTTACTTGTAATTAGAAGAAAATAGTAAATAGTTCATACAATGAGAATACGTACAATGATTTTTAATTTATTCAATTATAGAAGTTTGCGTACTGCATCAAATGCAAAGAGAAAGTGTAATTTTCTGATGGCCACTTTCGAAGACTTGATCTGAATATTGTATTTGATGTATAAAATGTAATAAAAAAGTTTCCATTACTTGCATCAACAAATTACACACTATGAATAATACACATGAAACCATTCGTAGAAGTGTTTTTTTCATTTCGAGCACTTAAACATGGATATACTGAACTAACTATTTTTTCAAAGTAATTTACAAATACATTTTACTAAATTTTGTATGTTTTCTTGCATATTTAATTCAATTTTAAAATCTGTTGAGCTAAGATAAAGTGATTGATTTTACTTGTAATTAGAAGAAAATAGTAAATAGTTCATACAATGAGAATACGTACAATGATTTTTAATTTATTCAATTATAGAAGTTTGCGTACTGCATCAAATGCAAAGAGAAAGTGTAATTTTCTGATGGCCACTTTCGAAGACTTGATCTGAATATTGTATTTGATGTATAAAATGTAATAAAAAAGTTTCCATTACTTGCATCAACAAATTACACACTATGAATAATACACATGAAACCATTCGTAGAAGTGTTTTTTTCATTTCGAGCACTTAAACATGGATATACTGAACTAACTATTTTTTCAAAGTAATTTACAAATACATTTTACTAAATTTTGTATGTTTTCTTGCATATTTAATTCAATTTTAAAATCTGTTGAGCTAAGATAAAGTGATTGATTTTACTTGTAATTAGAAGAAAATAGTAAATAGTTCATACAATGAGAATACGTACAATGATTTTTAATTTATTCAATTATAGAAGTTTGCGTACTGCATCAAATGCAAAGAAATGTAATTTTCTGATGACCACTTTCGAAGACTTGATCTGAATATTGTATTTGATGTATAAAATGTAATAAAAAAGTTTCCATTACTTGCATCAACAAATTACACACTATGAATAATACACATGAAACCATTCGTAGAAGTGTTTTTTTCATTTCGAGCACTTAAACATGGATATACTGAACTAACTATTTTTTTCAAAGTAATTTACAAATACATTGTACTAAATTTTGTATGTTTTCTTGCATATTTAATTCAATTTTAAAATCTGTTGAGCTAAGATAAAATGATTGATTTTACTTGTAATTAGAAGAAAATAGTAAATAGTTTATACAATGAGAATACGTACAATGATTTGTAATTTATTCAATTATAGAAGTTTGTGTACTGCATCAAATGCAAAGAGAAAGTGTAATTTTCTGATGACCACTTTCGATGACTTGATCTGAATATTGTATTTAATGTATAAAATGTAATAAAAAAGTTTCCATTACTTGTATCAACAAATTACACACTATGAAGAATACACATGAAACCAATCGTAGAAGTGTCTTTTTCTTTTCGAACAATTAATTATGGATATTCTGAACTAACTACTTTATGTAAGATAATATACAAATGTATAGTGCTTTATTTTATATATATTCTTGTACCTCATTCAATATAAAATAAAAAGATAAATTTGAGTAGTGATTAATATAGTTTATACAATGATAGAAGCTCATTTTTGATAATATAAATTTTTATAATTTATAATACTTTTGCCAAATAGTTAATGTTATAACTTTTATCGAATCTAGTTGAAATTTTCTATTAATTTTTATATTTCTATATTCTATATTTCAAAAGATATATTTTTTTATGAAGTGATATTTTGGTCATAAAATATTAAGTAAATCAGAATCAATTTTTAATAATACTAGCAATTTTAAGCGCGCTGCGCGCGCCTTGTTTAATATTTGTTTATTAATTAACATAATTCATTGAAATATCAAAATTTTATTCTAAATTTCAAATTTTCGTCACTTGTTTTATTTTAACCAATCAAAACTGCACTGTTAAAAAAAATTTGAATATTCAGTAATTTTCAGTTACATTAGGTGGGTGAAAATTCATTTTTCTGTGATTGAAAAATATTTTCATGAACATGTGACTGAAAAAACTTATAAATATTATTAATTTGACATAAAAATGTTTATTCATGCATGAATTTTCATTTATTTTGTAAATGAATTTTCATTTATTTTTAAATGAATTTTCATTTTTTTGTGATTAAAAAAAACTTCAGTCATTTTACTGAAGTTTCATTCAAAAATTTTTAACAGTGTGTCTTATCGTGATGATAGAATTTATCCATCACTTTTTTTAAAAGAGGATGTCTACACTTTCCAAATTCTTATAGCATGTTACATTTTCCATGTTTAAGTAAATTCTATATTATTAGACAACAGTTTGCACTTAAGGTCAATGCAAAAATGTTAATTTTAGAATTTCAAGTGATAGTAAGTGAATTTTTGAAACCTGCAGTTTTACAGGGTATAAAATTTAAGTAAATTTAAGCGTTGTTTGTTAAAAAAATATTAAAGAATCTATTAGAATTGAAGTTATTTTTTTTAAAAACGAAGATTCTATCTAAACTCTATTTAAAAAGCTTTACTTTCAAATTGTTTATTTTTTAAGAGAAACCTTGTATCTTTGCTTATGAGGAAGTTTATTCCTAGCATGCAATTTTCTTAAAGAGTATTTGTTCCGATTGTTACTCTATTTTTTAATTAAATAATTTAAAATTATATACACTGAGAGAAAATTCATGCCAATAGAGCATGTAGTCTACGTATCCAAAGTTAGTAAGTAATATCCTATGCTTTAATAACAGCGCCATCTACTCTTACGAGGTTTGTGCTATCCAAAAACTGTTTGTTTACATGCTTTAGTAGCTCCCCACTCTAATATCCTTCGATAGCTAGCGCTGTATCCTCTCATGGGACGTGAAGGAAGTAAACGTGGCTTGTCCACTATTCTTTCTTTACTGCTAACTATGGCATTCTTCTATTGCTCAAGTCGCCTCCTCTTTTGGGTGGCGACGCGAGCAAACACGGCTGGTCTATATCCAAAATCATGTTGCAAATTTCGTTAACGTATTTTCGTAGCATGAATCTTTTATTTCTTTTCTTTTCTTTTTTATGAAGGAGATACGTTATAAATATAACCTGTTAAACTTTTTGACTTTAAATAATTTATTTTTAACTTAAAATTTAATTATTTTAAACCGCTGGGGGGCAGATAAGCATGTACGATTTTACGCCAGAGATATTTCGAAGTAGCGTTGGTCTAGTGCGTAACGTTCGCGCTTTTCGTTTTGAGTACGCGAGTTCAACTCTTGGTTAGAACCACTTTTTTTAAACTTTTTTTTTATTATTTCAATAGTTTTTATTGCTTTTTTTTATTTTCTATTTTTTTATTAATTTTAAAATCTATTTTTTCACAAGTTACTTAAAATATGCTCGTTTTTTTATTAATATTTTTAAATAAATTATTTCATATAGAAAATAATTTAAAATATTAATAAATAAATAATAGTGATATTTACAATACTATAGTTCAATTTTGTCTTTATAAACATATTTCAATATACAATATATATTATAACATAAATAATAATACCTCAGTTTTATTTATTTATTGTAATTTATTGTAAATTTTATAAACTAAATTATAAATAAATTAAACTATACTATTATAAAATAAACATCACTATTATTTATTTATCAATATTTGTAATTACTACCTATAAAGAATAATTTATTTTTAAAAAATTTTCATTGAAAAAAACAAGCGTACTTGTGAAAAATTAAATTTTAAAATTATTAAAAAAATACAAAATCTAAAAAAAATAAATATAAAAAGGAATAAAAAATATTAAAACAATAAAAAAAAATTTAAAAAAAAGTGACCCTAGCCGAGAGTTGAACTCGCGTACTCAAAAGGAAAAGCATGAACGTTACGCACTAGACCAACGCTACTCCGAAATATCTCTGGCGTAAAATCGTACATGCTCATCTGCCCCCAGCGGTTTAAAATAATTAAATTTTAAGTTAAAAATAAATTATTTAAAGTTAAAAAGTTTAACAGGTTATATTTATAACGTATCTCCCTTCATAAAAAAAGAAAAGAAATAAAAGATTCACGCTACGAAAATACGTTAAAGAAATTTGCAACATAATTTTGGGTATAGACCAGCCGTGTTTGCTCGCGTCGCCACCCAAAAGAGGAGGCGACTCAAGCAAACAAAGGATATGAGAGTGGGGAGTCATCGAAGTATACCACGCGAGTCATCAGTGAATGCCGTTCATGCTTTAGTTACTCTCCATACCATCTTTTTTAGTATAAGGTAATCCAATACTAATAGAGCTTCTCACGGCCTGTCATATTTGTATCAATGTTTTATATGCTCGCATAGATGGCAGTTCGCATGCTCTATTAGCAAGAATTTTCTCTCAGTGTACAATCAACAGAACACTACAATATTTACAATACTTTAATACAATTTCGTAATAAAAATATTTAAAAAATCATATATTAAATATATCTTACCTGAAGGACCTGATATTTCCATTTCTTTTTCTCCTTCGTTTTGAATGTCGATATTATCGATCATCTCCGAAGAATTATTTTCCACAATTTCTTCCATATTTCTAATATATTATATACATATACATATATATATATTTTTTATTCAAAATAACAATAACCTACAAATGTTCTCCAAATACACAAGGAACCGTAGAAACTAATATTTAAATAGAAACTTAGTTCTATTAAAAAATAAAACAGATTAATTAATAAACGAAAAAACTAGCAATTCTTTTATACATCTTAACGCTTGTTATTAGAAAATAATACTTAACACGAGAAAACTACACTGAGAGAAAATTCATGCCAATAGAGCATGTAGTCTAGTATCCAAAGTTAGTAAGTAATATCCTATGCTTTAATAACAGCGCCATCTACTCTTACGAGGTTTGTGCTATCCAAAAACTGTTTGTTTACATGCTTTAGTAGCTCCCCACTCTAATATCCTTCGATAGCTAGCGCTGTATCCTCTCATGGGACGTGAAGGAAGTCAACGTGGCTTGTCCACTATTCTTTCTTTACTGCTAACTATGGCATTCTTCTATTGCTCAAGTCGCCTCCTCTTTTGGGTGGCGACGCGAGCAAACACGGCTGGTCTATATCCAAAATCATGTTGCAAATTTCGTTAACGTATTTTCGTAGCGTGAATCTTTTATTTCTTTTCTTTTCTTTTTTTATGAAGGGAGATACGTTAATAAATATAACCTGTTAAACTTTTTAACTTTAAATAATTAATTTTTAACTTAAAATTTAATTATTTTAAACCGCTGGGGGGCAGATGAGCATGTACGATTTTACGCCAGAGATATTTCGAAGTAACGTTGGTCTAGTGCGTAACGTTCGCGCTTTTCCTTTTAAGTACGCGAGTTCAACTCTCGGCTAGGGTCTTTTTTTTTAATTTTTTTTTATTATTTCAATAGTTTTTATTGCTTTTTTTTAATTTCTATTTTTTATTAATTTTAAAATCTATTTTTTCACAAGTTACTTAAAATATGCTCGTTTTTTTATTAATATTTTTAAATAAATTATTTCATATAGAAAATAATTTAAAATATTAATAAATAAATAATAGTGATATTTACAATACTATAGTTCAATTTTGTCTTTATAAACATATTTCAATAAACAATATATATTATAACATAAATAATAATAACTAAGTTTTATTTATTTATTGTAATTTATTGTAAATTTTATAAACTAAATTATAAATAAATTAAACTATACTATTATAAAATAAACATCACTATTATAAAATAAACATCACTATTATTTATTTATCAATATTTGTAATTATTACCTATAAAGAATAATTTATTTTTAAAAAATTTTCATTGAAAAAAACAAGCGTACTTGTGAAAAATTAAATTTTAAAATTATTAAAAAAATACAAAATCTAAAAAAAAATAAATATAAGAAGGAATAAAAAATATTGAAACAATAAAAAAAAAATTAAAAAAAAACAGGAGTGGCAGTCGTGGGGACTGGCCGACAGAAGCTATGCTTCCAGTATATATATAGAAACTAGGAAGTTAAAAAATTATAGGTTATTTTTTAATGAAAACTGATTATTTTTCATTCAATGTATTATGTATTTAAAAATATATTAATAATATAGTTTATTAATATCAATTATTAAAAAATTAAGAAAGAAATGTTTATACGCAGCTTATAAAGTTTCATTGATATAAAAAAACGAAGCAGTAAAACTTTCTAGTTTCTCAAATAAAATATATAGAAATGTACAATACCAAAATTTACGAAAAATTTTTCGTAAAAAAATAATTTTTCAAATAGAAACATAGAATAAAAAATTAAAAAAGAAATTAAAATAAAGATAAAATACCAATTTTGTTTTGTGCTGTAAAATTTTTCTGTCATTTTTTTCTATTTTTTTACCGTATCAAATAGTTTTTAAATTTATGGAATTTTTTTAACTTTTTTCAATTATTTATAACTATTTAAGAAATAAAGATATGTAAGAAGACTAGGGAAAAAAAAATATTTTTTTTATTAGAATTATATTTTTTTAACTGAGCAAATAATATATATATATATATATATATATATATATATATATATATATATATAATTTATACAGTAAGATTACGAGGAAAGTACCTATACGAAATCAGTAGGTGCAAGTGAGAGGGTATAGGGAAACCTCGTTAACATAAAAACATATTTAGAAAAAGAGAAACAGTACCCGCTTTGTGTTTACCTATAACGTTCTAGTATATATAGATACTTTCCTCAAAATTTTACTGTGTATATATATATATATATACACACACACACACACACACACACTACAAGCATCAATCGTAGTACATTCAACGCGCTCATCCACTTGTGTATATACACGCATATTCTTAAGCGGAATGGGAGAGAGGGAAAGAAAGAAAGAGAAAAAAGAATTTAAGTGTTTGTATGTTGATAGAATTATGGCACCCTGTGCCATATTCGTACATTCACGCTGGGTGACATTTGGGACTGTCGATTTTTATACATTTAGTGCCCCTGCCGTAACGTCGCGTAAGAAGCATAGCTTCAAAAAGTGACCCTAGCCGAGAGTTGAACTCGCGTACTCAAAAGGAAAAGCGTGAACGTTACGCACTAGACCAACGCTACTCCGAAATATCTCTGGCGTAAAATCGTACATGCTCATCTGCCCCCCAGCGGTTTAAAATAATTAAATTTTAAGTTAAAAATTAATTATTTAAAGTTAAAAAGTTTAACAGGTTATATTTATAACGTATCTCCCTTCATAAAAAAAGAAAAGAAATAAAAGATTCACGCTACGAAAATACGTTAAAGAAATTTGCAACATAATTTTGGGTATAGACCAGCCGTGTTTGCTCGCGTCGCCACCCAAAAGAGGAGGCGACTCAAGCAAACAAAGGATATGAGAGTGGGGAGTCATCGAAGTATACCACGCGAGTCATCAGTGAATGCCGTTCATGCCGAGGGGTTATCCACCTAAAAAAATAGTGCTTGATTGATTGCATAATTCAATCGAATTCACTGCGATTTCATTGTGATTTCCTAGAAATAAAAAAATTCTCGATTTCAATGATTGCTTCTGATTTAAAATTTTATAAAGAAATCGATTTCAAGCAAATATTTTAAAATTATATAAAAGATAATTTTAATTACATTCACATTATTTAAAATAATTTGATTACATTTGAATTTATAAATTGTATGTTTGCATGAAAATAAAACTAATTAAATACACATATTTAGAAACTGAGTTTATAGGTATCTTCAAATGACTTTATGATACAATATAATCACCCACACTGAAAAGACGTAGGGACCGCTACTGTCACCCACCTGACCGTAGTTACGCCGAATCCTACAGCCTGTATAGTTTGTGAAATCGGGACCGTAGCGGCGCCGGCCTGCGCCTTGAGAGCGCCGCAAACGACCTCTTGCGGCGCTAGTTACCGCGTCTATCACACGGCTTATTAGGAGCTGCTACAAAACGGGACCACTCGAGCGCCGGTCTTGCTCCGTAATGGATTGAAAGAGGGAGCGCCGTTACGGATATACCAGTGTGGCGGGGAGAGCACCGATGTCTTTTCAGTGCATAGGTAATATTATCGAAGGTTTTAAAAGTCCATTTCTTAGTTTTGTTCCTATATGTATTGTATCTTGTACAAAAATAATATCTGAATCCATCTCAACATTAATATTCATATTGTTATTATTTATTTTACAACCTAATTTCGATTCAATTTGCATGGCTTTTAATAGTTGTGGATCACCATCCGATGAAATACCAAGCACAGTTATATTTTCTTCTCTAAGACATTTTATTAAATATTTCCACCTTTTTATAATGTGATCAAAGGTGAATTTATTATTTGTACCAAATATAGACAAGCAGAAGTATGAAGCGTTAATTTGAAGTGGCTGAGCCATTATCACATAAGCCAGACTAGATCTTTCACCATTTTCAAAAGCGTTTACATTTTAATTATGTAATTTATGAATAGAAAATAAATAATCTTACCTTCATAACAGAGCTGCTCTGAATCTTCCCTCTTTTGATTATACACGATATTCACGTGTGAAACGTACGATGAATAAAAACTAAATGACTTTTTCTCTTGTTTCAACCAGCTCAAGCCGGCTCAAGCTAATACTTTTCCGAGAATCCTAAAGGAATTCCGGATCATAGTCCTTATTTTTGCTTGTCAAAATAAACACCGATGCTTGTATATTTTGAAGCGATTTCGCGATTTCATTTCATTTAAGTGATTTCACCGATTTCATTTTATCAAATCAGTAGAAATAATTTTACCAAATTTCGCGATTTCAAGTATATTGAAATCGATTTCCTACATAAGTGCTTGCTTGATTTCATTAGTGAATGACCCCTCGGTTCATGCTTTAGTTACTCTCCATACCATCTTTTTTAGTATAAGGTAATCTAATACTAATAGAGCTTCTCACGGCCTGTCATATTTGTATCAATGTTTTATATGCTCGCATAGATGGCAGTTCGCATGCTCTATTAGCATGAATTTTCTCTCAGTGTATAAACAATGATTTATATAAAGATAAAATAAGTTTATATATAAAAAATAACGCTTCACAAAAAAAACTATATAAAAATACAATGAAGGCACTGGAGAGATATTGTCCTCTACAATTTTTCATAAGTTCTAAACAAAAGCAGAACTACAAATCGTATATTCGCGAGTCTCATATTTGCGATCCGAGACGATAAGAGAGGGGATACACCTTAACCAATAGCAAATTCCAGAAACACTTGAAAATGGCACATTTAATAATTATTAACAATTTTTATAAACAAATTAGACAAATGCGTTTTTTCAAAAAAAACAAAAAAAAAAAAAAATACTATTATATTTTTTATGTTATTTTGAACAAAAAAGATTCTTATGAACATATTACTAAAATGCACTGAATCGGCAGAAAAAAATCGCAAAATTTGAAAAAATACGCAATATACGCAAATATAAATACGAAAATCTAGGACACACAGTTTGCTCAAGTTTACCAGGTTTTCATGCCCTAACCAGGTGTGATTACAATCCGGCTTTCTTCAAAAAAGGAAAAAAGACCATTAAATTTATTAATTAAAAATGAAAAATATCAAACAGCTTTTACGAGTCTTAGTGACAATAATATAAGCGGTTGAGTGTTTGATACATTGGAGGAGTTTGTATGTCGCATGTATAATGCGGCAAGTACTTAATTATATCAATAATGCAAGGTTAAAAATATTTTCAAAAACATTCAAACCGGAAGATGTTACAGCTACTTTCAAAACGAAGGCTAAAAATTACGATGCTGCATCTTTGCCGCCATGTGCCTCAGAATTAAAGCAACAATTATTAAGATCTCGATATATAACAAATATTTGGAGGAACGCTTATAAAAAAGTGCTTACTGACTTTGTACCAACTGACTATGGTTGGAAAGATATTAATAACAAATATGAGTTTGTATGGTTTGAGGGGGATCAATTTCCGACGTTCGTTGGAGATGTAATTTTTCAATCTGATATAGACTAGGATTCAGATAAACTTAATTCGATTTGTTTTAGAAATTATTGTTTCAGAATATTTTAATTAACTTAAATTTCATTTTTATTACAGAGACCAGTAAAAAGTCACCAACTGAAAGCGAGTATGATATTAGCGATGTCGAAGATAGCGTCAATTTTGACGCAACAGACGTAGATTTTAATGAATTCGATGAATAAAATTTATAGCTGTCTTTGAATATTTAAAACAAAAATTATATTTTATACCATAAACTTATACTTTATTTATTACTCCTATGATTCTTATATTTTATAAATTATTTATATTTTTTATTTGACAAGTAAATCAGACTTAAGAACGCTGATAAGGTATTCCTCAAAAATATTGTCCCATTTATTCGAAGTTTACTTAGAAATCAATCAATCAATATTTTTATAGATGTAAAGTATTGAAAATTAGTTTTTGTTCTATCACATTTACTATTATTAATATAATTATATATGTTCATAAATTAATTTAATCCTCAATTTATATACATTATAATCACTTAATGATATTAAGTATGTAAATTTTCGTTACTGACTTTGAAGGTAGAATTTTTCATTTCCTTATTTCAGTAGAAATTTTAATAATTAACTTAAATTTAATACTTACCGCTCTGATGAAAAGAACAATAACGCATAATAATTAAATATTCTGATAATTTAAATAATATTTTATAAATAAAAAATAAAATTCTGCAATAAAATCTAAACTTTGCAGTAAACAAGCACGCGCGTAAATGTGATAGTTCCAATCTTCAGACTTGCCTGCTAAGGCCTCATCCCTATCTCTGAACCGACAGGCAATAATTTGTTTATTCATAAAATAAACAACTTATGTACAACTTCAAACTTCAAATTTCAACGTTGTGACTATAACGTAATTATACTCATTTTCTTGACATGTTGCCTGCCAAAGGATTTGCCCCATCCGACGACCGGCAGGCAAATTTTTTCGTATATAAATATGTTCATTGGAGTACTTATTAACAAAATTTCAGCCTTGTTACTATCGTATGACTGCACTCGTGTTTTTTACATCTTTCAACTAACGCCCACGCATAACACCCCAGCAGTTGACCGGCAGGCAAAGCTTATTACTCTCAGTACACTTATCTTCAACGTTATACAAAGTTTCAAGTTTGTGGCGATAACGTTAAAAAATGTTCATGGGCTCCCGGACTATTATAATCTACTTTTTTTTTTCAATTATTTTTTTTTTAAATTTGGTGGTTTCCACGTTCACCTTTACGATCTTAACGTATTACCCCACACCTTTATTATATACTTGCAATTTTTATTTTTTCCCCTTCCCATTTTACCCCGTCCCATTCCGCATTCACCCGGGGTAATGCCCGTGAAGAGGGGAAAACCCATAGGCAAACCCAGTGGGATAAAACCTGGGAAAACCCTCTCTGGAATGGGTCGGTGTATATAGCAGATTCGGTATTAGGCATCCTTGTATTAAGATACCTACACCGTATCTGCCACACCTCCCCACTCACATTGTCATGTAGCCAGCTCGCCCAAGCGATTGTCACACAAAGCAAGTCCAGATTGGACGCGCAGCGTTCCTTGGAGCGGTCACCCACCCAAGTACTAACCGCGGCCAATGCTGCTTAACTTTGCAGATCGCCTGGCGCGCGCCGAACCACTCGGCCAATGCTTCGGTCTCTATTATAATCTACTTGTAATCGTGTAAAAAACAGATAAATTCAAATAACTTTTTTTCGAATATTCATTATAGACTAACAAGTTTGTAAATTAATGTTGTAGAAATATAATTAGTGTCTAAATAATAAATTTGATTTATTTTTTTGTATTATCTTTATTATTTTGAAGTCACAACGAACTGCTTCAAATGCTTTAAATGAAAAACATAGGCAGCTTATTAACATTAGGATTAGACAGTTATTTTAAAGTCCTTAAAATAACTGCTTAAAATAAATAATAAATTTGTTGATACAACAAATTTATTATTTAGAACAAATAAAGATTGTTTGAATTAAATAAATGAGCACCCTAATAGCACATAACGTTTTCAGAACGTTGTCACAACGTTGTACGTACAACCATACAACGTTATAAAGTAAAGTTGTATAAACGTAGTAGAAACGTTGTAACAACGTGGTAAATGTCCGCCTTTTGTTAGATTGACAACGTTATCGCAACGAAGTTGCAACGTAGTGTACACACTGTTCGATAATGATAGTTGTGCTCGCAATGTTGTACGAACGTTGCAACAACGTTGCGAAGTCAACGAACACCGGGAATCAATGATGTTGACAACGTCGTAACAACAAAGTTACAACGTTGGTTAAACACTATAGTGCGCTGCTAGTTATACTCACAACGTTATTCACACGTTGTAAGAACATGGCGATAACAACAAATCAAGGGCTCCGTTGCATCGAAAACGTTGTAACAACAAAGCTGTAACGTTGTCTAATCACTAAAGATTATAAATGATTGTGCTCACGTCGTTGTGTAGACGTTACGAGAACGTTGCGAAGACAACAAACATTGAAAATTACCATCATTGACAACGTTGTAACAACAAAGTCGCAACATTCATTAGAAACTGAAATATATCTATAATTGTAATCACAACGTTGCTTACACGTTGTAAGATCGTGGTACTAACAATAAACAGAAACCCTTCGTTGCATCGAAAATGTTGTAGCAACGAAGCTGTAACGTTGTCTAATCACTAAAGATTATAAATGATTATGCTAACGTCGTTGTACAAACGTTGTGAGAACGTTGCGAAGACAACAGACAGGGGAAATCAGCTTCATAGACAACGTTGTAACAACGAAGTCACAACGTTCATTAGAAACATATATATATATATATATCTCTCTCTCTCTCGTTATAGTTACAACGTTGCTAAGACGTTGTAAGAACGTGGCGACAACAACAAACACGAGACCCTAGTTGCATCGAAAACGTTGTAGCAACAAAGTTGCAACGTTGACTAACCGCATCGTTGTATAGACGTTGCGACTACGTTGTGAATTAGTATTGTTAACAACGTTGTAACAACGCAGTCACAACCTTCGTTCAAACCTGAAATATACAGCTGTATACGAGCAAGATGGTTGTAAGCAGTAGAGCAATCACAAGCAGTGTGGCTTAATGTGAAGGAGAATTCGCGTTTGCGCAGTGTAACTCTGAAGAGCTGATTCTCCGTCACATTTATCCAAACTGGTAGCCTCGTAGCATGCTTATTAAAATAAAGATTTCAAATAACATAATTCGTTTGTTACAAATTTGACACCTTTAGTTTGCAACTTCATTTAAGGTGAACGTATTTTAAATGGAATGAATTTTCTTGGCTTCTTTTTACAAAATTAAAATATACGAAGTAATCCTCATGAAATCGCTGGTTCAATTTTCTAGATAGGAAAAATATTAGATGTGAGATGTTTTTGCAAAGAAGGATTAAAGAATAAATGTAAGTACAGTGTTACAGTTTTCTTATATTTAAAAAGATTTGTTGACAAATAAAATTTTTTTTAAATTATTTGTGTTTTGAAAAATATTACTAATAAATTAATTTATAGCAATTCCTTTTTTTTTAATTATTACTAATCCTAAAAGTAATAGAAATAATCGAAACTAGAATCTGTAGTGATATCATAAAAAAACAAATGTATAATTTATTTGATTGATTTTTTTTTTAATATGCTCATAATATTTTAATTTTATCAAAAATTGAAAATCGAATAAAAAATTAGACTCAAACTTAGTTTCTTATTATTAATAAATTAAAAAAAAATTATGAGTTTCTTAATTCTTCTATAATGTTATCAACATCCTTATCATCATTAGTATGAGCCGGTACTTCTTCTTCATTTCCTGAAGTTGTATCTCTAAAAACGGGTAATAGATTAATACAAATACAATGCGCTGTAATTAATATAATTTATGTTGAAAACAGTACCTCTTTTTTTTTAACCGAGCTGATGACTCTTTCAAACGATTTCCTACAGTTTGTATCAAATCTTTTTTCGTATATTTATCATTCACTACAACAGCTATAATACGGATAAAATGCAAAATCATATAATAAATTTGTGTTAAAAATTTATATATATTTTGATTAGCATATATAATTATGATTTAAAAACAATACCTTCTATCACTTTAAAAAAAGGGGTTTCCATAAAATTAAGTTTTCCTTTCTTTCCCTGCGCACTGTATTGTGACATTATTTCATTCGTCATGGTTTCACTTAAAATATTCCTTACGGTCATGTTGCCATCTTTCCCACCTATTGTTTTCAGGTATGAGAGCTGAAATTTCAATGATAGAAATTAGAAAAGAAATTACAATTTGAATCATTATATAAAATTAAAACTTACAACTTTTTTATTAAAACTTTTTTTCTGTGCTAAGTATTCGTTAAATTTATCAAACGATTCTTGGGTCTTAGAAGGAAAAATATTTCTAAGCGTCAATATGTTACTTATATCTTCCGAGTCATTTCCAATTCCTTGGTTTCTACAATTACAATGGCATTGCAGTGTTGCGATTTTATTTAATACTTCTTGATTCGATACTGAAAATAATAACACGTATACATATGTAATATATATAAAAAATAAATACGTAACAATATTTATACACAATATATACTTACTAATCAAATATGCCAATTTTTTGGAATCTGACATGTTCTGTATTTCTTCTAAACTCAATTGTTCCCGTTGGGGTACAGTACTTTCTATAAAATATGTATAAGTATTTGATTATTGGTATCAATTCAAAAGAAATATATTTATTACACTATTAATATTTAATAAACTAAATTAATTTAATGGATATTTATATATATTAACAATAATAATTTGAATATTTATACATATAATTACATGCACAATAAGAAATCATGTGTACAACGTTAAAAAAAATGTAAATAATAAAATAATTATTCTTATGCAATATATGATACTGAATAATATTTATAATACTTGATCTGTTATTTTTATTTAATTTACTAAAATAATTTTATATTCATAGTTTAAATATCTGTATTCATACGTATACGTGTGTGAGAATAGAATAACACTTACGAGTGCTAATATTTTGAGCTAATGGCGGCTCTATTGTAGGTTTAATAACTTTGACTAAGTTATCCACCTTGACGACACTGACAACTCTTGGTTTTTCTTGATTTTTATTTTCTATAATTTAAAACAATTATATTAACATATTTTAATAACTGAAAAATTTCATCAATAAAAATTGAAAACTTTTAAAGATGAAATGAAAATTAATAATTAAAATTGCCTAATTGTGGTCTAAAATTATTCTCGATTCCTATCAGAGTTCCTGCATGTTCCATTATCAAAATAAAATTTTCTCAAAATTATAAATTTCTTAAATTACAATACAACTAATTAAATTAATGGAGTGATTTCACAGGCACAAAACAAAAGTCCGTATTTTTTATCAGGTCAACATTTTCATCATTATTTTTTTAAGATCAATTCTAATCTACAGTTAAAAATAATCATTTACACAATTTTTTTAAATGTATGCAAAAAACTACATTTATTATGTTTTTTTTTAAACGTTTATTTAAAGTTGACAATTTTCAACTCTAAGTGAGACTAACTGTTAAATTTGAAGTTGTAGTATTTTCTAAATTTAAAATAATTTATATACTCTTTTATATTCCTTTATTAAATATTTAAAAAATAGTTTGGTTAATCATGCGACTTACTAGAGACTTCTCTCTGTTCGTTTTTTTCTAAGGTTATCTCCTCCAAAATATCTTCACCATTTGAGGAAGAAGGAATACCGTTAATATTTTCTAAAATTTGAAATAATTTCATAGATTTTTTTATTTTTGTTTAAAATGAAGAAATATTTTGAGTAATCATATTACTTACTAGACGATTCATGATGCTCGTTATTTTCTTCTTCCTCAGAACTTTCTTCTATATTTGAGAAAGAATCATCCTCGAGATCATCAATGATATTCTGTTCTAAAGTTTGAAATAATTTCATTAATTTCTCTGATTAAAATAAATATTTTGGTTAATCATGTGACTTACTAGACAACTCCTGTTGCTTATTATTTTCAGTTTCTTCCTCAGAACTGTCTGTTGTATTTAAGGGAGAAGCAGCAATTGTATTATTTTCTAAAATATGAAATAATTTCATTAATTTTTTCTATTCTCTGATTAAAATAAATATTTTGATTAATCATGTGACTTACTAGACGATTCCTGCTGCTTGTTCTTTTCTAAATTTTCCTTAGAAATATTTGCACCATTTGGGGAAGAATCAGAAATGGTAGTATTTTCTAAAATTGAAGATAGTTTCATTAATTTTTTTTATTAATGAACAAATATTTTGGTTATTCGTGTAACTCACCAATTACTTGTTGCTGCTCCTTATACTCTGTCTGCTTTGCTGAGGTTCTCATTTCATCGATAAGATCTAAAAATTTTTTATATATTTAAATATATGTGTATACACGCACGCACTTACGTACATGTTCACACGCATGCACACGCACACACACATCCGAGCCGGAGGCTCGGTGACAAACATAAAATTTTCGTTTTTACTCCCTAGGTGAATAATATACTATTTTTTTAAATTATATTATTCCACCAATTAGATAAGCTGAAATATCTATGTATTGCAATTTGAAAAAATTTGGGTAAATTCTATGTTATTTCAAACAATACGTATTATGTTTTTATGTATCATACTTTTACCAAAAATTAATAGTTGTCGATAAAAAAATTCATGAAGAAATTTATTTAACATAAAATTCGAAAAATTCCATTACGACTAACTTTTGACCCTTTTGACGTAGAGCTTTAAGGCGACTTCAGAAATTAATTTAATTTTTATTTTTTAGTTTACAAATCACGTTTTCAATTGTTAAAATTTTCCAGTTATTTTAATTTTTGACCATTTTTTTAAATTTACAGAATCGTGGAAGATTTAAAGACCCAAAAAATTTTATAAACTAAAAGCGTAATTTAAACTACGAAATGAAATTTAATCCCATTTCGGAAGTTGAGTTTCAAATTTTTGAAAATTTATGGAACATGATAAATTCTAATTTTTAGTTTTTTTTGCTAAATTCATTTTTGATATTCAAAAAATATTCATTTTTTGTTAAAATTTTGTTGAAATAATATGTAGAGTATGCTTACAATTTTTTTAATCACAAAGCGAAAAATTTGTAGCTAATCTGATAGATGGAAAAGTATGATTTGAATGAAAAAGTTTACCTTGAATTGCAGTCAATTCCATATTTGTTGACTTCTGTGCGATCAATTTTGGCTTCTTGGAGAGATTAGTATCAAAGGGACTTAATTCTTTCTTATGCCTTTTTGATCTTGAAAATTTATCTTTTTTCGTTTCAAATAAAGTTTCGGGATCTGACGTTTCAATAGCAAGTGATGTCTTTTCTAAAGCTTCATCATAAGATGAAGTTTCTAAAAAGGTTAAACAAATTTTTTTTTACATTTAATACATAATTTTTTTTATTAAACATCAAAATAAGTTTACAGATTGAAAGAAAAATGTTCAAAAATCTGTAATTTTAATAAGTTGCAAATATTAAGTTCATCTAACTATCATCATATTGATATTTACTAAGGTGAATTTTGCATTTTTACACTATTTCTATAATAAAAAAAAGTTTAAGTCTTGGGGTAGTGATTAAAAATTATCGTTTAAATTACTATTTTTATTTAAACTTGTTATATTAAAATTTATTTAAAACATGAAATTGTTCAAATTTTAATATTTGAATTTTATTCATTTATTTTTACTAAAACGATATTCAAGATAAAAACAGATTTTGTAATTATTTTTTAAATTTTGTATATTATTATTGAAATATTAAAAATAATATGTTTTAATAAGAAACTTAAAGTGGATGGAGTCGGTTGATATTTCGGACACTCAGGTATACAAGGACTATTTTCTTTTTATGCAACACATCAAATTACCTACAAACATTAAATAGTTTGTGTATCTTAAATAATTGATCAAATAACAACAACTTATCAACAACTTCTATCTCCACTAGTTAATTGTTTTAAAATTTGTTTGAAAGTTGAATAAAATTATTAAAAAGTAGATTATTATATTTTATGTTTAAGATAATCTTAACATGATTTTTTTTTTGTTGACATATGAAATAAACATTTTATTAATATATTAATTAATTAAAAATTTAAAATAAATTTTAATTTCAAAGTTTTTGTTTTTTACATGTTCTATACTAAAAGTTCTTAAGTGATGTAAAACGGACACTTCACCAGTACTCTGGAATATTAACTATATTTTTATTTTATTGTAAAATTTCAGAAAAATAAATAGTTAATATTGTGATTATTATTAAATTTAATTTTAAAGTAAATTCACTCATTAATTATTAAAAATTTTGGATGCCAGTAATAATTATTATTTTTATAACCTGAAATATTAAAACCCGAAATTCTCAATAATTAATCAATCGATTTACTTAAAAATTTAACTGAAAAATTTCCATGATATTTACTATGAGTTAATGTATCTCGTTTTTTGAAACTTTGTAATCAAACAAGATGATAGTAAATATTCCTGAGTACAGGTGTAGTGTTCGTTTTCATCACCAAGTTCATATGCAACTCTTAAATCTTTTTTGGTTTCAAATAGGTACAAAAATCATCATAATTCTCCTTACAAAGGAGTACATTTAGAAAATACGATGATCCCTAGCATGAGATATGATTAATCTTACTTAAAAGGCATGATCTTTGGAGCTGTAGAGTCTAGCACTTTGAAAATCCAAAGATATTGCATTCGCTAGATCATCAATTTTGCCTTTTTTTATGGAAAACCTAACTTTTTCACTGAAGTGAAACAATTGATCTCATATAAGTCATATTGCTAATTAGTCATACTGATCATACTGCTAAAATGTAATCAATTTAATAAATTATCAGCTCCTTTCAATACCAGAAATGGATTTTGTTAACTTGCAAAAAATATAAAAATGATTTTTGCAACTGACAAGGAGAGTGTTTCACCTTTGGGTCTTCCATTTCGACCTAACTTTATGGGTGAGTTCCTGACAACTAAAACAAATAATTTGTAAAGTTTTAGAGGCCAATATTGCCCCATTTTTTAAATATTGAATTTTATAATTTTTCAATATTAGGTTGTCGACGAAACTAGAATTTTATTCTAAAACAAATAAATATAAAAATAAAATATACCTCATCAAATGCTGAATAAATACACTTAAAATATACATAATACATATGAAAAAATAAACATTTAATCTCAAAAAGTTCATTTAATGAATACTCGTTACCAGATTGTTTTATATATTATCATACAATTTACATATTCTATAAAATAGAAATTTAATTTCTTTTCTAATCTGCATCCTATTCCAAGTTCTTTGCTTAAAAATAATATTCTTTCATAATCTTTACCTAATAATCATAAAAGAATTATCTGAAATTATTCATTTCTCTTTTTAAATGATAAAATTTTAAAAGAAGATATACTTATCTGATGATAAGTATATCTTCTTTTCTAAAATCTTTTTTTCTAATTAAAATTTTATCATTTAAAAAGAGAAATGAATACTTTGAAATAATTTTTTTATGATTTTCAGGTAAACATTATAAAAGAATATTATTTTCAAGGAAATAACTTGGAATAGAATGCAGATTAGAAAAGAAATTAAATTTCTATTTTATGGAATACGTAAATTGTATGAAAATATATAAAACAATCTGGTAACGAGTATTCATTAAATGAACTTTTTTAGATTAAATGTTTATTTTTTCATATTTATTATGTATATTTTCAAGTGTATTTATTCAGCATTTGACAAGTTATACATATCATTTTCATATATTTTTGTTTTAAAATAAAATTCCAGTTTTGTCGACAAGCTAATATTGAAAAATTTTAAAATACAATATTTAAAAAATGAGGTAGTGTTGGCCATTAAAACTTTACAAATTATTTATTTTGGTTCTCAGTAACCTTTGGTCCAAATCTAAGACCCAAAGGTGAAAACACTCTCCTTGTGAAACATAAAAATAATTTATTGTTTTCATAAAAATGATTTTCATATTGTACGTAAGTTATCAAATCACATTTCTAGTATTCACAGGAGTTCATAATTTACTAAATTAATTTTTTTATAGTAGCATGATCAATATTACTAACTGGCTATATGATCAGTATAACTAATTGGCAATATGATCAATACAAGGTCAGTTGTTCAACTAAAAAAAGTTGAGTTTTTTTGTAAGAAGGGCTAAATTTTATGTATAGTCGAATGAAATATCTTTATATTTTCAAAGTATTAAGTTCTGCGACTTTACAGATTATGTTTTGTGTTGAAATAAAGTATGTTGCACAATTCTTAAAGATTTGTGACCAAAACAAAGGGGACTCTTCTAGATTATGTTGATAGTACATGACTTACTATTCATCGCTCAGAACATCTTACCATTCTTGAGAGCCATAAACGCTAAATGATGAAGATACACATAATTTACTATTACAACTGTGAAATATGCTTTTTTTGTTGAAACATTATTTATTTTTTTTAATAAAAATTGTAATTTAATTTTGTTTTATTTTTATTTAAAAACTTGTTTTAGATATACAAAATCACAATTATAGTGGAACATTTTTCAAAATTATATTCAAATAGAGAATTCAAAAATGGTTTTAATAATTTTAAAATTATTATACATATTAAGACAAATTAATTCAATGATTCTATTAATATTTCATAAGTAAAAATTTTAATTATTGTTCAGATTTATAATTTAGGATAAGTATATTTTATTGTATATCTGCAATTTAATTAGCACAAAACTGGATTAAAGAAAAAACGGATAAAGAATTAACTATTATCTCTATTGGTGAATGGTCACCTTCATTGTTACACTAGAATTTTGTGAAAAAATATTATGCTAATTTACTTGTTTACTTTTTATTCTTCATTTAACTTCTAATCAGCTATAGAGTTATAATGTATAATTAAAACAGTTATAATTTAAACTCTAGAGCATAAGGTGGCTAATTTCTAAGTCACCTAAGGTACACAAATAATTTGATTTTTTCAAAAAATTTGGTGTATTGCGTGATGAAAAAATAGTTTTTGTACCTAGAGTGATTGATATATCAATCACTCCTGTTCTCTGAAGGTCAAGTATATCAACTGATTAAATTTTAACAAGTTGATACCAAAAAAAATTTTTAATTTTATAATCTATATTCGTTAATAAAAGATTACTAGACACTTACTTCTATAATATTATTTTAAATTATTAATGTATAGAAAATTGTACAATTGGAAGTGATATTTAGTTATAACTAAATATATATATATATAAACCCTACTGAAAATGTTCACATAGTTATTCACGTAATAAACCGTATGTCAAATCAGGTGATCTATACCATGTTTAATTACGTGTTACGACACGTGTTTAATTCCATGTTAAATAATATGTTGATTTGTATGTTAAATACAGTGTAAAAATCGATTGAATTTTACATGTGATTTTACATATTATTAATTATGTGATTTTATGAGTGATTTATTGTGTGATTTTCTATGTTATTTATTATGTAATTTTACAAGAGATTTATTATGTGATTTTTTATGTTATATATCATACGATTTTACATGTTTTCTATCATGTGATTTTGCATATTATAAATCATATAATTTTATACTAAACATAACTTATAAATAAACATGAATATATTTATTACATTAAAAATTTATATTTCCAATTATTTTAAATGCTGCTTTCAAAATATATTCAAAAAGTTAACAAATGATATGTGCATATGTATAAAAAGCAAAGAAACGTAAAACTTATAAAAAAATTTTTTTAGAAATTTTAAATTTTGTCCAACGAGTGATAGAATTATTTTGTGATTTTATATGTAAAAAAGTTTGTTTTTCAACACAATAATAAAATTTAATGAAGAAAAATGTTATTAGACTAAACAGTGCCACTATCGCGCTTGAATTTCAATTTCTTGAGCACCACTCTTTAGTTAAGAAAAATGTATGAAGTTAAGCTCTGTAATGGTGAAAATGAAGGTTTATTATATAAAGAGTGTCAATTAATTATTGGAACAATAAAGGAATTAAAAAAAATTTTTTGCCATACCAGTACTTAATTAACATACAGTAAATATCTCTACATTATAAGATTCTTTTAGTATTTTGTGGATAGATTTGGGAAATTTATAAATGAAATCTATAAATAAAAATAATTAAATTTTATAAATTTATTTTCATTAAACATTTGAACAAAGTGAAATCCAGAATAAAAAGTAATGTTATAAATGCTTTACAACATAATTAAACATTTTAATTAAATAATTAATTATTTCTCTTAAAGCTCTCTCGCTAAATTTTATAAATACGATCAACGTATTTATAAATTTTTATTTCTAATATAAATTTACGCTCTCATGAATGGCAATCATGTTTGTGCATTTTTTTTTTGCCTTTTATATACGTTAGAATATGACCGCTCATAAATACTTTTTTCTCATGTCCTCTCACATTTTCTTTATTTTTTCATATCTATTGGGATTTAAAATAGACAGATTGTGGGAAATATGGCGCCGACGAAAGTCGAATTTCATTACTAAAGTTCAGTTCTCGTCGACGCCATTTTTCCCCCACTATCTGTCCATCTTAAATCCCAATAAATAAGCTAATTTTCCTTCGACTGATTCGATAGTTAGAATTTTTATTTTTTATTTTCTTTATTTTTTATTGAAAAACTAAAATTAATATATATATATGAAAAAAAGTAGTAAAGAAAGGATGAGAGGACCGAGTTAACGAAGGTAAAAAAGAGAGAGAAAAAATATACGAAAGTTGAGAAAACGAAAAAGCATCTTATCGGAGGGTAGCGATAAGGTGCTAAACATACTAAAACTATACTACTAAACGCTGAAAAATACTGTTTTTTTTTAAATTACAATATTAAGTTATTTCTATCTCACATATTAAAAACCGAAAATTTGAAGTTTGATAAAAATCAAACCAGACACAAGAATACACTGAAATTTTCACAGAAGATGAATAAAGACATTATGAAACATTTAGCCAAATTTGAAAGATAACTAACATCAACTGTTTCTGCGATAGAAATACCTTAAGTAATATGCATCACTGTTTATAAAATATACTTATATTTATAAAGTTAGTCTTCTCATAGCAGCCTTTTTATCTGCTTTCAATTCTTCGTCTTTCAAATATTTAATTTTTTGAGAGATTATGTTTGTGGTTTGCCGTAAAAATTTTGCTTTCTCTTTCAGTGAGAGGTCAGGCTGCTTCTCAAGGTAATCATTGAAAATACCTGCAAAATATTTATGAATGCGTAAGTATATATGTTAAATAAGAGCACATTAAATGGTTACGTAAAAAAAAATCATAAAAACTGACAAAATAATTATGCCAATATCATTTTTTGTATTAATTTTATAAATATTTAAAAATATAACGGTTTCAATAAAAAATAAGAGATTTGATTTTTCGAAAGTCGTTTAATTTTTTAAGCCTAACGTACAATTTTAAAATTTCGTATAGAAATTCCGTTTTTAACTCATATTATGGTTGTAGAAATGCATTTATTCAAATAAAGTATAATTTATGTTTATTGACATTTAGAATTCAAAAAGTCTACAAAACATTTTATATTAATACAGTATTCCAAATATTACAATGAAATTGTTGAAAGTTATTATTTTTTCAAAATTATCCTAAATGCATTTCTACAACCAACATGAACAAAAAACGGAATTTCTGTACAGCTTTAATATATATTATGAAAAGTTACATTATATATTTTATAATTCAATGTTAGACTCAAAAAAATATTGGACTTTCGAAAAATGTAACCAAACCCAAATGCGAGTATTAAAAGAAACTTTATGCACACTGTAAAAAAATTTAAGTTTGATACTCAAAAGTTATTTAAATATTTTGTGTAACTTTTTTCCTACACTTTGTTCAGTTGCAAACATCCGCATACGGTTCAAATAATTTTTTTGCTTTTGGATTAGAAATAACTATTAATCTTATATACTACAAACATAATTATTGACAAATATTTATACATTTTTAATTTATTTACGATATTTTATTAAATATCTATTTTATTTTAATAACATTAAAATCTCTAAAATTTACAATAATTATTTTAGTAGTATACTACTTTATATTGATAATAGTTTTTTTAATATTTACTTATTGTTAATCTTAATAGGTGCGTTTCTAGTTGTTTTACTGGCGAACGGTTTGGCAGCTGTTTTGTCACTTTAGTGTTATCGAGTGCTCTATTAGCTAAATCCTTCCTGTCCCATATTTTTTCTAAAATATCTCGTAAAAATATTCGTGGTTTTTCTAGTTTAATAAGTTGGTATGCAACTGGATTCATTGACCTTCCCTCACCTAGGTACAGCTAAAAGTTTAAATTAAGTACGTATAAATTAATAAGAAAACGTTGATATATCAGAAAAAAACAGTACAGAAATTAAAAAATAAAACTGAAAAAGATCATGAAATCATTAAGAAACATTAAAAATTTATACTCTTGTTAAGTTTATCTTATTATAAAAATTTTTTCTTTAAATTATGTAAAAACAATTTATACATAGAAATAAAGTTATTTTTATAAATAAAAACAAAAATTCTGGAAATAATATAGTTAATATTTGATAATTATTTTTGAACTCTCATAAATACGTATTTATATCATTCAATAATAAATAATAACCTCTCCGTTTTCAAGTGGTGTATATCGTTTCTTCCTTTCATTAAAACCGTGACCTTCGCTTGCTTTATAATATTCTACACTTTCTATTATAAATTTGTTGATATAATTTTTGTGACACTTCAATTTTCCATCCGGAGTTGGAGATGGAGGGTTTGAAAGTCTCGGTGAATTAGGAGGTGAAATCTCTAGCAATTTTTCATTTGGAGTTGGAGATGGAGGGTTTGAAAGTCTCGGTGAATTAAGAGGTGAAATCTCTAGCAAATCCTCTCTTTCGTTTTCATTATATTCATGGTTGCGCTGCGGTGATAACAGTGATCTTTTATCCTTTTGTGAATCTTTAGATACTGAGCTGATCTCTTGTTGTTTTTGTACTTCTGCATGTACCTGGACTCGTGATGTAGAAGCAGGATCTCTTCCACCTAAATAATTAAAAAAATATATTTTCAACAATATAAAATTATACGTACTTTTTTTTTCATAAGAAACTATTATATAATGCAGATGTTATACATGGTTCATTAACTAAATGTCATCAAAATGAATAATTTGTAAATTATTAATTATTTTCCAATAGTAATTGTGATGATTGTAAGTTAATATGAATAATGTTAAATACACTGCAAAAAATGATTTATAAAAAGTTAACGCAGCTTATATAGAAATTACTATAATTTATGCTAAAATTTATTATATAAAAAATTACTATAATTATTACACATATTTATATATTGCACGCATAAATTAACAACGCATGGTGTTACCAACTTTTATGTAAAAGTCGATAATTTAGGTAGCTACTAAAAATGATCATGACAGGAAAGTATTCCTAGTATTTGTTTTTACGAGTAAAAATAAACATTTCTCACCGTTTACTGATTTTTGTTTTTCTATAATGGCTAATAATCTTTTAATTTCATTATCTTTTTGTTTCACTGAATCCTCAAGAGACGTATTCATATCTTCTAAATATTTTCTTTTCTTCATCGAATCATTCTCATTTTCAGAATCTTCTGAATATTCTGGATCTGAGCTGCTTCCCACTGATCTTTTCTTTGATGATTCAAGTATTGATAATGCTCTTCCTAATTTTACATCTCTTCGTTTGTTGGTATTAATTTTTTGAATCTAGAAATTCATTGAAATTTAAAAAATAACATCATAGAATATATACGTATATTTACATTTTAATTAATTATTTAATTAATAAATACGAAAGCTGTAATTTCTAACATTATAATCTATCTCAGCTTTTACCAAAGTGAATTTTCATTTCATATATTATGCCTGTAAAATTTCAGATAGATTTATCGATCATGTCTTTAAAATAATTTAATTAAAAATTTGATTGTTTTAAATCTAATAGTAACCGAAAAAAAGTTTATGTAGCATCTTCGAAGAAAAACAGTCGGCAAAGCAAACTCAAATTTTTCGAGAGTAATATTTGAGAACAAATCTTACTTCGTTGAAAATTTGAAAAACTTAACTACTTTATGAATGCAAACTATAGCTGACGAGGGAGATACGATACAATTGTACTTATTTAAAATCTAATTTTTAATTTTGTAGGACAATAATTGTCGTCTCAAAAAAACAATCACTTTAGTCTCATTGTTTGGATAGCAAAAAAATATGGTGTACTGCACCAATAACTAATGGACTTTTCACATGTTTGCAGTATTCGTCTTTGACACGCTCTAGCTTGCTTTGAACCTTAAATTATACACTCGGTGTAAAAAACCATTAGTCTTTGGTGCACAATATACTAATGCAAAAACGATACCTTAATACATAAACAAGAAATAAATTTTATAATTTATATCTGAAATTTTTGTCTATGTGCACACATCAATACATATCATTTATATGGATTGATATTAGTTAGTGTAAACGTTAAAAATGCATGAATAATAAACTAATTATCAATGTAATACCTGCTGTATTGATTGCTGCATCTTTTCATTCGAATTAGTTTTATTGCTATTTTCAGAATCGGAATCCTCCATATCACTTGTATTTGGAACATCACTATCATGTATTCTACCGAAAATAGGTCGTTTTAGTTCCAATTTAGATACCTCATCTTCGCCACCTTAATTATAAAATACATAATAATAAAGTTTCTAAAAATAATTAAATGTTATAGTAATTTTTAATAGAAATAATTTTTTTTCATTCTTCCAAAAAATTTTGTTAATATTATTTTAAGATGAACCGTATTGAAAAAGGTTATTATAAGTCATTACAATAAAAAATAATATTAATGTTATTAGTTAAATATACATTATTTAGAAAATTTAAGAATTTCTACTTAAATAAAAAAATTATGACATTGCCGTAGGCAGTTTATAAGCCCCTATGAGTTCCATTACAATTCTGCAGTAAAATCATACATGAGCTGCATTTTATAGCTTATCTGATTGATGAAATAATACAATTTAATAAATAAAAAAGTATACATAAGTTAAATTTACTTTCTATTGGGATATCGGAATAGCTAGAAACAATTTTTGCTATTTTTCTTTATTGATATCTTTTCAAATCATTATTAAAACTAATATTATTAGTTATCTGCACTAAAGCTATGTTAACAGAATAATTTGAATAAAATAAAAAATGTAATAAGAAATGTCGTTTTTTATTTTTTTATGAAGTTTGATGAAAATTAAATATCAATTTTGATTAAAAAAAAATAGTTTTATTCTATGATATATATATAATTTAAAACATTTATGAAAAAATTGTTTAATCAAAAGTTTGCAGACTTGGACATATGTGTATGTGAGTGTGTCTCACATATGCACTCACATGTATGTTAAATTCTCTGCAAACTGTAGGTTCAACAATTCATTTTTCATTAATTTTCTAAAAAAGTATCTTCTACTTGGTCTGATCTTTAGAAATCATAATAATTTCTTTTGAATGTATATAATTAAAAATATCACTAGCAGACAAATAAATGAAATATTTCAAATTATTCCAAAAGTTTTTTTAAAAAATTAGAAACAAACTGAAATAATTTATTTTTAAACACTTACATGCCAAATCAGCAATTAAAGCTTTAACTATTACTGGTTGTGGATTTTTTTTATCAGTGTACTCGACCTTATACACCTTTTCTTTTGCAAAATCTTTGATGTCTGATGGTTTTGTCTTTTTGAACTCGATGATTTTATCAATTGATATTATATCTACAACTTGATTATCCATGTACTTAATCCTGGCATGTGTAATTTCTCGATTCATTGTTGAAATTTCTAAAATAATATTTTTGTTATTTGAAAGTATGATCTGTAAACTGTAATTTAGTACCCTAATAATTAATTAAAGTTTCTCCTACTTTGCTTATATTTGAAGTAAAAAATAAAAAAATTAATATCCACTATATAAATTAAAATTATTTTCAATTCAATCTATTATTTTTTAGGAAATATATGAATAAATTACTTATGAGTATATGTATACTAAAAAAATTATATTAAAGAAAATGTATTGAATAATACATAACCTACTACAATTTATTATCTAGAAAATTTTAACAGTCATAATTAACAATAACATTATTATTTAAGGAATGAAATTAGCGACAAAATAAAAGTGAACTTATAATTTAAACTTAAATAAAAATATTAACTTACTTTTGTGATGTTAATTCTAAGTTACTTATAAATAAAAATATTAACTTACTTTTGTGATGTTAATTCTAATTTACTTATATGAATATAAACAATCAGCATATATTATTCACTAATTGACTAGTCAATAAAAATATTAGTCCAATCTATCGCGTATATGATATAAAATTTATTTCTAAGCTTAATAACAATTACGATTTTTCAATTTCATAACACTAAAACGACTATACAATTTCCTTGACAGTTTGCATTAGCGGGAAGTCGGGAAGACATTTACCGGTCTGGGGCCATAAGAAACCTTTTGATTGGTCGATACAACTTAGCACGTTCTCACGTGCAACAAAGTTAGGCTCGAGTCGTTACTCGTTCTCAAATGTTTTATCCTTGTTCTTCTTACTCTATTTCCATAAGATATTGTATTTCCGATACAACAAAGAGCAAAAAAAAGAGTGTTGCATTAACTTTCTTTCTTTTTCTACATTTTTAAAACTTTGTTCTTTATTTTTGTCCATAAGTGTTGATATAACTGGTACAAATTATCAGTAATTATACATTATTTAAGTTTATTGAACTTGAATATATTGAAATCGTAATTAAATTCGTGCTTATACGAAAGTTATTTAAAAAAGGTCATGGATAGAAAAAAAAAAAAGTATCTTCAAAATGATGACGCGCCTCTAACTAATTACATGAAATCAAAGTTCAGAAGATTAGAAATAGCAGATCAATCTGTGAGTTAATAAAATTATTTATTTTCTTTCATGAAGAAATTACAATAACATTGTGTGCATTTATAGGTTATAATCAATACATGATATTTTATTTATGTATGATTACATATAATTTTTTAGGAAAAAATTCTATCAAATACAAGCTTTGATCAACGTTCAATTAATTCAAATAGCAGTGAGCCTACTAATGTACACGATACTGATGTCCCTGCATTCTCAAATGAATATTCAGAAAACCATGCAGAAAAAATAATAAACGACAATTTTATTGAAATACAAGACAATTCATCAGTTGCTGAACCAATGGAAGTAAGTACACATGATAATATAAAATATAATTAGTTATTTATAATTTCATGTTTATTAATAGTAAAACAAATTTTTTTTCTAGTCGGCTAATGAATGTACGTTCAATTTATCAAGTAAAGAAACTAATAAAGACTGCACATTATCTGATGACTGTTACCCAGTATCACTTGAAACGCTGATTGGATCATACAATGTAAGTAATATTCTTTCAAATAATATAATTAGTAGAATAATATTTAAAATAAGTTATTAAAAAATAAATGCCTCACTTTTTTGTAAAAAAAACTGTACTTACCTGTATTAGATATGAAATTTACTTATCTTTTTAAATTCATGTTTTTAACAATTTTAAAATCTTGTTATTGAGACATCACAATACTTTCAACATAAATTAGCTTCATTCACAATAAATATATGATAGCTAATATTTTTCATGTATAAAATTAAGTATATATTTTTTGTTGATTCACTATTTTTTGCTGCTACATTTACTATTTAACTCTTTCGTTGTGTAATTGTGAAACTTTTGTTGGAAAAGTTATCATCTTAAGCATTCGTTTGTTATCTTACTTCATTGATAATGCAAGTAAATGTAATCAATCCTTCTTAATCAAGAGAAATAAGAATAAATGTTTTATCTAAAAAATTGTTATTTTTGCATATAGAATTATCTTGTAAAGCAATGTAAATATTAAAATCAACGTAAATATCTATCTATTGACATTGATAGATTTTCTTTTTAAAGAAATATTTTATAAGTTATTGTTTATAATTATATTTTTTAAGATATGTTGAAAAATATTTTATAAATAAGTGTTAAATTAGTAAATTATTTTTTACATTTGAATTATTATTAATGAAAAATATTAAATAATAATAATAATTTATAATTTAAAAATGTTCCATACTTAAAACTTAAATTTTTTCTATATTATATTTAAATAATTAAATATGTTTTGGATTTTATAATGTTTACAAAAAAGCACGTGAGGTGTTGGGAAACACACAATAGGAAGTTCATAACGCTTTATTTTGAAAGAAAGAGAGAACCAAGAGGCGGTTCAGTTAACACCCTAATATTATAAATAATAATGAATGTTAAATTTAAAATGTTGATGAAAATTTATTTAGATCTACTTTTATTATTTTCCTCTAAATTTACACTGTAATTTAGTTTCAATAGTTCATTAAATAAGTTTCAAAATTGGAGCATAAAAAAAAAGGTTGAATTCATTTTTCATTCGTTTGAAGCAACTTAAGGAGGATCATCCGCTAGCTACACGGAAAAAGGAAAATACCTGAAAAGAATGTACTAATTTGAGTCAGTACTAGAAAGAATATTACCAGTCGTTTTTTAATTGATACTCAGTATATATTTTAAAACGACCTATATAAGTACATTTTTTAACGCGACTCGTCCCAAGAATTGTGTGGTATAGTACCGAATTTTTCCGTACTACGGGACTAAATTATCTTTTACTAACATAGTATACATAAAAAGTTATATACAAACTTACGATGTATAGTATTTCGAGGTTAGGTTTGTCAAGCTTGATCTAACTTTCAATCCAAGTTTATAAAAGAAATAAATTCAAATGACTTTTTATTTTAACAAAAATAATTGTACTAACATAGCTATAGCGCGAATAAGTTAGAATATTTGTTTGATTAATGAATTTAAAAAGATGTCAACAAAATAAAAAAAGCAAAAATCGATTCTAACAGCTCTGACATCCTGTTAAGTTGAAAATTAATTATTAGTAATTTAAAAGGGTTATATATTATAAAAATGATTTTAGAATCATCAATTTTTAATTCTAGTATGGGAAAATCAGTTCTATATATAGCAATTATATTCTCTGCAAAATTTTACCCCTGGATCGGATAGGTGAAATATCAGTCCTAGTACCGAAAAAATAGGTACTACGTAGCGGAAATTCATGCACTCAGTTCGTAATATAGTTATGCCAGCATTAGTAGTTAAAATTTGAAGTATAGTATTGATTAAAATTATACTATTACATTTTTTTTTCAATACTTTATCACAGAAATAATACATACTACGTGTAGTATTGATTTTAATGGTATTTACCTTTTTCCGTGTATAGTTTGTTTGTAAAAATTGAAAGTTAAAAGAATTGTTCAAAATTTTGAAAAAACATCCCTGCTCATTTTCAGCTAGCCTTAACGACTGATTTTATTATTTATCACTTAAAGTTTATCTTTTTACTATTATAAGATACAAAACATGCAAACTTTGAGTGAGCACATATAAAAAAATTAGTCGTTAAGGCTACTTGAAAATTTACGGGAATTTTTTTCTTGGTACAAATTAATTATTTTAAAAATTTTGAATAATTCTTTTAACTTTTAATTTTTATGAACAACAAACATTAGTTAGCGGATGGTCTTCCTTAAAAATAATATTTTTTATACATAAAACTTGCTGCATTTGATAGTTTAACTATTTATGTTTTAACATTCACTTTTTTGTTTATTTAAAAATTTGCAAAAATATTTTAATAAATAATTGAAAATTGCATTAAAATGGGGGATGGAGAAAAGTCCCTGTGAGGCACGAAGAGCCTATAAATTGAGTGATGAAAATATGGGAAAATCATTTTTTTTTATGTAATAACAATACATAATTCAAAGATAATTATTTTCAAGTTTAAGTTTCCAATTCTGATGTTCTTTACTTCATAAGAAATAAGAAAAATAATTCATTAAAAATGTTAGTAATTACATAAATGTAATAATCATGTATAAAATGTAAAAAAATTAACAATTTGTCTAGCGGCCCCATTTTTGTGTACGCGAAAGATGACGCAAAAGACGCGAATTCCCTTGTTTCTTTAAGTTATTGGTTTTAAAAATGTATATATAAGTTATTTTATGGATTTTCATCGGGTACATTTCAATTTTTTGGGTGGAGTTTAAAAATAGCGCATTTAACAATTATTAAAAATTGTTATAAACAAATTATAATAATGCATTTTTTATTGAAAAAACAAAAATTCTATTATGTTTTTAGGTAATTTAAAGCAAAAAAAGTTCTTATGTTTTGTTAAATATTTTTTTAATGATTAAAACTTTTGCAAAACGAATTTTCAAAACTTTGACAATCTATAACTCAGCTTGTACTGCTTCAATTTTAACTCACAATAGCTTAATTGTTTTTTAAAATGTTACTTGATTAAAGTTTTCAAGTGTTGTTCGGTTTTATACTTACTCAAAAACTAGTGAAAAAAATGTTTCTTTTATAGAATAAAATTGTTTGCTCGTCCTTCAATCTATTAGGCGCTGGTCTTACTTTCATATAAAAATATTTAATTTATTAACAATAAAGAAAATTTATATTAGACAAGGACAGAGCTATATGGCTGCCTCTTAAACATATACCACGTGAATTCAATTTTCGCGTAAAAAAATTATCAGTTTTTTAGCTTCCATCTTTTTTTTTGCGATTATTCACAGCTAAACTGCTTTAGGCATATATTATATTCATAATAAGATATTAAAAAATGTTCATATGGAAATAATTTATGTGAAAAACTGTAAATAATAGTAAATAATTGTAAATAACTGTTAAAAAATGTCAGAATTGAGACATAAATAATAGTTATTTACAGTTATTTACTATTATTTACTATTAATTACTATTATTTACAGTTATTTACAGTTATTAACTGTTATTTACAGTTATTTACAATTATTTACAATTATTTACAATTATTTAAAGTTTTTTATAATTATTTACAATTATTCATAATTATTTACAGTTATTTACATTTTCAAAAATTTTTGAATCACTGAATAATTTAATGTTATTAATAATTATTTACAATTATTTATAGTTATTAACAGTTATTTACAGTTATTTACAGTTTTTTACAGTTATTTACAGTTATTTATAATTATTTACAATTATTTACAATTTTCCATAGTTTTTTACAATTATTTACAGTTATTCACATTTTTAAAAATTTTCGCCTATATATAAAATTATTGAATAAATTCGTGAATATTTTCGAAAATGTAAATAACTGCAAATAATTGTAAAAAACTATAAATAATCGCAAATAACTATAAATTATTGTGAAAAAAGTGAATAAATGTAAATAACTGTAAATAAATATAAATAACTGTAAATAAGTGTAAATAACAGTTAAAAAGTGTAAATAACAGTTAATAACTGTAAATAAGTGTAAATAACAGTAAATAATTGTAAATAATTGTAAATAACTGTTATTTATGTCTCAATTCCAAAATTTTTTAACACTTTTTTACAGTTATTTACAGTTATTTACATTTATTTACATTTATTTACAGTTATTCACAGTTATTTACAATTATATCCAAAAATTTTTTCCATATGGGTGAAAAACAAATAATTTACGTATTTTTGTTGAGTTTGATGAGAGTATATCCTTAAGAGCATTTCGTATATCTCTATTTTTTTGTAAACAAAGAATTAATTTTTTCGTAATAACTAATAACTATAGTAACAAATGAAGAGGAAGCTATATCTTGTAGTATGAAAAGCAATATATTTTGATATTTTCTCTGATAAAAAAAGATAAATTTTATTATTTTCATTTTAAAGAAAAACTTGAAAAACAAAATTTCGGACTGTATTTTTTAGATTTTCCATTTTTTCTTCAAAACAAAGCGATAAAATTAATTTTTCTCCACCAAAGAAAATATTTATTTTCATAATACGAGATGCGGCTTTTTCTTCATTTTTGCTACAATTATTAGTTATGACTAAAAAATAATGTCTTCAATTAAAAGAAGACAGATATACGACCTGCTCTGAAACTTTTTGTATTATTTAGGTGAAATTACGTATAAGATAAAAACGTTCTTATATGGTCAATGTCCCAATTGCTACTCACGAACCTATTACTAGCCGTTCATTGTTAAAAATTTTTTTTTGTATCTAAATAACATTGAGCGGTTAGTAATAGGTTCATTTCTAACAGCGAGTAGCAATTGGGACATTGACCATATAAGATTTTTTTAAATGATGCTCATGATTAATATTATTTAAGAAATTATTCCTGTTATAGTAGTTAGCTTTGAATCCATTCAACACAGTAAAAAATTTTTCGGAACTTTACATCGCTGAGCATGGTAGGTATCGGGACCAGCGCTGAGCGTGTTAAATACACATAGTCCAGGCGGGATCTGTTTTGGTTTGGATGTTTCGTATATAGTCGCTAATTTTTGCTTAAATGTTTCCAAAATTATGTTAGATATGATAATTTCGATATGCGCCAGTTGAAAAAGTTGTGCTAAATTCGCTATTAAACAAATATTGAAAAAATCTCGAAAAATAAGATTTTTTTCATCCTTTTTTTATTTATAGCTCCTTAAATATACATTTTAGAGAAAAATGTAAGAGTAAAAAAAGTTAAATGATAAAATTTTACATGAAATATTAAACTTTTTTATTCAAAAATTTCATTTTTTATGTTAGAAAAACGACAACAATTGCGAAAAAACTTCCCAAAAATTAATATTTTGTTAAGTGATTTTTTTAACTATTTAAATTTATAATATGATTTTAATATTGGGCCACAGAAAACTTTTTGATATGATAAAACAGCCCAGCAAATTTCATTAGAATCGGTTTGTTCATTGCTTCACAATAATTTAACAATTAAGCGTCCCGCAAAAAAATGCAAAAATTTCAAAACTTCATTGCAAATAAAATAATGCATTCAGATGGGTGCTGATTTTTTTACATATAGCAGACTATTAAAGCTTTCAAATGCACTTTGAAAAATTAAAATCGGTTAATTAGGAGAGTCTTGGGAATTTAAAAAAAAATATAGTTAAATTTATGCTTATAAACAAATTGAATATCTTTTTCAATTTTGAATTAAATAAAACCCAAAAACTTTTGTTTGAAAATACTCTGAAAGGCGCTCATTTAAAAAAAAGAAAAGTCAAATTCCGCTCAATAGTTTTTGACCTATGACTCACCAAAGTTAACTTGTGTTTATTATTAAACAATAAACAATAGAAAGTCAATTAAAGCGTCATTAGCTTTATTTGTCCAAGCACTTTTTAGGTAAAAGTTTTCAAAACATGCGCTCTTTGGAAAGACATAAAAAGTATCGATTAAAATTACTCTGATCACTCGAAAAGTAGTTGAAAACGTAGAGGGTCACGTGATGAAGCAAGTTGATCGAAAAGTGAAATCAAGATCTAAAAACACAGCGCGCTCTAAAAATGCGATTATCTCGGCTTCTAATGGTCCGATTTTGATCTGTTTTTGTTTTAAATCGATGTGCCGAAAGTCAAGGAATTCAAATATTTTATGATAAATAATTAATTATGCGTATAATTTGTTATATTAACATAACTTTAAATCGTGAGATAAAAAATTTGTATTTTTTTCAACATTTATTTGTCTATTTTACATAAAAAGGTCTTAATCTTATATCATTTTATCTACTAAATGAGAACTTTTTTGATATTAATTTTTAATATTGTTTAAAGAAATTAGAGAATTGAAAAATTGTAAATAATTGAAAAAAATGTTAAATAATTTTAAAAGTGTCATCATTTCAATCGTTAATGTCCATAATAAACTAAATGAGAATTCTGTACTTATTATTAATCTTTGATAAACATTATTAATTTATTAATTAAGCAAGTTCTTCGTATGAAAGTGAAAAATTTATTTGAAAATTGAGTTTCAAACGGATAATATAAAAGAAGAAATATGATGTGAAAAATAAATAAATTTATTATTATTTATAATAAATAAAAGGAAACATTTTTCTGTAACTTAAGATAACTTTTAATCAAGCTAGATTAAATAATTGCTCTTATTTTCGAAATATTAATCTTCAAATTTTATATTATTCCCATTTTAAATTATTATATCTTCAAATAGCAGAATTATAATGTGAAACATAAATAAAGTGACCATCGTATGCTTGAGTATTTACTTTAGATTCACTCAGATATTGTTAAGGTTATAATGTATTTGGAAAATAAATAAAAATAAAAGACTCAGGTAAAGCTTGATCATAATTGAACTTTGACTTTGGCAAGGTTCAATTATGATCAATGTTCTTGGTCAATGATTTTAATTCGCTTTATACAAACGTTTCTTTTTCATACATTTCAAACATTTTATTTGAATTAAACAGGAGTTTCAAACTGCGTAAAGGTATGATAAATATTTTATGTTTATAATAATTCTATCAATTTAGAAATTTTGAAACTCCTGTTTAATTCAAATAAAATGTTCGAAATGTATATGAAAAAGAAACATTTGTATAAAGCGAATTAAAATCATTGACCAAGAACATTGATCATAATTGAACCTTGCCAAAGTCAAAGTTCAATTATGATCAAGCTTTACCTGAGTCTTTTATTTTTATTTATTTTCCAAATACATTATAACCTTAACAATATCTGAGTGAATCTAAAGTAAATACTCAAGCATACGATGGTCACTTTATTTATGTTTTACATTATAATTCTGCTATTTGAAGATATAATAATTTAAAATGGAAATAATATAAAATTTGAAGATTAATATTTCGAAAATAAGAGCAATGATTTAATCTAGTTTGATTAAAAGTTATCTTAAGTTATAGAAAAATGTTTCCTTCTATTTATTATTAATAATAATAAATTTATTTATTTTTCACATCATATTTCTTCTTTTATATTATCCGTTTGAAACTCAATTTTCAAATAAATTTTTCACTTTCATACGAAGGACTTGCTTAATTAATAAATTAATAATGTTTATCAAAAATTAATAATAAGTACAGAATTCTCATTTAGTTTATTATGGGCATTAACGATTGAAATGATGATACTTTTAAAATTATTTGACATTTTTTTCAATTATTTACAATTTTTCAATTTTCTAATTTGTTTAAACAATATTAAAAATTAATATCAAATAAGTTCTCATTTAGTAAATAAAATGACATAATTTTTTCACTATTTGTTTAATAGCAAACTTAGCACAACTTTTTCAACTGGCGCATATCGAAATTGTCATACCTAACATAATTTTGGAGACATTTAAGCAAAAATTAGCGACTATATGCGAAACATCCAAATCTACCCATTTTAAAACAGATCCCGCCTGGACTAACATGAAAACCGGTAAAATTACCTGATCCATCGTTTCTAACCTACATTCGATATAATTTAATAAAAAATATACGTTGAAAGTTTATTACTTATGACAGTATGAAATTCGAAAAGATTATTTAATAAATTTATGTTAAACATCAATTAATAAGAATAAAATATTTCTTATTGTGTTTAAAATGTGTTTCTGTTGTCGCGAAAGTTCACGTATGTCATGTATTTTTACCGGATAGCCATGTTGATACTGACTGTAACATTACACTGCTAAGCACGGGGAAAATACCGCGATCATAGTAGGACCTACCCTCAGCGAGGTAAAGTTACATAAAAATGTAACTTCACATCGCTAAAACATGTAATTATTTACAGGAAACTGGTATAGTTACCAGAAAATTTTTTACAGTGAACGTTGCATAATAGCAATACTCAAAAACTTATTTTAAAATTGAAAATATGCTTTGGTACGAAATTGTAAATATTGTCTATAAAAAAAAAATTAAAAAACATTTGTGGTGCTACACTATCACTTTGTTTTCTCTCGTTAAAAAGTTTTTTACAGTGTAAAGCATCGATTTCATTTTAACGAGTGCATAAAATAGATGGTTGTCGCATAAGTCGGACAAATGAGACGAGTGCTCTGATCACCTTATCCATGAATTGTGTATATTATTTGAAACGGCAGGCATAAAATTCCATTATTCGCAAGCATTTGTGTAAATAAAATTATAGAAGCCCGGTCAGCTCACTCGAGAGCGCGCTAGTTGCGCGAAGACATCTTCACGCGCAACTTACGCAAACAATGGAATTTTTGAAATTTCGACATTTTTCCTTCTAAAACAAGATTGTGATTTTTATGAAAATTTTCATTATAATCAATTGCTAATAAATGGTCATATATATTGTGAATGTAATCTGATTACATTTACATTATTTCAATTATACATTATTATATATTGTCTTACATTATTATTATTTATAAAATAATAAATATACATCATTCAATTTCAAGGTAATATTGTAGTCCGTAATAATATGTTTTTTCTAATTACACTTACATTTTAAAATACAGAGATGCTATTTCCACGTCAAATTGATTGTTCTAGGGAATGTATTATTTAGTTATTTGTCATGTTTACTAACAAACTTCAGATTATGGCCATTGATGTTTTTTTTTAAATATTTTTAAGAACATCGAAACCTGCACTATTTTAATTTTATTGTATTTTTATTACGTTTTTTATTATTATTTTCATATATGAATAAATAAATTTTTTCGGAAAATTTGATTATAATTTTCCTGAGTGAAGTAGAACATGGAGACCACGAAAAAATATATTAATAAGTCCGCCTGGGAAAGAAATAATATTTACATAAAAAGAACTTTTTTTTACCCCTTTTTTAAAAATATTTTAAATGACATACAAAGATTGCTCTTATTTTTATAAATAAAATGATGAAATTAATATTTTTTTACCCCTGGTTTTTTATTTTAAATATTTTAAATGACGTACGAAGCTTGCTTTTATTTTTATAAATAAAATTTTTGAATTTATTTTTTTACCCTGGTTTTTTAAAATATTTTAAATGACATACTATGCTTGATCTTTTTTTGCGTGAATATTTGTATTTATATTTTTTTTACCCCTGGTTTTATTTTAAAGAAAAGATTTTAAATGACATATTATGCTTGATCTTTTTTTGCGCGAATATCTGTATTTATTTTTTTTTTTTCATCCTTGGTTTTATTTTAAAGAAAATATTTTAAATGACATACTATGCTTGATCTTTTTTGCGCGAATATTTGAATTAATATTTTTTTTACCCCTGGTTTTATTTTAAAGAAAATATTTTAAATATACGAAATCTTTTTTTTTATGCGAACGTTTTAATTTTTATGTACGTATTTTTATTTTTTGATTTGATGTTTGTTTGTTATCATGCGCTTTAGAATTTTTAATGATTTTATTGGCATTGCTTCAATAAATTGCTTCAATTTTTTGTAAATGTTTAGTAATTTTAAATTTATTTTGTTCAAATATTTAGTGTACACTTGGCAGAAAGGATATTTTTCCGAATGTTAACCTCAAATGGCAACATCGCATATTTTACCACAAGCATAAGACGATTCCAAATTATAGAGCTAATTTCGCGTGATCGTTACTTATTACTTAATGACATGATTTTAGTAAACAAACAATATTACTTTCTTTTTTCATGATCCGAATTATAATATTTTTAAATAAAATTTTTATTTCTTAGTTCAATAATCATATAGAATCTAATATTGTGAATTTAAATAATATAAGCAATAAAATTTAAGTTATCATTTGAATTTTGCATAAATAACCTATGAGAAAAAACAAAATAATCATGATGCGAAACTCAATGCATAATTCGAAATTTTTTTATATCTGTGGTAAAATATGGAGCGCTGCCATTTGAGGTACACATTCTGAAAAATATCCTTTCCGCCAAGTGTACATTACTTTTTTATTTGTTCAATTTATTATTTTTAAATATACACTCTATTTTTTATTTTCAATACTTTTTTTAGTTATACACAATATTAAAGATAAAAAGAAATGAAAAGAAGATAATTTAACGTTTTTTTTCACCTTTAAGAATTTGTTCATAATAATAGTTTTTTTTTTTTTAATTCTTATTTTATCATTTGCTGCCATCATTAATATTTCATATTTTCTTGAAAAAAATAAGTGAATGATCTGAAGTTGGTTATTTTTCAATTTTGATTTGAAATCACAGTTTTTTAAAAAATCCCCTACGCTTAACATTCAGTATCAATAATACAGGTTAAATTTTTTAATTTTTTTATTATATTATTAATTATTTTTATTATTAATTATTATTTTTAAGTAATTATTAATTATTGTGTTTTTTTACTATTTGTACGTCATTTTTTTTCTTAAAAAAACGTTATTTTCTTATTTGTACGACATTTTAGAATTTACGTACATTTTACGTGCAAATAGACACGGCCTTTAAAATATGTGCCTTTTCAGTTAATTGTAGATTTATTCTCTTAAATTACAAAAATTGATTATAAATTGATAATGAAAAATATTTTAACAAAAATCTTAAGGTCATTTTAAAAGGAAAAACGTTCAGGTTTCAAAAATTTCGTGAGCTAACCATAAACCGGGCTTTCATATAAAATATCCTATTATCGCATGCATTTGTTTTGCGTACATAAAATATATCAAGCATGCGTAAAATAAATTTTATACACTTTATAATTATTTCACGCACGCTGGATTAATTTTATGTATGCAAAGTAGATGCATACTATAATAGCATATTTTATCTACGCAAACGCCTGCGCATAATACTATTTTGCGCATGATGTTAGAAAAAAAATCTTTCTCACTATGCTCTTTCGTAGTCTGCTGTGGAGATATTTTTTTTAATTTTAAATTTAAAAACTTTTGTTTTCATTAAGTTTTGTATTGTTTAATAATAGTCGATTTCACTCAGTTTTTTCTAAACTTTGATTAAAATATATATTTTTTAATGAAAATTATTATTTTTTTTTTTTTTTTAATATGAATCCAAAGTTATGAAACTATATATTTTTAATGTATCTGTTTACAGGACTCAATCCAATTTTCTGAGAAGATAGTAGAGGACTTGTATGATAGTGATGATGATGTTCTTAATATTCTCAGAATCGACACGGAATCCAAAAGTCTGCATCAATTGAAAGATGAAGAGGGATTTTTTGAATCACTTTCAACTCGCGTCGATTTGAGTCCGGGAGAATTACTTTTAACGACACTTAAATTTTCTTTAGTTAATAATTTATCATTTACAGCGATGACGAACTTACTACGGTTTGTAAATTGCATATGCGGCAAAAATGTTTTGCCTGAAACACGTTACATGATTGATAAATTATTGAATAATGAAGATAATGTAACATTTCACGGCGTTTGCCCCTCCTGCTCAAACTACTTTGGTACATTTGAAAATATGCAAAAATGTATTGAATGCACAGAATGCGCAACAAATAGTAATGTAGCCAATCCTTCTGACACTTGCTATTTTTCTATGCTAGATCCATCAAATGCCATTCGTGATTATTTGCAATCCAATCAAGATTATTATGATTTTGTCATTAAAGAAAGAATACATAAAAAAAATGTTATTGAAGATATATATGACGGAAAATTATATCGCAAATTTGTAAAAAATCTCGCAGATGCAGAGCGGTACAATTATGTAACGGTAACATTTAATACGGATGGTGCACCAGTATTCGAATCCTCTAAATTTTCAATATGGCCTATTTACCTATGTATCAATGAAATACCGATTCAAAATCGATTTGACAGCATTATAGTAGCGGGATTATGGTTTGGAAAAAGTAAGCCTGAAATGGATATATTTTTAGATATTTTTGTGGAAAGTATGAATTGCTTATCAGTTACAGGAATAGAATGTACTATAAAAAATGAAATACGCTGTATAAAATTGTACGCTATTGCTGCTAGCGTAGATACAATTGCTCGCGCTCCTATGAATGGCAGTCGTCAATTCAACGCCCATTACGGTTGTGATTGGTGTTTGGATTATGGAGAATACTTTGCTGGCAGTATGAGATATCCTTATCTAAAGGAACCATCAGAAAGTAGGAATGAAAAAAATACACATTCGTTTGCTAAAGAGGCTCTTCGTATAAATAAGGCTTATATGGGTATCAATACTGCCTCACCTTTACTCAAATTGCATGGTTTTGAAGTTATTAAAAGTTTTACTCCAGAGTACATGCATTGTTATCTGGCTGGCGTTGGAAAACAATATACTGAGTATTTGATAAACCACATGTCCACAGAAGATTTCAATGAAATTAATAACATGCTGACAAAAATTAGAGTTCCTCATCAGTTGGGGCGATTATCAAGGTCTTTAAAGGACCGAGGAGACTGGAAAGCCCGAGAGTGGGAGAACTGGTTATTATATTACTCCATACCACTCCTTAAGAATCGATTAAAATCAGAGGAACGATTAAAACATTGGAGTTTATTAACTACATCTTTACACATAGCTCTTCAAACTAATATCTCCTCTGTAGATTTAAAACGTTTAGAAGAAATGTTAAAAAAATTTGTATCAGAAGCTGAAAATTTGTACGATTTATCTGCAATGACGTACAATACTCATCAATTGTTGCACATAGTTGAAAGTATCAAAAATTGGGGACCATTGTGGGCTCATAGCGCATTTTGTTTCGAATCAGCTAATCATAAATTGCTACGTGCTATTAAATCAGCTAAAGGCGTTATACAGCAAATAATTAGAAAAATAAATTTAGAACGTTCTGTACAAGTGCTGGAGAAAATGGTACACCCTCACTGTTCACCAATAGTTTCACAATTTTGTGAAAATGTGAATGTGAGAAGGGTAAAAAAAATTTTCAAACCATCAAATATTGTCTATTTTAGTAAAGGAAAAACTGTTGATGATTTTCTTTGTCAAAAATTTAATGTCTCACGAGTAACAAAGGCATTTCATAAAATGATACTGAATAACTGCTTGTATACGACTGACAACAAAATAAATCTTCGTTCTTGTAATTATTTTGCTCAATCCAAAAGTGGAGAATTTGTTAAACTTATTTTATTTTTAGCAGATTCTGAAAAAAATGAAGAAATAACTATTTGTAAGGTTATTAAAAGCGCACCAAATAAATATTCAGATGCAGTTAATGAGGTAATTGAAATTAAAGAAGATTTAATTGCTATAAATACAAATGATATAAGGAGAATTTGTGTTTATATTGAAACACCATTTACAAACTATATAACTCCAGTACCCAATTTAATCGCATATTAAATCGTCTATAGTATTTTTATTATGTAAATATTAATATGTATAAATAAAAATATTTTTATAAAAGAAAAAGATTGTAATAAATTAAGAAAGAATCCTGCTTTAGGAGGCCTAATTAAACGCTGTTTCTTGAATTTATTATAATATGACCTTTAATACCTATGCTAACCAGTTTAGTTTTTCACAAGTTTTAACTTTTTCAATATATTTTTAAAGCAGCAACAACATAATAGTTGAAAATATAGATTTAGTAAATATAAATGTTTTTGTTTATTTATAAGTTATTTTTAAAATCAAATCACATGAAATATAACATGTAAAATCTCATGGTATACAACATATAAAATGACATAAAACAGAAAATTTAAAATCTCATGATGCAAAACATGTTAAATTACATAATCCGTAACATGTTAAATTTCATAATATATTTCATGTCAAATCTGATAATACATAATATGTAAAAACATATAATAAATAACACGTAAAATAACGTAATAAATAACATGGAAAATCACACAATAAATCACTTGTAAAATCACATAATAAATAACATAAAAATCACATGGTAAATAACGGCATAAATGACATGTTAGAATAGGTGTCAATACACATGTAAAATTCAATCGATTTTTACACTGTATTTAACATATAAATTAACATATCATTCAATATGAAATTAAACACGTGCTTTAACACGTCATTAAACATGGTATATATCACGTGATTTGACATACGATTTATTTCGTGAATAACTATGTGAAAATTTTCAGTAGGGAAGATTTAAAAAAAATATTTTATCTAATTATAACTTCAATCTTTCAAAGGATACCCTGTTGAAAATGATATAATATCAATGGTATAATATCAATATATTTATTATTTAAATATTTTGTAATGATTAATTAAATAAAATTACAATAAAAAATTCATTATATTAAGAAAGTTGGACTTCACTAGGACTTCATTAGTTAAAATTATTAATGTTTTGTCTTGTACATACTAATGTCGTTCAAATTTTTTTTCATGCATTGCTAAATACATTTTGACAATTTAATTCTTTTGGCAATTCAATTTTGTATTTAAATTATCTTTATAATAAATCTGTTATTGGAAACTAAAACAACTATTATTTGGCAAATAGCTATATTGCCTTTTGTTGTTCATCATTATTATTCGATTAATAATTCATTATTTTAGTATTAATTTTCATTTATTCTATTTTTTTATATTATTGTTTTAAATTAATTACACGGCAAAATTTCTTTTACTAATAAAATAAAATATATTTATATGGAAGTATTTACTTACTGGTATCCCACCAAACTCTTTTGATTTTCCATTTGATCCAATCAACTTCTACGTTTTTTCTTGATGCTGCTGCTGTAGTGCATTTTGCTTTAGATTTGAAAGGTGGATAAAAAGCGCTAAAAGAATTATTTTTTTCTTTTACTATCCAAAAATCAGGTAAAGGTTCAACACCATCGTCGAATTCTACGACGTAATAAGAATTTTTATTTTCGAGACTCATTTCTTTAATTAAAAAGTTTTTATCTATTTAACAAGTTTATAGATCTTCTCTATATTACAACCAATAAACTAGAATATAAAATATTAACAATAAACAAGCGCGCACTGTTCTGTTTTACACTGTTATTGTTCACACTATAGTATTACTTTTTTTTTTTTTTTGAAATTCAAAAGGATTAATATTTAAACATCACTACGTATTTGATCTGTTCAATGTATGAACAACGTGTCATACGTGTTTTAATTTTTAAGAGAGAATATATTGTTCTTCGATGTCAACTAAGAAATGACTATACTAACGTAATGTCTACAAAAACTATAAACGTCTAAAAAGTATATGCGCGACACTCGAAGTGTTAAAAAATTTTGCTTTATAGCCTTTGTTATATTCAGAAGTCATCGGCCAATGTAAGGTTACAAACTTTAAAAATTATATTCCAAAAGACGTTAAAAGCAATTTAAACAATAGAAGAATTATTCTGTATTCTTCAGTTCACGAGTTATCAAAACTAGTAAAGGTTAGATTTTCGTTTCGTTCTCAAGTAATTTCGCGAACATTCTTCAATAAGTTGCCGAAAATCAGATTCCGTAAATAAATATTTTCAAGTTCTTAATAATTCATTGCACTTCGATGTTAACTAACGATACGAGTTTCATGGTAACAGTATACCTACACGAAACAAAATACATGCAAGTATTACCAACATTCTATCGTTATATTTGAAAGCCGGCAGCGGCCAATGAAAGGACGTAGAACGTACGAGAACTGTTCATGGCTCAGTGTATTCAAGAAGACGTTAACGGCAGATTAGAGAATTATTAAGTTATACCGAATTCTTTGCCAGTTCACGCAATTACAAAGAATAAGTGAAGATTAAGTGTTCTGTTTTGTTACGTGGAATACGAAACTACAAATTATATATTTTCCTGAAACAGTACGTATAATATTTAGACAAAACCACTAAAATTTTATGACAATTCTATAGTTAAATCAAAATTACTCAAGCATCATCAATATCCATGCGTAAAATATTGATAAACGTGTATAACCTTCTTTTAAGTGTGACATTGTCTTTTTGTTTTTTATTATCAACAATATGAAAAAAAATATCAATTATTTAACGTTTTTCACTAATTTTAAATATTTTTAGTACAAAATTTACAACTTTTTATTTATTATTTTGGGGATTAAAAAAATATACTAAAATATTATAAGTTGATATATGAACGTCATATATGTCAAAATGTTTAAATGTTAAAAGTAAAAAATTCCTATAACACTTTATATTGAATTTATTAATTCGAAAAGAAATAGATTAAATGTGCAAGAAGGTATATATGTGAATAGGCACGAGCTCGTGCGTATAATTAGTCCGTTATTCGTTACAGCTTAAAAAATACATCAGTTTCAAATATTTACATATGGAAAATTTTTTTTTTAATAGAAAATTCTAATTCTTTTTTTTTTGAAGAAAATAATATTCTCTGTAAAAATTTTATTAATTTTTAGAAAAGTAGAAACATTTTTTTATACATTATGATCCTATATAAAATGTGTATACTTTCAAGTAAAAGTATGAACATGATAAATATCAAAATTTTACATAAAATTTAATATTGTAATAACTAAGAGTAGTTAAAAATTATCATGATAGATAAAAACATTTCAGAAATCATAAATATTTGGAAATTCTAACATTTTTACGGAAATTTTGTTTTTCATTAATCACAAATTTTAAGAAAGCATATACGGAAAAATTCAACGTCTTTTTTAGGTTATGAGATTCGCTTATTATTCAAATTATTCAATAAATAAGAATCTAGAAATTTTTGAAAAAAATACTTACATTTTTTTAACGATTGATTGTTTGATATGTGTTTGATACAAATTGGTACTTAATTAAACAAAATAAAAATTTAAAGGTTTAATAAAATTTTAAAAAGCAATCGAAGTTGCAAGGATTTTATTTTCAAGCTATTTTTAGGTCTTTTGAGTTTATACTTAGGTCAGGAAGTGTTTAAATAATTATAATAAAGATATGAATAGTCTGTCAATATATAAAAAAAATGTAACTAAAAAAATAATTTTTGGGAATTGATAATTTTTATTTAAACCTTTATAATCAAAATACACACAAAGATTTATAAAATCTAAATTAGTAATTCTATGGCAATACTGAATTGAAGATTTTAATGTTAAAAAAATTGCATTTAAAAAAATATCCTCCTTATCTCATTGTGCAAATTACAAAATAATATAAAAATCTTTTTTCTTTTGATATAACCCAGAATGATTTTGAATAAAACATTTCCAGTTAAATTTTGCGTATTTATTTATTAACTATTATGTATTTATTTATTAATTTCAAAATTGAATTAATTTTTTTGTAACATTAAGGATCAACGAATTTTTGATAAAGTGTAAATAAGCAAATTTGAACATTAAATATTCTCAGAAAAAAATTAACAATATAGCAAATTATATAGAAATTGATATTCCGTTTTTGTCTTATAACTTTTTGTTGTGTTTCAATTATTGATATTTCTTTTATCAATAAAAAAGTGATAAATTTTAATTGAAATAATTTATATTTGTAAGATGTGAATGACGAAATCATTTCAAAATTATTTTGCTATAAAGTTTAAAATCATGCATCGCTTAACAAGACATTATTTTTAAATAAAGAATTTCCCTATAGTGTATAGGCATATTTATGTGTATACGTATATTTATTCTTCAATTACTAATTTTTTGTTTGTTAAAGGCAAGTATTACAATTTAACAAAGGTATTTTAGAATATTTTTCATTCTAAAGAAATAACCTTTTGATCATTAGTATAATTAATTAACATCTTTAAAGATTTATCAAAACTTTAAAATAATAGTCAATCTGAAATTTATTTCTTCAAAATAAATAAATCTTTATTATTAAAAATATTATTTCATTCATTTATTAGCCTAGCCAACTATATTATGTTATCCATCTTATTATGTTATGCAATTTTATATACTTTTTAAATTCTATTAACAGATATTAAAACTTGGGTATTGTATAATTATTGCATCATTTGTTTTATATATTGAACTTTTTGAAATAATATCGGATTTTCTACACTTTTATTCAACAAAAAATCGAGAGAGCAGATTTTCTTTAAGTAATGAAAAGGTATTATATTGAGACGAATATATCAAAATAATTATGTTAAAATTATCAGTGATGAGTTTTAGGTATTTAAAAAAAATTTTTTCGATTCCTATTTGAAATTTTCACTGATCATCGTCTGAAAAAAAAATAAAAGGAACGGAAGAAATTTTTAAAAATTTGAATGATTAACAAGATTAAAGGAGAATAAAAGATAAAATTTTTTTTATTATTCTAAGCTACATGGAAAATTTGGATTTTTTCTGCTCAAATGTTTTTTTTTGTGAAAATTGTAGAGTCATATATAATATTCTTTGAAGAAATACTTTTATCAACATTTTTTCAACGTATACAGATACCAAATTTTTCTCTCTCTATATGTATATATTTATGTCCTCTAATGCCATATTCGCATCGGTATCTAGAGGGCATGCTCAATTGGTATTGGCATCACATATGTCTCAGTGCGCTGCTCGGCTCTTTACAAGGTTTATATGTCCTCCTGAGACATTGAGTTTCGATATGTCTCAGGAGGATTCAATATAGCATCACAGATGCTATTATGTTTCGTTCAATATAGTCGAAGAGCAATCATATTTAACGGAGGTTGGTGTTCTTCTTCCCTCTTATTTCTCACATATATAGATATACTAATAATGTGTTTTCTTATTGCCTGAAATAAAGTTTTTTAGCATGCAAAAGCTCTAATTTATAACTATTAAATTATAGTTTCTTATACGGCCTACTTTGGACATAAAATTATTTATGTCGTTAGCCGTATTCAGGTGAAATATGAGTCAAGAACATTGTTTTTCGCTTAAGCTGAAGTTGCCGAGGGCGAGCGAAGCACGCCTGAGGTAGACTTCTGTTCAAGCGGCAAACTATGTTCTCGATTCATATTTCCCATGAATACGGCCAAAGGACATATAACTAATATATTGTGGTTGTACTCTTGTTAATAACGATTAATAATTATAATGAATAGTATAAATTTTTTTTCAATAAAAGAAAAATGTTTTCGGTGCTTGAGCCTACGGAATGTGACATAAACACCAAAGACAATTTCGATTACCGGGTGGTGCTAGATCCCAATCTAGCAACCTTCATGGACAAAGGTGTAATGCACTTACTAGGCCAACAGGCTGTAGGTGGGTAAACCCAAGTACATTATAGTGTGCCGGCCAAAAATTGCCATAAATAAAGGCAAAATTTTTTGAGTTACAATGTGTATTTTCTATAAATTATATTTAAGTTTCCATTAAAATTATTCTTAAATAATTGTTTATTTAGTTACTAAATTATAATTAATTACGCAAATATATACAAATATTTCGCCGTGCATTGGGACAAATACATACAGTCACGCGCATAAGTAAAAAAAAAATTTCTTATTTAATTTCGAAAACAGTATTAATGTTTCATAGATATGAGCCATTCTAAAAAAAATCTGCCGTTTAAGGGTAAAAAAAATGAAAAAAATATTGTTATTGAATGCGTGTTTTGACCATTTGTATTTGAAAAAATAGCAGCACATCTAAAAAATTTATAGGTATTTTTGTTAAACCACTTTTAACATCGAAATAGCTTTTTTCGTACGTTATAGTTTTCGATACCTTAAAAACTCTTGGGAATCTTTCTCCCACTCTTTACTTGATTTTTCATCATCAAAACCTAAAAAGAACCATCACCCATCCATGGAAATGAATTCAAAGGTACTGCGGGCCGTAAAAAACGATTTTTCTCATATTTCATTTAAATTCATCTTAAATATTGCTATTTTAAAATAGAAAAAATTATTTTTCCCATTGAAATGACATTTCTCTCGTATGTTCGTGTTAAAAGCATGAAAACCATTATTTATTATCTATAAAACAAGGCAAATTAGGGAAAAAACGGAGAGAAATCTTTTAAATTAAAAAGAAAAAAAATACATCAACTTATAACAAATAATTTATTCTTTATAAAAATTACAATTTTTGGCAGTTTTGTTATAAAAGTTTATTCATGTATTTTTTTTTATACATCTATGATTTCCGCAAATTCGTAGATAAATAAAATTCTAGCTCAAGTTTTTTACATAGAAAATCAGAATATGATTTCGACCTTAAAAGTGGTTTATCAAAAATAACTATCAATTTTTTAGATGTACTGCTATTTTTTCTTGTTCCTAAAATCCTCAAAAGCAATTCCCAATGGTCAGAACACGCGTTCAATAACATTTTTTTTACTACGTTTTTATTAACTCGCTTTGGTGTCTGTCTGTCTGTCTGTCTGTCTGTCTGTTCGGTACGAATTTTGCAACCGATTGTAAACTAACTTCCTGATGAGCTAGAGACTTGAAATTTTAAATATAGCTCGGAACTGGATGACAATGCAATATTATAAAAAAAATATATATATCTACCGAACAATATATTAATATATTCAATCATATACGGAGATGTTGGCAAAATTGAAGATTTGAAGATTTTATATATAGATACACTTTTAACATTAGTGTCTAAACATCTTCGAAAATTTTAAAAATCTTCTTTTGATATATTAATATATTAATATATTAATATATTAATATATCAAATATAGTAATATATTAATATAGTAATATATTAATATATTAATATATCAAATATATTAATATATTAATATATCAAATATATTAATATATTAATGTATTAATATATCAAATATATTAATATATTAATATATTCATATATTCAATATTATATTTTTGCATGCATTGTTGGATAATATAATTAAATATATATTCCCACCGAAAAATATATTAATACAATTATATACGGAGATATTGGAAAAATTGAAATTTTGAAGATTTTATATATAGATATACTTTTAATATTAGTGTCTAACCATCTTCGAAAATTTTTAAAATTCTTTAACTTCTCATATTGCAATTAGACATAAATTACAGCATTTTGTATTGTACATATAAAATTTGAGACTGTATTTTATTCATTTTATGGTCTATCAATGCATAAAACAATAAATTTTGGTTGAATTTCTAATAGCGTCATTATCGTCAAAATAGCGGGAAACTCAGCATGCGATTACGTGTTCTCTAAAAAAATTAAAAATAAAAAAAAAACTTTTTAATGTACTACGTTTTTATAATGAACCAAAAAGTATAAAATAATGTGTAATGAAATGAAAAGTGAATAATGATTTGAAATAAAAAAACGTGGGGCGCATGTTTATTATTATGTATTGTATGCGCCCCACGTTTTTTTATTTCAAATCATTATTCACTTTTCATTTCATTACACATTATTTTATACTTTTTGGTTCATTATAAAAACGTAGTACATTAAAAAGTTTTTTTTTTATTTTTTTCATTGTTTTGACCCCCAAATAGAAGATTTTTTTGGAATCGCTAATATACGAAATAAAAGATAACTGAATTGTTTTATTTAAAATTAATAAATATTGTTTGTAAAAATAGCCAAAAAGTTTCATTATAATTATTTCTATTTTTAATATTTTTTTAAATTATTGTAAGTTAATTAATGAATGTGTTTAAAGATATTGTGATGCCATCTTCACATCGTTTCTATGAATATTGTGATATAGTTCTGAAATAGTAAAACTAATTTTCATAGTTTTGAACCTGAAAAAAATTTTATTTACCGGGTTGTTAAAGATTATATATATAGGAATATCCGTGGAACTTTTTAATTTTGAGAGGTCGACTTCACAACAATTCAAAAGTCCATAATACAAGTTTCTGAAGTGGCACACACTTCAATAAGGGCTTAAATTACTCGTTTCTGTGAATAGAATATGTAATTAAATTTTGGTATTGATTGAAAAATCGTTCATCACGGTACATAATTTCATACGCCAAAAATGATACTTTTTTTATATTTTTCTACGTGTGTTTCTTGAGCTATAAAAAAATGACCGTACTTTCGATCATTCTCAAATTTTCTGAACATAATGAATATAGTAAAAACAACAGTTTAAGCCTACCCTGGTACATGTGCCCCTCTTTAGGAAGCTCTTTGACTATTTTTAATATAGGTGAGATTTTTAGGTGAAAATCTCACTTACATTAAAAATAATCAAAGAGCTTCCTAAAGAGGGGCACATGTACCAGGGTACGCTTAAACTGTTGTTTTTACTGTATTCATTATGTTCAGAAAATTTGAGAATGATCGAAAGTACGGTCATTTTTTTATAGCTCAAGAAACACACGTAGAAAAATATAAAAAAAGTATCATTTTTGGCGTATGAAATTATGTACCGTGATGACCGATTTTTCAATCAATACCAAAATTTAATTACATATTCTATTCACAGAAACGAGTAATTTAAGCCCTTATTGAAGTGTGTGCCACTCCAGAAACTTGTATTATGGACTTTTGAATTGTTGTGAAGTCGACCTCTCAAAATTAAAAAGTTCCACGGATATCCCCATATATGACATTTTTATGAATAGAAAAAATGCATTTTCAAACTATTTTCAACTTTTTTGGTTCATGATAATTCATGCTAAACTATATAAATTTATAATGTAGGATGCTTACTTAAACTAACGAAACCTGGTTTGTTTGTTAGTCTTTGTATGTTCTGAAATTATGTAAGTTTAAAGTCTCAATTATATTATTTTTCTTAAACCACGCAGATGTTATTACAATACAGTACTGCTATTTATAGCCATTTTTACACAACTCTTTACAGTAAAAAAAGCAACTCACTAATTCTAAAATTACAGATTGAACAGCATTTTATGATATGCAACATTTGATGGAAACTTTACGGTAGAATTATCTGAAAATTTCAACGAAAGTGACGATGAATTCATTTAGCTACAGGTTATTGTATATTTGTTTATATAACTCAAAAAATTTTTATCTTATTTATTTTTATTATTAAACATCTTTATTGTGATGAAAATGAATGTGAATAGTTCTCTTAAATTAAAACAAAATAAACTTCAGTATATTTTCAATTAAATTTCATCCAGTCATAATTATGCGCGCGTTTTTATCAATTTTGTTTCGATGTGATGTCGTTTGTAAAAAGTTCTTAGAACCCCATATAGCTACATTTTTACTAAAATCCAGCTTAAAATTAATTAAAAGTTAACTAAAAGTAAAATAAATTTATGTAACAAGGAGAGTGCATTGCATTTGGGTCTCAGGTTTTCTTCTAACTTTGGGATCTTTTTTCTTACATAAAATTATGAAAAAAGTCGCGTATATTTGGTCCAACGCTCGATTTTTTCCGAGTGTTGAGCAGTTTTGTCTGTTTTGTTAAAAAATTTGCATCTGCTTTATAGTTTTACAGTTTTCGAACTATTTATTTTATAAAGTTTTTAATAATTGCATATTAAACTTGAGATAAAATCTTCTGATTAACAGAAAAAAACGTGTTCAGAAAGCTCAAGTTGTTTAAAAGTTATGAGGGAATAAAAATAATGCAAACATTTAGCTGAAAATATGTATAGAAAATAAGTGCTGCATTTGAGTCTAAATTTCATTTTAATTTTCATTCCTTCATAACTTTTGAACAACTTGAACTTTTAGGACATATGTATTTTTTTAATCGAAAGGTTTCAATCGCAACTTTAATATTCAATCAGTAAAAATATTATAGAATAAGTAGTTCAAAAACTGTAAAACCATAAAGCAGTTGCAAATTTTTTAACAAAACAGACAAAACTGCTCATAACTCGGAAAAAATCGAGCGTTGGACCGAATGGACGCGGCTCTTTTCATGATTTTATGTAAGAATAAAGATCTCAAAGATAGAATGAAATCCGAGACCCAAATGCAATGCACTCTCCTTGTAAAACTAAATTTAACTAAAAATCAGCTCAATTTATAACAAAAGTTAGCTAAATTTTTCCAAAATCTAGTTAACATTTTGCTAAAAGATATTTATAATTTAACTCAAATTTAGCGAAAAGTTAGCTGAAATTAATTTAAATTTTAACAGGAAGTTAGGTGAAAGTTAGAAAAAAGTAAGCTGTGGTTTTACTAAATTTTAGTTAACTTTCAGCTAAATTATAGTTAAAATTTTACTAAATTTGAATCAAAAGTTAACTAAAAATTAGCTAAGTTTAGCTAAAGTTAGTTGAATTCAAGCCAAAACATAGTTCAATTGACGTAAAATTAATTGAATATAAGCTAAACATTAGTTAAGGTAGACTAAAGTCTAATTAAATCAAAGGTGAAAGCTAGCTAAATATAAGCTAAATAATACTTTAATTTAATTTAGGTTAAGAAGAAATTCAGATGAATTCAATATGATAAATATCTAAATTAACTACATTGAAAGTGAAAAATAGCTAAAAACAAATGAAATGTAGATAAATTTAAGGTGACAAATAGTTAATTAAATTTAAGCTGAAAAATGAATAAAATTCAATTAAATAGTTAAAATACACGTCGTTTCATAATATCTTATATTATTTTAATATTGTCACAAAATCATTATTTCAAAATCTGTTACTTTAAGTGATGTAACAATCATTATTTAAGAATCTAGCTGTTATTTAAAGTAATTTTATGTTATTTTCTAATTTTGTACGTTATTTTATAATACTTTTATGTTATTTTCATTAATTCAACAGTGTTTTTGATAATGAAACCAAACGGTGTTATATCTCTTTAAAATTCCAAATGAATCTAAACTAGTACGAAAAATTAAAAATATCATCGTGCCTATTTATTAAGTAACAATGGACTAATTATACGCGCACGCATAAATACAGGTATTTTTTAAAATTATCCTTGTAAGAGAAGTCATTAAATTATGATATATTATGTTAACAAAATAAATAAATGGGACTTTTTCATTGAATTTTTTTCACTGAGACTTATTCAAATCCAATTTTTTTAACTGAATATTGTAGGATTTAATAGAAATAAATGCCGTTTATTATTTCTAAAATATAATAATATAAGTCCATGTAATACTCCAGGAGTGTACCATTAACTTTGTTTGAAAGTTTATAAAGGAAATCACTAACAAAGAGAGTGTCAGGGTATTGGGACGCCGAATTTCGAGATATGATTTTGGATGTAAAAATATGAGAAAAGCTTCCTTAGCATCAATAGCTAGATGCTTAAAACTTTTTTTAAATGAAAGCTGAGCTCAAATCCTTCTGAAAAAGGACTTGCAGCATATGAAAATATTTTTTCTCAAAGTTATAGCGTAATAAAGGATTAATTAAATTGGACCTTATTTTTCTTTTTTAAACATTAGTTAACAATAGAAGCTAAAATTTCCCATATGGAAAAAATTTTTGGATATAATTGTAAATAACTGTTAATAACTGTAAATAAATGTAAATAAATGTAAATAACTGTAAATAACTGTAGAAAAGTGTTAAAAAATGTGGGAATTGAGACATAAATAACAGTTATTTACAATTATTTAGAATTATTTACTGTTATTTACACTTATTTACAGTTATTAACTGTTATTTACACTTATTAACTGTTATTTACACTTATTTGCAGTTATTTATATTTATTTACAGTTATTTACATTTATTCACTTTTTTCACAATTATTTACAGTTATTTACGATTATTTATAGTTTTTACAATTATTTGCAGTTATTTACATTTTCGAAAATTATCACGAATTTATTCAATAATTTTATATATAGGCGAAAATTTTTAAAAATGTGAATAACTGTAAATAATTGTAAAAAACTATGGAAAATTGTAAATAGTTGTAAATAATTATAAATAACTGTAAATAACTGTAAAAACTGTAAATAACTGTAAATAACTATAAATAATTGTAAATAATTATTAATAACATTAAATTATCCACTAATTCAAAAATTTTTGAAAATGTAAATAACTGTAAATAATTATGAATAACTGTAAATAATTATGAATAATTGTAAATAATTATAAAAAACTGTAAATAACTGTAAATAACAGTTAATAACAGTTAATAACTGTAAATAACTGTAAATAATAGTAATTAATAATAAATAATAGTAATAACTGTAAATAACTATTATTTATGTCTCAATTCCTACATTTTTTAACATTTATTTACAATTATTTACTATTATTTACAGTTTTTCACATAAATCATTTCCATATGGGTTGGTCAAATCTTTATTTCGCGATAACTTTGGGAAAAAATAATATTTTCATATGCTACAAGTGCTTTTTCAAAAGGATTTGAGCTCAGCTTTCGTTTGAAAGAAGATTTAAGTTTCTATTGATGTTAAGAGCATGACGAAGCTGTCCGCCTTCTAATAATATTTCCAATCCTAACTTATGAATAAACGATGCGTTTAATCGAGTTTCTTTGCTACAAAGAAAAAATTTGTAAGATTAAACTCTAGTGCGGACAACTCAAGAAATTCACCTAAATATTATACATATAAAGTTATAATAAAAACTTTCAATGTATCGTATTTTAAGGTTAGGTTTGTCGAGTTTGATATCTAATTTCCAATCTAAGCTCCTAAAAAAATAACAAGTCCAAATGATTTTTTATTTTAACAAAAATTATTGTATTAATATAGTTTTAGTGCGGACAAGTCATTATATTTGTTTAATTTAAGAATTTAAAAAGATATTCATAAAATAAAAAAAAGCAAAACTCGATTGCTGCAGCTCCGACATGCCGTTAAGGAACTATAAGCGTTGAAAATCTAGTAACTTTTATAGTGATTTTCTTTGATTACCTATAGCTAGGGAAATATTGAGCATTAGAGTCTCGTACCATAGCTTTTCCCATATTTCTACTGCCAAAATCATCACCCAAAATTTGAGCCAAATCGGCGTCCCAATACCCTGACACTCTCCTTGTAAGATTGAGTTCCTGAAGTAAATTATCAACCTGAACAATCTCTAAGTGTCCTTAGGTAAAGAGAGTTATAAAACTATTAGATTCTGAAAAGGAGAGTGACAAGCTATTGAGTTACCGATCTGGCTCAAATTTTGGGAGATGATTTTCGATGTAGAAACATGAAAAAAACCAAGATACTAGACTCTAACGCTTGCCTAATATTTGCCTGGTTGCAGAAAATTAGAAAATACCACTATAAAAGTTACTAAATATTCAAACGCTTCAAGTAGTTCTTTAGCATTAATTGCTAGAAGCTTAAATCTTTATTTAAATTAAAGTGAGCACAAATCTTTTGGAAATAGTAGATGGGATATATCAACATACTTTTTTTTTCTTAAGTTATCGAATAATAAAAATTGAACCTTAAATTCCTCTTTGTAACATTATAAATATGCTCCGACTACTATTTCTAAAGGATTTAAGCTAAGCTTTTATTTAAGACAAATTTTAAACTTCTAGCTATTAATGATACAGAACTAAAAGCGTTTGAAAATCTAGTAAATTTTATGGTGACATTCTTTAACTGCCTGTAACAACGAAAATATTGAGCTTTAGATACAGCGTTAGTTCTAGTACCTTGGCTTTTTTAATATTTCTACATCCAAAATCATCTCCCATAATTTCCGGCGACCCAATACCCTGACACTCTCTTTTAAAGTAAATTATTTCATAATAATTAAATCAAATTTCTTCATTAACTAAAGTCTATTAAATTGAAATTTTTAATAAGGAACGATATATGAAATATATTAAATGATGAACATTTAACGTTTTATAAGATTTAATGGAAATAAAATGAGATTTATGAAGGACATGACGGAGCTCGCTACCTTCTAAAATAATTCATTGATATTTTAATTCCAAGTTCACGAGTAAACAGTGCGTTGGATCGAGTTTTTTCATTACAGTAAGAAAATTTGTAATATTAAACTTGAGTGTGGACAACTTACAGAATTTACCAAAACACTGTACATATAAAGTTATAAACAATTTTATCTCATTCTAACCTCAAAATCGCAACTTTTTTGCTCATTTTCGGCTCTCATGAGCTAAATTACATTATTTGCCTCTGGTGTAAAGGCTTTTTACGAAACTCGATACAGCCCTCGTCTTCGGCTCGGGCTGTAAGCCTCTCGTTTCGTAAATCCAGCCTTTCCACCCCGGGTAAATGATGTACTAATTTTCTCATCCCCTGGCGAAAAGTGTGCGAAATTCTCCGCATATCTCGCAGAGAAGTAGTCTATTAAATGCTTATACTGAGTTGCGCACTAAACTTGTGCGCCGATTCAGAGACCGTTGGCTGGCTTACTCTGTCTCTTTTGCACTCATATACTTATTTATACACAACGTTACTGCTACATACACAATGACACTCCTTTTGCACAGTATATTAGATTATATATGAAACATAACATTATTTAAACATTAAATTTCACGTGCACCTTGATCCAAATCACAATGAAAAAATATATGAAAACATTTTTTTGGCTTTCTTTTTTCCTTCTTCGAAACACATTGTTTGAGGAAACATGCATTTGCTTTTAAATGTTAATTTTTTATTACGATTAGTATGTAAGATGAAAACGCTGGTTTTTATTCATGAAAATGAATGAAACAGAGATTACTTTTTTATTTAGACTACAAAATATTCAAGTAGAATCAAGGTTAAGATACACCGAAAAAAAAAAAAAATTGAATATATGTGTGTACTAACTACTACACATACTAACTGTAACATAAATTTCTAAATGACTTTTCGAAATAATAAAGTATTAAATTGCTTTAATACTTTTGAATTACTGTACGAATTATTACCTAACAGTTTAACCCTTTCAGTCACAGGAGCCACTATAGTGGCACCCTTTCTCATTTTCTTTTTTTATTGTTTAATTCGCACTTTAAGTTTAATCTTTATTCTTTTTGCATTTTCATATAAATGAGTGTTCATTTTATAAGTATCATATGATATATTTTGAATATATGATTGTAAATAAATCTAAAAAATTAATGTATGATAGAAAATACGTGTTTTTGCGAAAATAATTCGTGACTGAAAGGGTTAAAATACTTGAATTTATTGCTATATTAGGCTCGCTTGCTCTCTTTCTATCTTGCACTCTCACGCCGCTTCTTCCTCACACTCGAATAATCGCTAGTGCGCAAGTCCACTACTCTGTTCGCCGACGCACTACAGCCGCAACAATTTTAATGAAATTTTTATTAATTTTTATGAATTAACACATTGTTGCACAAATTTTTCGCCGGAAATAAGAAAAAATCGTATATTTACCTCGGGAGAAAGTTGACCATCAATTTGCTCGCATATTTGCCCCCTCGCTACGCTCGGGAGTCAAACCATACGCGAACATTTAATGGTCAACTTCTCTTCCTTGGTTAATAATATACTATTTCGATATATAGTATTTTGAGGTTAGGTTTATCGAGTTTGATATCTAATTTCCATTCCAAGCTTATAAAAAAATAACAAATCCAAATAAATTTTCATTTTAACAAATATTATTGTATTAACATAGCTTTGGTGTGGACAAGTCATTACAATTGTTTAAATTACAAATTTAAAAAGATATCAATAAAATAAAATCAAAAATTGTGTCCAGCAGCTCCAACATCCTGTTAAAATATTATTTTAATTTTTTAAATGAATGTATTTTTATGTTTCAAGACGATTTTAATGATTTGAAAGGTTGTTTATATAGGGTAGTGACACCAGTTATTACGGGTCTCGATAGACTTTCTTAGTTTGATCGATTGAATCTTACATATAAATACAATTTTTCATCAGAAAATGTTTGAAACGTATTATTCATAATATAATTAAAAATTGTGTAACAATAAAGTATACTAAAATAGTAAATTATTTAAATAATATTAAATTTATATAATATAGAAAATAGGTTGAAAGGGAAAATAGAGGTACAGGAAAAAAGAGGTAGGTTAAAAGGATAGGCAAACATCCTAACACAGACGTGGTTAAGATGTCGGTATCTAGGCCAATAGGGCAAACCAGATAAAAAAAAAGTATTTATAGCGCTTGTTGCTTCAATAATTTCACCAATAGCACTGATACATACACAATGTCTTAGGTTAAATTACCTCGTTCAGAATTCGTAATAACTGGATTTAGATGCGTACAAGTGTACCAATCGTTACTTTCTTAATTACTTTTTTTAAAATTATTATTATTTGAATTTGAAGTTATTTTCAAAATCGGCACATGGAGGCCTTTTTAATAGGTATTGTTTGTATTAAATTTGTTAATGAAATATAAATGAACATATGATTTTCAAAATAACAAAAATACGCAAAAATGAAATTTTCATACGCGAATTGATCATTCTACCATAAGGACAATTTTTAAATCCGATTATTTATTTTATAATTTAAATATCAGGCTATTTGTAGGTAAAATATAATAAGTAACACATTAAATTAATTGAATCTATCTATTAGAGATCTGCATGTGATAAAATAAATTTTTATTTTAATATATAATTCGAGTTTGTTATAACTGGATCGTTCAGTAGCAACTGGTGTCACTACCCTATATCCTTTTTGCTTGAAAGAATTATTTTTTGCAAAAACTAAGCTCTAAATTTAATTTTACTACATAATTTAAAATATTGCTTTTATGATGGAAAGTGCAGCTATCTCTTAATTTTTTGCAATTGTTAATTTTTGGAATAAAATAAATTTTTTCATTAGAAAGACAGAGATAAGCGATAGCTACTTAAGTACATTTATTAATTTTCTTTACATCTTTGAAATCATATGAGATTTTATAAAATTCAACACAAATTTTTTCTTAAATAAATAAAAAAGTGATATCATCTTTTACATTAAATGTATTTTTATAACCTTAATTGGCATTACAACTCGCGCTTTATGCTAGCTAAAAATGGCTGCTCAGTTAGGGAGACTTATGGAGAATATTAAGTTTCAATTTTATTTAACTTATTATTTTAATAATGCAATCGTAAATGACTAAAATACACATTTGTTAGTTGTACCGTTTTAAATCGGATTTTTATCAATCGGATTTTTAATTAGTAAAATAATCAACTAAAATTAAATATTCTCCATAGGTTTCTGCATATTTTTCCTACATCAAACGGCCATGTTGTTTACATATATATATTATATGTATAGATATAAACAAATGTATTTTTAGTTAGCAGAAGACGCGAATTGTAATGCCAATAGTGATTTAAAAATTTTCTACTTCGTCCGATAACATTTACTAATTTTCTTATATTGCAGTAATAATGTAAGATTTCTCAATTTTTTACTAAACATTTTTGTATACTTAATATAATTTTCTATTTAAAATATACATTTTTAATTTAATATTTTCAATTTGATAAATATATATTTCTATATATAATTTTATTAATTTTGTCAAGAATGAATGGATAGTTATTACAATATTATGTAATACTTTATAAAATTATTTTGCAACTTATTTTATTAGTCATTAACATCGCATTCTCGTCTTTCATTAATTTAAAATATCTCTAATTTATTATTAATTTATGTAAATTGTTTGTTAACTGAACTAGAAGTTTTTAATATTTTTCATTGTATATTTAGGATTTTTGCATCAATGTTAAAATTAAGTGCTGTATTTATTAAATTTTATGCATAATAATTTTTTACTTTAATTGAATTTTTCGATTTGTGAATTTCATGCTGTTTGCTAGTCATTGTTGGAGGTTTTTTAGGATTTCGGCCGTGTAAGTTGTGATTTAGAATACCGACGTTTCGTGAATATTACGTTCACTTTATCAGGGTAAGCGAATAAGTGATGAATGTTCACGGAACGCCGGTAACCTAAAGTACAACTTGAAAGGTTAAAATCCGAAAAAATCTCCAACAGTTCAATGAGTTTAGTCTTTATTTTTCATTCAAAGATTGTTTTTAAAGATTTAAAATATTTTCTATATTTCAATCTAATTTTTTATTCAAAATATATTGTTAAATAAAATTTTTTTATTGTGTACCTAATTATGTTTTTGATATGATTTGAAGTGCAATCTTTAACATTCGGTATCAAAAATTATTGATTCATACATGTGCACGAATCAAATGCTCGTGCAATTGTAATGGAACTAGCATGAATAGTTATAATTTAGCATAGTAATATTCAAAAGTACTATTATCAACTCTTTCATATATTTGAAACTGTTGTATTTCAATTTATCAGTTATCTAAGGAATTCTCATAAGGTTTTCAGAAATTAAAAAATTATATATTTCATTTCAGATTATAAATTCCTTTTTATATTCGAAATAAAGCAACTATTTTCACACTTAAAAAGTCTAATACATTCAATAAAATATTTATTAATAAGTTGTATAAGTTAAAGTAGCATAATGTTGAAAGTGTTGATAGTGTTTTTGAACCGCTGATGAAAGAATATTATTGTAATAAATTTTACTTTATTTTATTAACAACATAGAAAATGACATTAAATTATAATGAGCATATATGAGTTTTAATCATCATAAATTTAAAAAATATGAATAACCCTGGTAGAAAATGAAACGCTTTTTCTACCATTTTATGGCCATTTCTTTAAAGTGAAGAGCAGAAAATGGGAATGTTTTATGGCCATTATTTGAACTAATATGAAACGTTTTTTTCAACCTTCATAGTGCTAAAAAATGCTAATAAAATGTTGAGTCTGATCCACTATTATTTGAATATAGATAGTTAACAGTAGAGTCTATCAAATTGTGCTCTAATTGATTACTATTAAGAATCATTTAAGGTTTTTTCTTGAAAGTTATCATTAATCATTAATAGAATCACTTTTGTTAATATATTCGCACGTATATTTTGAGTTGTGATCGGATTGTTAGATGTTATTTTTAAACGATTAATTAAATTTTCCATTTATTATTTTAAAAAACGATATTTTTATACTCGTTTCGTACTGCGTTTCATATTTTTATTTTAATAAAATTTAATATTATTTTTATTTTTATAAATTCCAATAAAAATAAACATTGACGAAGGAATGTGAATAAATACTAATCTATATTTTCTCGCCACGTGGCAAAAGTGAGGTTATGATTTTACCTATGATCTGAAAAATTAAGGACTCATTACTAAAAAGTTATATAACTAGTCAAAAAAAGTTGTCCACAGTTTACCTAATTTTTAGATAGCTGTTACTGATTTTTTCTCTCCGTTTACTTAAAATGCGTATTTTTTTGGCTAAATACAAAAATTTTGAACAACATTTTTATATTAGCATTTTTTGCCTATAAGATGCTAACCAATATACCAAAAAATTTGAGCTCTGCAGATTCAGCAAAAAATTGCCATTTATTCGCCAATATTGACATGACAAAATATTACTATTGAAAATGGTCATAAATTGTTGTTTACACCATTTTTAATGTTCAAATTTCTACCAGGGAAATTACAAAAATATTTTACAAAGAAATTTGTGTTTATTCTAAATCCTTTAACGATATAACAAGGTTTAAATGTATTTTTTAATGTAAATTTTGAATTGTCAAACAGACTCATAATGGATTTATTTATACCACTATAAAACATTAATGTTTAATTGTTGATAGTTTATTCTGTCTATGATTGGTAAAAAAAGTTAAAGTCGATGTTTTGTTTTCTATTGTTATCATAAAACCAATTTTTAGAGGTTATTATAAAACTAACTAATCTCTAGCCGTGTACTGGCCACCTAATCTAGTATTGAAAAAAATTATAATTTAATCTATTAGATTATTTAGCAATCGCTACAAAATCTGAACAGTATCTAAAATATAGTGGCGCTTATCAATTGGCAACAGCTGATACCTTTTACAAGGAGAGCACCCCATTTCCGGGAAACGAATTTGTCTGAAACTGCAAGATATGATTTCATAATGAAAAAAAGTAAACCCGTATTTTTTCTTTTCATCAAATAGGCCGCTCAGACAAGGATATAAACATTCTTTCGAAAATATAGTAAAGAGAAGCTTTTATAAGAACTTGAATAACCAAAGAACTAAGACTCTTATGAAAAAATTCATATAAGATAAAATGAAGTACGAATTAAATGCTTTGATTTAAGCTTCGTTGCATTAAAAAAGTTTTCGTAGTTCAAAAGTTACAGGTGATTAAAATATGCTAATAAAATAGCGTAAAAAATTGATCATGTGTGATATGCTAAAAAAATTAGCAATCATGTAGTAATTTTCAATCAGGTATAACTTTTGAACCACTAAAGCTTTTTTGTTGCAACAAAGTTTAAATTAAAACATTTAGTTTATTGTACTTTATTTTACCGCTAATGTACTTTCTTGTAAGAATCTTAGTTCTTTCGTTATTCAAGTTCTTATAAAGGCTTCTTTTTACAATATTTTCAAAAAAATGTACATCTCTTTGCCTAGGGGACCTATTCAATGGAAAGAAAAAACATGGGTTCATTTTTTTTTCATAAAAAAATCATATTTCGCAGTTTAAGCCGAATCCATTTCCCGGAGGTGAGGTGCGCTTCTTGTAAGTTTAAAGGCCTACCTGCCTTTTGGTACTATAATGACTGGCAAGAACTATTGTGTAAGCGATTCATCATAATTTCTTTTCAGTATGCATCTCGTCTTTATTATGTCATAAATTTGTACACTAAAGTACACAAGACATTCAAAGATTTGCAATTTAGTTATTTCTTGTAGACTAATATTTTTAATTTAATAATGTAATTGATTTTTTTTTCTTACTTACAGATATTTAATGAGAATAAAACATGTCTTCAAGAAAACGACATGGACCTCCATATTCCAAAAGACATATGCGACGAATAGCTGCCAAAAGGAAAGTTGTTATGTTAGAAAAAATAAATAACAGATTTTCACAATATTTGGACTTAGCTTGTGAAAATTTTAATGATAACGGAAGTAACTTGAACGATGCTACTAAAAAAGATGTAGAAAATTTAACTTGTGAAAATGTTAATAATAAAGTAAGAAACTTGAACGTTACTTCTACAAAAGATTTAGAAAATTTAGCTTATGAACATTTTAATGATAATGTAAGTAACTTAAACGTTACTACTACAAAAGATTTTTCTCATAATTTGGGCAATAATAATGAAAATATAAGTTTTATGAAGGAAGATTCATGTATAAATGAAACATCAAACGATTTCAAAGAATTTGATCAAGAAAAATTTCATCGGCAAAAAGAAGATAGCGATTCGGATGATGTCTTACAATTTTTAATACAAACCAGAAACGAGCTAAATAAACCGAGTGATTCCGATAATGAATCTGATTCTGCTCAAAGTTTCAAATCTTCTGGTGAGACTAAATCGGAACGCGACCTAAAATTTATTAATTCTATAAAAAAATGGTGTGTTGACTACGTTCATACGATTCCTCATACTGCTATAAATGATTTGTTGACGATTTTGAATAAAAATACGGAAACAGTTTTTCCAAATGATGCAAGAGTTTTATTGAAAACACCGAGATCATCAGATATTTATAATATGGGAAACGGCCAATACTGTCACTATGGAGTTTTGCGTGCGATTTCAATTTTCGCATCAACTTACTCCGAAAAGAATATAAATGTGAATTCAATAAAATTATTAATAAATATTGATGGTGCTCCCTTAGCAGAATCATCGGAAAAAGGGCTCTGGATAATTTCAAGCTCAGAAACGATATTAAAAATGTCGAATTAATTGGTTTGTACCATGGTGAAGACAAGCCTAGTGATAGTAATGAACTTTTACAAATGTTCGTTAGCGAAATGACATTTTTTATAAACAACGGTTTTACATTTAATGAAAAAAAATACGCTATTATTTTGCATGGATTAGTGTGTGATGCACCTGCAAAAGCATATGTGTTAAAAGTAAAATACCACACAGGATATCATAGCTGCACAAAATGTCAAATAGAAGGGGAATGGTGTAATAAAGTATGTTTTCCTGGAGATGCAGCTTCGTTAAGAACCGATTCAGACTTCAAGGCTTACAAGTATTTAGATGAAGAATACCAACGTGACAAAACAATTTTATGCGATGTACCGAATTTCGGTTTAGTCTCTAATGTCCCATTGGACTATATGCATTTGATTTGTTTGGGAGTAACTTTAAAATTGATTGAGTTATGGCTAAATGGATCAACTAAATACAAATTATCTGAACTGCAACGGAAACAAATATCTGATAAACTATTTAATTTAAGAAACTTTATGCCATCAGATTTTAGTAGAAAACCACGAAAATTCCAAAATATTCGTCGTTTATGGAAGGCACATGAATTTAGACAATTTCTTCTATATACAGGTCCCGTAGTTCTTTACAATATTTTAAATGACGATCTATATTTCAATTTTTTACATCTACATACTGCCATCACGATTCTTATTAATCCAATATTAGCCATTAATGAATCCTATTTAAATTGTTGCGAAACATTATTACAAAATTTTGTAAAAAAATTTGAAATTATTTATGGTGTTAAAAGCATGACACATAATATGCATAATGTACTTCATCTAGTAGATGATGCAAGAAAATACGGATCGTTAGATAATTTTAGTGCATTCCCATTTGAGAATCACATACATAAAATAAAACAATTTGTAAGAAAAGGAGATAAGCCTCTTCAACAAGTACATAGAAGATTAGAAGAAATAAATTCTTATAAAAATTATGCCGATTCGTTAAGTCAAAAACAATTTTCATTTGAAAAATTACACTGCGATGGACCGTTATTGCCAAAAATTATTTGCAAGCGCCAATTTAAAATTTTACGACGAAAATCACTTTATGTTAATTGCGCAAATTTAAAAGATAGTTATGTTCTATTAAGAGATAATATTGTCATAGAATGTGCAAATTTCATTGAAAGTGAGAAAGAAGAGTTTTATATTGTAGGAAAACCACTCGATATAATTCGTAATTTTTATTCTGTACCTTTAAATTCAAATATTTTAAATATTACTATAGCTAAACCTTCTATTGAGAATTATAAATTATATTCTTGTAAATCAATTCTTGCCAAAGTTTGTAAAATACCTTTAGATAATAACTTTGTCATTTTCCCATTAAGTCATACATATATTGTAGGAAATAAATAATCAAGTCAGAGTACTGAAATAGCAAAATCATATTTTTTTAAATAAAAATTATATACTTCAAGTAAAAATAAAGTTTTTCGATTTTTAATCTTTTATCAATTAGATCATGACCACCAGTGAGCAAAAGTGACTATCTAAATTCCTAATATTTAATATTAGGAATTAATATTTAATATATTAATAATATAATTAATAATTTAGTATAATAATATTAATAATTTAATATAATAAAATATATTAATATATTATTAATATATGCAATTAATATATAATATTTTTGCTTTACACACCATTTTTGTATTCTTATTACAAAATACAAAATATCTGTCTATGTATTTAGTTCGTAAATAATATTTGTTCTAATAGAAAAAAAATAATTTCAATAAATATTAATAAACGAACCTGTTTGAATGTAAGATAACTGCTAGCTGTAAATAATATTTTTCGATACTAACATGAATAATTTAAAAAAATTTTACGCATCAACTAATCTTTTTAAATATAAGAAAACTGCAACACTGTATTTACATTTATTTCAAAAACATTTCACATCTAACATGTTCCCTATCTAAAAAATTGAACCAACGATTTCATGAGGATTACTTCGTATATTTTAATTTTGTAAAAGAAGCCAAAAAAATTCATACCATTTAAAATACGTTCACCTTAAATGAAGTTGCAAACTAAAGGTGTCAAATTTGTAACAAACGAATTATGTTATTTGAAATCTTTATTTTAATAAGCATGCTACGAGGCTACCATTTTGGATAAATGTGACGGAGAATCAGCTCTTCAGAGTTACACTGCGCAAACGCGAATTCTCCTTCACATTTAGCCACACTGCTTGTGATTGCTCTACTGCTTACAACCATCTTGCTCGTATACAGCTGTATATTTCAGGTTTGAACGAAGGTTGTGACTGCGTTGTTACAACGTTGTTAACAATACTAATTCACAACGTAGTCGCAACGTCTATACAACGATGCGGTTAGTCAACGTTGCAACTTTGTTGCTACAACGTTTTCGATGCAACTAGGGTCTCGTGTTTGTTGTTGTCGCCACGTTCTTACAACGTCTTAGCAACGTTGTAACTATAACGAGAGAGAGAGAGAGATATATATATATATATGTTTCTAATGAACGTTGTGACTTCGTTGTTACAACGTTGTCTATGAAGCTGATTTCCCCTGTCTGTTGTCTTCGCAACGTTCTCACAACGTTTGTACAACGACGTCAGCATAATCATTTATAATCTTTAGTGATTAGACAACGTTACAGCTTCGTTGCTACAACATTTTCGATGCAACGAAGGGTTTCTGTTTGTTGTTAGTACCACGATCTTACAACGTGTGAGCAACGTTGTGATTACAATTATAGATATATTTCAGTTTCTAATGAATGTTGCGACTTTGTTGTTACAACGTTGTCAATGATGGTAATTTTCAATGTTTGTTGTCTTCGCAACGTTCTCGTAACGTCTACACAACGACGTGAGCACAATCATTTATAATCTTTAGTGATTAGACAACGTTACAGCTTTGTTGTTACAACGTTTTCGATGCAACGGAGCCCTTGATTTGTTGTTATCGCCATGTTCTTACAACGTGTGAATAACGTTGTGAGTATAACTAGCAGCGCACTATAGTGTTTAACCAACGTTGTAACTTTGTTGTTACGACGTTGTCAACATCATTGATTCCCGGTGTTCGTTGACTTCGCAACGTTGTTGCAACGTTCGTACAACATTGCGAGCACAACTATCATTATCGAACAGTGTGTACACTACGTTGCAACTTCGTTGCGATAACGTTGTCAATCTAACAAAAGGCGGACATTTACCACGTTGTTACAACGTTTCTACTACGTTTATACAACTTTACTTTATAACGTTGTATGGTTGTACGTACAACGTTGTGACAACGTTCTGAAAACGTTATGTGCTATTAGGGCATGTTAGTAAACAATTTTCTTATTTTAACTAAATTATTCATTTGATTTTCTAAAAATTTATTTGAGTCGTTTTGATAGAATAAGAAAAAATACAATAATGCTACGAAGGTAGTTAAATGTTAAAAAGCAAAAGAACTCGAGTTCTTTTTATTTAATTTAAATTTTTTTTTAATAAAGTGTCTACTTTTGTAAAACCTTGTGATTGGGCAAAAAGTATACTGGGCAAAAAGGTATTTGAAAAATGTGGATTGGGAAAAGTGACCACCAATGAAATAAATATTTAATTAATTAAGAGGAGGTCACGTATCTCTGTCCTTTTCTAATCAAAGAAATTATTTTTTTACAAAAACTAATAACCTTATCAAAAAATGAAGAGAAAGCCGCATCTTGTATCAAAAAAGCAATATTTTCTTTGATAAGAAAAAATTAATTTTATTGCTTCGTTCTCAAGAAAACCTTGAAAAACCAAAATGTTCACCCCTAACCTCTATGATTTAAGTTTTTCAAGGTTTTCTTGAAAACAAAGCAATAAAATTAATTCTTTTATATCAAAGAAAATATTGCTTTTTTTATTACGAGATGCGGCTTTCTCTTCATTTTTTGTTAAAGTTATTAGTTTCTGTAAAAAACTCAATTCTTTGATTAGAAAAGGACAGAGATACGTGACCTCCTCTTAAAAAAAATACAATTCAAATAAATGTATTTATTTGAATAGAAGAAAGTTTTGTTTTAGTGTATCATAAAATTTTATAATAAATAATATGGAGTATTTATGAACACCATCGCAATAATTTATTCAATAAAAGTTTATGTGATTTTTTATATACAATTGTATTATTATATCTTATATTTTAATTTCAGAATTGTAAACTTACAAAATCATTTTTGTAAAGATTACTGATGCATGCTACTTGTTTCATTTAATACTTTTTAAGTTTTAAAAACCTTGATTATATTATAAGACAATTGAATTATCCATCATTATTAATATTTAACTTATTTGAACTGCATGCAGTTTTTAATTACCTTCTTCAATCTTCATCTTTTGCATCAAATATCAATGAAAGCAAAAAGGCATCGAACAATTCAAACGGCAGTAAAGAAGGGCAAAAGCAGGATCATTACGTTAAAGATAGTTACGTCTAGAAAATAAATAATAGATGCGTTAAATCTTTTTAGCAATAGAGTAATCTATATCATTTTTACTAATGTGACGTCTGCTTAGTGGCGAGAAATTCTTTAATGAGCCTAGATATTTCTATCTAATAGCTCGTGGTGTTTTAATAAATTATACTTTCTTGGTTTGAATTTTGTGAAGTTAAAATTGTAGAATCAATGCATTAGTCAATTAAATATTAATTATTTTATTTATTATTTGAATATTATTTTTATTTAGTCTTCCCAACGCTTACTACCTCCTGGGTGGTCAGGTTGACTAATAAATAAAATAGAAGAAATAATTGTTAAACGAAACACTTGATTTTAATTAAATTAATATGAAATTAATTGAAATAATTAATGATAATATATTTAGGATACGTAATATGAAAAAAGGTAAAGAAATAATATTACTCAAAATTAAGAATACTTACTTTTATTCAATTCTACGACTCACAAAAATATTAGTTTTAATAAAATTACTTATAATTGATAAACCAATTGGAAATATTCGATTCACACTAATACACATTAAAATAAATATTTAATCTGTTTGAGATTTGTTTCCGAAGCAAATAATAAAAAATATTAATTAATAAGATTCAAACTTGTAACTTTGTAGAAAAAATGAATTCAAGAAAAATAATAATTGCTTAATAAATCCACCAAAATAATCTTGTAATGTAAAATGAAGTTTGTAAATATGAAGTAATATATTTGACAAAAATAATGTATATAATATTTGTAAAAGAATTATAATGTTTGATTGCTGAGTCGCTTAGCTTGGACTGCGCTACCAGTACATCTTACACATTAGTTTTATTGCTTCGCTAAGGCGTTTCCACAAGCTACTCCCACTACAAACCAATCTCGTAGGAAGCATTTATTAATTGATTTTTAATTAATATAATAATAATTTCTTAAATTTCTATTTTTATTCTTATAAACCTTTAATTTTACTTGGTTTATATTTGATTTTGTTTAAATTCGAATTAGAAATATTCTAATATTTATTTTTAGATAATCTATTATTTCAAGTAAAAAATTAATAACCTTAACAAATACTATTTATATTATAATATTGATAATTAATTTAGTTTTTGAATTAAATATTTGAAAATCAAAATCATTATTGAAATCAGATATTTAGATAATATTTGTTTTCTTTTGAATGTGTAAACATTTTAAATCATTTTCAAATAATTCATTTTACAATATTATAATTTACAATTGACAAAATATTAAATTTGGAACATAATAAAATATAAATTTATTAAAACTATAAATATTTTATAATACAATACTCTTGATAAGTCTAAATACGTCTTCAAATAATAATTTAAATATTGTTATTGAAATTCTAATAATTATTAATAATTTGTTTTAATTATAAAGAAAGTAAATAATATTTTCAATTGCTACACCTTTACATTAAGAACGAATTCGATTCTTGCTGCAAGGTAATCTTTATCGATCGGTCGGAAACATACGCATATGTACTCGCTTATATACATAGACATATTAATATTTTTAATAATCATTGCTATTTTTGTATTCAATTAAAATTATATAAAATTTAGTTAAATTAATACATATTATAACATTTTATAATGTTTCATTTAAATTCAAACTTTAATGAAGAGTTCATTAATAAATTTAATAAACTCATTCATCCTAAATAAATAAAATGATAATGCTCATAGAAAAATGTTTTTTTAAAAAAAATAAGAATCAGAATAGGGGGGACGTTACACTAATAATTAAATATCAGTGTAAATAGGACGCCATAATAAAAAAAATAATATGCAATTAAGATTCCTTTAATACGTTTGTAAATAGCCAGATAGTAAATTATATGCAGCTTGTACAACACTTAGCGACGACAATTATTGGAACAATACTGTTTATATATGTACTCCTGAGCCATCATTTGACAAACTACAAAAAATTATAACTTTATTTAAAATTTTTGCATAATTAACTTTTTTATTCTATTCATAAATTTCTGATTTATTTAATGAATAGAATATTATAAAAATTGTAAATAATTTCATTTCATAAATATTTTCAATCGTATTATTATAAAAAGTCATTATGATTCATAAAAATGAAGTCAAGACTTTCAGGCCAGGTCTTGAACAAACAAATATTTTACATTAAATTATATTTTATAAGTTGTTAAATATTTTTAAAAAAGAAGAGATAAAATTAATTTTATTCCTACCTCAACAGAAATGGCCAGCTTATTAACTCTAAAAGTGGTCCGAAAGAAAGAAATTTGTAACTTCTAAAATTTTGCGGGAGAAATAGATTTTCCCGCTTATTTTAAAACTCATAACATTGAATAGATTTAAATTTTTTTTTTTATTAAATATTAATATTAGAGCATTGTTAAGGTAGGAATAAAGTCCAATATGCAACTCGGGAGTAAAGTCTAATTTATCCCTCGGGAGAAATATGGGACTTGAGTCCCTAGTTGCATAATGTATTATTTTCTTACCAAAAAAAATTGCTTTACATGATACGGTAAGTGGCTTTCTCCTTGTTTTGTAGTAATCATTAGTTTTCGCAAAAAATAAATTTTATTAGAAATAAACAGAAATATACGGCCTGCTCCTAATAATTGACAAGGAATCTTATTAAGAGAATAACTTTTATAAATTAAATAATTTAAAAATATTTGTAAGATACTAAAAAAGAAATTATTCATTTTTAACAGAGATTAATTTAATGAAACTAAATTGTTTGTTTAAATACTTTCTATAATTAATATTTGATGGAAGTAAAAGAAATTTATTTAAAAAACTAGACTAACAAAAAGAGGACCCCATGTTTGGGTCACGGTTCTTGCTGTTACTTGGGGTTATGTTTTTATACATAAAACCATGAAGAAAATCGCGAGCATTCGGTTTAACGCACGATCATTCTAAGATTATGATTAAGCTATTTTGTTCAATTTTTAAAGATTTCTTTAAAAAATTATTGTTTATAATACACTGAGAAAAAATGTAGTTGGATTAAGTAAGGCTTGATTAAATGAATGAAATCCCTTAGGTGCAGGCAGAAGATAAAATATTTTGTTACATTAATATAAATAGTTCAATTGAATCAAATAAATATTTTATATGTTCAAATAAAAATTTATTTTATTAAATGACAAAAAAATTAATTTAATAAAATAAATGCATTGTTTTTACTAAATATTTTATTAATTTAAAGAGACGTTAGCTTCTCTAATAAATTATTTCATTTATATTTTCAAATAAAAGTTTGATTTATCGAATATCGCAAAAATTTATTTAATAAAATTGATTCATTGTTTTTACAAAATATTTAATTAATCTAAAGACATATTCGTTTTTATAATCTATTATTTCTTTACGTTAATAATATATTTAAATTCAATTAGTTCAATATTTTATATTTTCAAATAAAAGTTGAATTTATTGAATATCGCAAAAATTGATTAAATAAAATTAATTCATTGTTTTTATATAATATTTAAGTAATTAAAACAATTTCTTTTTCTAATTAATAATTTTATCACATTAACTTTAATTTGAACACTATGATTTTTTGATCCATGCACATATTTTATTGATTTAATGAATAATTTTTTTACAGTAATAAAATATTTTGTAATACTATTACATATTTTTCTCGACCAACAAAAATTTAGTACATTTGAATATTAAGTTTCGTTAATCAAAATAAATATTACTTGTAATCGATGAATCATTTGTTGATTTAAGAAACTCATTTCATTAACTTAATTGTAACATTTATTGAATTTGGAAAAAATTTTTATTTTAAATCTTATTAATTTAATCAAACATGTATTGTTATTTAAGTTTGGTTGAGTTAAAACATGATCATTAATTTAATCGAATAACTTTCTGCATCATAAAATATTAACTTAATAATATGTTTATTCAATAAAGTGCTGGTTTTCTTAAATAATAAGTAGCTATTTCGTTATTTTTATTTTCTAGCTTAATGAAATGAAATATTAAATCAAATACATCTTCACGAATTTCAAATAAATTTTGTATTAAAGAATTTTTTTTGGTAATTCACTGAAATAATCTTGTTCATTTAAAGAACCTATTCCATTTAATTAATTGTAACATTTGTTGAAATCACAAAAAAAAGTATTCATTATAGACAACAATATTTTTAATACAAATACTTATATTATCAATAAAATATCAGTTTTTATCTTAGGAAAACATGTATTTAGCAAGTAAATTCCTTTGAGTTAAATTGATGATGATTGATTCAAACGTATATTTTTCTACATTCTGAAATTTAGACTTAACATAATAGTTCATTTAAGAATCTAAATATGCTTTGTTTTTATATTATTTTTAGCTTAATTAAATAAATTATTAAGTCAAACATATCTTTCTTAACTTTGAAAAAGCTATTTATTTGTATTATTTTTGTAAATTCATTGTAATCGGTTTTTATGATTTTAAGGAACCTATTTCTATAAATTAATTATAATTTTCATTTAAATTATAATTGGATTTTATTTATTATAGTTAAAAAAATATTTTTTTTATATCACCACATATATTATTAATTAAATAACAATGTTATTAACTTCATCAAGCATTTATTTTTTGTATAAGCTTCTTTGACTTAAAGAAATGACCGCTATTCAAGCAAATATTAGATTGATAATTGATCAATATTTTATTGGTATAAAAGATTTTGTAAATTTAACAAACGATTTACTAAAATAAATATTTAATTACTGTAACAAAATATATAAATAATTTATAATCATATGATATTGTTACAAATAAATATTTTATTAAATTCTACCAGCTGCCTCAGTGAAATTGATTTAATTAAATTAATCAAATAATTTAACCAGAACAATAATTTTTTTATTCTAAAAAAATATTTATTTTTCTTTAACTTAGGTGTGAATATATTTTAGCCTAACTAAATATTTCAGTGGTTTAATAACCTTGCATATTAATTCAATTAAAATTCATTTTTATCAACAAAATATTTAATAATTAAATTTATTTTATTGACTCAACTAAATGTTTTTCTCAGTGTATTGGATATTACTCCCTAATGGGCACCCCCAAGTTCATTCTGCAAAATTCTAGTAAAAGTTGAGATTAAATCCTTTTGATTAAAAAAAAAACGTGTTAAAAAGTTCAACCCGTTTAAAAGAAATAGCAAAATGAAAAATATGAAAAAAATCAGCACAATAATTTTATTAAAATTTAAGTTTAATTTTATATTCATTTTTATAACAATTATTTCCCCATAACTTTTGAATAGGTTTAACTTTTTTTAACACGTTTTTTTTTAATCAAAAAGATTTAATCTTTCACTAAAAAGTTGTGGAATTAACTTAAAAGCTGCCATTAAAGAGTAATATGCGTTATTATAAACAATGATTTTTAAAAGAAATCTTTAAAAATTCAACAAAACAGCCCATAATCTTTAAATAATTGAGTGTTAGACTGAATGCTCGAGGCTTTATTCATAATTTTATGTATAAAAACATATTGGCAAATTACAGCATGATCCGTGACCCAAACATGGCTCACGGAAACATCTCCTAAGTACTATTGCTTAAACCAAATTTTTTATTTTGATCATTTATATATTTCAGCAAGTTAGTGTAAAAACGAGTTATAAAATATCAACCTTGCCGATATAATAGCAAATTTCAGATATTATGTCTTATTGTTACGTCAATAAATAATATTCAAAATTCATAAGTGAATAACTTATAAATTTTATAAACAATGTTTTATAAAATTTTAAAGAAAACTTTCAATTTATTTATAAAAAATAGTTTTAAATTAAAAAAATATCGTTTACTATATTATTAAAAATTGATTTTAAACTATGTTGTAATAATTGTTTTATTGAAATAAAACCAATAATTTACTGAAAATTCTCAATATTATAATTATTATTCTAACTAAATCGAGATTAAAAATAATATTAATATTTATTAAATTTAATATACATAAGAATTCAATAATAATGTAATAATTAATTTATTTAATATTATATTTTTCATGAGATAATTAATTATATTTTTTAAAATATATTAATAATTTATTTTATCAATTGACTATTAAAATAAACGATATTTAATTTCATTTTAACCGAATACATATTTGTCTCTTAACCCTTACAGTCACAGGAGCCGATATATCAGCTACCTATTTTTTTTTCTCCCTCAATATTTTTGCAATATCATGCTTGATTCTTGGATTTTTGTATTTTCAGATACACATAGCCTTACTATTTATAATGCTGATGATATTTTATAAATTTATAACTATTAATTATTATTATAAACAAATACATATGAAAAAAAGTGAATTGAATTGCATGACTGAAAGGGTTAAAAAAAATCTATGATTCATAAGATTAACTATTTCATTGTTATGAAAATCTCTATGAATATTATGATTTGATGACATGATAAAATAAGTAGGTAAAAATCAAACATATTATTAACTCAAATTGAATAAATATTTATTTTTATTCATTTTGTTCTTTGAAAAAAAAATTATGAGTTTTAAATAAACCATATATTTAATTTAATAAATTATTTTCATACATTTAATAAAATTAGTACAAATATAAATTTATAAATTGCAAATTTCAAAAATTTTATTAAATAAAAAAAGAAACCATTATAAAATAAATACAGTTATTTATACGATTAATTAATTCTAACACATAATATACTGAATATTAGCATTTAATTCGGTAAGATAAATATTAAAAAAAAAATTGTCCATGAATTTAATGAAATATATACATAAGTTTTCAGTTAAATCAATGAATTATTTTGTCTAAACATCTAAATTTATTATTTTGATGCAATTAAATATTCATTAATGTGTGCTAAAACAATGTTAATAAATTAATTAATTTTTTGAAATAATTAATTTTTTTAAATCTATTTAAAATATTTAAAAATTATTTTATTTAGTAAAGTGGTTTTTAAATAAAAAACTATCAGTAATTCTGAATAAATAAATCAATGTTTGTGGACAACAGTGAGCTATAACTACACCCCCGTCGAGCTATTTTAATCCCCCTTCGCCTGATAAAGGCTTATTTAAAAATTTTGTAATTTTGGAATAAATTATCGTAGTTTATTTACATTAAAAATAAAATTATAAATAATTACACTTACCATTTTTTGCACTTATTTCAGCTTCGTACCAACATTTTCCCTACTGAGCTTTTACACATTTTACAATCTTTTAAATTTGTTTTTTTTCAACTATACTTGTAGTAGGAGGGTTGGATTTTGCCCATAAAAGTATAACTTTCATAATGCAAGTACGTTCAACACTTATTTTTTTAAAATTAATTTTACATTCTAAACTTACGGACAACGCAATTATGATATATATTAAACTATATATATTATAATGATTTTGAAGAAATATCTCCTGATGCAAGTGGAGCATTAGACTAGGGAGCACCACTAACTGTTTTAGAAATCATTATTTCTATTTTAAGTCTAATGTCATCTTTCAATATAAAAGGCGTACAGTCATCTAAAATTTAACAATTAATTAAGATTCATTCCGTTTAACCAAACAAAGGTTCAGAAACGTGTTTCGTTTATGTAGAAAAAATAGAAAAAACATTTGTATTCAATTGTATGTTATGTGTATCTCTTTATTTCAATCAAAATTTTAATTTTTGAAAAAATTTAATTTATAAAGTAATAATTGAACGTTTACAAAATAATTTTGTATCTTAATTAAATACAAGTTTTATAGAATCATTAAAAAGATCTCTTGTAGATCTTATAGTATCTTAAAATATTACCATTTTGAAAAGTTACAAAGATCTTTGAATGATTGTTTTTAAATCTCTAAAGCAATATTATTTTCATCTTAAAAAAATATATAAAAAAAATTTTTTAAATGTAAAACAGAGATCTTAAAAAGATCTCAAGAAGATCTAAGTAAATTTGAATATTATAATATATCAACTATTTCTTGAAATGCATCTTATTTTAGATATATCTTGAAAAGATCTTTTTATTTTTTACGCGGGTAGTGATAAATATTAAACTCAAAAATTTATCTTTCAAAATTAAAATTAAAACTAGAAATCCGATTTTTGAAATTAACATTTATGAATTATTTATAACATTTTTGTTCAAGTTATTTTGATAAGAACAAATATGTATAAACTAAAATTTTCATTAAAGATAAATCTAAGACAGAAATGTCTATATTCAAATAATATAACCTACTACATAATCTTAATAGAAATTAAATAGTTTAATTTTAATAATTATTTACTTTAAATGGTAAAGTACTAAAAAATATCTTACACAAGTAACTTATTTTAGTAAAATAAATAGAAGAAATTATTTTTATCGTGATTAAACGTAACAATCTAAAATTTATTTATTATGATGTTCTATTGAATTAAATTTTTACTTTATAAGTTAATGTATTTAATGGTGTCTATTCAAATTAATTAATACAAATCAATTAATATTTTATTAACAAGTTATAATTATTCAAATTTAATATTAAATTTATTCCCGTACACAGATTTTAATATTTATAACTACATAATTATTTTTTTATGTCGTTCAATAATATTGGAAAATAAGCGCAATGTCGTGATACCATAGTATGTTGAGAACCTCTAAAATTCATATAATAGACTTCGATCGATAATACAGAGATCCAAGTTATCACGGGCAACTTGGATATAACACTTGAGAGAGTTCACTCATATGTCTCGTCAAACAGAGCCTCGCGCATGCGTTCTGTCACTTGCGGGCCCCCCACTACTGTGTGTGCTCAGTGGGCATTTGTGCTCACTGGGTACCTCTCGCCTTTACGTGTTTGGACGTGTGTGTACGTGTCCATACGTTCGTGTACGTGTTTGTACGTGTTTGCACGTGTTATACGCGTTTTCACATGTTTGTACGTTAATGTACGTGTTTGTACTTGTCGTTACGTGATTTACATGTTTGTACGTGCCATCACGTGTTCTGACGTGTGTGTACGTATTTGGATATGTGTGTACGTGTTTATACGTTTGTGTACGTGTTTGTACGTGTTTGCGCGTAAATGTACGTGTTTGTACTTTTGTTACGTGATTGTACGTGTTTTTACGTGCCTTAACGTTTTTGGACGTATGTGTACGTGTTTGTGCGTGTTTGTACGTGTTATACGCGTTTTTACAAGTTTATACGTGTTATACGCGTTTTTATGGGTTTTTACGTTAATGTACATGTTTGTACTTCTCGGTACGTGATTTTACGTGTTCGTACGTGCCTTTACGTGTTTGGACGTGTGTGTACGTCTCCATACGTTCGTGTACGTGTTTGTACGTGTTTGCACGTGCTATACGCGTTTTCACATGTTTGTACGTTAATGTACGTGTTTGTACTTGTCGTTACGTGATTTACGTGTTTGTACGTGCCATCACGTGTTCTGACGTGTGTGTACGTATTTGGATATGTGTGTACGTGTTTATACGTTTGTGTACGTGTTTGTACGTGTTTGCGCGTAAATGTACGTGTTTGTACTTTTGTTACGTGATTGTACGTGTTTTTACGTACCTTAACGTTTTTCGGACGTGTTTGTCCGTCTCCGTACGTAATTCTACGTATGTGTACCTGTCTTTACGTTTTTATACTACTGTGTTCGTGTTTATACGAGTGTGTACGTAAATGTACGTGTTTGTACTTTTTGTTACGTGATTGTACGTGTTTTTACGTGCCTTAACATTTTTGGACGTATGTGTACGGGTTGTTCATATTTGTACGTGTGTGTACCCGTGTGTATGTATTTATATGTGTTTTCACGTTACTGTACGTGTTTGTACGTGTTTGTGCGTGTTTGTACGTGTTTGGACGCGTCTCTAAAGTCTATAGCCGTTTTTGTACGTGTTTTCACATATGTTTGTGTTTGTACATATCTGTAGGTGATTGCTTGTGTGAGTACGTGTTTGTACGTGTGTGTACGGGATCGTACGTGTATGTACGTGTGGGTAAGTGTTTGTACGTGTAGGTACGTGTTTGTATGTTTGTGTAAGCATGTGTACATGTTCGTACGTGTTCGTACGTGTCTGTATGTATGTGTATGTATGTGTATGTTTGTATGTATATGTTAATGCTGCACGGGTGTATGTGTGTGTATGTATGTGACAATAGTGCAAAGAATATTCACGTAAGAAAAAGAAAAGTCTTAATTCTTCACTTTAATATAATATAGTAGTAATTGTTGATGTACGTGTATATACGTTATTCTACGTGGGCGTACGTATTCGTTTGTATGTTTACGTGTGTGTACTTGTTCGTATGTGCCTGAATGTGTTTGAACGTGTTTGTATGTGTTTGTATAATTTTGTATTACTTTGTACGTGTTTGAACGTGTATGCCCGTGTTTGCGCATATGTGTACGTAGTCGTACGTGATTGTACGTATCTTTACGTGTTTGCTCGTGTTTGTACGTTTTTGTACATGTTATACGTGTTTTACGTGTTCGTACGTGTTTCTAAGTGTGTGGACGTTTCTGTACGTGTTCTTACGTGTGTTTGTATTTGCACGTGTCTGTACGTATGTGTACGTATTTGTACCTATTTTACGTGTGTACGTATTTTTGTATATTTGCACGGGTTCGTAAGCGTTTGTACGTGTGTGTACGTGCGTAAACATGTTCGCTTTTATTTGGGAGTGTGTAGGTGTGTACGTGTGCGCATGAGTTTCACATGCGATTACGCACAATCATAAATGGTTATACATTTTGACAGATAATAGCACGCGCTCGCACACTCTTATACACGGACATTGATATACGCATGCATACACATATTGTTGATGATATCACTGTACAGAATTAAGTCATTTATTTCTATAACAATAATAATGATTCAACGATGACGGTGACCGTTGTTTTTATGATGATGTGTCTAAAGATTATGTTGGAATAGGTGACTTCATCTTCTTGTTTCTACAATCATGATGTTTTCTGAATTGTAATTAACTCTTTTTTTGAATGTGCTTTTAATGTTTTGTGAAGTTTGTTCATACTCAAAAGCATGTTTTTACAAAACTCAGTTATAAGGACAACGTTTTGTCCGATTCTGTTTATTTAGAACTTGTCAGCCAGGCTTTATAATTATTCTAAACAGACTGTGGCCTAGACGTTTATACTATTTTTTTCTTCATTGTGATTGATTATACAATATGTTGATGAAATTCTGAAAGTTACTTCAAACAAATAAGTTTTGTGTCTGTATAATCATAATCATCTGTTAAATTTACGGTTGACTTGTGTGCAGTCATATACATATATTCTTTATTTGGAATTCATTATCCTGCCTCTGTTCACTACACCTGCCTTTACGGTGATACTACAAAATTGGAATACTGTAAGTTCAATATAAGTAAACATAAATAAATAAACTTGTTTTAGTTTTGATATCAAATGTTAGTTTCATTTATTTTTAAAACTCTCACTTGATTTTAATTTTTTAAAACATTGTATCAATTTTTCTTAAACTTAAATTTACTTTCCTAAACTTTCTTTTAAATTTACTTTGATATCATGTTTTCTAATTCTTGATAAGTTGTAGTTGACATTTTTAATTTTTTTGTCTCAACTTTTTGCAAACTTGGTGTGCGCGATCGTTTTAACGTGTTTTACTTTACGCGTGATTGCGAATACTTAGGGTGAAATCAGATGGAGCGGAAAATAGACGACGGAACGTCACAAAACATTCATTCCGTCGCCTTGTTTTCCGTCAAATTTTTTCCCTATATTCACATGGCGCGGAATGTAGCTAAAAAATTGTTAAAAATAGCATACAAATGTATCCGCGAATTTTAAATTAACAACAAAAATGTTAAAAAAGTTGGAAATAATCACCTATTGTTATTGTAATGAGATTCTTTTTTTATAAAAATAAAATATAGTTTGTTATTATAACCAAATATTTCAATTAACATAATTATTTTTCAATTATAAAATTGCTAATCAACGTCACAGAACTTCTATTCCGCTCCATGTGAATATAGGGAAACAAATTTGACGGGATAATAGAAGCGTCACAGACTTTTTGAAATTGTTTAAACAAATAGTTAACCAAAATAGAATTTAAAAGTTTGATTGAAATTAAAAGTACAGCTATGGAAAGCAAATTAAAAATATTTCGTGAGGTTATTGAAGCACTAATAATTTTTTTAAACAAAAAAATTGATGTCGTCGATTACGTCGTCTTTACTCCGTTGGCGGAATACAAAGATGCGGAATTGAGGTTCTGTGACGTTCCGTCGCCTATTTTCCGCTCCATCTGATTTCACCCTTAGACATAAATACAAAGATGAAACGATTAGTATTATAAGTATCTAAATGTATAATTTTTTTAAATAGGTTTAAAATGTATCTAAGCGGTCTCTTCAAAGCTTAAGTCAGTTTCGTGCTAAATAATAAGAAGTTAATTGTATAACGTGCATCAATTCTATACCTGTATACACTAAGGCCCAAATTCGTATTCGTGTCTTGAGTATTGAGTATGACTTAAAACTTGAGTATCGTTACTTGAGTATCAGCTGTTACTTTAATTGAGCGCTACATGAAGAGGTTATCACAGTTAGTTATGAAACAAAATCACACAAATAAGATACGCATTGGTAAAGATGTAACACTCAATCGAAGAAACAGCTGCTACTCAAGTAACGATACTTAAGTTTTAAGTCATACTTAAAGCTCAAGATACGACTACGAATTGAATATATGATTAATCCTTATTCGTATCAAAACATAATAGCCCTAGTATCTTTTACTTCTATTTTTTAAAGTTATTCTTTATAATTGGACTCTGAAACTTTAATTTCTTAAGAGGACGCTGTATCTCTCTATCCTTTTCTAATTAAAAAATGTAAATTTTTGGGAAAACTAGTTATTATTGATAGAAATTAAGGGTTGTCCGCTACTTGTTTAGTAAAAATTAATATTTTCTCTGATGAGGACCAACTAATTTTGTTGCTTTTTTTTCAAGTAAAGTTTGACATACTTAAATAACGTATTCTCTAGCCTTACTTAGGATTTTGTAAGTATGTCAAACTTTACTTGAAAAAAAAGCAACAAAATTAATTGGTCCTCATCAGAGAAAATATTACTTTTTACTAAACAAGTAGCGGACAACCTTTAATTTCTATCAATAATCACTAGATTTTCAAAAAACTTACATTTTTCAATTAGAAAAGGATAGAGAGATACAGCGTCCCCTTAAAGTATATATTTATGCGTTATTAATATCACATTTAAACATTAAAAATACTAAAATCAAATACTATTAATATAGATTTAAAAATATTATTCATACGTTATTAAGTCGCTTGTTGTAGCAGCAGCAACAACAAGCAACACTTATTAAAATTGGAATTGAAAAACTAGTTAGATCAAGTGTAATCATTGGCTTGGCCAATGTCTCTTGTAGTAAAGGATTTGTCGCTTTAAAATTGTAACTACTAGTTTCATTTTAATTTGTGGATTGAGAAAAAATACTCTTAGATAGCCGCTAATAAAGTTTGAAATTTCACTCAAAAAGGTATGGCTGAAGAGAGTTTACTGAATAGAATATACAAATTTTATACTTAAACATTTTAAAATACAATTAATTTTGATATTCAACCTTAAGAGCATGACGAAGCTGCCCGCCTTCTAATAATATTTCCAATCCTAACTTATGAATAAACGATGCGTTTAATCGAGTTTTTTTGCTACAAAGTAAAAATTTGTAAGATTAAACTCTAGTGCGGACAACTCAAGAAATCCACTAAAATATCATACATACAAAGTTATAATAAAAACTTTCAATGTATCGTATTTTAAGGTTAGGTTTGTCGAGTTTGATATCTGATTTCCAATCCATGCTCATAAAAAAATAACAAGTCCAAATGATTGTTTATTTTAACAAAAATTATTGTATTAATATAGCTTTAGTGCGGACAAGTCATTATATTTGTTTAATTTATGAATTTAAAAAGATATTAATAAAATAAAAAAAGCAAAACTCGATTGCTGCAGCTCCGACATCCCGTTGATAATGTACAAAAACTTTATGAGGTTGATTTGAAGCATTAAAAGTTACTAACAATTTTGAAATATAATATTTCGTGAAATTGTTCTATGTTGTCACTTTTTTTAGTCATAGCTCATATCTATAGATCTGAAAAATTTAGAGCCCTAAAATTACAAATAGTAGTTTATTTTTCAAATTTCATTGAATAAAGTAATAATTAAATGAGTTAGTTAAATGTAACATATAGAAATTAATGAAATAAGAATACGTGTGCATTTAAATAAGATAATGTATTTATTTAAGTATAAAAAATATCTAAGTACAGAGCGAGATACAATTACTCGTCTTTAGAGAACGCACGGACTACAGACAACTGACTTACTTCTTGTCTGACTCGCCACTTTATATCTAGAAAACTAGCGCCATCTCTTTATTCTTTTCTAAGATACACTATACACGAAATTGCTATTTCAACACTCCCCTACAATTTCTGAATAGTACAAAATTATAATTTTACTTTTTATGTATATATGTTTTTCTTTCTTTTCCCTTTTTTTGAACAATACATATTTAAACTCATATGTTATAAAATTAATGACATTCCTAACTGATTTCGTAACTTTATAAATTTTTCACTCGCCAGACCTTTTGTCATAATATCGGCCAGCTGGTCATCAGTTGGAATATATTTTACAATCATACTTTTATTTTCAACTAAATCTTTAATAAAATTGTATTTAATGTCTACGTGTTTTAGCCGCTTATGTTCATACTTAGACAACAATTTAATACAGGATTGATTATCTTCAAACATGACAATCCTTTCACAACTAACCTTGAAGCTTAACAACAAACTCTTAAGCCATAAAAATTCTGTCGCTGCGTGCGCCAAAGCTACGTATTCGGCTTCTGTAGACGACAGTGCCACAGTCGATTGCCGTTTCGTTCCCCAACAAATTAAGTTATCGTTTAATTGAAAAACGAACCCCGATACAGACTTGCGATCTTTAGCGTTTCCCCAGTCGGCATCCGCGTAACCGATTAAATTATATCCATTTCTTTTACAATAAAGCAGTCCTACTTCAATAGTTCCTTTGACGTAACGCAAAATTCTTTTCAAACCCTTCCAATGAATTACTTTCGGATTACTTTGAAATTTACTGAAATAATTTACCGCGAAACTTAAGTCTGGTCTAGTTGTTTGACTTAAATATAATAAGCAACCAATCAATTCTCTATAGGGTTCGTTTAACAAAACGTCATCATCGTTCTCGTAGTTATCGAGTTTAGTTTCGATTGGCGTTTTAACTGAGTTGCATTCATTCATACAAAAACGTTTAAGTAGCTGTTCAATATAATAAGATTGATTCAAAAACAATCCATTTTTATTTTTCTTTATATTAATCCCAAGAAATGTACCGATCTCACCCATATCTTTCATTTTAAATCTAGCTTTTAATTTTTCTTTTACGCTATCCATTTTACGCCTATCCTTCCCCGCCAGAATCATATCATCGACGTATAAAAGTAAAAACATTCCGTCATATTCGTCAACCCCAACATAGAGACATCTGTCTGCGTCTGACCTTACAAAATTCATATTTTTTACAAATTCATCAAACAAGGCATTCCATTCACGCGGAGCTTGCTTGAGACCGTATAAAGTTTTGTTTAATTTACACACTAGATTATCATTCGCATTTATTCCTTCAGGAATTCTCATATATACGGTCTCATGCAAATCTCCATGCAAAAACGCGTTTTCTACATCTAATTGACACGTTGATAAGCCCTGCTCAACTATCAATGATAATAAAATTCTTAAAGTAGTGACTCTCGCCACCGGCGCGTACGTTTCGTCGTAATTATAACCTTTTTCCTGCGCGCACCCCTTAGCAACCAACCTAGCTTTAAACTTGTCTATTTTACCGTTCGCGTCGCGTTTGATTTTAAAAATCCACTTACAGTCTATTATTTTACAGTCACGCGGTTTATTTACAAGAGTCCATGTGTCATTTTGCAGCAACGATTGAAGCTCTCGTTCAACGGCTCTATTCCAATCTTCCTTATTTTGATTTTTATTAATCTCATTGAACGAACCTGGTACATCTTCGACATAGGTTTGTGCATTGAGTGCTACTATAGCATAATCTTCCAAGTACTTTGGCTTTGTCTTGTTCCGCGCGCTTCGTCGAAGCAGTTCATTCGCAGTTGACTCAGTACTTCCTTCTTGCGCAGCATCGTCGCTACTTTCCCTCTCTGTCTCGTCGTTTTTAGTGATAGTTTCATGCGATTCAGTAAAATCCCTATTACGTTCCTCATACGTTGGTAACCAATCCTCAGTCACCGAAGCTTCGTGCTCAAACTTATTTTCATCAAAAATTACGTCATGACCGTAGACAATTTGATTTTTATCTAAATTCCACAATCGGTATCCATTAGTGCAATATCCCATAAATAGGCATTTTTCCGTTCGCGTTTCTAATTTTCCATGCAGTAATTCTTTAGGTATTTTTAAATACGCAGCACAGCCGAAAATTCTCAATTTTTTATATTTGGGCACTTCTCCGTACCACAGATGTGCTGGAACTTTTCCATTAAGACACGACGTTGGGCTTCTATTAATGAGATAGACCGCTGTTCGTACTGCTTCTGTCCAAAAATTCTTATTTACTTTGCTACCCAAGAGCATACAACGCGCTCTTTCTAATATGGTACGATTGGCGCGCTCAGCAACTCCATTCTGCTGTGGCGTATACCTTATCGTGAATTCAAACTGTATGCCTTTACTTTCAAAATACTCTTTCATTTCTGTTGACACATACTCACGTCCATTGTCACATCGAAAGCGACTTATCTTTGTTCCGAAGTGAGTCGTAGCCATTGCTTCGAATATTTTAAAATACGAAAATACTTCCGACTTGGCTTCCATGTCATACACTGCCATGAAGTGAGTGTAGTCATCTATAAACGTTACTAGGTATCTTTTATTATCAAACGATATTGGGTTTATAGGGCCGACAACGTCGCTATGGATTAACTGCAGCGGGCGAGTTGCTCTTACGTGCTTTTCATTGTGAGGCAGCTGCGCCTGTTTTCCTTCAATGCAAGTAACACATTTTTCTATTCCTGAGTTTGCAACCGATTTTATTTGTAATCCATATTCGTCACTGTAACCACTAAGTTTTTTAACATTATCATAACTTAAGTGTCCAAGTCTTTTATGCCAGATGTCAGTATTTATGCTTACACTACACACATTCACTGAATTTTCGATTTGTTCAAAACTCAGTTTATATAAGTTCACTTTTCTATCTAATGGTGCAACAGCTAGTTTTACTTTGTTTTTTAAAATTAAACCTACACCACCTTCATGAACAATTTTAAATCCTTCCGAATCTAATTTCCTGACAGAAATGAGATTAAACTCTAAACCTTCAACTGAGAGAACTTTTCGCATCACAATTGGTATTCTCCGACCATCAACTTCACTTATTATTTCAAGCTCCCCTTCGAGCTTTGCTTCCAATATTGCACCTGATTTAGCTGATTTAATACTTATCGGCTGTTCCAATTTTCTTACGTTTGTCAGTGCAATATCGTTGCAAACCAAGTGCTCAGTTGCACCAGAGTCAAGGTAAAAATTCAAAACATTTTTGTTCGCTGTGCCAGCAGAAAAACAGTAAGAGGCGCACTCTTCAGTTTTATTATTCGAGGTTAGATTTGCAGAACTCGTCTGCTTCTGTGTGAGATTTTTCTTTTTACACTCGGAGCGTTTATGTCCAATCATGTTACAATTATAACATCTGTATCTAATTGGTCCCTTTTTTGTTGTGTTTGTTTCTTTTATGCTCGATTTTGCTGAGAAAACGGTTGGCGACTCTGTCACACAGTTGGATTTTTTTTTATTTTCCGTGCGTTTCGCTTCTTCATCAAGTAAACGGCTTTTTACGAAACTTACATTCAACTGCTCCGCACTTAACGTTTCGATCGCCGTGACCACGTGGTCATACTCGCTTGGCATAGTTAACAGTAAGTGACAGACTATATCTGTATTTTCTAACTTTGCTCCACTGATTTTTAAATCACGTACGAGTTTATCAAAAAGGAGAAAATGACTTGACAGCGTGTCTTTTCCCGGATTGAATTTCATGGTGAGCAATCGTTTTCTCACAAGTAACTGACTGACTATACCTTTTCTCTCGAAAGTTCCTTTCAGCGATTCCCAAATTTCAAACGTCGTGTCTTTGTCTTTCACGTATTCAAGATGGCTGTCAGCAATCCGTTGTATTATTTGCGACCGACATTTTCTGTCCTTTTTTGCCCACTCTTCAAGTAGTTTTTCTTTTGCTCGAGTTTCTTCGGGCTTGTCCGCAGCTAGAAACTGAACTCTTTCTGTATAAGGTTTTTCCGTTAATTCCAGTAATTCCAACTCTGTTAAGAGGGTTTCAATTCTAAACTTCCAATTACCGAAGTTTGATCCATCGAAAAGAGGAATTCTGTACTTCTCTGCTTCCGCCATTTTTGCACACAGATTTTACTATTAACGATGCGTACTGAACTTTGACGAGCTAACCTCTGTTTCTAATCTTTTTTTTTTATTACTTTTTTTTTATAGACAAAACACACTTGAGCAACTAGGCGTTCTGGGCCCATAACCTAATGAAATAAGAATACGTGTGCATTTAAATAAGATAATGTATTTATTTAAGTATAAAAAATATCTAAGTACAGAGCGAGATACAATTACTCGTCTTTAGAGAACGCACGGACTACAGACAACTGACTTACTTCTTGTCTGACTCGCCACTTTATATCTAGAAAACTAGCGCCATCTCTTTATTCTTTTCTAAGATACACTATACACGAAATTGCTATTTCAACAGAAATTTATACTCAAACATTTTTAAATAAAATAAATATTGAATTTTAATGACGTAAAAAATTATTTTATAAGTTTAAAGCATTAAATGTAGTTGAAGAGCTTCAAAATTAAATTTTCAAAAAAGTTGCTATGAGATCCTAATTTTAAAAAAAATATCATATCTCCGAATCTAGGAAACTTGGAGTTCTAAAATTTTTACTGATAGCGTGTTTTAACTTTTAGATTATGGAAAAATATTTGAAAACGATCATTCAAAAAAAGTTAAAGATAAAAATGAATTTTTGATAGTAACATGGAAAATTAATATTCGAACATTTTAATAGTAATAAATTTAATATTAAACTCTAATAATGTAAAGAGAAAATATTTTATAAGATTGATTTAAATCATAAACAGTTTAATGCAATAAGATTCAAATATGTGATGTTAAAAACTATATATAAAAGCAATCGAAATGACTTTTAGTCTAAAAAATGTGAATTATAGAAATTTTACACTTATCGTTCACAGTTTCATTTACTGATAACTTAGCCCTCTTAAAATAAAAAAGATAGTGTCCTGAAATTTTACAAGTAACTTGGTATTAGTTAATAAAATACACGTATTATATCTATTAAGTCTCACCTTTACTGAGTTGCTTATATTAGATTAAGTTATGTAAAGATATAAATTGAATTTTTGTAAAAGATGATTTTCTAATTATTGAATTTATCAGGCTAATTTAATTTGTTTACTATATGTTTGGACATAAAAAAATTTAATGTAATAAGATAGAACTATATGTTATGTTAAAAATATATATCAAAACAATCAAAATCATTTTGGTTTGAAAAATGTGAATTATAGAAATTATAAACTTATCGCTAACAGTTTTATTGACTGATATCTTAGTTCTTTTGAAGTAAAAGAGTTAAGAGCTCTAAAATTTTACAAATATCTTACAAGGAGAGTGTCAGGGTATTGGGACGCCGATCCTGCTCAAATTTTGGGAGATGATTTTAGATGTAGAAATATGAAAAAAGCCAAGGTACTAGGCTCTAACACTCAATATTTCTCTAGTTACACGCAAATAAAAGAAATAACAATAAAAGTTACTAGATTTTCAAACGCTTATAATTCATTAGCATTGATAGCTAGAAGCCTGAACCTTTTTTTAAATGAAAGTTGAGCTCAAATCCTTTCAAGTTATTACCCGATATAGCATCCCGAAATATTATTTCTTTCTAAAGTTATAGAGGGATAAAAATTGGACCTGAAATTCGTCTTCATAACATTAATTTTAATTAATTAATAATAAATGTTAAAGTTAGTTTCAATTTTTATTCCTCTATAACTTTAGAAAAATATAATATTTTGGGATGCTATGAGTGATAATTCGAAAGGATTTGAGCTCAACTTTCATTTTAAAAAAGGTGTAGGCTTCTAGCTACCAATGCTAATGAATTATAAGCGTTTGAAAATCCAGTAACTTTTATAGTGATTTTCTTCATTTGCCTGTAACTAGAGAAATATTGAGCGTTAGAGTCCAGTACCTTGGCTTTTTTCATATTTCTACATCCAAAATCATCTCCCAAAATTTGAGCAAGATCGGCGTCTTAATACCCTGACACTCTCCTTGTTAGTATTAGTTGATGAAATATAGAAAAGGTAGTTCTAAATTTAAATGTTTTTTCTTTTGATAATTACAAAAATATTTATGCTTACGTTATAAATTCAATATTGAGTACAGAGTAGTTAAAATTATACTTTGAGTATTAATTATCTTTTCAACTATAATAGATGATAAAGTATAAAAGTTTAAATAAAAATATAATGCAGTCATCTTTGACTTGAGCCCTCTTGATATTCTAGAAAAAAAAGAAAAAGTCGCTAATATTAAATAATAAATTTGAAAATAATAAGAATAATAATAACAATTAAATATTTACATTCTTAACATTTTGCAATTATTTAAATGTTTTCTTATTATATTATCGTTACATCGTTATTTTGTGTTATAATGTTCTCATATTAAATTCTAATGATAAAATTATGTACCTATCGCTGTTTGAATCAAGGCGCGTGGTAGCGTCCTGAAAGGCAAGTTATTAAAAACATGGAATTTTTCATTTATGTCTCAAAAATTATAGTTCTTGCCGAAATTAAATATTAATGAGGAAAATGTATCATCAATCGATGTTCAGGGATTTAAAGTAAATCACATAACAAAAATGAATTTAATAATAAATATTAATGATAACTTTATATAAAGGTTTGAATTTAAACTTGAATATATACATAGTTGAAACTATTAATTTTGCATTGAATAAATAGCAATGATAATAAGTGTTGATTAGATGCTCAAATATTTTAATGTTTCCTTTAAATCAATTCAAATGAAGCATCCTTGAAAACTTTTGAATTGCATATCAAAGTAATAAATTTTATGGTAAACTCTAAAATATAAAGTTTTCATTAAAAAGATACTGCTTACATAGAAATGATATCATAAAGGTTAACCATATCATTTAATATATAGAACTATGATACGAAACAGAATCGTATATGAAATATATTTACATCTGATGAGTTATATCGCTAATGCACACAGTGATAGTGCATGTACTGAATAAATTTTTCTTTTTGCATATTCAGTAAATAATGATTATTATATGTTTTTTCAAAACTGGTTACTATAGCAGAGGGCGCAATAGACGGATAGATAGAAATAAGAGTTGTGATGCATAAACAAGTCACTTATGAAGCTATGAAAAGATGGATCTTGCAAAGCTTAATACGTATGATACATTTTTGCATACAAAGAAAATAAAAGAACCGGAGGATCATCGTAAGCTCAAGGCAAATAAATTGATACTTATATAGACTGAAATAGAGACTGAGATTATCACCAAGCTAATTAGCAAATCAAATTTATTTATTACCAAATTATCCTTATATATTGGTGGGAAGTTATAAAAATCTATGTTTTCAAATAGTAAAAGCTATACAAAACTTTTAATTATTTGTCAACTGCTTGAATGTTAATCGCGCTAAACAACCCTCTTAAATTAAAGTCTAAAGGTCAACAAAGGGGTAATTACATAATCAAACCCCCACAGATGGAAGCGTGGATGGAGCTTTTCATACTTCCTTACAAAGTTTTCTGTTAAATGACGTCATAAGTCGCGATAAGGAAGAATACTTATCTGGGAGCTCTAGGGTAAAGATTTAATTTATTTGATTAATATTAATGACAGTCAATAAAGTCGATCAAAGTTACTGAATGTTGTTGATGATTGATGAATGTCATTAAAAAATCAATAAAAGTCGATAGGGTTGTTAACTCGAACTATGGAATCAATAGATTCAATCGATGAAATTCATTGTTGATACATTAATTATGAGCTAAAGGTTATTTTTTTATATTGACATCTATTAATACTCCTATATTACTAATGTAATACTAGAAGGTTAGTTATCTTATTACATGAATATAATAATCGCTAAGTCTACCTGGTTGAAAATAAACACATAGTTTTATTACATGATTTTATCATATGGTTTTATTTTGTGGTTTTATCATATGGTTTTATTACATGTTTTTTGGTTTCAATTCATCATATGATGAAAGTATATGATAAAATCATATAATATAACCCTATGATGAAATCGTATAGTGAAACTATATGGTGAAGACAAAATAAAACCATATTCACGGAGAGAAGTAACAGTTAACAGCTACTCAAAAAATTTGGAATCATTACTAACTTTGTTTGGCAATAATTAAAGGTAAAGGAATAAATACAAATCTATAATTTAGCGCCACGTGATAAAAGTAAGGTTATGATTTTACAAATGATCTGAGAAAACTAAGGACTGATTACTAAAGAGTTAGATAGCTAGTCATAAAAAGTTGAATGAAAAATCAAACTGAGAATTATTGTCTGCAGTCTGCCTATAGGCAAACTACAGACAATAATTCTCAGTTTGACTCATTTAACTTTTTATGACTAGCTGCCTAACTCTTCAGTAATCAGAGGGGCTATTCAAGTAGTGATACACATGTATGTATTACGCGAATTCTATGCGCGCGCAGACTTTTTATTCTCTTGCCGACAACTATCGTCGCGATACATATACATATCGTTACTTGAATATCCCCTCAGTCCTTAGTTTTCTCAGATCATTTGTAAAATCGTAACCTTACTTTTGTCGCGTGGCACAAAAATATAGATTAGTATTTATTCCCATTCCTTTAATTATTGTCGAACAAAGTTAGTAATGATTCCAAATGTTTTGAGTAGCTGTTAACTGCTTTTTCTCTCCGTGTGTATGGTTTTATTTTGTCTTCACCATATAGTTGCACTATACGATTTCATCATAGGGTTATATTATATTATTTTATCATATACTTTCATCATATGATAAATTGAAACCAAAAAACATGTAATAAAACCATATGATAAAATCGCATAATAAAACCATATGATAAAATCATGTAATAAAACTATGTGTTTTTTTTCAACCGGGTAGTAAAACATTATATTCAAGCACCCCTTATACTTTATTTGATACTCTATTAATAATGTATTGGTAGAGTATTGATACTATTTTGATACTATATTGATACTATATTGACGCTGTATTGATACTATATAAATGCTGTATCAATACTATGTTAATACTATTTAATACTATATCGATACTATATTAATACTATTTTTAATACTATATCAATACTATTTAATACTGTGTTAATACAGTATGAGTACTGCATTAAGAGCAGGCCGAACTATCTGTCCTTGTCTAATAGAGTTTTTGATTATTTATGTAAACACCATTGGTTGTCAATGGTGTTTATATAAATGATAATCAATACGATATTTAGACTGTATAGATATATTGATAGTATTTGCATTAAATCAATAATGTATTGTTATTGTATTAATACTATCTCAATAGCATATTTAAACGCTAGTATTACCGTTTGAGAAAACTATTAATACTTCATTAAAACATTATTAACATAGCATTTTAAACACTATTGATAATGTACTAAAGTAGTATTAATGATTTAGTAATAAATATACTGATTCTAACTTTGATTTGTAAACCTATACAATAGGTCTTGGGGCTCAGGTCTAACCCGTTCTTGCATTCCCCTATCACAAGTCCTGGAGTTCAATATCAGCTTTCCCCGGATTTGACTACGATAGCCTTAGCCATAAAAACAGACATTAATACTAGTATCGAAGTTTTCCAATACTGTTCATACCCTATTTAAACAGTATTCCACACAGCATGAACGATATCATTGGAATATTCCGAAATACTCCAATGGAATATTTCATTGAAATATGTATGAAAGCTTTATGGAAGAAAACAGAAATATTCCTGGAATATTGCAAAGGAAACTTTCTACGAAGAACCCCTGAAAGCCTCCGTAAACCTTCCAAGGGAGATTCCGTTGGAAGATTGATGAATCATTGCACCGAAAGATTTTATGGAAGCTTTATAGAAGACTCCGTTTTCCTTTTGGGGAAATATGGGAATTTTCACTGGAATATTCCGACTTAAGTCTCCTGGAAGATTCCGTAAACCTTCCAAGGAAGATTCCGTTGGAAGATTGATGAATCATTGCACCGAAAGATTTCATGGAAACTTGAATGGAAGACTCCGTTTACCTTTCAGCGAAATATTGAAAATTGTCATTGAAACCTTTCAGTGGAAGGCTCCTGGAAGATTCCGTAAACCTCCCAAGGAAGATTCCGTTGAAAGATTAATGAATCATTGCACCGAAAGATTTCATGGAAACTTGAATGGAAGACTCCATTTACCTTTCAGCGAAATATTGGAAATTGTCATTGAAACATTTCAGTGGAAGGCTCCTGAAAGCTTCTGTAAACCTTCCAAGGAAGATTCCGTTGGAAGATTGATTAATCATTGCACCGAAAGATTTCATGGAAGCTTGAATAGAAGACTCCGTTTACCTTCCAGCGAAATATTCGAAATTGTCATTGAAATACTCCAGTGGAAGGCTCCTGAAAGCTGCCGGAAACCTTCCAAGGAAGATTCTGTTGGAAGATTGATGAATCATTGCACCGAAAGATTTTATGGAAGCTTGAATGGAAGACTCCGTTTACCTCTCAGCGAAATATTGGAAATTGTTATCGAAACATTTCAGTAGAAGGCTCCTGAAAGCTTCCGTAAACCTTCCAAGGAAGATTCCGTTGGAAGATTAATGAATCATTGCACCGAAAGATTTCATGGAAGCTTTATAGAAGACTCCGTTTTCTTTTCGGGGAAATGTTCGGAATTTTTACTGGAATATTCCGACTTAAGTCTCCTGGAAGTTTCCGTAAACCTTCCAAGGAAGATTCCGTTGGAAGATTGATTAATCATTGCACCGAAAGATTTCATGGAAGCTTGAATGGAAGACTCTATTCAAGAAATATTTCATGAAATATTTCTTGAAAAATTTGCCCAGTATTGATTTAAAATATTTTAAGAAATTGTGCAGTAATATTTCTTCAATATTTCAGTGTTATGTTCAAACATTTTTTCAAATACTTCATAAAATATTTTTCAAATATAACAAAAATAATTCATGACATGTTTCTTGAAAGATTTGAGAAATATTAATTTGAAACATTTTAAGAAATAATGTAACAACTTACTTGAATATTTCAGTGTCGGATTCAAAATTTTTTTTGAAATAAAACATAAAATGTTCCAACAATATTACAGAAATATTTCAATGAATTATTTAATATTCATAAACTGAAATATTTCAAAGAAATATTAGTTTATCACTTATTTAATATTTCACTGAAATATTTCATTAATAATTTACGGAGGCTTCCAGTAACCTTTACTGAAATATTCCATGAAAAGTTTACGGAAGCTTCTGGTAAACTTCCTGGAAGCTTCCAATGTTTTTTCTGCAGTGAATTAAATCTTCCATGTTTTCTTCTAGGAAGCTTCCGGTAATATTCCACTGAAATTTTCAACGAAAAACTTACCGAAGCTCCCTGGAAGCTTCCACTGAAATATTTCAGGAATGATGTACGGAAGCTTCGAGTAAACTTCCACTGAAATATTCTATAAAAGATTTACGGAGGCTTCCAGTAAGTTTTCACTGAAATGTTTCATGAATAATTTACGGAAGCTGTCGGTAAGCTTCCATTGAAATATTCCATGAATAATTTACGGAAGCTTCCAGTAAGCTTCCACTGAAATATTCCATGAAGGACTTACGGAGGCTTCCAGTGAGCTTTCACTGAAATATTCCATGAAAGACTTACGGAAGACTCCTGATCGAGGACATATCCATCTTCCGGGAAGTTTCCACTGGAAACTTCCTGAAAGCTTCTAACCTTTCTTCCACATCTTCCGGGAAGCTTCCAGGAAGCTTCCAGGAAGCTTACATGCTGTGTTGGATTAAATTACTTTATGATAAAACTTGCAAATTCATTAAAATACTTGAAAAATCCACAACTAGTTAAGTTGTTAAAATAGTAGATATTTAAGTTTATTAGGAACATGAAGAGTTGGATCAATAAAATGATAAATATTTGAGTTAAAGGGTTATCGAATTGATAACAAATAGTTGGTTTATTGAAAATCTTCAGAACCTTGTGAATTGAAATATTAGAAAAATTTCAAATAGTTGAGTTATTAAAATTGTATATACTTGAGTTATTAAAAATACCAAAAAAATTGAGTTAAGAAAATTATTAATAGTTGGGTTATTAAAACGATTAATAGTTGGGTTATTTAACTCTCTTTTTGACAATGCTGGTCATGCAATGACCACTAATGTCCAAAAGAGATTTGATTAAGCCAACTATTTATCATTTCAATAACCCAATAACCCAACTATTTATAATGTTCTTATCTCAAGTCAACTATTAACTGTCAATGATAAGTGCAAAATTTCTATAATTCATTTAGACCATAATGATTTTGATTACTTTGATATTTTTTAACATAATATATAGTTCAATCTTATTACATTAAATTTTTTTATGTACAAACATATAGTAAACAAATTAAATTAGTCTGATGAATTCAAATATTAGAAAATCATTTCTTACAAAAGCTCAATTTATCTCTTCACATAGCTTAATTTAATATAAGCAGCTCAATAAAGGTGAGATTCAATAAAGATAATAAATGTATTTTATTAACTAATACCAAGATACTTGTAAAATTTCAGGACTTTATCTTTTTTATTTTAAGTGGACTAAGTTATCAGTGAATGAAAATGACAACGATAAGTGTAAAATTTCTATAATTTACATTTTTTAGACCAAAAGTCATTTTGATTGCTTTTATATATATATATATAGCTTTTAATGTTACATAGTTGAATCTTATTGCCTTAAACTGTTAATGATTGAAATCAATCTTATAAAATATATTCTCTTTACATTATTAGCGTTGAATATTAAATTTTGTGACGCATTGCTTTAATCGGTATTCGATCGAGAACCGAACGTGCCTTCACGTGCGCGCAGCTATGCCCATGCTTTTAACTATTACCTACCCGCTGTACATATAATATCCCTTCTCTAGCGTAAGAGAGGCGATATAAGCGTCGGCGGCTTAAAAGCGAGCCTATGTGTTAAGGCTAAGATGTAAAGAAAGTCACTCTCGTGCCTGCTTATGATTAATAAAGTCATCTTAAATTTAAATAGAGTCCAAATGTGTTTTCTTGTTATAAGCAATTACTAAGACGGCAAAGTAGATTGGCATATGCTCGGTCTGCCAACCCATTTATTTGCTTATAACGTTAGTTTCTTATTGCGCGTAGTGCTTTTAAATTTAGTTAACAAAGTTGAAATATCTTAGTGTTTTCAAAGTTTCTCTTTATTGTGATAAAGTGATAACTTACAAATGCAATATCAAAATGGTGTTTGGCCTTTGAACATCTGCAAGTATATATGAAAGTTAAAATCTATTGAATTATTAAAATTCCGAACAATTAAACGGACTTCATACAGGCACTTAGAGACAATAAAAATTAAACCTATTTATCCTTATTCCTTTTTCCTTTCTGTTTATTTGGGCATACGATTCCAAAGTAGTCAGGCATGGCATCCTGGCTGCAAACGGATTAGCTCTTTCTATCTTACTCTAAATGGACATAACAAAATACACTCTAGCAAAATTACACAAAAATAATACATAGGCACGTGGTTGTGGCCGTGCATAAAACAAATAATTTAATAAGTAATAACGTGACGGCTTTACCGCTCGGAGAAATATTGCGATGAACACTAAAAACATTTGTATTGAGTCAAATTCGCGTTGTAAGCATAACGATGAAGTAGATTTTATTAAGTTTTACGAGATAGAATTTAACTTATCAAATCGGAACGGCGTCTTTATTCACACAGCAAACATAACAAGTCACAGTTTGGTTTTCCTTCAATAAAAACCAAGTATCACCAAGTTATTACAAGTTAAGGGCACAAAACACCTTTTCCCTCTGCGAGTAAAAAAAGATATGTATTAATTAAATTTAATTAAATTCTTTGAAAATGAAAATAATATTTGAAAGTAGACTAAAATACCTTTGTATTAGGCTTTTATAAGCTCATTTTGCTTTAGCTGTAGTCCCATAATCATTCGATGAATTCTTGTTCTTATAATGGCTCCACCGTAAGATTTGAGCTGAACCGCTGGATGGATCTGACTTTTCCAAACTGATTTAACTTCAGTATTAGCATCATTCTTGCGTGAATAAAAGAATTCATAAAACGCAAAAAATTTTTTACTTTTCAACAAAAAATATTAATTTATTAAATAAATTTTTATTTTTTTATCTTATTTTTGGATTTTTTAACAACTTCTTGTCATTCGATTTCAAAACCCTCTATTCACGCGAGAATGATGCTAATACTGAAGTTAAATCAGTTTGGAAAAGTCAGATCCATCCAGCGGTTCAGCTCAAATCTTACGGCGCAGCACCTAAAATTTTGAAAATTCAATATTTGTGAAAAACAGCTCTGAAGTTTTTAATTATTATATCTTAAAATTATCAATGCTATACTTATCTTTCATAAAATAATTCTTTTCTGGTATTTCTTATTTATATTAGCTAACAATATAAAAAAGAGATACCAGACAAGAGAACCTTGTTATCGACTGGATAAAGCTGAAATGCAATAAGATATGTTATTAAAATAATCAATAAAAATAATCTTTCTTATTATAAGATATTTTGTTAGTACTCACCCTTATTCACCAATGAAACTATGTATTTGTTGTAAGAATCAACAAATGCATAGTTACTTGTTACTCTGATGGTTGTTAGAATCACTCGTACTAACCTTGAATCAGCTGGAAACTAAGAAATAATATTTAATATGGAGTAATCATTTTATATTTTATAATTCAAATTCAAAATTAAGAAATAAAATCTAGATTTAAAATTTATATTTTGATTAATATTAATATTTATAAATAGAATTTTTATCTAAATATGTAATAATAATTAGAATTATACACTTACATGAATTTAATATGCACCCGGTGTATAGAAATCCATCACACCTATTCGTACTTTTCTTTTCAGAGTATGTGCTTCTTTCGAATGAGACTAACTTGATCACTCTCGATTGAATTATCTTCTATCATTCAAAGTCCTGACCCACTCGACAGATACATTTCCAAGTTTGATGTTCAATTTCTCTAACATCTTGAGAAAGTTATATCAAGATCAGCACTATTTGGGGAAGTCAATTCAAGTTATTTTTTAACAGCTTTAGATGTAGAACCTTTTGCCACTTGTTCGTATACTTTTGTTATTTAACAACTTATAGCACTGAACTCTGACTGGGCAACTGGCTTTGATAAATCTATCAAACTACAAAAACTAGACAAACTTGCAAGCCCATGGCCAAGTACACGAACAGCAAGAACATTATATCTGTTAACTTTATACGTATTGTCCATAGCACTTTCTCTCTTGTTAGAGTTTACAGTTGCTTATTCATCACCAAAATCACAAATCATATTAATTTTGAATCCTCATCCTCCAAAAGAGGTTTTAATAAATTGTATCTTATGATGGCACACACTCCAACACAATTTTTCCAACATAGAAGATAGAACGTTGGTATCAACATTTCTATCATTTGCCCTGGAACTTGAAAATTCTATTCTTTTCAGTTTAGAAAAAGAAGTAGAGGGTCCACTTCTCTTAGCTTCAGAAGAATTTTTTTCACTTTTACTAAGAAATTTCCTTGGCCTCTTTTTAGATCTTTCTATAGATCGTTTTCTATCTAGATGTTGGTTATGAAATCTGCCTCTGGTATCTTTTTCATTATTTTACATTTCTGAGGTCCGTATTCTTAATGTCAATTTAAGCTTTTTACACTTCAAATACACTTTCTATTAAGATAAAAGTAGAATTTCAGGCGTACATAAAAAAATATGATATAACTCGTGAACGTGTAATTTATTAAAAATTAATAATTTTACGTAAATTAAACCACAAAATCTACTAATAATTTTTTAAATGCACTTTAAGTAAACAAACTCACTGTTAACTGACCAAACAAATAGCTGAGACTGACTGTCATGTAGCGAAATGATACGAGCAGAAAGCGCGAACGCACGAAATTCAAATTGATAAAAAATTACACGAATAACTATGTGCCACTCGTTTCCTTACAAAATCAAAACGGAATAAAATATGGATGTAAAACTTTTCAGAACTTAAATCAAGATAAATATTTTGTTAAAATTAAAAAAATAAACTCTTTTTTTTCAATTAAACCTAAAAAAAAATCAATAAAAATTAAAAAAATTCTATTTAAAATAATTCCTAACATTTTTTTAATTTGTAAAAATTATATCATTATAGACTTAATAAATAAAAACAAAATTAAATCTCTTAAAAAAACTTTTTGGAGATAAATTAATGATTTATGAATTATTGAATCAAGTAATAAAAAAATAAGTTCTCATAGTGTTTTAATAAGATTAGCTAAAAATTTGAGAAAAATCTCAAAATAGCAAAATTAACAAAAAAATCAATTAAAAGTTTATTCTACTAATTTCTTCATAAAAACGAAACTAAATGAGATAGAGTAAAAAGACTTGCTGGAGCTTATTCTTTAGTAAATTTTCTATAAAAAAAAGTAATGAACCCAAATTCGATGGTGGGACCGAAAAAAAGGTGTTTGTGCCCTTAATGAGGTAGAGTAATACCAATAAATATATGATTGTAAATTATTCATCGCGCATTCAAACTCAGTTTTTGCTTAATTTGACCATGTAAATATAATACCTCAATTACGCATAAATTTGACATAATATAAATAAGCTTACGATAGTAGTAGCTTAAAATTTATTACTGTTAAAATGTTCGAATATTAATTTTTTATATCACTATCAAAAATTCATTTTCATCTGCAACTTTTTTTGAATGATTGCTTAAGAGGAGGTCACGTATCGCTGTCCTTTTCTAATCAAAGAATTGAGTTTTTTACACAAACTAACAACTTTAGCAAAAAATGAAGAGAAAGCCGCATCTCGTAATAAAAAAAGCAATATTTTCTTTGATAAGAAAGAATTAATTTTATTGCTTCGTTTTCAAGAAAAGCTTGAAAAATTAATTTTTGAAAATTTAATTTTGAAGCTCTTCAACTAAATTTAATGCTTTAAACTTATAAAATAATTTTTTACGTCATTAAAATTCAATATTTATTTTATTTAAAAATGTTTGAGTATAAATTTCTATATGTTACATTTAACCAACTCATTTAATTATAACTTTTTTCAATGAAATTTAAAAAATAAACTACTATTCATAATTTTAGGGCTCTGAATCTTTTAGATCTAGAGATATGAGTTATGACTGAAAAAAAAGTGACTACATAGAATTTCACAAAATTTGTATATTATATTCATTAAACTCTCTTCAGCCATACCTTTTTGAGTGAAATTTCAAACTATATCAGCTGCTATCTAAGAGTATTTTTTCTTAATCCACAAATTAAAATTTAACTTTTTTAAAGCCATAAGTCTTTTACTACGAGAGATATTTAGGAGAAATAAACTCATAAATATGAATTCTCAAAAGAACAGTTTGTGCTATGTTTAAGGTGTTTACCTTTGTCATGTGAATAAGTAGGCCAATCCAATGATTACACTTGATATAACTAGTTTTTCAGTTCCAAATTTAATAAGTGTGGCTTGTTGCTGCTGCAGCTACCACTGCTTAACAGACATAGACATAGACATAGACAAATATTTATTTAGCCATGGGATTAAACTCCATATGGCTCAATGTAGCATATACATATGTATTAATAACTATAAATAAAAATAAAAATGTAATTAACTAAAGCAAAATTAACAAGTATAATTGATGTGTAGTATAAAAGAAAAAAAAAAAAGAAAAAACAGATAGAGAAAGAGAGAGAGAGAGTGATTTGACATATATTTATTTAGTCATGGGGTAAAACCCCGTTTGGCATAATGTTAATAGATAACAGTTGATAACAAAACACAAAACTACTGATAAAAATACAATGTAAGAGAGTAATATCAAAATATACTGTTAGAATAAATATTATGCATAAAATTGAAATATAATAAACTAAGATGCTAGAAAATATTGAAAGCTTAACTTTAGATGAACATTGTACAAATTTAGCAAAACATGATAATTACTAAGCAAATGGTATATAATAATGAGAAATAAAGTAATAATAACTACGTATAAAATTAAAGTTATAGTTAAAGTGGCGAATGCGCAGCGCCAAGTCGCTACTTCACTGACTAGGAGAGTATCAGACCTCCGGATCACGGATTTTGCTCATACTTCGTGATAAGTTTTCAGATGTCAAAATATGAAAGGTAACAGAATTTCAGATTCCAACGCTCAATATTTCCCTAGTTATAGGCAATTAAAGAAAATCACCAAAAAAGTTACTAGATATTCAAACGCATATAGTTCCTTAGCGTTGATAGCTACAAGCTTGAAACTTTTTTTAAATTAAAGCTGAGCTCAAATCCTTTCAAAATAGTAGTTACAGCATATCAAAATATTATTTTTTCCCAAAGCTAGAGCGTGATAAACATTGGACCTGATTTTTCTTTTTAAAACATTAATTAATAATGAAAGCTGAAATTATGTCCAATCTTAATTACGCTCTAACTTTGGGAAAAAATAATATTTTGATATGCTGTAACTACTGTTTCGAAAGGATTTGAGCTCAACTTTAATTTAAAAAAAGTTTCAAGCGTCTAGCTATCAATGCTAAAGAACTATATGCGTTTAAAAATCTAGTAACTTTTTTAGTGATTTTCTTCAATTGTCTGTAACTAGGGAAATATTGAGCGTTGGGATCTAAAATTCTGTTTCCTTTCATATTTTGACATTTGAAAACTTATCCCAACGTTTGAGCAAAATCCGTGATCTGGAGGTCTGATACTCTCCTAGTGAGTCAATGCTCACGGTCATCATCGAGGAGCCAGTCAAAGGTGTGCCTTTCAAAGCACCCCACGAGTCCCTGCTCAAAAATAGCTAGACATTCCAACAAGACTTTTATTAAAATACTTGAATGCTAACGAGATAAAAGAATGTTAAAGTGCACAAGTGCATGGAGATGGACATAAAAGCACCTTAGGCGATTTCCACGCTAAGCAGTAAACACTAAAATCTGCTGCATTTCTGACGAACTGAGTAAGCCAGCGTCATGAGAAAATATTTTCTCTTCCTATCAACTGACAACCATCCCAAATTCAGCCTAAAATGAGGCACTCGTTCACGAAACGGAATGCTACGGTAAACAAATCTGACACATGTGTCGAGTGCTCTATGCAACTTCAGATTTTGGTGCTAAAACAAGTCATCATAGATAATGCATGCGTAGTCAAAGTGTGCCAAAATCTTGACCTTAAGAAAGTCACGAGCATAAAACTCAACTCCACCACCTGCTTTGCCCATCATATCTAGTCTAAGAAAATTATAGTGATCTAAAAAGATCACTGAGCTATCATCGAGCTCAGTCAAGAAAGTTTCAGTAACTGCAAAGATTTCTGTTTTATTCAACGTAATGTGATTTTCGCAAAGCAAGACATGGGTCTTAATTCTATTAAAATTAGCATGAGAAATGTCAAGATCTTGAAAAAGATTAGAATTGTATTGAATAGAAAGATTATCATTATTATTTGAATTAGAAAAAGAATTAATACTTAATTTGGAACACGTGCCATTAGAACGATTGAAAGAATTTAAAAAAATGCGTGTGCGTCACAAGGGAGCCATAGAGTCCTTATTTCCTTACTTTAACTTGCATAAGTGTGGACAGCTGCATCTCATCTATAATGGAAATTAATTCGCCATTCTTGGAAGGACACATAAAAACCGTTAGATTACTTATTATCGGACGTTGATAAATAAGATCTTTATAGACAACTAAATCCTTTCTAAGCATTATGTAAACTGGTTTGGGCCAAATTAGACGAGCAAAAATTTTGCCATTGCCAGCCATGTCAAACAACTTGGAAACAAAAAGGTCACGTAATTTAGGTAATGCTTCTACTATACTATCATGAACAGCATCAGATAAGAATCGACTAACAAATGATCTAAAGTTATAAAGTTGTGAGCACTCAGGATGGTCAGTATTCATAGAAATAGTAGGTAGCTACTCGCAAGTATCGATAAGAAAGGCAGCTCCGAAGTCAAGCCCTATAATCTCTTGGCCGTTAGGCGGGAGATTTAAAATGCGCGGGTATGTATACTCGTCGCAGCGGTTACAGCACTGCTGAGAAGTGGACAGCTGGCGGGAAAAAGTTCAAACACTGGACCAATAACTATGGTCTATGACGTAGAGATCCACTTTACCTTCCATCGATAAAGATCGATGAAATGAAAAGACTATAAAATTCATAGTCAGAAGGTTTCTTTCGCAGAGGGCACCACTGACGTGTTACTCCTACTAGTTTTGAAATTCACTAGACTCTTGAGTGTTAACTTATATGCATACAATCATGAATAAGCGTAGTGTTGATAAACTAAATCGCTATTATTTTTATTCTAAGCTATAACTATATTATAGACTCAGATAATACTAATAAATTGTAGATAATCTTTTTATACACCTTACTATTTGAATCTTAAAGTGTACACTTATATATGTAAGATAAGGAATTAATTCAATTCAGCAATGCGATTAGATTCGTCTAAAAATAAGAGTTTTATTATTAATACATATATTATATACAATGTTACAAGGAGCATGTGTTAACTAACCTAAAAATAAGAGAATCAACAATCAAGCCTATTGCTTAATGGATTTCTCAACAATCACAAGGTTAACAATAATTCACAGTTTCAGAATTGTTGTAAACAATTCTGATAATTTTAATTAATTCACTTATCTTAGATTATCTTAGTTTAACAATATTTTGTATAGAGTTCTATCTTATAGAGTCAACGCTCCATCTTCTATCTGTGTCTCTCTCTCTCTATTCTAAAGCTCGTGTCGTCTACCTACAGTGACCGACACGAGACGGTTTCTTACCAGCAGTATTGAGTATGTGCAAGAAGCTTACATCTCCCCCCCTCAAGACGCTAATACTTCTCTGGAGATTTGGTGTTGGTTCATATCGTCATAAGAATGAGCTTCGTAATGTGGTATAGACCTTTCGTAGATTTCCAGTTTTTTGTATTGATTTTATATATCGAATCTGATATTTTTTTTTCTATCTTGAAGGGGCCAATTCTAATTTCTTCCAATTTTTTACGATTTAATTTGTTTTTATTCATTATGTAGACCATGTCACCCTCTTCAAATGTGTGGTTTTTTTTGTTTTTATAGTACAATGATTTATTGTAGTTGTGCGACTTACGGGTTCGAAGCAACGCAAGATTTCTATCTTCTTCTAAGTTTTTTTTGTATTTTTGATCAGTTTTTAGTTCCGTTGGTAGCACATCTATAGATTCTCTTTTTAGTAAGTATTCAGGTGAAAAGTCTGTAACTGAGTGGTCTGTTTCGTTATAATTTTTTCTGCATTCTTCCGCCACCGTTGCCCATGATCGTTTGTTTGTATTTTTGTTTAAGTTGCAGCGTATTTTGTTTACCAGAGTTTGGTTTAACCTTTCGTTTAAACCGTTTGAAAATGGTGCATCTACGGCTGTGAAGATTAGTTCTGCACCTCGTTCTTTTATGTAGTTTTCAAGTTCTTTCGAACTTATTCCAGGGTATTGGTCTGCTAGGATCATTTCTATTTTTTCCTCTGGTGGAACTTTTTTTAGTAGATTTATAAAATCTCTCACGGTTTGGTTTTTTGAGCATAGAATGTATGCAAATCTGGTAAAGTGGTCATCTAGTAAATGTAGATACCTTTTTGTCGATCTTAGTCCACCAAATCCACCAATAGTATCTAGTGACATTATCTGGAACGGTCTTTCTGCTGGTCCCAGGTGTGACATAAGACCATAATTTCTGTTTAGTCTTGTTTTGTTTTTAATGCATATTTCGCAATTTCGTAGATGTTCAATGTTTTTTGTTAAATTTGGTGCGATATAAATTGTACTTATTTTATGTGTCGTTTGGTTCATACCTATGTGGCCGTAGTTTTCGTGTACACGTTGTATTAGAGTTTTGCTAAATTTTTCACTTAGTATTATTTTTTTCTTTGATCTGATTTTTTTATAGTGGACTCTATTTTCTAGTGTAAACTTATGTGTTTCTTGTGTTATTTGTTCGTTTTGTTTTTGATCGTCTATTATTTCTTGTAGACTTATATTGGATATTGTTATATTATTTACAGTTTTTAGTACATCTTCTATATTTTCTTCTGGTTCCAGGACAGAATTTCGACTTAACAGGTCCGCTTCTCCATTATTCTTTCCAGGGTTGTATTTGATATTGCAGCTGTATTGGGATATGTAGTGTACTATATCTCCTAACTCTTCATCTGTTCTATTTTTGACATTTAAATTTTCCAGTGGTTTGTGGTCTGTGTAGATTGTGAAAGATTTTCCGATCAGCCAGTGTTGCCAGAATTTTATTCTTTCTTTGATAGCAAGACATTCTAAAAATATTGCTTTTTTTCTTTTGAGATTTATTTAGTTTCTTTGAGAAATACGCTACTGGTTTCATTTCACCGTTTGCTTGAGTTTGTTTCAGTACCGCTCCAATGCCTTTAATGCTTGCGTCTGTGTATATAGAAGTGTGTGCTTTTGGATTAAATATTGCTAGGACTGGTTCTGAACTTAAAATATTTTTTATTTCATCGAATGCTTTTTGACATTCAGTTGGCTGGACGAATTTTTTTACCGTTTTTCTTAATTGGGCATGTAGAGGTTCAAGTATTTCTGTAATTTTTGGTACATATTTTCGTTCAAAGTTTATTTTTCCTAAAAATTGTCTTATGTTCTTTTTATTTTTCGGTATGTTGAAATCTTTTATAGATTTTATATTGTCTTTTAGAGGTGTGATTGTGTTATTTTTTATTAAATGGCCTAAATATTTTACCTCGTTTTTTGCAAATTTGCATTTTGTAAATTTCAATTTTAAGCCTTCTTTTTTTATTGCATCTAGCAGTAGTTCTATATGTTTCAAATGTTCTTCAAAATTTTTTGAAAAAATTATTATATCATCTATATAGTTTGTGAAAAATTCTGTTAGGTTATATTTTTTTATAATATTTACCAAAATTCTTTGGAAGATAGCTGGAGATGTTTTTAGTCCGTAAGGATGGCATTTCCATTGATAGTGATCTTCTTGGGTGATAAAACCAGTTTTATTTCTGTCTCCGACTCTTAGGGGGATGGACCAAAAAGCAGAGTTTATGTCCAGTGTTGTAAAGTATTTGCAACCCACTGTTTTTACCATTATATCTTCTATTAGTGGAAAAGGTTGGGCTTGTGGGATAACTATTTTGTTTAATTCTCGAAAGTCCACATATAGTCTATTTTTTTTATTTTCTTCTTTTTTAAATGCCAGTGTTACTGGTGCGGCGAAGAGGCTATATAAGTCTTCAATCAGACCGTGTTTTAAAAGTTGTGCTATTTGACTTTCGATTTCTTTCCTATCTTCTATTGAACATCTATATGGTTTTTTGTAGCAATATTTATCTATTTGTAGGTCTATAAAAGCTTCATAATTTTTTACTTTTCCTACATCATATTTATCTTTAGCAAAAATGTTTTTATAATTATTCATTACATCATATATTTTCTTTTTCTTTTCATTATCTAAGTGATTTATATCCAATTTATTTGTGTCAATAAATTCATTGAAATTAGTTTCATATCTATCATCGATTATTATATTATCTTTTTCTTGTAATAATCTTTCCTTTTTTAGTGCGTAGTCTAGAGCCTTTTAGATATTTAAAATTCATAGCATACTTAACCGGTGACCAACTTTTATCAGCGTATGTTGTTTTTAGACTCAGTTCCCATGATGACCAGTATGACTCCACTGTGTGCTTTATTAACATTGATCTGTACCAGTCCTTACAGGAGTCCTCTAGCATTAATCTTAACATTTTAATCTTTTCAGTGTCTGTATTTAATTCCAAGCGAAGACATTCTTTGTTAAAAATATCTAACCATTGTGTCACATTAGTTGTCGTTTTTGAAAATTTTTCAATTGAGAATTTATCAACTAATTTCAATTTATTTTGGGGTTTGGCCACATCGTAAGTGCCTACTATAGATTTTTCAATTTCTACTTTTTCTAGCAAGTAATTGTTAAATTGTATATTTTTATCTTTGTAGTAGATTTTTTCTAGTTCAGGTGTAAGAGTTATCCACACCGCTCTCCTTTCATGTCTTTTCTGTATAGAATTTTTTACTATCTTGAATATCTCAGTTTTTAGTAATTCTTCATGTAAACTCATTGGTTGGAGTTCTTTTGGCATTATAAACTTTGGCATTATCTACAATTGACACTAAACCATAGATGTTTCTTTTCGTATCCTCTAGTTTTGGGATGATTGAAAATTCAAATTTTAATTTTTCCATTTTCCGAATAATTGATTGTTGATTTGTAGGATAAGAAATTGATTCGATTCAGCAATGCGATTAGATTCGTCTAAAAATAAGAGTTTTATTATTAATACATATACTAGCAAAAAATACCTCGCTCCTAACGTCGCACGGTTGAATTTTCATATATTATATTATTATCAGCGTTGGGGTTCAATTATTTTTTTGTACGACTATGCTATGTTCAGAGTGTACCAGATCAAGAAGTCGATGAGAGATTGCCAACTTCGGAGTAGGCAAGCTTATCGATACCAACTGTACGAAAGAACTAGATCGAAAACTAGTAATAAATAGCGAATTAACCTGTGAATTCACACGTGGAGTCAAATGTAAACAAACACTGAAATTGATAAAAGGTTAGAATTGATTTTAATAATTTAATATTTAATATTTAAGATTTTCATCAAGCTTTTGTTATGGTAAGCTGTAAGAAACTTTTCTTTAGTTTATTTTCATACAAATTCATAAACTCAAAAGAATTAAAAAAAAAATTTCTACTTTAAAAATTTTAAATGGAAATAAAATTTATTTATGTTTACTATATTATTTGTTTTTATTTATTTTAAGGCATGAGAATGAAAATTTAAATTCATTTGATTTGCATTGCATACTTATTATTGAAATAAATATAAATTGTTAGAAATCGTAAGATATTTTTCTGTTCTCTACTACTTGAAACATAATGAATTGTTATATTTTTGTTACAGAAAACTTATGGTAAATGGTGGGATTAAGCACCTTCCAAATCTATAGATTATATGCCTTTGAATAATGTTCCCATTGTTAGTCATGATTACATATGTGAGTCTATTTTTTTTTTGCGTATTTTCTGTACAATTGTTTACAATTGTTTACAATTTTTTACATTACAGAACCTTCAATCATACAAAGATTCGCAGTTAAGAAGTTATTGGATGCCTGATAGTGTAAACAAACAATGTTATGAATGTGGTGAGAGATTTACAACATTTTGAAGAAGACATCGTGGTCGAGTATGTGGACAAATTTTATGTTCAAAATGTTGTTGCGATGAAATTCCAGGAAAAATCATGGGTCGTCATAGTATGCACATGAATTTAATTTTATTTATAAATTTAATATTTCCTCAGACTAAATTAAATATTCATTGATAGGTGACTTAAGAGTTTGTACATATTGTTGTAAAGTTGTTCTATCATATTTGCAATCTTCTGATATGGGAAGTGATCTTTCTGCTGATTTAAAAGCTCTTCAGGAAGATTTAGAAGAAAAGTATGGTACTAATTCACCACCTACTTCTAGAAAAAACACAAACAAAAGTCCAGATAATGCAACTCTTGTTGGAAGAAAGCCAAGTGTATAGGCTATATGGAAGAGAAATATGCATTTGGACGGTAAGATAAAAAAATTCTTGATTTCAATTTTTTTACTTTTTGTATTGATAACTATTATTTATTTTATTTAATTGAATTTTATAATATTTCTCAAAAATTTTATAGATTCTGAAAGTGAAAGTAAACAGCCACTTAAACATCTGGTCGTATACCTTCATCTACTTCAAGCTTTTATTTGGATTTAAATTTAGAAGCTTCAACAGTAACATTAAAAAGGCCAACATCGGATGTACCTTCCACACCTGATTGCAATGACGGAATAATAGAACAAAAAGAAGTTAATTTTCAGACACAAGAAAATAATTCTAAAGTTTCAGAAGATCTTCTTAATGATAAACTTTTAGTTCAAGAAGTTAAAGAAAAAGAAGGATGACATCAAATTGCAAATTTAAAAAATGCTTATGGCGAATCAAGTGTATATAATAGTTTAACATAAGTAAAAATAGTGATTAAATTTATTATTATTGAATTCTAATTGAATAATAAATAAAATTTATGTAGGTCTGCATATAAACAACATGAAGATTCCCTTTTGCGACAACTTCTTAATAAGGAAGGACTGTCACAAAATTAGTCTGACGTAGTTCTTCAAATAGCTCATCAAATAATTGATCACGTAAGACCCGATCTCCATCATGATGCTGATGATATGGATATCAGGCAATACATGCAAATCAAAAAGTCTCCTGGAGGTAGTAAGAATGATTGCAAAATTGTTTCTGGGGTTGTATGTAGTAAAAATGTAGCCCATAAAGCAATGAATTTCCAAAGATTTTACTACTTCGATATGGTCTCATGTATCAAAGAGTTGAGGAAAAATTACTCAGTCTTGAGTCAGTTATAATGCAGGTATTTTTAACAAATTTTATATTACAAACAAAATAAACTAAAAAAAAGTATCACATTTTAACGGATAATAATATTTTCTATAGGAAGGCGAATATTTAGGACACACTGTGGCAAGAATTACTGCATTATGTCCTGATATTGTTTTAGTTCATAAATCTGTATCAAGATTAGCTCAAGATAGATTAAGAGATTGTGGCGTAACATTAGTATTGAATGTAAAACTTAGCATACTTGAAAGATTAGCAAGATGTACAGGTGCTTATATTGTTGATACAATTGATGCACATATATCTGTTAGATATAGACTTGGAACTTGTAAAAAGTTTTACAGTCGACGATCTGAGTCCCACCGCCTTCTCCTCCATCGACTTGCTCGTGCGTTACCCCCACTCTCTGACAAAAAGAATTTGTTTCCACACATTCTGAGTCCTGCCGGTGCTCAATGCGATTTTTTAACTTGTAAAAGTGGGTTTATTAGTTTAATTTTTTCGTGTAGAGTACAATAAATTTTATTGAAATAAAAAGTAAAATAATAGAATATTGCATAATTCTCATTTATATTCACTGAAAAAAATATAAAAATTAAACTAGATATATTTAATCATTCAATAAAATGTTATTTAATTAAAAATTTACGTGATCTTTTTATGAATAAAAGATAAAATGAATCTTATTTTATTTCATTTTCATAATAACAAAGAGTATTTAGTTCATCAATAAATAATATATTGTTTAATTTTAAATTTATGTTACCTATAAATAAAAAAATTCAATTTTCATATTTTTTATAGTAAATATAAATGAGAATTATGCAATATAATATTATTCTTTGTTACCTTTTATTTTAATAAACATTTATTGTATTCTAAACGAAAAAATTAAACTATAATAAATCCATTTTCACAAGTTAAAAAGTCGCATAGAGCTGCGGCGTGACTGAGAATGTTTGGAAACAAATTCTTTTTGTTAGAGAGTGGGGGTCCTGATATTGTTTTAGTTCATAAATCTGTATCAAGATTAGCTCAAGATAGATTAAGAGATTGTGGCGTAATATTAGTATTAAATGTAAAACTTAGCATACTTGAAAGATTAGCAAGATGTACAGGTGCTTATATTGTTGATACAATTGATGCACATATATCTGTTAGATATAGACTTGGAACTTGTAAAAAGTTTTACAGTCGACGATCTGAGTCCCACCGCCTTCTCCTCCATCGACTTGCTCGTGCGTTACCCCCACTCTCTGACAAAAAGAATTTGTTTCCACACATTCTGAGTCCTGCCGGTGCTCAATGCGATTTTTTAACTTGTAAAAGTGGGTTTATTAGTTTAATTTTTTCGTGTAGAGTACAATAAATTTTATTGAAATAAAAAGTAAAATAATAGAATATTGCATAATTCTCATTTATATTCACTGAAAAAAATATAAAAATTAAACTAGATATATTTAATCATTCAATAAAATGTTATTTAATTAAAAATTTACGTGATCTTTTTATGAATAAAAGATGAAATGAATCTTATTTTATTTCATTTTCATAATAACAAAGAGTATTTAGTTCATCAATAAATAATATATTGTTTAATTTTAAATTTATGTTACCTATAAATAAAAAAATTCAATTTTCATATTTTTTATAGTAAATATAAATGAGAATTATGCAATATAATATTATTCTTTGTTACCTTTTATTTTAATAAACATTCATTGTATTCTAAACGAAAAAATTAAACTATAATAAATCCATTTTCACAAGTTAAAAAGTCGCATAGAGCTGCGGCGTGACTGAGAATGTTTGGAAACAAATTCTTTTTGTTAGAGAGTGGGGGTCCTGATATTGTTTTAGTTCATAAATCTGTATCAAGATTAGCTCAAGATAGATTAAGAGATTGTGGCGTAATATTAGTATTAAATGTAAAACTTAGCATACTTGAAAGATTAGAAAGATGTTCAGGTGCCAATATTGTTGATACAATTGATGCACATTTTTGTATAGAAATGCAAAATTACATGATTGAATAGTGATTGTGTTCTTTTTTATTACTGCTCATTTTAAATTAATTTTCAGCTATTTGAGGCTATATGCAATCTATCGAAGAACTGAGGCTTATCTAAGACTGCAGCTAGAATAAGATGCAACTATATTTATATTATGTTAAAAAAACGTCCCAGTATCATCGACCGATGAAATATCTTGATGTATTTATTTATATACAAATCTCTTCTATTAAAGAAATAAATAAGACTTTTTATAACAGTTTTGTATTTTTTTTTATAAGAAGCTAATGTAATTGAAATTTTTATATGTACAAAATGTAATTTCTAAAATGGTATCACTTGATTTTTAACAAATATACAATATACATTTAGTAACAAAGTCTTGTAATTATTATTTATTATTTGTTACTGACTTTTATTTTGAAGTTCGTATTCTGCATTTGGATTTCCTAGAATATCTAATTTTTGTATAATAAATTTAAAGAATTAATTGCACATATCACGATTAGAAGGAATAACAACATAACTTAGATGTTTTTCGTTATTTCCAGTAGATGAAAGAATATTAACTCAAGCTTATAGCGTGGTTAGAAAGGTATTTCATACTTAATTAAACCTAGTAGTAGCTTAGTATTGTACTGCATCTCTTCGTTTTCGATCTTACGCATTGACGAAAACATAAAAACCTCGTTTTCTCGAAAACTTAAAAACAGACTTATTATTCCTTCAAGCCACAGAGTTGTTTTCATTAAATTTTAAACAAAAGTTTTTTAAAATTATTATTTTTATATTGAAGCGGTCAAAATGAAATCATTATTCTCAACATTGATGTTAATTTTTTTTAACTACTTTTTTAGGATTCCAATTACCAACCACCATTTGCTACACGGAAAAAAATTTTCGCTTTAGGGATTCCCATACTATACATTTACCGACTTCAAATAAAAATTAAACTTATATAGCACAAGATTTTTAATTGATTCGATTCTAAATAGAAGTAGGTAACGTCAATAAATATCAGAATAATTACAAAGCATAACTTGAACTTGATTAATCTCAAAATAGAATTAACTAAATTCAAAGACTCATCGAAGTAGCGTAACTCAACGCTCAACATCATTTACTTCAACGTTGGGAGTCTAAGAAGCCCAACGTCGAGGTCTCTGACTTCGATGTACTATTAAATTAAACAAATTCTGTGTTTGAATTTCATGACATAACTAAGGATTTTAAATATAAGTTAAGACAATTTTTAAAAAATATAATCAATAGAAAAGACTCATAATGTATTTAATCGTTTATCTTTATTTTTAACCAACTTCAAAAAGGAGGAGATTCTCAATTCGACTTAATTTTTTTTTTTTTTTTTTTTTTTAATGTCTGTTACCTCATAACTCCGTCATTTCTAAACCGATTCAAAAAAACTTTTTTCTATCTGATAGAGGATGTCTGCAGAAAGGTCCCATACGTGTCCTATAATTATCGGGCCAATATTCGGTTGGTATGAGCAAATTATCAAATTAAAAAAAATGGGGTGTTTCGTTTTCTCATTTACCTTCCTTATACTTCGCCTTCTCTCTCTCTCTCTCTCTCTCTCTCTCTCTCTCTCTCTCTCTCTCTCTCTCTCTCTCTCTCTCTCTCTCTCTCTCTCTCTCTCTCTCTCTCTCTCTCTCTCTCTCTCTCTCTCTCTCTCTCTCTCTCTCTCTCTCTCTCTCTCTCTCTCTCTCTCTCTCTCTCTCTCTCTCTCTCTCTCTCTCTCTCTCTCTCTCTCTCTCTCTCTCTCTCTCTCTCTCTCTCTCTCTCTCTCTCTCTCTCTCTCTCTCTCTCTCTCTCTCTCTCTCTCTCTCTCTCTCTCTCTCTCTCTCTCTCTCTCTCTCTCTCTCTCTCTCTCTCTCTCTCTCTCTCTCTCTCTCTCTCTCTCTCTCTCTCTCTCTCTCTCTCTCTCTCTCTCTCTCTCTCTCTCTCTCTCTCTCTCTCTCTCTCTCTCTCTCTCTCTCTCTCTCTCTCTCTCTCTCTCTCTCTCTCTCTCTCTCTCTCTCTCTCTCTCTCTCTCTCTCTCTCTCTCTCTCTCTCTCTCTCTCTCTCTCTCTCTCTCTCTCTCTCTCTCTCTCTCTCTCTCTCTCTCTCTCTCTCTCTCTCTCTCTCTCTCTCTCTCTCTCTCTCTCTCTCTCTCTCTCTCTCTCTCTCTCTCTCTCTCTCTCTCTCTCTCTCTCTCTCTCTCTCTCTCTCTCTCTCTCTCTCTCTCTCTCTCTCTCTCTCTCTCTCTCTCTCTCTCTCTCTCTCTCTCTCTCTCTCTCTCTCTCTCTCTCTCTCTCTCTCTCTCTCTCTCTCTCTCTCTCTCTCTCTCTCTCTCTCTCTCTCTCTCTCTCTCTCTCTCTCTCTCTCTCTCTCTCTCTCTCTCTCTCTCTCTCTCTCTCTCTCTCTCTCTCTCTCTCTCTCTCTCTCTCTCTCTCTCTCTCTCTCTCTCTCTCTCTCTCTCTCTCTCTCTCTCTCTCTCTCTCTCTCTCTCTCTCTCTCTCTCTCTCTCTCTCTCTCTCTCTCTCTCTCTCTCTCTCTCTCTCTCTCTCTCTCTCTCTCTCTCTGATGAACAATATCGGCACTCAACTATTGACACTGGATGGGAGATTTACAAGTTTGGAGACGCGAGTGGATGGTATTGCTGTGGCATGTGAGGAACGTTGTGGAGCAGCTGAGGCAAGGCTTGACAAGGTTTGTCAGGACTATCGGGAGCTTAAGGCGAAGCTGGAGGAATCTCTCTCTGTTGTGCCTGATCGGGCATTATCTGACCCTATGGCTGCTAAACTACAGGAATTGGACAAGCTCAATAAATCTTTACGGCAACAGTGTGATGTTTTGGCGGCTGGCCAGCAGCGTCTTGAGCGTGCATCAGACTTGGTGTTTGGAGGCCTGGTTCCTAATGAATTCAACGATCTGAAGAACGGTGTCTTTGCTGTATTGGCTTCTCTTAATTCTGGTTTTGCTCTCAGTGACATTGTTTCGGTTCGACCTTTGTCGCGACCTGCTACAGCTCGTAGTACTGATGATGGTACTGCTCCTTCTGCAACAACATCTCAAGGTGGTCCTCCGCTGCTTACGACGCCATTGCTCGTCACTATGAAGAGTGCCTCGTTGGCGCGATCTGTCATCGGAGCAAAGATCAGGATGGGTAGCCTTCATACCTCAAAGATCAGGAGTCACCTTTTGCAGGGAACTTTATCAGTGGAAACACTTACTCCTTCCTTGATCAACATCAATGAATATCTGCCACACTGATTGCACCAACTGAAGTTGAGAGTGCTCAGGAAGGCCAAAGATAAGAGGTACAACTTCCTTACATTTGTGCGTGATGGTAAGATCTTTGTCAGAAGGAAGAAGGAGGATGCAGCCATTCGTGTTGCATCGGATGACGACTTGGATGCTTTTTAGCAAAGCTCTCATTGATATCAGCCAACGACGATGTAACCACTTAACATCTGACACTGGGGTAAGCTCATTCTCTCTTCCTTCTCACTCTAACACACTTCTTCCTTCTAACAATACTATTTCATCGGTCATTCATGATCATTTCACTACTAAGGATGGTCTTAGAGTTTGTCATTTCAATGCCAACTCTATTAGAGCGCACATTGAGATGATTAGACTCTTTTTGGCTTCTCGCCCTTATTTCCACGTAATAGCTGTTACTGAGACCAAACTGGGCCAGATAGTTTGTGATTCTTTGATTGCTCTTGATGGGTATGTGCTTTATAGACAGGATCGTAACACCAGGGGAGGTGGTGTTGCTTTATTTGTACACTGCTCTCTCACTTCTGTGCGTCTCTGTTCATCCTCTGGAAGCTGGAGTGGTAAGCCTGGTTTACCTGAGTATCTCTTCTGTGAGGTCAACTCATCTGACTTGGCTTCACCCATTTTCGTTGGTGTTGTTTATAGACCACCTCACGCTCCATTTTTGGCCAACACGGACTTTATTCCTGATTTGACCACTCATATGCATAATTATAGTAATAAGGTAGTTTTAGGAGATTTCAACACTAATTTGTGTTCTGAATCTGATGATTCTGTGTTCCTGAAGAGCCTTATTAAGGAAAATGCACTTTTTTCAGTGCCTTATGGACCTACGCATCATACTTATTCCTCTGATACGTGGCTCGACTTGTGCCTTGTCGATGCCAATGACTTACTGCTTGATTATTGGAAGACTGATGTACCATTTATTGACGGACATGATTTTATTGCTGCGACTGTGAAGTCGTCTCTCTCTAGGCCTACACTTAATAATTTTACTTATTATGATTATAAAGCGGTTGATGAGGCTGCTATTCTTGATTATTTTCGATCGCTAAACTGTGCTGTGTGTAACGGTGACTCTTCTCTTTTGGCTCGCCTTGAATGTCTTTACACTCATCTTAATGAAGCTATCTCACGGTTTGTGCCTGTAAGGCGTGTTCAACAGAGCAAGAGTCATCGTCCGTGGCTTACCTCTGAGCATCACCGCTTAATCTCTGAGAGAGATAGGCATTACAGACGCTTCAAACGTACTAGGCTGCGTGCTGATCTTATATGTTATAGAGATGCTCGAGATCGGGCCCATTCATGCATCGAATCAGCTAAATTACTGTATTACCACGACAGACTATCTAAGATTACTGACGCAAGACAGATCTGGAAAGAACTCAGGAACCTGGGCGTATGTTCCAGCAGTAGTGACTCTCGACATTCTTTTTCAATTAATGATTTGAATCGGTATTTTGGTGGTGTTGCGTTTGATCCTCTGGTCCCCTCCATTTCTGATTACATGAATACACTTGCTCTAGATGAACCACTTAAACCCATGTTTAAGTTTAATCCAGTTACTTTGGAGGAGGTATGGATGGCTGTTTGTCATTCAACTTCACAGGCCAGGGGGTTTGATGCTGTTCCTCAATCTTTTGTCCGTGTGGCATTTCCGGTCATTGGGCCTTTGTTATGTCGTATTTATAACGACTCATTGCGTGAATCCTTATTTCCTTCATGCTGGAAGATCTCACTGGTCACTACAATAAACAAAATCTCCTCTCCTCAAGCTTTTGGTGACATTAGGCCAATTTCTTTATTATCTTTTATGTCCAAGTTTCTTGAACGTCTAGTCCATGATCAACTCTACAATTACCTGACTATACGACAGCTACTGGACCCTTATCAGACTGGATTTCGAACTGGACATAGTACTCAGACCGCACTACTGAAACTAACTGAGGACATTAGACGCAATATGGACAGACGCTATGTGACGTTGCTGTTGCTATTTGATTTCAGCAAGGCATTTGATACGGTACGCCATGTCTCTCTGCTCAGAAAAATGTCTTCTCTTGACATCTCGCATTCAGTTGTGCGTTGGTTTGCGTCTTATCTCTCTGAGAGACAGCAGGCTGTTATTGATGCAGATGGTAATGCATCTGACTATGTAACATTAAATACTGGTGTTCCCCAGGGCTCTGTCCTTGGTCCACTGTTGTTTTCTATATACATCAATGATGTGGCTGCTGACTTCCATGCCGATGTGCAGCATCTTATCTATGCTGATAATCTTCAGGTGTACATTCACTTCCCAATTGCTAAGTTGGCTTCTGTTACTGCTCTCATGAGTGATCAAGCTGTCAGTATTGTTAACTGGGCGACAAAAATCATCTGAAATTAAATGTGAGCAAAACAAAGGCTATTATTATTGGATCTTATTTCTATGTCAATATGCTGCCCTCATTACACATCACTGGTGTTCCAATAAACGGTGATCTTATTAAGTTTGAATCTTCTGTTCGTAGTCTTGGTGTATGGCTTGATAGTAAGTTGAACTGGAAGGACCAAATTGCGCATGTGTGTAACAGGAGTCACTCATTGCTCTATAGATTAAATTTCTTTCGAAAAAGTACCACCATTGCACTACGTAAGCATCTTATCCGTTCTTTGCTGTTTCCTTTACTTGATTACTGTTGTTTGGTCTATATTGACCTTTCTGCTGAACTCGATCTGAGGCTTCAAAGGGTTGTAAACTCTGGTATTCGTTACATCTATGGTGTAAGTAGGCGCGAGCACATCTCTGTTTATAGGTCCTCTCTAGGCTGGTTATCCACTTTGGGTAGAAGAAACTACTTCGCTACTACCTTCTTATACAAAATGTTTTTGTCATGCTCACCTTCATATCTTTATTCTAGATATTTGTGGAGCCGGCCTGTGAGGACACTGAGGGGTGATGTGAGACCGTTAACCATTCCTTTTTCATCTACCGAGTATCACCAAAGATCGTTCCTGGTTGTGTCATCGCAACTATGGAACGGTCTACCATCATCTTTAAGAGATTCTTCATCGTTGGCATTATTCAAGGCATCAACATATTCGCACTACCTTTCCCTTGAGAATGAGCCTCTGCTCCGAGCTAGGCTTTAATTATTTTAATTACTGTATCATTATTTTAATTATATTTTTTCTTAGTATCTCATTTTATATATATATACTTACTAATTTTTATTATTTTTGTTTTACAACATAATGTACAGTTAATAAATTTAAATATCTCTCTCTCTCTCTCTCTCTCTCTCTCTCTCTCTCTCTCTCCCTCCCTCCCCTCCCTCCCTCTCCCTCCCTCCCTCCCTCTCTCTCTCTCTCTCTCTCTCTCTCTCTCTCTCTCTCTCTCTCTCTCTCTCTCTCTCTCTCTCTCTCTCTCTCTCTCTAATTAGTGGATTCACTAGAAGATAAAAAAGAAAAATTTTTTAACAAAAACAAACAATTTAAAAAATTTTTAATAAATAAAAACCGACTTTAAAAGTATCGAATAAAAACAAAATTTTTTACAAAAAATAAGATTTCAAAACATTGCACTAAAAGATGACAAATAAAAATTTTTAACAAAAAAAAAACCGACTTCAAAAAATGCACTGAAAAGTAGCAAATAATTTATTATCTTTAGAAATCATACAAATAATTGGTAAAATACAATTTTAGAAGTCGGCGTCTAATTCTAAATCTGTGGTGCGTAAGCAGAACGACTTACTAGGAGAGTGTCACACCTCCGGATCACGGATTTTGCTCAAACTTCAGGATAAGTTTTCAGATGATAAAATATGGAAAAAACGAAAGTTATAGTCATAAATACTCAATATTTCCCTAGTTACAGGCAATTAAAGAAAATCACTAAAAAAGTTACTAGATTTTTAAACGCATATAGTTCTTTAGCGTGGATAGCTACAAGCTAAAAATTTTTTTAAATTAAAGCTGAGCTCAAATCCTTTCGAAACAGTAGTTACAGCATATCAAAATATTATTTTTTTCCCAAAGTTAGAGCGTAATAAGGATTGGACCTAATTTCAGCTTTTATTATTAATTAATGTTTTTAAAAGAAAAATCAGGTCCAATGTTTATCACGCTCTAACTTTGGGAAAAAAATAATATTTTGACATGCTATAACTACTGTTTCGAAAGGATTTGAGCTTAGCTTTAATTTAAAAAAAGGTTTAAGCTTGTAGCTATCAATGCTAAAGAACTATATGCATTTAAAAATCTAGTAACTTTTTTAGTGATTTTCTTTAATTGCCTGTAACTAGGGAAATATTGAGTATTTATGACTATAACTTTAGCTTTTTCCATATTTTATCATCTGAAAACTTATCCCGAAGTTTGAGCAAAATCCGTGATCCGGAGGTGTGACACTCTCCTAGTTAGTCCATTTTTTCAAAAATAACGTTCACATTCATTGTTCAAAAATAACGTTTACATTTATTGTTATAAAATAACGATTACATTCATTGAGGAATTAGACGCCGACTTCTAAAATTGTATTTTACCAATTATTTGTATGATTTCTAAAGATAATAAATTATTTGTTACTTTTCTGCCGTCCAAAGTGTAAAAGTGGTTAACTACATTGGAATCCCATTGGAGTTAAGGTTTTCTTACTTTGGACGGCAGTTTTCAGTGCATTTTTTGAAGTCGGTTTTTTTTTGTTATTATTACTACATTATATCATTTTTTTAAGGTGGATCATTCGCTAGCTACAGTTTGTTGTTCATAAAAATTAAAAGTTAAAAAAATTCTTCAATATTTTGAAAATAATTAATTCATACCAAGAAAAAAATCTCCATAAATTTTCAAGTAACCTTAACGATTAATTTTTTTATATGTGCTCACTCAAAGTTTGCGTGTTTTGTATCTTATAGTAGTAAAAAGATAAACTTTAAGTGAGCATAAATAATAAAATCAGTCGTTAAGGCTTCTTGAAAATTTACGGAAATTTTTTTCTTGGTATAAATTAATTATTTTCAAAATATTGAAGAATTCTTTTAACTTTTAATTTTTATGAACAACAAACTATAGCTAGCGGATGATCCACCTTAATAAAACAAATTTTTTTGTATTACTTGTATTACGTAAACTACTTAATGGATTAGTTCCAAAGGAAAACTACTAGTGGATTAGTCATCGCAACTATGGAACGGTCTACCATCATCTTTAAGAGATTCTTCATCGTTGGCATTATTCAAGGCATCAACATATTCGCACTACCTTTCCCTTGAGAATGAGCCTCTGCTCCGAGCTAGGCTTTAATTATTGTAATTACTGTATCATTATTTTAATTATATTTTTACTTAGTATCTCATTTTATATATATATATATATATACTTACGAATTTGTATTATTTTTGTTGTACAACATAATGTACAGTTAATAAATTTAACTCTCTCTCTCTCTCTCTCTCTCTCTCTCTCTCTCTCTCTCTCTCTCTCTCTCTCTCTCTCTCTCTCTCTCTCTCTCTCTCTCTCTCTCTCTCTCTCTCTCTCTCTCTCTCTCTCTCTCTCTCTCTCTCTCTCTCTCTCTCTCTCTCTCTCTCTCTCTCTCTCTCTCTCTCTCTCTCTCTCTCTCTCTCTCTCTCTCTCTCTCTCTCTCTCTCTCTCTCTCTCTCTCTCTCTCTCTCTCTCTCTCTCTCTCTCTCTCTCTCTCTCTCTCTCTCTCTCTCTCTCTCTCTCTCTCTCTCTCTCTCTCTCTCTCTCTCTCTCTCTCTCTCTCTCTCTCTCTCTCTCTCTCTCTCTCTCTCTCTCTCTCTCTCTCTCTCTCTCTCTCTCTCTCTCTCTCTCTCTCTCTCTCTCTCTCTCTCTCTCTCTCTCTCTCTCTCTCTCTCTCTCTCTCTCTCTCTCTCTCTCTCTCTCTCTCTCTCTCTCTCTCTCTCTCTCTCTCTCTCTCTCTCTCTCTCTCTCTCTCTCTCTCTCTCTCTCTCTCTCTCTCTCTCTCTCTCTCTCTCTCTCTCTCTCTCTCTCTCTCTCTCTCTCTCTCTCTCTCTCTCTCTCTCTCTCTCTCTCTCTCTCTCTCTCTCTCTCTCTCTCTCTCTCTCTCTCTCTCTCTCTCTCTCTCTCTCTCTCTCTCTGTGTGAGTATATCAACTTGTGTTCTGTTTAGCTCTTATTACTTTTTGGCCTTGTACTCTGCTTCTGCTGCCTTCGGGCGTCTTGTTACAGGTAACTGCAAGCGCATTTTGCAGAGCATCGATTGTCCTAATAGACTGCACTTTTGATGAGCTCTGCAACATAAAAACATCTAAAGTTATCTTGCGGTGCCGACATTTTGAGGTTAGGTCCATCCATCAATTTTGAGGTTAGTTTCAATAAGTCTTCAGCTAGTAACTGCCTGTGGAGCCAGGTGCGCTGTAACCGTTACCATAGGAGCGCTGTTCTCTACATCATCGACTGTTGCTGTACTTCAACGTTACCGATTGTGAGTACTGTCTGATTAACATTTATACTTTGAGTTTTAACTGGGAGGTGACTCTCTGTACACGGCCTGTCTCTTTGCTGCGTTTTATCGAGTATGGTAATTTGTTCTCTCTGTAAAGCAGCTATCCTTCGCACCGACTCTTCGCGTCTTTGCATTAATTGTTCAGCAATTTATCACTTGGTTTGCTGTGATAATTCTTGGTTTCGACCTAATAATATTCTTGCTTGTTGCGAAAAGCGCAAAACCACAAGAATTGTCACTACGAGTAGTGCTTTGGGTGTGGTTTCCCCTAATAAATTACTTTCTGCCTCCTCAGGGCCATTATTAGATTCTTTGCCCAATCAGGGCTCTCAAAAAAGGGGTGCGGTCTCCCCGCTCCACCCACTTGAACCGTTACTATGGCGACGGTGCCGGTCGGAGTCAAGCTCCTCCCAATCCTCGATTGTGAGTAGTACACCGGTGGGCGTTAAGCCTAAACTTGTTGCTTCCTCTAGTCCTCACTTATTGGCTCCTGAGCCCAGTGCTACTGCATCGAGTCTTCTTGCGATCTCTCAACCAGGGCCCGTTAACATGTCGGACAGTGAGTGGCTTGCTAATTTTAAGTCTGACAATGACTTAAAATTCGCGGCTCAGATGGAGAAAACGGACAAGCTGTTACTATTGACTACTCAACTTGTTGGTGAAGTGGGTTCGCTGCGCAATGACATTCGTGAGATTAAGCAATCTCTATCGGATGTTGAAAAGCGTCAAGATTTGCTTTCTGATCGGCTTGATGAGCACATTGCTACTTGTTCTGCAACAACTTCTGCACCTGCTGACCCGTTAATGTCTGATACGTATGAAGTTTTGTTCTCGGGTATTCCATCAACTCTATCAATAAGTGATAATGAGATAATCAATACTATCTTGAGAGCAATCGGGTTAGAGCAGGCTTGTATGATGCTCATCGATTCTCGTGAATGGCTTCCTTCTGTTCCTATGGAAACGGATGAGCCTGAACCTTCTCAAAAGGATAAATTTCGAGCAATCGTTGGGCGCTTCACATCTGATGCAATTAGAGATACTATAGTATCAAACTCTGCTAAGCTGAGAGATTTTACTGTTTCGAAACTTTTTGGTATAAAAGGTTCTTCGAAGATCTTTGCTCGTCCTATTTGGCCCAAACCGGTCTTTGAATTATTAGTTAAGGCGAATGCGGTATACAAGGAGCTAAACTATATGCGTCCTATTGTTCGAAACTTAAGAGTCTGCATGCGTCCCCATAAGGAGGCTGAGCTGATTCCAATTTTGGATGAGGCTCACTTGTCGAGGCTAACACCAAATAAAAACAAAAAATAGGGTTTGCTTGGCTCTTGTGTGACTAATAACCCTTCTTTTATTGCAAACTTATCAAATAGTCGTAATAACGTTTTTTCACATACTTTATCTAATAACGTAATAAATTCAAACTCTACTGTTATCTCTGTGCCAAAAAGTGGCCTACAATTTTTTCAAAATATACAAATTTCTCATGCTAATGTTAATCGGCTCAAAACTCATTTCTCCCTTATAGAACATCATATTACTTCTAATCAACCGGATATATTTGCTGTTACAGAGACGTTCTTAACTGAATATGATGATTCTTCTATTATCTCTATTGATCACTACAATTTCTTTAGGTTAGATAGAGTGGGTAAAATTGGCGGTGGGGTTGGCTTCTATGTGCGAGATTTTCTCAAAGTCAGCATACTTTCTCAATCAGATGCCGTTTTCGATAATACAGCAGAGTATATCATAGCTGAAATCTCTCTAGGTGCTGAGAAACTCATTTTTGCGGTAGTATATCTGGCTAAAAATTTTAGCGCAGACTCTTTCCGCTCAATGATTGAATCACTTGCCCTTTACTTAGTACCTTCCGAACCTACTCACCATACCCTTACAACTGATCATATTTCTCATACCTGGATTGATCTCTTCATTTTAAATGACGAAAATTCTTTGGTGTCCTACAGTAAAACATCATCTCCTTTCATAGCAGGTCACGATCTGATTACTATCACTTTTAAGGCTTTTAAGCCTCAGGCTGCAACTAAAATAATCAATTCTCGTAATTTTGCTAATATTAATCTTCAAACTCTAAACAGTATGATTTCATCTTCTCTTTCAAATTACTCACACGAGAGCTGTGTTTCATCTTTGGGCACTGCCTCTTCTTCTGTTGATATGTTAGTTCATAAGTTGTCTTCTGTTCTTGTTTCGTCCTTTGATTCTTGTGCACCAATTAAAGCACTTAAATTAGACATTAAGAAAAAACCGTGGGTCACATCTGATATTAGATTTCAGATGAGAGAGCGTGATAGAGCTTATCGTCATGCTGTTCGATCCGGCTCTGCTCAGGCAGTTTTAAGATATAGGAGACTCAGAAGTGAAATTTCAAATGCGCTTGACTCTGCAAAAACAATTATATAGCTGATCGTCTTAATTCTGTGGGTAACTCTTCTAATCGCTGGAACATTCTTCACAAGATTGGTCTGGCTTCAAGGATATTGCCTTCACCGTTACAGTATTTCTCCTCAAATGTTCTTCTCTCTCACTACACTACAATTTCTTCTGCCACTCCAGCTTTGTCTGAGGGTGAGTTGAGAGAAGTGCTTGCAGTACCACTACGTATTGACTTGCCTGTCTTTAATTTTGCCCCAGTTAATTGTTCTCTTGTCGAGTCTTTTGTGCGCCTTGGTACTTCCAGGACTTTTGGTCCTGATGGCATTATGGCTCAGATGCTTAAAATGACGAGTCAATCCTCTGTTGATCTCATTACTTCCATCATAAATTGCTCGCTCGCATCTGCTGTTTTTCCGACTGATTGGAAGAGGGCCTTTCTGCTTCCATTGGCAAAGACAAATAAGATAGATTCACCTTCACAAACTCGGCCCATTGCCAAACTTTCTGAAGTTTCCAAAATCCTGGAGAGAGTAGTGCATTCTCAGTTTAGCTCCTTTATTGAATCAAATTCTCTGTTAGATAGTCTACAGACAGGCTTCCGTAAATCTAATAGTACCCAGACTGCGCTCTTGAAGCTTCTTGAAGATGCACGGCTGGCTATTGATAAAAGAATGATTACTACTCTATTGCTCTTTGATTTTTCCAAGGCTTTCGACACAGTGTCACATATTCGTCTGCTGTTCAAACTTCGTCGATTCAATTGCTCAGATACTGTTATACGATGGTTTGCGTCGTATCTCAGCAAGAGATCCTATGCTATTACGGACTTGGAGGGTCATGTCGGTGAGTGGGTCACCTGCACGGCAGGTGTTCCTCAGGGCAGTGTCTTGGGTCCGCTGCTTTTCTCTGTTTTCATCAACGATTTATCTTCTGTTTTAACCAGATCGTCTCATATACTGTTTGCTGATGACTTGCAGGTGTACCACTCATTTCTGCCCGCAAATCTGAATGACGAGATTGACTTTCTAAATCATGAAGTTGCTGCAGTTGTTAAGTGGGCTGTTGACAATGGTCTTGCCTTAAACCCATCTAAAATGCAAGCAATGTTCATTGGTAGCGAGCAATTCATCTCAAGAATTGATCTCTTTTCTTGCCCTAAAATTCTCGTAAATGATAAGGTGGTGCCGTATACTAGTTCGGTTAAAAATTTGGGTATCTGGATAACTAGTACTTTAAACTGGAACAAGCAAGTGGGTTCGGTGGTTGGACGTATCTTTGGTACCCTTCATTCATTAAAGTTCCATAGACATGCTCTGTCTAGGCAGGTCAGGAAAAACCTTGTCGAAGCTCTTATCTTTCCTATAATAGACTACTGTTGTGTAGTCTATGATGACTTACCTCAGACGTTAAACATTAAACTTCATCGGGCACTTAATGCCTGCGTTAGATTTGTCTGTGGAAATATAGGAAGACAAGAAAGGGTTACGCCCTTTCGCCTGCAGTTGGGCTGGTTGTCGGTGAGCCACAGGCGTTTATATTTCAAGTCAGCTCTTGCTCACTCTATTGTTTCGTATCAAAAGCCAAGCTATCTGGCTGCTAAATTCGATAGGGTAAACATTGATACAGTTGTTCGAACTTCGACTAGACTACCAACTAGACTTCTCATTTGCCCCGTTGTTCGAACTGCTGCTATGCTACATTCTTTCGTATACACGGCATCTAGCTTTATTAATGTTAATACCTCCTTATTCGCTAGTTTTGAACTAGGACAAACACAGTCCATTAAGGCTAAACTGTACAACAAGTTCTTGCTTGAGGAGCGCACTGAGTGGTTGGGCGAGACAGAGGGTCAATGAGTGTATTTGCATATTATGGTACACTTTACTACACACTTTGTTCTGTAGATCTCCAACGGTTTAATCATTGTGTAACTTGTTGATCAGATGAGTGCAGTTTTAATTAAGTGTAACAAACTTATACTTTTAAAATCATAATTTTTAATTGTACTTTTATCACAGAGAGAGATATCTCAATTGAATGTAATCAAATTTATTACTATTGTTCTTGCTTGATAAATTTGCATTTTATGTTATTTTGTAATCAACATTATGTATTACTTTTGGGTCATACGGGGTTGAACCCCATGATCTGTAATAAAACTGAATCAATCAATCAATCAATCAATCAATCTCTCTCTCTCTCTCTCTCTCTCTTTCTCTCTCTCTCTCTCTCTTACCTGAGCTTCTTCTTTCTTTCCTGCTATATATTGCTTAGTGGTGTACTAATGCATGCGTATGAATTAATAATGAAAGTTTAATGTAATTAGTGGGTCTACCTATATTTGTGTTTTTAGTAAGGGGATTTCCTAGAAAATAGAAATTACAAATTTTTTAACAAAAACAAACAATTAAAAAAATTTTTAATAAATAAAAACCGACTTTAAAAGTATCGAATAAAAACAAAATTTTTTACAAAAAATAAGATTTCAAAAACATTGCACTAAAAAATGACAAATAAAAAATTTTTAACAAAAAAAAACCGACTTCAAAAAATACACTGAAAAGTAACAAATAATTTATTATCTTTAGAAATCATACAAGTTATTGGTAAAATACAATTTTAGAAGTCGGCGTCTAATTCTAAATCTGTGGTGGGTAAGCAGAACGACTCACTAGGAGAGTGTCACACCTCCGGATCACGGATTTTGCTCAAACTTTGGGATAAGTTTTCAGATGATAAAATATGGAAAAAGCTAAAGTTATAGTCATAAATACTCAATATTTCCCTAGTTACAGGCAATTAAAGAAAATCACTAAAAAAGTTACTAGATTTTTAAACGCATATAGTTCTTTAACGTCGATAGCTACAAGCTTGAAACTTTTTTTAAATTAAAGCTGAGCTCAAATCCTTTCGAACTAGTAGTTATAGCATGTGAAAATATTATTTTTTCCCAAAGTTAGAGCGTGATAAACATTGGACCTGATTTTTCTTTTAAAAACAATAATTAATAATAAAAACTGAAATTAGGTCCAATCCTTATTACGCTCTAACTTTGGGAAAAAATAATATTTTTACATGCTATAACTACTAGTTCGAAAGGATTTGAGCTCAGCTTTAATTTAAAAAAAGTTTCAAGCTTGTAGCTATCGACGTTAAAGAACTATATGCGTTTAAAAATCAAGTAACTTTTTAGTGATTTTCTTTAATTGCCTGTAACTAGGGAAATATTGAGTATTTATGACTATAACTTTAGCTTTTTCCATATTTTATCATCTGAAAACTTATCCCGAAGTTTGAGCAAAATCCGTGATCCGGAGGTGTGACACTCTCCTAGTTTGTCCATTTTTTCAAAAATAACGTTCACATTCATTGTTCAAAAATAACGTTTACATTTATTATTAAAAAATAACGTTTACATTCATTGAGGAATTAGACGCCGACTTCTAAAATTGTATTTTACCAATTATTTGTATGATTTCTAAAGATAATAAATTATTTGTTACTTTTCAGTGCATTTTTTGAAGTCGGTTTTTTTTTGTTAAAAATTTTTTTCTTCCTTTTATATTTTGCAAAAATTATTATCACAACTCTGATTTTATTTAATTTTAGGTAATAAAAGTTATTTATATTTAATTTAAGAAATATTTTAAGACACACATAAGATCTTTAGACTATCTTTTTTGTGCATCTATAAAATTTTTATCAAATATAATTAAATAAATATTTTGCAAATAATTTAATTATTATATTTAAACTTAAATTTTTAAGCATATAGAAATCTTTATTTTGTTATTTAGATAAAGGAATGATTGAATATTAAAAATAAAATGATACATAAATTTTATTTATTTATTCTTTTTAACTTTAAGAACCATGCAAATTAATTTGATTAATTTTCTTCTATCATTTTTTTCGATTGTATGAAAGTATTGATATTGATTCACATACTCTCATTGTCAGTACCCACACGCTATAAAATTATAGATCATTTCAAAGAAATAGATCACGAGCGAATCGCCAGGAAAAGAATAAATCGAAATGTATCACAAAAAAAGCAATAGAAGAAAAATACAGAGATATTTATTTAAGTTATCATTCTATTATTCTGATGATGTGGAAAGTGAAAATGAGATTGTGTGAATCAATATCAATATATTCTTATAAACGTATAAAAATTAATCGAATGTCTTTTTATTTCTATAGTTTTTAATTTTACAAATATTGAATTAATAAAATTCATGTATCATTTTATTTTTAGTGTTTAATTATTTCTTTAACTAAACAAAAATTTCTAAATGCTTAAAAATTTAACTTTAAATATAATAATTAAATTATTTACAAAATATTTAATTACATTCAATGAAGATTTTATTTATGCACAAAAACAGATCTCTTAGTGATCGTACATTTGTCTTAAAATATTTCCATTTGCATAGTTGCAAAGATCTTTTTAAGATTTGAAAGATTTTTTTAAGATCTCGAAACCAATAAATCGTTTTTACTTTGAAAAATCTCACTAAAAGATTTAAAAACACGCAAAATAAAAATTTCAAAAAGATCTTATAAAGATCTGAACAATTTTCAACTTTATATCTATTATTTTTTTAATAGTGCATTACCCTGGTAGAAATTTTCACCACAGAATCGTCAATTGATGGTGAGTTTTTTTAAAATTGACCATAAATTGAAGATTTTTCAAAGCGTAAATAGCCATTTTATACGATGACAGGCGACGGTATATCTTCATTAAATGGTTAAGAAGGGGCCGAACTATCTGTCTTTGTCTAATAGTGTTTTTCATCATTTATGTAAACACTATCCGGTATAACAAGAAAAAAATAGCAGCCCCCGCTAGATATTATTATAATTAGTAAATTTTGTAATAGCAACCAAATTTTTTACCGCATAGTTTTTGACTAATTAGAGACCTACTAGCAATCTAGAATATAACCTTTCTTTTTTTGGTAGGTCTCTAATTATTCAAAAACTACGCAGTGAAAAAATTTGGTTGTTATTACAAAATTTACTTATTATACTAATATCTAGCGGGGGCTGCTATTTTTTTCTTGTTATACCAAATAGTGTTTACATAAATGATGAAAAACGCTATTAGACAAAGACAGATAGTTCGGCCCCTTCTTAAATCTTTGTGAATAATTAAAAATTTATTTGGTTAGTACTTTTTTCACTTCAATATAATTCTTTAAAAAATTGAACGAGTGTAAAGAACTTTTCTCCCGCTAATTTAAATCCTTAGATAGTTAAGCAAGAGTACAGTACTTTGCACCCTCAAATTTGATGCTTAAGAAAATTAAGTGGGCAAAAAGTACTTTTCTCCCTCAAATTTAATTTTTTTTTAAGCTGAGAGGGTGTAAAATACTTTTCTCCCACAAATTTGTTCTCTAGAAAATTAAACGGGAGTAAAGTACTTTTCTCCCTTAAATATATATTTAAATATATACTTATTTATATTTGTTGAAAATCAAGTTATACCATTTTAGAAATTACATTTTGTACATATAAAAATTTCAATTACATTAGCTTCTTATAAAATAAAAATAAAAAACTGTTATAAAAAGTCTTATTTATTTCTTTAATAGAAGAGATTTGTATATAAATAAATACATCAAGATATTTAATCGGTCGATGATACTGGGACGTTTTTTTAACATAATATAAATATAGTTGCATTTTATTCTAGCTGCAGTCTTAGATAAGCCTCAGTCCTTCGATAGATTACATATAGCCTCAAATAGCTGAAAATTAATTTAAAATGAGCAGTAATAAAAAAGAACACAATTTCACTATTCAATCATGTAATTTTGCATTTCTATACAAAAATGTGCATCAATTGTATCAACAATATTAGCACCTGTACATCTTGCTAATCTTTCAAGTATGCTAAGTTTTACATTTAATACTAATATTACGCCACAATCTCTTAATCTATCTTGAGCCAATCTTGATACAGATTTATGAACTAAAACAATATCAGGACCCCCACTCTCTGACAAAAAGAATTTGTTTCCAAACATTCTCAGTCACGCCGCAGCTCTATGCGACTTTTTAACTTGTGAAAATGGATTTATTATAGTTTAATTTTTTCGTTTAGAATTCAATAAATGTTTATTGAAATAAAAGGTAACAAAGAATAATATTATATTGCATAATTCTCATTTATATTTACTATAAAAAATATGAAAATTGAATTTTTTTATTTATAGGTAACATAAATTTAAAATTAAACAATATATTATTTATTGATGAACTAAATACTCTTTGTTATTATGAAAATGAAATAAAATAAGATTCATTTTATCTTTTATTCATAAAAAGATCACGTAAATTTTTAATTAAATAACATTTTATTGAATGATTAAATATATCTAGTTTAATTTTTATATTTTTTTCAGTGAATATAAATGAGAATTATGCAATATTCTATTATTTTACTTTTCATTTCAATAAAATTTATTGTACTCTACACGAAAAAATTAAACTAATAAACCCATTTTTACAAATTAAAAAATCGCATTGAGCACCGGCAGGACTCAGAATGTGTGGAAACAAATTCTTTTTGTCAGAGAGTGGGGGTAACGCACGAGCGAGTCGATGGAGGAGAAGGCGGTGGGACTCAGATCGTCGACTGCAAAACTTTTTACAAGTTCCAAGTCTATATCTAACAGATATATGTGCATCAATTGTATCAACAATATAAGCACCTGTACATCTTGCTAATCTTTCAAGTATGCTAAGTTTTACATTCAATACTAATGTTACGCCACAATCTCTTAATCTATCTTGAGCTAATCTTGATACAGATTTATGAACTAAAACAATATCAGGACATAATGCAGTAATTCTTGCCACAGTGTGTCCTAAATATTCGCCTTCCTATAGAAAATATTATTATCCGTTAAAATGTGATACTTTTTTTTAGTTTATTTTGTTTGTAATATAAAATTTGTTAAAAATACCTGCATTATAACTGACTCAAGACTGAGTAATTTTTCCTCAACTCTTTGATACATGAGACCACATCGAAGTAGTAAAATCAGGCAGCATGTTATATGGGAAAGTGGTGGCTATTTTAACGATGATGTGAGAGAGAAAGTAAGTAAATACTTACATACTGTCTCTATGGTGCAGTGCTTACGGGAACGTTACGCGAGAGAGATAGGATGTAACTTAATATTTTCTTTCTCTCTACCTAAAGTTGCCACCACTTTTTAACACGACATACTTTCTCCATAATATATATGCTCTAAGCAAACACTCAATATTTCCCTAGTTACAGGTAATTAAAGAAAATCACTAAAAAAGTTACTAGATTTTTAAACGCATATAGTTCTTTAGCATTGATAGCTAGACGCTTGAAACTTTTTTTAAATTAAAGTTGAGCTCAAATCCTTTCGAAACAGTAGTTACAGCATATCAAAATATTATTTTTTCCCAAAGTTAGAGCGTAATTAAGATTGGACATAATTTCAGCTTTCATTATTAATTAATGTTTTAAAAAGAAAAATCAGGTCCAATGTTTATCACGCTCTAGCTTTGGGAAAAAATAATATTTTGATATGCTGTAACTACTATTTTGAAAGGATTTGAGCTCAGCTTTAATTTAAAAAAAGTTTCAAGCTTGTAGCTATCGACGCTAAGGAACTATATGCGTTTGAATATCTAGTAACTTTTTTGGTGATTTTCTTTAATTGCCTATAACTAGGGAAATATTGAGCGTTGGAATCTGAAATTCTGTTACCTTTCATATTTTGACATCTGAAAACTTATCACGAAGTATGAGCAAAATCCGTGATCCGGAGGTGTGACACTCTCCTAGTAAGACTGATATTTAACCTACTCGATTCAAGGGCATTATCTCACAGAAAATGTAATTATTAATCTCTTTTTGGGCGGTTTTTCCTGTTACTAAAATTAAAAATTATTAAGTGTAGAATTATTTACATAATATATGGGTAAATCTTTCATAATGTTAAAATTTCACCTGCAACAAATTAAAAAAAAAAAAATACAGGCACACGTGTAAAACTAATTTTCTCTGAATGTTGACGTATTATAATGAAAGAAAAAAATCGTGTTACTCACTTTTAAGGGTAGTCTTTTTAACAAACATCAAAAGACAGATTTTCGAGTAAATTTTTCATAGTGTTAAAATTTACTTTCAATAAATTAAAAAAAATTGAAGACACATGTATCAAATTTATTTTTTTTAAATGTTGATATATTAAAATGATAATAAAAGAAAAAATCGCATTACTCACTTTTGAAGATAGCTTTTTTTAATATAAGACATTTAAATATATTCATTATTATCACACCCAGGTATAATATTTTACCTATCTCAGATCAGTTTTTTAAGTATTTTGGGCTATAATAGATCATTTTCCATTGAGCTTTTTCATTTTTACATGTTTAATATGTTACAGAAAATATTTAAATTCGCAATTTACATTAATAATTACAAAATTTTTTGTAATAAATAAAATATGCCAGAAATGGCAATTTTTTTTGGAAAATTCATTTTTGGGATTCGGGTATTAAAATTGAGTGATATTAGTTACCCAATGGCTTTTGGGATTCCTGATTACAAATCATAAGTGAGTGGAATATCAATTTATTTTTGCTAAAATTGTCAATCTTAGGGTATGAAATTTGACATAGATTTGTGTAGTTTATGTTTTCGAATAAAAATACTTATATTCCTTTTAACCAAATATTTTAGTTTATTTAATAAACATTAAATCTAAAAATTTTTAATTTAAAATCTAGAAATTTCAGTGATGATTCAACTCAACGTTCTAGGTGTAAGCTATTAAATACATACTAAAACTGAGCTTTTTAAAGTTTAAACTCTTTAGAATTAAAACATTGATAGAAACTAGGTAATCGATGTAAATTTGGAAAATTTAATAGCCGGGAAAAATTCAATGATTTCCAGAATACTCGAAATAATACTTCAAAAGCAACTTAAAGATTACATTGAGTATTATAAAATAGTAAATTACAAAGTTCACAACAGAGAAAAGATGAATCAAAGCTTAGGTTTTCATATTAGTGGATAAAAACCTATTTTCAAAAGTGAGTCACGTTTTTTAAGTATAATTTCAAACGAACAAAGAACTTTATCTACACTAGGCACACGTTCCTAATAAAAAAATTTCTCTTTGTGATTCTAAATATTACCTTTTGATGTAGTTTAAAATGTCACCGCTGAATAGTCTTTTTTACAGCATCGTATTTTCCAGAAAAAAGTAAAATATATAAATTTTTGGTAACATTTTAATAACCTTTCAGAAAGTACTTTTGTTAACAGGCACACACCCATGCTCTTGATTTTCCAAAAGTATGTGTATAGATAAAGCTTTGGTGTGAATTTCAAATAAAAAAAGCAGTAGTCATTTTTTTTATAGCGGTAATTTATCATTTTACATGGCCTGGTAACATTTAAATTTCAAAAAAAAAACCCCTTTTCCCCATCCGCCATAAAATGACACGTCTAATTATCATTAAAAATATAACAAAATTAGTTTCTAATAACTCAATAAATCAGTGAACATTTGCTAACAAGATGTGCTATCTCATATTTAGGAGAAATGACGCAGTAACATGATTTTTAAAAGTATGAAAGAATTACCCATATAACACTTTAAAATTACTAATAATTAATATTTTGATTCGTGATATTTAAGGAATGAAACGATACATGTTTATCTTCCATATTCCGTTTTAAAATAGTTACTTTTGAGTTTCAAATTAATTATTAGTAATTTAAAATTGATATATATATTATATGATTAACATTATATTTATCAACTGTTGAAAATTGTCACACAATTTAATGGGCTTTACGTTGATAGGTATTAATTATATTGAAGTTTTTCGCTCCTAACGTCGCTCGGTTGAATTTTCTTTTATTATATTATTATGTACAAATGACTGATTTCAAATAAATGAGAATTAATTAATTTAAGTTAATTTTGAGTAATAAATAGAATTAAAAATTATTTGATGAAACATAATATAAAAATATATGTACACATGTGCTTAAATTAAAAAAGCGTATAATTTATTTCATCAAGTGACTTTTTCTCAATCTACTTCTATAAGAAAAACAAAGATAGTACGATATTTGATATAAATAAACTGAGAACTGATAACTGAGTAACAACTATAATTTCCAGACCTTAATATATGACCATGAATTTGAATTATGAAATTAGTTTTAACGTGAAATATGCTTTAAAAAAATTCTGTGTTTATTTCTAATAAAAATATCTTCACAAATGTATTTTATGTATATGAAATACGAAATTCAAATTAAAAAACCATAAAATTAAAATACACATTTTTTGTTAATTTTAAATTTGAATATTTCAGAATAATAAAATAACTATTTGCGATTACTTAACGATCTTTTTTGCATCTAATATAAAATTTTAATGATACAAATATTACAAAGTGTATGTATCACAAGTTAGGTTCGCATATTATAAATATTATAATTTTTAGAAAATTCTTGATATTAATAAATTATTAATTTAAATAATTAAATATTTTTTCATTGATGACAAGTAACCTTTCAAATGTAGTTAAAGTAATACTGTAAATGTCAATCAAATAACATTTTCATCAAAATAAATTTCAACGCTATAATTATTAAAATAAACATTTTTATTTAACTACAATCTATTGTAATAATTATTTTTTTAATATATATATTAAAAAAATAATAATTTTATTTGATAAACAGTTATATAAATATTATATATTCATATTTGTGTGACTAAATTTATTAAATCAAAATTTTATTCAGTTATCATTCAGAGAATAAAGTATTTAAATTAGTTTTCATGAAAATATATTATTCAAAAAGTTACTTGTTAACAATTTTTTATAAATAACATACATTTAACCTCAATTACATTTTTATTTGTACACGTGTTTGTATTTAAATAATTTGTCATTTATATAAAAATTGTAAACAATTAAATATATTAAAATTACATTTTAATATATTAAAATTACATTTTAATATATTAAAATTATATTTACCTTAATTATATTTTCATTTGTACACGTGTTTGTATTTAAATGAATGGTCATTTATATAAAAATTGTTAACAATTAAATATATTAAAATTCATTTTATTAAAGCAATAATATTTTAATAAAAGAAACATATTTATTTTTAAAATGCATCAAATTACCTCATTTGAAAAATTATCATTACATGATATAAAAATATTTTTTTTTAATATTGTTTGAACATAATTCTTATGAAATACACTTAAAAAAATTTATTTATTTGATATTAAATTTTTTTAATAGTCAATTATAAAGATAGGGAAATATATGAAATATGAATAATTTTTTCTTATTATGTCTATAATTATGAATTTATATTTATGAACTGTATAGATAGAAGTGAAATTTCCCCTAAAAAAGTAAACATTTCAAAGGAAAATTTACTTATTATTTGCGAAACACTTATTATAAATGCGGAAAAAAATAACATTCTGTAATATCACTCTAAAGTTTGTATTAAATATGATCATTGAAAGTACAATTATTTTATCATATTGAATTTGTTGTCAACGTTTGATTATATTTCACTATGAGAAGATATAAAAATTAACTGTCATATTTAACTGATGTCTTTCCATTCTATTTCTGAATTTCCATAAAAGGAATGTATTAACTTGTACACAGTAAAAAATTTTTCGGAACTGTAGATCGCTGAGCATGGTAATTATCGGGACCCTTGCTGAGCGTGTTAAATACACATGAAAATTGGTAAAATTACATAATCCATCGTTTCTAACCTACATTCGATATAATTTAATAAAAAATATACGTTGAACGTTTATTACTCATGACACTATGAAATTTGAAAAGATTATTTAAGGGAGTATCCTCGATACGAAGTTAGTCAGTTAAGAAAACAGTCGAACTTATCATTGACAGTTATGGATTTGGCAACGTCCCTAAAACTCTAGAATTAAATATTGTTTTATAAAATTTATATTATAATAAATATATCAATATATTATTGAATCATAAAAAAGGATATAAAAGTATTTTAGAATTTTCCCAGAATTTTTTTGATTTTTTTCTCAGAAAAAAAAATTTATAGAAATTTTAGGACTCATAATACCCACGGTGTATCAAAATTTTACATTATTCACGTAAGGTGAAATACATTATGTAACTATTGTACCAAATGCAGGACACTGACACATTACTATTTATTCTTACGATAACGAAAAAATTCTTATACTTTCAGTAGTTTAATAATTAATTTTAAAATGATTGTGAAAGTTATATCTATCAAAAAAAACTTTTCTTATTAGAGTTTATATAAACATTTAAATTAAAAATTAATTAAAATTTAGACCTTTGGCAGGACAAACATACTGAAGACCTCCGTTGCTAATTAGTATTGCAATGATTGCATAAATACAGCGACGTTAGATAAAAAATTAAAAAATATATACAATAATAAACTTATTATGACTTACATTTTCGCGTATTAATTTTTGAGGATAATGTTTTTTTATTCAAACTTTTTTCTTATTGAAAACGATGCACTGTGGTATTCAGGATTCGTGTCTTACCAAAGTTCGTAAAGAAAACGCAACGTTGCCATGTGTCAAAATGATTACCGTTAATTGTAAGGTTACAAGAGAAAATAATTTTTTGCTCTTCTTACAGACTCTGAATGATACTTTTTAAAAATGATATAGATCCGGAATAAATTTCTACATATTTTAGAATTTTTTCAGAATTTTTTTCATTTTGCATAATTACAAAAGAAGGCAAAATATGTATCCCCCCATAAGATCACATGTTATTTTCAAACTGCAATTTCTCATGTTTGAAGCTCTGAAGGGTCACGAAATTTTAACCATAGCTTTATTACACCTAAATACGCCTGTATGTCAATTATCAAAAGATTCTCAATTTAAATTCTATTACCGAGGGTACTCCCTTAATAACTTTATGTTAAACATTAATTAATAAGAATGAAATATTTCTTATTGTGTTTAAAATGTGTTTCCATTGTCGCGAAAGTTCACGTAGGTCATGTATTTTTACCGAACAGCCATATTGATATTGACTGTAACATTACACTGCTAAGCACGGGGAAAATACCGCGATCATAGTAGGACCTACGCTCAGCGATGTAAAGTTACATAAAAATGTAACTTCACATCGCTAAAACATGTAATTATTTACAAGAAACTAGTATAGTTACCAGAAAATTTTTCAAAGTGTAGTATATACCATGATGATTATTTATTTAAGTTTTCAAATTATTCTAATCATTAGTTTTCAAGATATTTAGATTTCTGATTCCAAATAGAAAAATATTAGTAAATAATATTGGAACCCGAACTCCTCAATAACTAATGAATAGATTTATTTAAAAATTTAACTGAATAATCTTCGTGATAAATATTATATGTTAATGCATCTCTTTATTCAAAATTTTGAAATACAATGGAAATATAATCAATATTTATCGGCGCAAGTGTACTGTCCATTGAACACTTGGCGGAAAGGATATTTTTCCGAATGTGTACCTCAAATGGCAGCGCTGCATATTTTACCACAGACATAAGAAAACTTCGAATTATGCATTGAGTTTCGCATCATGATTATTTTGTTTTTTCTTATAGGTTATTCATGAAAAATTCAAATAATAACAACTTAAATTTTATTGCTTATACAATTTAAATTCACAATATTAGATTCTATATGATTATAATAAAAATTTTATTTAATAAAATTATAATTCGCATCATGAAAAAGAAAGTAATATTGTTTGTTTACTAAAATTATGTCATTAAGTAATAAGTAATGATGATGAAAAATTTGCTCTATAATTTGGAATTATCTTATGCCTGTGGTAAAATATGCGATGTTCCCATTTGAGGTTAACATTCGGAAAAATATCCTTTCCGCCAAGTGTACATCTCCTTAAATAATATATACTTATAAAATTTACATAATATTTTATAAAAACTATTAAAATGATAATCATATATTTAATATTATTTTAAACTATGAATAAATAGTTTAAAAAATTATTATTAAGGAGGTACCTTCGCTTTAGTATGACAAAACAGATTTGTTCGAAACTATGCAAAATTGTTTGTTTTTATGTCTAAAATGCACATATAAAATTTCATAAAGATTCGTTATCTCGTTAATGAGAAATTAGAATAATTATATAACATTGGTTCTTATGGGGAAACGTTAATATTGTAGTTGGTCTTAAAATTTACAAAACAAAATAAAATGAAATTTTTTGAGGATAAACATAATATTACTGGCGACTTATAAAATAAATTTCAGAAACTTTCATTACTTTTACACGGAAATATAAATGAACAAATTATTCATTTATGTACGAATCTAGTTACTTTTATCGTAGATAGCGGATGGTGGCAAAAACACACCATAACCTCCATTTAGCTCCCATTGATGAATGTCCAGTTATTAAAAGTAAGTTAAATAATAATGAACTCTCTCCCCAATGACTAAGCCAGATCTCCTCGGTGAATCGAAAAGGGAGAAGGGGTGCACTGCGAGCGGGCTTTTTGAATGCGACTTCTTTAAGGGCTCACATTGGACAGGTGCGTGAGCTTCTATGTGACGACCATTCTTATGACCTGTTTGGAGTGGCTGAGACCTGGCTGGGTCCGACTGTCTCGGATGACGTCATTCAGGTTAAGGGGTATAAAATTTTTAGACAGGATAGAAACCTTCATGGAGGAGGGGTTGCCCTTTACGTCAAAGATAGTTTGAAATGTGAGATATTAGCTTTTTCGAATACCACAACTATAACTGCCAGTGGTAAGCCTGAAGTGCCTGAATATATTTTTTGTTCTGTTAAAGCAAATGGCAACTCTGAATCTGTGTTGGTTTCCGTCATTTACCGTCCTCCTGTCATTTCCTTTACAAAAGATTCTGATCTAATTGATACGTTGGTCAGTTTGACTCCCGATTTTTCATTTAAGATTATAATGGGAGATCTGAATGCCGATCTCCTGCGAGAAGGCAGTGATGCGAAGTTTCTTAGTAAACTGTCCGCTGAGCTTTCGCTTCAGTTGGTCCAGCACGGTGCCACGCATATAACTCCATCGTCTCGCACATGGATAGACCTGATTTTTGTAGATGACAATGACACTATACTGGACGCACGTAACGTACCTGCGAACTTTCATAGTCGGCACAATTTAATTGAAGTTTCTATAGCCTACAATGCTAGCATTTTAGCGCAGGAACCAATTAAGTATAGAAATTATAAAAACATTAGTGAAAAATGATTATTGGAGAAATTGGCCGGCTGTGATTGGTCCAAATTGACAACTGATATAGTAGATCCTGAGTCTGCACTTGACTGCATTTGTGATAATCTCACTGCTGCTATTGAAAATTTAGCACCGGTGAAAATATTTAAATGTACGAAAAAGAAGCCACCATGGATGGATGGAGAGTTGTCACAGATGCAGCGCAGGAGGGATGCCACATATAGGCGATACAAACGGACAAACGACAATAAATATTTTTCAGAATTTTTAATTTTACGTAAGGCGTTGGACGAGCAGATTGAGCATGCGAGATCTGAATATTATCATAACAGACTGTTCGAGGCTCTTGCAAGTGGTAATGTCTGGAAAGAGTTGAGAGAGCTGGGACTCTTATCCGGACCCCAAGGGGATCTGAATGGATTTGCTCTGGATGAGCTTAATGCGCACTTTGCTGGGGTGTCGGTTTCGCCACATGATGATGGTGAGGAACACAAGAAGTTTCTTTCTGAATGCAGCGAAAATGGTTTCGCTTTTAAATCAATTAATATTAGCGATGTTATTCTTGCAGTTTCTCACTTCTCATCGCAGGCTCGTGGGGAAGACGGCATTCCGCAAAGTGTGATACTTAAAGCATTACCATTTATTGGTGAACATCTTGTGACTCTGTTCAATTCCTCTTTTGCGCGGGGGGTTTTCCCTGGCCTTTGGAAACAGGCACGTATTGTGCCATTAAAGAAGTGCTCTGCACCCAAATCGCCTAAAGACTTCAGGCCTATTGCTATTTTATGTTTTCTTTCAAAGGTACTTGAGAAGATCGCCCATGACCAATTGCAGGAGTACATTACTGCTAATAAAATACTTGACCCAATGCAGACTGCCTTCAGAAAGCACAGCTCGACACAAACAGCTATTCTTAAATTAACAGATGACATAAGATCGGGTCTAGACAAAAAACTCGTCACGTCACTTTTACTTTTTGACTTCAGTAAGGCATTCGACACGATCTCTCCCTTCAAGTTACTTACTAGGCTTAGATCGATGGGGCTTTCCAGGGCTGCTCTCTTGTGGATTAACTCCTATATTTCAGGAAGGAAACAAATGGTTTCCACGCATTTAAACGAGGAATCGAGTTGTCTGACAACCAACCTTGGAGTTCCACAGGGTTCGGTACTGGGGCCTCTGTTATTTGTCTTTACATTAATGACGTACGTGACGCTCTTGACTCTGGTTGCGTCGGGCACCTACTCTATGCAGACGACCTGCAAATTTACACGCAGGTGCCTCGCGAGAATGTGGAAGAAGGTATTCTCACTCTACAGAGGGCGGCCAAAGCGGTGTCGGAGTGGGCTGCTGGTGTCTCTCTCACTTTGAATTCTAATAAAACCAAGGCAATCGTCTTTGGCAATAGTCGTTTTGTAAATTCTTTTTATGCTGATGGGTCACGTACGATTAATCTTGAGGGAGGCATTAGTATACCTTTCTCTGACTCTGTGACGAGTCTTGGTGTTGTGCTTGACTCTAAACTTTCATGGGTACCGCACGTTGATATGATTACAAAAAAGTTTAATAGAGTTTTGTATGCCCTGCGGTTTTTCCGTCGGTACACCACGGAGACTCTGCGTAAACAGCTCGCAACCGCCCTGCTGTTTCCACATCTTGACTATTGTTCGGTGGTTCTGCTCGATGCTTCTCAGGAGTTGAGAAGACGAATACAGAGATTACAAAATTCGTGTGTGAGATATGTAATGGGTTTGAGAATGGGTGATCATGTCTCTCCTTATAGAACCGCGTTGGGTTGGCTGCGCACTGATTCGAGGAGACAGTATTTTTTGGCTGTGCTTATGTACAAAATCGTGCGTATGAATACTCCAGAGCATCTAGTGAGTCTCTTCACTAGATGTGTACCTAGGGCGGCTACTAGGGGAGAGACTAAGGATCTTGTGGTGCCCTTTATGCGCACTGAGACTGGAAGAAATTCCTTCCAAGTTCAAGGTGTGCATTTTTGGAATTCCCTACCTGCTGAAATTAAATATCTTCCATCTATCAGCAGGTTCAAGACGGCAGTGAGGGGGTACCTACTTGACCTTGAGTAACGGATATTCTCTTTATGTTATATTTATAGTCCCTTTATGTTAATTTATTATCATGTGTAGTCCCGTATATAGATTTAAGGTGTGCTTGTATTTATAGTATGGATGATGAGCGCATGGTTGAGAGTGAATGCATTACTTTTTATTATCTTTGACTATTTGACTCGTTTGATTTTATTATATTTTATTTTTGGTTTTGTTTTTACTACTTTGACTGATAGATATTAATTCGACATATTTGTTTATTGTTATTTTATTGATGATTGTGTGTGTATTTTATTATTGTAATGATCTGTGATATCACTCTGAATAGTGACTTACTTTTGTAGTATTATTAGTTTTAGGAAATCGACTGTGATATCATATGTGCAATAATTACATTATCTCATTTCTGTATCTTATTATGTATTAAATATTATATTTTTGTTTTGTTACACACTTTTTGTAAACTATTACAAATAAATAAAAATATCTATCTATCTATCTAACCTCAAATTTTTAAATTTCGTAAAAAGAGCATGTAAATGATTTGGACAGTAAAGATGATGATCTTAGCTCTTTAATTAATTTTAATTTTTTAGTTTTAAATAAAAATTATTTCTTTTTTTTTATATTGATGCTAATTCTATCGAGTATATGAAGATCACCAAACAAAACATATATTCTTGGGGAGGGAAGATATCCAGTAACTTTTAATCAAATAAGCATATTGAACATTTGACCTCCTTAAGTGATAACTTATAAATATTTATATTATTTCACTAAATACATTTCCAACTTGAATAATTATCTTCATGTTAAAACTAAATTTAATTAGCATTCAATACCACAAGTTATTTCAAAAATTTATCATTTTTCAAAGTTATTAAAAAGTTATTTATAAAAAGTATTGCCATACAAAATTCTATTAATTTAATTTTCTATTCTTTACATTAGAGAATTAGTTTTGATGTGTAAATTTTTATGTAATATGCAACATATATATATATATATTATCTTAAGGTTAAATATTTCATCACCTTGTATGAAAATTATTTTTTTAAAGTAGAATAATACTGTGAATAAACAAATGATTATAAGAAAATATTGAGAACTGTAAATAACAATGAAAAAGCGTTAGACTGGAGATAAATAATGATTGTTTATTATAATTTATACATTTTTTAAATGTAGATACTGCAAATATCCGTAAATAATTGTAAATAAATTAAAGAATACAATTATTAGAAATAACTCAAAATAATTTTCATTTTAGTTCTTTTTACAACAAACTTATTTTAATGAATAAATAAATAAATATATATATATATATATATATATATGAGACATTTCACACCAACTGGAAGAACAGAAAAATAAAAATCTCTGAAACTCTAAGAATATATTCTTTTTGTTATCCAAAAGATGTAAATAAATTTTCAAGGATTTAGATTAGAAGAATCAAGAGCTATAGATCCTTGAAATTTGGAAATTCTTCAAAATTTCTAGAGAAGTCCCAACTTAATCATTTTTTTCCTGAAAATCTTGATATTTTAGAGAGAGATTCATAAGAATACTTCTTGTTGTAAATGAAGAGCAGACTTATTTTTTTCTATTTTTCATGAACTTTAAAATGAATTTTTCAGCATGTAAATCAGAGCCAACAATAAGGAGTTATGACAGTTTAAAATATATATTTTCATGTATAATTTATTTTCAATATAAAAATTAATCATAGATGGAAATATACATTTATATTCAATATAAAAAATAAATGATACATTAAAATATATATTTTAAACTGTCATAACTCCTTATTGGTGGCTCTTTCTTACACAATCGAAAATTTATTCTGAAATTAATAAAAAACAGAAAAAAATAAGCCCTTGAAAAGCAATTTCTGAAGTGGCGAACAATGAGTACTTCCAATTACCATGTAATACATGTAAAAACCAATAGAAAATTTCGAAATTTAGGTCTGTAAAAAATCATGCTAACTCTCCTCTTCATTTACAAAAAAAAGTATTCCTATGCATTTCTCTGTAAAACATCAGGATTTTCAGAAAAAAAATCATAAAGTTGGTACTTTTCCAAAAATTTTTAAAAATTTTTAAATTTCAAGGATTTATGGTTTTTGATTCTTCCAATCTGAATCCTTGAAAATTTTTTTACACATTTTAAGTAAAAAATAGAATATATTCTCAGAGTTTCAGCGATTTTTATTTTTTTGCTCTTCCAGTTCGTGTGAAATTTCCCATATATATATATATAAATGTATAATTACTGAAAATAACCATTTTTTATCGTTATATTATTTTTACAAATTTTATTATTATTTATTTATCATATAACAATTAATTTATAGCATTTTTCATAATTTATTTTATTTTTCAGCTTTTAAAGTAAAAAGGCAGTAAATTAAATTAGTTAATTAAAAAGAAATTATTTTGTGAATATCTTTGGAAAAAGTTCATTGAAAATGAATTAAAATTCTTAAAAGAATTTTAATTTTCAATAATGGTTTTGACTGAGAAAGATAAATTGATTGTTAAAGGACAGGAATTGTATAGTGGAATTACTTTCATGTTAACTGATATTCATATATTAGAATTTAATAATATTTCAAACCGGTACACCTCTTTCAACATGCACTTAAGTTTACCGATTCAAAGACCACAACATATTAAATCAGTACCGATTGATGGAGAATTTATACAGTTATTATTTTCCGGGAATTTAGAAAAGTGTCACCGGATCTGTGTGTATTATAATAATAAGGTAATTCATATATATGACAGTTTAAATCTTAAATATCTACCAGATGAGCATAAGATTTATATAAACAGATTATTTCCAAACAAATCAGAATTGAGCATAGTATTCGAAACAGTACAATCACAAACAGATAATTATGATTGTGGCGTTTTTGCAATTGTTTTTGCTGTTGCAATACTTGATAATTTAGGTCCATGTTCTTTGAAATATGATGTTTCTCCAACGAGATTACGTTTATGAAGAATTTTTAGAACGCAACAAATAAGAATGTTTCCAGTTTTGCAAAATTATAATTATGCAAATATTAATTACGATAATCTACCGGACATGATAAGGAGGAGTTTTTGTCATGAGCAACGTCTAAATTAAATACCATTAAATTTAGATTTCACTGAGCTTGAACTATTAGAAAAAAACTCACGAATGCATTTATTGGCAGAACAAAAAAAGATCATGGAAATGTATCGTAAACAAAAGAATTCGAATCATGAAACAATTTTGATGGAAATTGACAATGACATTTCGTATACAAATTTTTAAAAAGCAAATACTGATATAATGGGAATCGATGAAATCCGCTTAAATTATAACAATAATAAAATTAGCACAATTGAGAATAAATTAAATGAAGAATAAAACCAATCGAAAGAAATAGATGAAAAATAAGCTTTATTTGTAACAGGACTTGAGAGCATGTCGAAGCTGCCCGCTTTCTAATAATATTTCCAATCCTAACTTATGAATAAACGATGCGTTTAATCGAGTTTTTTTGCTACAAAGTAAAAATTTGTAAGATTAAACTCTAGTGCGGACAACTCAAGAAATCCACTAAAATATCATACATACAAAGTTATAATAAAAACTTTCAATGTATCGTATTTTAAGGTTAGGTTTATCGAGTTTGCTATCTAATTTCCAATCCAAGAACATAAAAAAATAACAAGTCCAGATGATTTTTTATTTTTACAAAAATGATTGTATTAATATAGCTTTAGTGCAAATAAGTCATTATATTTGTTTAATTTATGAATTAAAAAAGATATTAATGAAATAAAAAAAGCAAAACTCAATCGCTACAGCTCCGACATCCCGTTAAGAGCAGGTCGTATACGACTTATTCTATGAGGTTTCTACTGATTGCATATTAAAGTTGAGATTAAAACCTTTTGATTAAAAAAAACGTGTCCAAAAAACTCCAATTGTTAAAAAGTTATGAGGGAATAAAAATAGCGCAAATATTTAGCTAAAAATATGCATAGAAAAAAAATGCAACATTTTAGTCAGAAATTCATTTCAATTTTCATCTCTTCATAAGTTTTCAATAACTTGAGTTTTTTGGACACTTTTTTTTTTAATCGAAAGGTTTTAATTTCAACTTTAATATGCAATCAGTAAAAACCTTATAGAATAAGTAGTTCGAAAACTGTAAAATTATAAAGCTCATGCAAATTTTTCAACAAAACAGACAAAATGCTCATAACCCGGAAAAAATCGAGCGTTGGACCGAACGGACGCGGCTTTTTTATGATTTTATGTAAAAAAAAAAATCCCAAAGCTAGAAGAAAATCCGAGACCCAAATGCAATGCACTCTCCTGGTAAGACGTGTTCAAGAAACTTTACTTAAGAAAAAAGCTTATATGAAAATGAAAAAAGGACAACCAAATAAATATAAACAGAAATTAAAAAACATTAAGACAACAAAATTGAAATTCAAGGAAACAATGAGTACTGATAAATTAGAACAAATACGTGCGAATGAGGCTTTACGTAAGAAAGAAGCTTTTATAAAAATTGGAGAACAACAACCAGAAAAATATTTAAAAAATCAGAAAATACTAAGATAAAAAATTAAAATTCAAGGAAAAAATGACTTGATAAATTGGAACAAATACGTGCAAATGAGGCTTCACGTAAGAAAGAAGCTTATATAAAAATCAAAGAAAAAATTTTAAATAAATATGAAGAGAAATAAGAAAATACTAAGATAACAAAATTGAAATTCAAGAAAAAGATGAGTACTGATAAATTGGAACAAATACGTGCGAATGAGGCTTTACGTAAGAAAGAAGCTTATAGAAACATTAAAGAAAAAAAACCAGAATAATATGAAAAAAAATTGGAAAATACTAAGATAACAAAATTGAAATTTAAGGAAAAAATGAGTATTAATTAATTGGTACAAATACATGCAAATGAAGCTTTACGTAAAAAAGAAGATTATATAAAAATTAAAGAAAAACAACCCAATAAATATAAAGAAAAATTGAGAAATACTAAAATAACAAAAATGAACTCAAAGATAAAAAAGGGTACTGATAAAATGAAACAAATACGTACAAATGAAGCTACACGTAAGAAAAAAGCTTGCATAAAAATGAAAGAAGAACAACTAATGAATACAAAAAAATTTAAAATATAAAGATATAAAAAATGAAATCAATGGAAAATAGAAATACTAATAAATTTAAAAAATTGCATGAAAAAGAAAAATTACGCAAAAAAAGATACTTATAGAAAAGTTATTATTAAACAATATAATGAATATGAGAGAATGGTACAAATTAAAAATAAAAAATTGGAAAATGCCGATATAATTAAGAAAAAACAAGTAAAAAATGATTGCTACCAATTAAAAGAATTACGCACAAGGTGTAAACAAATAGAAATTGATGACAATAAACATGTTAATAATGATACTACAATAAATAAACAAATAGATGAAAAAAAGCGAGAACATAAATATGATTTATTTATTAAGTGTAAACGATTAAAAATTGAAGACAATAATTATAATGAAAATTACAATAATAATAATTATAATAACAATCATAATATTGTATTGAACAAAGTTATTGATAAAACAATAAAGGACAAAGTAGAAAAATAATTGAAGAAATTAAATGAAAAAATTAATTCGAAACTGATTGGTTGTATAGCAAATATATATTTCGATGAAAATCTCATATCTGAAAATAACATTGGTTTCATGACAATTACATGTGTTTATTGTGATGCGAAACATTTTGCTTTCGAATATACTAAAAGTAACGATTTCTCCAATTTTTGTCATAAAGGTGAAGTAGAATTGTTAGAAAATCCTCCTTACCCAGAACAATATAAGTTTTTAGCAACTGAATTAACGGAAGAAATTATTGATTTTTGACGAGATGTTAGGTTGTACAATGATGCTTCAGCATTCGCAAATTTTTGTGCCAATTTTGATACATTGCCGGGTAAAAGACTGAAAGTTATTAGAATATGTGGACAAATTTACCATAATGTATATGCGTTACATCCTAATAAAGATACAGCACGTAAATATGGACAATTATATATTTAAGATAATGAAATGTCAACGATTGAACGGAATAAGTTTAATATAAATTTAACATTATTAAAAAATTTAGATATTTTGATAAGAGACATTAACCCTTATGCTAAAGCCTATAAAATGATGCTTAAAGTAGAAGGAGAAGAACTACAATGACGTGCAAAAATCTATTGTCCTCCAAGAACTGTTACTATGTCTATTGTCCGCAATAATAATTTGAATAAAAATAGATATAATCTACCTACCTGTAATGAAGTTGCAATAGTATATGTTGGAGAAGACGATCTTCCTCTTATTAAACGTGATATTGTCATTTAAGTATGATAAACCAATTAGTATACCGACAATTAGCAAACATACAAATCCTATGACATATCCGCTCATTCATCCTAACGGTGGTTTTGGAGAGATGCCAAATATGAAAAGTAAATTTGAAAAATCTAATATTTCAAATTTGAAATATCATCATTATAGATTTAGTGTTGTAAATGAATTGAATCCATTCCTTAATTTAGGAAAATTATCTTAACAGTTCATTGCTGATGCGTTTGAAAAAGTTGAAACTTCCAGATTATATTTCATACGAAAAAAACCAAAACGTATTAAGAAGTGATTGTTACAAAGGTGTTATGGACTATTTACATAACAAAAAAAAAATTAGATTCTTTAAAAATTGGAAAAATAGTAATATTACCGTCAAGCTTTACAGGAAGTCTACGATTTTTAAAACAAAATTACATTGACTCAATGACACTTGTAAATTATCGTGGTAAACTTAACCTTTTTGTAACCATGACCTGTAACCTACATTTAAAAGAAATAACTGAAAACTTCGAAATTTATGAAAATGCAATACACCAGATATTATAACAAAAGTATTTTATCAAAAAGTAGAAGAACTCAAAAATTTAGTAATGAAAATGGGAATATTAGGAAAATGTATCAAATATAGTTATGAGATTGAATTTCAAAAACGAGGATTACCGCATATGCATATGTTAGTAACAACTTACTCTTGGATAAAAATGATAAATTTGATATTCCCGAAAAAATTGATAAAATAATAAGTGCAGAAATTTCAAATAGAGATATTTATTCATAATTATATAGTTTTGTTAAACAATTTATGATAGGCGGTCCCTGTGGTATGCAAAATATAAATTGTCCGTGTATGGATAAAAATACGAAACAATGTACTGAAAATTTTCCAAGAAAATTTAATAATACAACAACATTTAAATCCAATGGATATTTACTATACAAACGTAAAAATGATAGCATCAAAGTAATTCTCAAAAATAAATTGACAAAAAGAATCGCAGATAATGGATTTGTTGTTCCTTATAAACCTTACTTATTATTGAAACTTAATGCACACATACACGTAGAAGTTTGTTTCACTGTACACTGCTTTAAATATTCGTTCAAATACTGTAATAAAGGTCATGATTGTGCATACATTACAATACATCAAGTAAATGTGGATTTTTAATCAAAAAATAAAGACACTTTTCAAAATGTCAATCGTGGGAATATTGAATATGAATACGACGAAATCGAACAATACATTAATATACGATATTTATGTCCACCTCAAGTAATGCACAGGTTATGAGAATATCCTTTACATGTTATTTCACATACTATAAAACGTCTAAGCGTTCATGAAGAAAATGAACAAAACGTATTTTTTAAAGAAGAAAAAGAATAAATGATCTTGCAAGAAAATGTGGGGGCCACATCTTTTAACAGCATCTTTCGAATTAAATAGAGAAGATTTTGAAGCACAAAATCACTTGTATTCAGACACACTAAATTTTTATACATTTGATGAAAAACTGAAAAAGTGGAATGAAAGAAAAAAAAAAGAAAACCAATACTTAGTAGAATGTACTTAGTAAGTCCGAAAGATAGAGAACGTTATTTCATTAAGTTATTACTATTACATGTTAAAGGAGCCACGTCTTTTGAAGCTCTGCGTACTGTTGATGATGTGATGTACAATTCGTTTTATGAGGCAGGTAAGGCAAAACAATTAATTAATGAAGATGAAGAATGGGATAGATGTTTGGAAGAAGCATCTTCAACAGAATTCCCTTATGCTCTTTGTGAATTATTTGCTTTTATTTGCGTTTTGCATAATCCTATAAATGCACGAGATTTATATGAAAAATATAAAGATAAATTTTACCACCCTGAATACAAAATAAATATAGGTGAAGATCATGCATTGAATGTTATTAAAAATAATTTACAAGTCAATGGATTTTCATTAAACGATTTTAATTTACCTAACATAAGCACATTTATAGAAGAAGATAATAATCAAACAATTTTAAATCATAATAATAATATTCTTAATGAATTAGAAATGAAAATAAATTCTTTAAATGATAAACAAAGGCAAATATTCAAGTCTACTGTAAAAAGTTTAAACAACCAAAGTAAAGAAAAATTTATTTTTATAGATGGACCAGGTGGAAGTGGAAAAGTTATTAACTTAACATTTTAATAGTTTATTTTAAATATCATACTATACATTATTCATGTGTAGCTTGGACAGCTATAGCAGCTAATTCATTTGTCGATGGAAAAACCGTGCATACAACATTTGAACTAACGTTAAGAGGCTGCTGAAATTAATTAATTAATTAATAATAAAATTAATTTTGATGCTTCGTTTTCAAAAAAAGTTTGACATACTTACAAAATCATGAGTGAGGCTAGAGAATTAATTTGTTCTCAGTAGAAAAAATATTGTTTTTAACTGTACGGGTTGCGGACAACTATTGATTTCTAGTAATAACTACTAATTGTTTCCAGAAACCTACATTTTTCGATTAGAAAAAGATAGAGAGATACAACGTCCTCTTAAATATAACAGATTGTACAACTTGTAATGTTAAGCCTAATTCTGCAGAAAGCAAACAAAAGGAACGCAAATAATTATTTGGGATAGAATATCCATGACTTCAAAATTTGCTTTCTAAGCAGTTGATCGTCTTTTTTAAGATTTATGCGATGTGAACCAATCTTTTGGTGGTAAAACTGTAATTGCATCAGGAGATTTCAGGCAAACATTACCAATTGAACGACATGGAAGCCGTATGAACATTATTGAAAATTAAGTTTAATTTAGTTTATTATGGCAGAATTTAGAGCTCAAATTATAGAGCCAAAGTTAATATAAAAATCCAGAAACTACTGGGCTCAAAAAAATATAAAGCCAAGAATACATAAGAATAAAAAAAAATAAGATTTAAAGAAATATTGGGCCAAAAAAAATAGAGCACAAGAAAATATAAGGATAAAAAATATATAGCTCAAGTAAAATAAGAATAAAAAAAATATTAGATTTAAAAGAATAAAAGAATCAGACAAATATTGGGCCCAAAAAATATAGAGACCAAGAAAATATAATAATAAAAAAAATATTGCGCCCAAAAAAATATAAGATTAAAAAAATGAAAACCAAAAAAAAAAGTTAAAAAACAATAAGGCCCAGAAAAATAAATGGCCCAAAAAATTTAGAGCTCTAACAAAATGAGGCCTTAAGAAAATAGGACTCGAAAAAAGTAGGTCCAAAAAAATATAAGGCCTAGAGAAATATAGGACCAAAAAAGATATGGAAGCCAAGAAATAAGGGGCCGAAAATAATGAGGCCCAAAGAAAATAAGTCTCAAAAAAATGTAGAGCCTTAAAAATATAAGGCCCAGAAAAAAATAGAGCTAAATAAAATATAAGACCCAAAAAAATTATAGAACCCATAAAAATATAAATTTTAAAAAAATATAGAGCCAGAGAATATATAAAAATCGAGAAAATATTTGGCCCAAAAAATTAGAACCCAAGACAATATAAGGCCCAAAGAAAATAGCACTCAAATAAAAGTAAGGCCTGAAAAGCATAAGGCCCAGGAAAATATAGAACTAAGTAAAATATAGGATCCAAAAAAGTTGTAGAATCCAAGAAAATATAAATTGCAAAAAAATATTAGGCCCAAAAATATAGAGCACAGGAATATATAAGAATTGAATAAATATTAGGCCCAAAAAATATAGAGCCCAAGAATGCATAAGAATCGAAAAAATATTGGGCCCAAAAAAATATAGAGCCCAAGAAAATTTAAGGCCTAAAAAGAATATGAGGCCCAATAAAGATAAGACTCAAAAAAATGTAGCACCTGAAAAATATAAGGCCCAGAAAAATAGAACTAAATAAAATTTAGTACCCAAAAACATTATAAAACCCAAGAAAATATTAATTTCGAAAAAAAATTGAGCACAAAAAAATATTAGTCCCAAAAAAATATAGAGCCCAATAATATATAAGAATCGAAAAAATATTGGGCCCAAAAAATATAGAGCCCAAGAAAATATTAAGTCAAAAAAAATGAGGCCTAAAAAAACCAGGCCTAAAAAATATAAAGCCTAAAAAACTATAGAGACCAAAAAAATATTGGGCCCAGAAAAATATTGGACCCAAAAAAATATAAGGTCCAAAAAATATAGAGCTAAATGAAATATAGGACCCAAAAAATTATAAAACCCAAGAAAATATAAATTAAAAAAAAATATTCGGCCCAAAAAAATATAGGACGCAAAAAAATATAAGGCCCAAAAAAATAGAGCTAAACAAAATATAGTACCCAAAAAATTATAAAACCCAATAAAATATTTATTTCGAAAAAATATTGGTCCTAAAAAAATATAGAGACCAATAATATATAAGAATCGAAAAAATATTGGGCCCAAAAAATATAGAGACCAAAAAAATATTGGGCCCAGAAAAATATAGAACTAAATAAAATATAGGACCCAAAAAAATTATAGAACCTGAAAAAATATAAATTAAAAAAAAATATTGGGCCCAAAAAATATAGGGCGCAAGAAAATATAAGGCTATAAAAAATATAAAGCCCAAAAATATACAGAGACCCAAAAAATTCTGGGCCCAAAAAATATTGGGTGCAAGAATGCATAAGAATCGAAAAAATATTGGGCCCAAAAAAATATAAGACCCAAAAAACATGACCCAAAAAGATGCTTATGACTAATGAGGACTAATTATATAGAGCCCAATAAAAAATTGCTACTCTTATTACCAAAAGATTAGACACATTTAACAAATGCGGAGAACCGGAGAACCGGAGAACCGGAGAAACGGAAAAAAAGTGGTTTCACTTTAATATAATATAGGATAGGATTATATACAATGTTACAAGGAGCACGTGTTAACTAACCTAAAAATAAGAGAATCAACAATCAAGCCTATTGCTTAATGGATCTCTCAACAATCACAAGGTCAACAATAATTCACAGTTTCAGAATTGTTGTAAACAATTCTGATAACTTTAATTAATTCACTTATCTTAGATTATCTTAGTTTAACAATATTTTGTATAGAGTTCTATCTTACAGAGTCAACGCTCCATCTTCTATTTGTGTCTTTCTCTCTTCTAAAGTTCGTGTCGTCTACCCACAGGGACCGACCCGAGACGGTTTCTTACCAGCAGTATTGCGTATGTGCACGAAGCTTACATATATATATATATATTAGTAAATGAGCTATGCCGATTTTTGCTCATGCTGGTTCTAAATTACCTGGGTTAGAACTGACATAAGCCAGCATTGGCTTGAGCCAGAAACGACATAGAGTGGGGGGGACCGATTCTAATTCACTCAAGCTATTTTACGTGGTATTCGATGATGAAACAGCTGTTTGAACATGAGAGGGGCACTTTTCTAACTTAACGCTCATCTGGTAAAAAACAGCTGATTGAGCCCGGGTTGGAAAGCCTATTTTAATTCACTCAAGCGATATTTTACGGACGATGAAACAGCTGATCGAGCCAGGGAGGGGGGACCTTTTCTAACTCAAGCGAAATTCAACGTGTTATTAGACGATGGAACAGTTAATAGAGCCGGGGTGGGGAAACCATTTCTAGATCACCTGAGCCAGAGATTAGTTGGGGTGGGGGGCCGATTCTCATTCACCCAAGCGATGTTGTTACATACATTAGATGATGAAACAGCTGATTGATCCAGAAATGATAACAGCTGATCGAGCGGCGAGGATCTGGCTGCTGGCCGCTGGGTACCTTCTAAACTGCTGAAAAATTTATAAAGTTTCATAATTTTTATTATTTATTATTTCTTTACATTTATTTATTCATTATAAATAAATTAAAATGTATTAAAACATGAAAAAAAATTTTTGATTTTAGTCGGAATTGAACCCACGACTCTTTAGACGCGAGGCAAGCACGTATACCACTACACCACGAAGCTACCATACCCGAGAGATTTTAAAACTTGTACATCCGCAGTTCACCAAACTGTGTCACGATTTTTATTTAATAAATTCTTTGAATTTTAATATTATTAATTAATAATTATTTATTTTATATATATATGGAACATTTCACGCCAACTGATAGAGCAAAATAATAAAAATCGTTGAAACTCAAAGAATTTATTCTTTTTGTTACCCAAAATATCTAGATTAAAAGGATCAAGAGTTACAGGACCTTGAAATTTGAAAATTTTTCAAAATTTTTGGAAAAGTCCCAACTTTATCATTTTATTTCTGAAAATCCTGATGTTTTAGAGAAAAATGCATAATAACACTTCTTGTTGTAAATGAAGAAGAGAGCAGGATTTTTTACAGACCTGAATCTCGCTGATTTCTGATTGGCTCTTATATGTAAAACATGGTTATTGAAATTATTTAATGTTTGCCGCTGCCAAAATTGGCTTTCGAAGGCTTATTTTTTTCTATTTTTTATTAACTTTAAAATAAATTTTGGTTCGTGTATGCAAAAGTCACCAATAAGGAATTATCACAGTTTTAAATATACATTTTCATGTAAAATTTATTTTTCTTATTGAAAATAGCCTGTCACATACTAAACATGATCATCTGGTTTTAATACTCAAAAACTATTAAAATAAGTTTAAAAATCATTTAGTAAAATGTCATTTGTCAATTATAAGCCCAATTATTATGAAACATGAGACTTTTTAGAATAAAAAATAAGCGGACACCGGGCGCGAACCCCACTCCTCGAGATCTCCAGGCACGAGCTCTAACCACTGAGCCAGTGCCGCACTGCTATATACAAGTTAAAATCCTACTTATAAGGCTCTTCGCCGGTATAGTAGGTATCTATATACAAATATAACATGTGGATGGAAAATCCACCATGTTACAATTAATTAAACAACACTCGTTATTATTATAATTAAAATTAATTTCAAAGGAAAATAAGAGTTATCCCAAAATTAAATAATTATTTTTCAATAAGAATTTACTTATTTCAAAGAATTGATTCATCAATAAAAAAGAATAATTAAATAATCACTATTTTCCTTGCCTTAACTTTCTATAAAAAGTATCAGTAAAATGGAAAATAATGATATCATTTTGGAACATACGCTTAAAAGAAATGATAGAGGCTTTTATTACAATGAATTACATTAAATGAGCTGTTATAATTAGAATACTGATTTTTAGATTAGCATTAATAATTTCATTAATACAAGGTACATCTTGAGTAATGTTCATAGGTGCTACACGAGCAAAATGAAAAGTTTTCAAGGTTATTCAAGTACCAGGTCCTCTAATACTTTGTGCAGCTAAAGCACCAACTGCAGTGACTGGTTCAATTTTTGCTTTCATATATTTTTTCTTGCTTGTATGAATAAATTCAAGAAGTTGTGACACAGTTAAACGTATAATATACCTGTAAACTGGGACATCTGGTTTAATATGTTGTACAATCCTAGCAATTATAATTGCAACTATTTTCAAAAATTGAGCTGATTTTTGCTTAACTTCTTAACTTACACAAAAATATTTCTCTGACATCAAAAGTTCAGGGGTTACTTTAATAATACTAGGGCTGTCTAATGGATTTTCAATTTTGTACGTTGATGTAGATTTAATATATCATCAAGAACTCTTTTATAGTCAATAAGACAGTCTTTGCCTTCCATATACGTTGGATCCATAGAATTTACACAATAAAGAATTTAAACAATATCAACAAAAGAATTTTCAACTGTCATATCATAATGTAAACTAAGATCTTCTAAACTTTTACCATTCTTCTTTGCGTGTATCCAGTTTCAGCAATTTTAACAGCTGTATCTACAGCTGTTCATGGATCAAAATTCATTTTTCTTTCTCCATCCAATGAATATAATTTGAACTATATTTCTATTACTTGTTCTTCACAATATTCTGAAAAAAAACAATTTATAAAACTAAGAGAAATTTCTGGTAATTAACATCTTACTTACTTTTCATATGTAACGGTCTTAAGGGCATACCAAAACTCCTCCTTTTAACAATATTTCCAATCCAAGTCTATCAATGAACGGTGCGTTTAATCTAGTTTTTTGCTACAGTAAAAAAATTTATGAGATTAAACTTAAGTGCGGATAACTCAAAAGATCCATTAAAATACTATGTATAAAAAGTTATAAACTAACATTCAATATATAGTATTTTGAGTCAAAGAATACTTCTATCGGTCAAATAAAAATAAAAATATATATTCAAATAAATAAATAAAGATGGGTAGTCAGAAAGCTTTTGTTTATAATCATCCCCAAAAAATTCATTTAGTGTGTGTTCGAAAATCCTATTATCATTTTCTATTGAACAGATACTTTTTCTAGAAAGTTAAGGTAAGGAAAATAGTAATTATTCAATTATTCTTTTTTATTGATGAATCAATTCTTTGAAATAAGTGAATTTTTATTGAAAAATAATTATTTGATTTTGGAATAATTCAAAGTCTAATTTTCCTTTGAAATTAATTGTAATTATAATAATAACGAGTGTTGTTTAATTAATAATTAGGCTTATAATTGATAAATGACATTTTACTAAATGATTTTTAAACTTATTTTAATAGTTTTTGAGTATTAAAACCAGATGATCATGTTTAGTATGTGACAGGCTATTTTCAATAAGAAAAATAAATTTTACATGAAAATGTATATTTAAAATATTGTGATAATTCCTTATTGGTGACTTTTGCTTACACGAACCAAAATTTATTTTAAAGTTAATAAAAAATAGAAATAAATAAGACTTTGAAAGCCAATTCTGGCAGCGGCAAACATTAAATAATTTCAATAACCATGTTATACATATAAGAGCCAATCAGAAATCAGCGAGATTCAGGTCTGTAAAAAATCTTGCTAACTTTCTTCTTCATTTACAACAAGAAGTGTTATTATGCATTTTTCTCTAAAACATCAGGATTTTCAGAAAAAAAATGATAAAGTTGGGACTTTTCCAACAATTTTGAAAAACTTTCAAATTTCAAGGTCCTGTAACTCTTGATCCTTTCAATCTAGATCCTTGAAAATTTTTTTTTACATATTTTGGGTAACAAAAAGAATAAATTCTTAGAGTTTCAACGATTTTTATTTTTTTGCTCTATCAGTTGGCGTAAAATGTCCCATATGTATATATATATATATATATATATATATATATATATATATATATATATATATATATAAAAAAACAGTCTTACACCGCAAATTGTCAGCTTACTTCAAAACAACGATCGCCTCATTTTACCTTGCCAAGGAAGATAAAATGAGTTGCTGTGTATCTGCGGTTTTAGGTTTTTTTTAAGTGTCCGCTACCTAAATCCGATGTTAAGTAATGTCGTTTTGAAGTCGCCTACCTGTATCCAATATCAGATTAAGTTTTCGGGATAGACTGTCTGCGTGCGGTTTTAAGATATGTTTTTGGGGGTCTGCTATCTTATCCGATGTTAGGTTGCTTTTCTGGCGTCTGACAGCTGTATTCAGTGAAATCACATAAAATTCAGAAACAGACTATGCAATGTCTTCGCTTGTTGAATTGATTAAGACGATGTTATCTAGCCATATATTTGTGAGTACTATTTCTTGCGATCTAAGCTTGAAAATTGATAGGTTGAGCCAATAATAACTAGTATCATAGTAACAATCGATCGATCATTTAAATATTAATAGCGTGCCTTTTAGTAATTTTTGCCATAGGATCGATTTCTAGTACCTAACCGAAATAGCACTATTCCTTTCAGTAAATTGTTTATATGATAATTTTATTTAAAAAATTGACGAAACTTTTTTCCACTCTTTGTTAAAATTGGACCAAATTTTTGTACTTATACGGACTATCTAAATTCGATTGTTCTTTTACAAATTAGTATAATATTTTTAATTGATCGATTTTCAATATAACATCACTGAAATTGTCTCATTAAAATTATCAAATAAGTTTATTACTTTATATTTTGTACTTTAGTTAGTAGATGTGAAGTTTTCATGAGAATAATTCCATTTCATGAATTCTATCCTAATTGTTTTCGCCTCCACTAAAGGTAAGTCACAATTGTTAATTTAAATCAATCTTTAGATTTATATTTAGATTAAAGATTCCTTTAACAATGCCAGACCACACGGGCAATAAAATTGTTGACATTCTACTTATTTTAGGAGAATGTCAGCAAAATTATAGAGCAGCATAGAGGCTTTACCGTAACCGACTACCTCTCAGAGAGAAACATCCAGATCATAAAATTATTCGAGAAATTGAGTTGCGGGGACGACGAGGATAGTTCCTTCGGAAAAGAAGGTCTCTGATTACCGATGATTATAAAAATAATCCTCGTATGATAGCTGTACTAGCCATGGTGCATTTAAATGTTCACGTTAGCTTACAAGAGATTCAATCTACAATAGGTATTCTAAAATCAACAGCCAGTAGATATTCGAAAAAATAAAAATATCATTCGTACCATATAACTCTAAACCAAGCTTTAAGCGAAGCAGATCATCAGAAGAGAAGAGAATGTTGTCAGTGGGCAATAGAAAAAAATAGCATCGATCAATGTTTCTTCAACTACGTTCTTTTTAGTGACGAGGCAACATTCCAAAGCACTGGCGTCTTGAATCGTCACAATTGCCACTACTGGTTTCCGATTAACCCTCACTGGATGCAAGAGATTGATAGTCAGCATCGCTGGAGTGTTACGGTATGGTGTGGTATCGTGAATGGGTATCTGATAGGCCCGCATTTCTTTGATGGCTCTGTAAGTGGAAAAAGATATTGGCAACTAATTAGAGATGAATTTCCAACTTTGCTTGAAAACGTTGATATGGATACGAGATCGAAAATGTGGTTTCAGCAAGATGTCGCACAACCACATTATTCTAGAAATGCGAGAGAATTTCTCCATTTACAGTTGAATCATAGATGGACAGGTAGAGGAGGTTCTGTAGCGTGGCTACCAAGATCACCCGATCTAACATCACTTGATCTTTTTTATGGGGTTACATAAAAAACGTTGTTTATAAAACTAGATCAACGACAATAGAAAACCTGAAAGCTAAAATTACAGAAGCCAGTGTAAATATACCACGCAGGGTACTTCTTGATACCGTTTCAAGCTTTCGAAGGAGAATTACACTTTGTCGGCAAGAAAATGGAGCAACGTTTGAACATCTAAAGCCATAATTGACTGGATGCTAACCAACTCTTGCCTTAACTGACTGGATGCAAATGAAAAAAATGTTTTAAATAAAATTTAGTTTGTTTTCTTTTGTTCTTGATTACCTCGCTTGGTTGTATAGATCGTTGTTTGGGGTCAAGGTGCCAATTAGCGGTGTTAGGTTATGTTTTGTCAGCTTTGATCGCCAACTCATCCATGGTATCAAGTTTGACATTCATTGAGTTAATTGGTCTTTCTGCGGTATGTGATTATCACTTTAACTGCCTGGCTGATCTTTTGCGCTCGCTATCAAGAAAGAGAAACTCTTGAAAAAAAACGTTCCAAATAAAACCTACGTATTTTTTAACGAGAAATTCGATTCCGTGAAAAAAATATAGATTACATTAGAAAAACCGAAGCTGACCTTCAAATGTCTTCGAAAATGACATCAAAGGTTAATTTTAAGGTCACAATTTGATTTCCCCTTGAATAACAAATAACTTTTACTACTGTCATATTTTCAATTGGAAGCTTCCATTAAGAGTTATTTAGGTGAAACGTTTAAAATGGGACACCCTGTGTATATATATATATATACACACAATATAATATATATATATATTTATTATTATCATTATTTTATTTTATAAGTTGTATTTAATATGTTGTATTGTAACACATGTTAGATATTACATCCAATATATTCCATATTCCATGATTATAATATTAGATATCATTATACTTTATATTTAATTAAATATGTTTTTATTTCATTACAATATTGAATCACTTTAATTTATTCGTATTACATGTCGTTTGTCAAAGAATGACCATATAAATAATTGATAATTTTAGTTTTATTATAATGTTGTATTATAAATTTTGTAGATTAATGTGAAATTATAAAAATAATTTAGTGTGGAGACTATTTTCATTTAAATTTAATTATAGCATCATAAATAATGGAAGAACGACGTGTTTTAGTCGTTGAGATTCAACGAATTCAAGTAAGCAATAATAATAATGGTAATAGTTTTCCATCTGTTCATAATCAGAATCGTAGTAAATCTGAATTTAGACATATTTCTGAAGAGCATCGTGCTTTAGTAGTAGGGACAGTGACAGTGTCAAAAACGAAATAGAAATAATGATAATAATTCTATTATAGAGCATGATCAGAATAGTAGTGCATCTAGATTTAGACAAACTTCTGAAGTAAGACGTGTTTTAGCTGCAGAGAGACAGAGGTAGTGTCGAAAAAGAAATTGAAATAGTCAAAATGATATTTGCATAGAGTGTCACGGTTATTTTGCCCGTTACAAAAAAGAATTAGCTTTTAATTAAATATTATTTTAGCTAAGTCTATAAATTTTACTATATGCGGAGTTGCTAAAAATCATTATAAATATGTTAAATTTTACGTAACAAACTCCGATTGTGCTAGCTAGTCAATCCTTTTGATAAACGACAAAATCTTATGTGATATACTTGTCGCTTGCTGTACACAATGCATCTCTCTCTCTCTTACCTGATCGAGAGACGCGTTGCCGGTAGCGCAGTTTTCCTTCGTGAGACAGGTTCCAAAATACGTTATATTAAAATATATGATATTACGTAACTAAATAATTTATAACTGCTCACAAGGACCGCGGAGGCGTCGAAGTAAGCAACGGGGAATATATTTAATGCTATATATAGTCAGGCAATATAAATCAATTAAAAGCAAGTTTAATAGAAAAACGGAATCAATTTATTATAAGATAAATAAGAATATGAAGAAAAAATATGAATTGAACAAAAATAAAACTGTATAATATATGAAAAGTAATGTACGCGTCTATGAGAGAGTGAGCAAAGGGAGGGCACGTCGCGAACTAAATGATATACGCTTATGACGCTGATCGGTTATATAACCGATGATACAATATACTTGAACGAGTATCTGTCGAGGAAGAGATACTTGGATATCGCACAGTATAATTATACTTACAATAACGCACTGGTCAGCTTATACTATTTACCTACGTGCACATAGATGACGCTCGCCCGTTATCATAGCTTCTCCCCTATACGTTAGCAATACGTAGATGCTCTGAAATAGATCGGTGAAATACGTCTCTTCCCGATCGTTGAATTCCGCTGAGCTCTGCCAACGTGGTTGCCTTGACGTAGATCGGTGGAATCCTATACACGCCGATCAACGTATATGTTGGCACTTAATGGCTGACCGCTAAGACGCGCGGAAAGCGGTCAAGCAAAACTCTACAGAAAGAATTCCTGAGAGTTGCAGCTAGCCAATATAATATAATATGCTAGTCAATATAAATTAACGACTTTAAATTAAGACAATGTCTCGCGCTATCAAATGCGAACTTAGTCTACTGTATTATACGATCACGTGGCGAAATCTTTTAATAAGCACAGCGTGGCTTAGGTTTCTTGTTAACGCAACGGTAGCCGGAAACTCTCTGAAGCGCCCCACGGCCGGCAAGCTTCTCTCTCGCGTGCCGGTCGTCAAGATACGCACTTCTTTACTCGTCTTAGACGAGATATATGACCGAGCGTTCATCCTATTTTAATACCTAAGCGCGCAAGATTCAAACACGGTAGAATACCGTTACAAGAGCAAAATCAAAATCGTAGTAGATTCAGAGTTAGTCAAACTCCTAAAGGGCGAGGTGTATTAAATGTTGAGAAACAGAGACGGTATCGATAAAGGATAAGAAATAATCAAAATAATTTGACTATGCAGCATGAATTAAATCGTAGTAGAAGAACGGCATGTAGTTGCCTCTGAATTATGTAGAGAAAGAATTTCTTATCATGAGACTAATTCTATTATTGAGAATAATTTGCATTTTATACAATCGGAATCAAATAACATCAGTTAACATCAACGGGTTCTTACTAATCAACGCGTTGTTAGATTTAGAGAAGTACGTAATAATATACGCATCGAGGATAATAAAGAACATTATTTAGGTTTAATGACAAAAATATGTAAGCATTGTTTTGATAAACATTTAAACGATTAAAAATTAATCGTAAAATTAATTCATTTAATGATTGCTGTGGTCATGGAACTGTCGAATTAAATAATATTAGTGATTTCTTCAATTAATTGTGAATTGTTATTCGATGCTTCTCATGAACAATCTAAAATTTATTTCAATCGCATTAGAAATTTTAATAGTTTATTTTATTTTGCTTTATTCAACGCTAATTTAGTTAATTTTCCAACTATTGGAAGGGCTCCTTATTGTTTTAAAATTCATGGACAGATATATTATCAAATTAATGAGGCTATGTATCCAACTGATAATGATAACCCAACATATGGCTAATTATTTATTGTAGATCAACAAGAAGCAATTGATTATTAAATTGTTAATAATCCTGAAACAAATATTGACGTTTTGAATATTATAGAGAATTTAATGAAAGAACATAATATATTAGCCAAGTCATATAAAATGATGAAAAAAGAAATTTCTTTACATGCTGCTGAAAATGGTATTGAACCAGAGTTCCAATTATTATTTTCTGTAAAACCAAGGTATGATAGAAATATATATAATTTTCAGCGAACTAATGGAGTCGCTGCAGTATTTTCAACAAGCGCTGATGGCGAAATTCCCGAATCATATGTGATTATAGGTAATATTAATACGAAATCTTTACATATATTGAATTCATTAGATTTTAATGTAGAAGCTATGGTGTATCCATTATTTTATCTGTATGTAAAAGTGGTTAGAACTCAAATATAATCAAGAAGAATTCTAATGATTGTAGCGATATTGTTTATAATAACAATGACAATGATATTATAAATAACAATAATAAAAACTTTGATAATCATGACAATCGTTGTCGTTGATTAATTAGAAATGCTTATATTAAGTACTTTAATACCTTAAATAGATATTAGAACTGGAAAATTTACTCTATTTCTACATGGACGTCAATTATACCAACAAGTTGATAATTATGTAGAAGTTGAACAAGATAGAATTCAATGGTGTAGAAATAATCAAAAACAATTGCAAGTTGATTCTTATCAAGGTTTAATCGATAACATGAATGATACGGCAAATGATATGAATTGTCAGGTCGGTAAGATGGTAATATTACCATCAACATTTATTGGTTCTCCTCTATATATGATGCAAAATTATCAAGATACTATGTCTATTGTTCGTATTACAGGTAAACCTGATATATTTATTACTATGACTTGCAATCCGCAGTGGCGTGAAATTCGTGAAAATTTGTATTTTAAATAGCAAGCTTTTGATCGGCCTGATATATGTTGTCGTGTTTTTCATTTGAAGAAAGAGCGTTTAATTAAAATGATAACGAAAGAAAAATATTTTGGTGTTGTGATTGTTCATGTGCATGTTGTGGAGTTTCAAAAGCGCGGATTACCTCATGCGCATATATTGCTAACATTAGCAAATCTTTATAAATTTACGACACCTGAAATAGTAGATAAATATATATCAGCTGAAATTCCTGATCACAATGAGGATTTTGCTTTGTATAAAATTGTTATTAAGAGGAGGCCACATAGCTTTGTCCTTGTCTAATCTAAATTTTCGTTATTATTAATAAATTAAATATTGCTATACAAAAGTAAGGGTACAGCCCAATAGATTTCAGGACTAGCTAACAATCCGATTCTATGAAAAAATAAAAAATTTTCATTAGTTTTCGAGTGGGGTCTGAAACGAAAAAACAATTTAACTTGGTAACTACTTTTCCGTTTCAGACTTCACTCGAAAACTAATGAAAATTTTTTATTTTTTCATAGAATAGGATCGTTTGCTTGTCCTGAAATCTATTGGGCTATACCCTTACTTTTGTATAATAATATTTAATTTATTAATAATAATGAAAATTTAGATTAGACAAGGACAGAGCTATACGGCCGCCTCTTAATAACATGATTCATGGACCGTGTGATACTAGACGTATGATAAATGATAAATGTTCGAAGCAGTATCCTAAAGAATTTTGAAATGAAACGATTACGTATATTGGATTTAAGTTATAATTTATTGAAATGTGTGATATTAACAGGTGATGAAGCCAGTGATATTCTATTTTTTAATCAAATGGCTTTGTATTCTAAAAATGATTATCCATTTACATTTAAGAGAAAGCAATTTCCAATTAAATTGATTTTTGCAACGACTATCAATAAAACTCAGGGTCAAACATTTATTAATATTGGATTAGATTAACGAAACGATTTATTTACCCATAGTCAATTTTACGTAGCTATTTCACGTGTTTGAACGTGGGATGGTTTGAAAATATTTTCTAACAATAATAGATTCGATAATTTTATTAAAAACCATATTTTTAAAGAAATTCTTATTTCAATAATGAAAATGTTTTTTTGACACTCCGTGCGAGAAGCTCGATTTCACACACGCTGTACAAAGTGACACGTGCGAAAATGGAGCTTCTCACACGTCGTGTCAAAAAATAGTGTTCGATACTCGTGCGAGAAAGTAATTTCTTACTCGTGTGACCTTTTCACCCTCGCTTCGCTCGGGCGCAAACCGCCACACGAGTAAAAAATCACTTTATCGCACTAGTACACTGAAAAAAACATATTGACATCGTGACGAAAATTTACATAACCAAATTAAACAAACTAAGTATAACTGAATCAACTATACTTATCCTCATCACAACGATTTATATGTTAATCATAAGTAATGACAGTCTAACCTGCAAATAAAAATAGTTGATTCAGCGATACTTGAAGATAGTTAGGATAGCTGCGTTTATTATGGTAACAACATCAATAATATGGTTGTCACAACGATATATTTTTTTCCGTGTACTGAAATATACTATTATAATGGCACTAATATAAATAATTTATAATTTTCACGGATTACGACATGATTATATAATTTTGGATATTAGGATTATTAGTGGATTATTCATTCTTAGCAAAGGTTATTATGATTATTATATATGATGTTATATGTAGGTGATAAGTGGCAGGTGCAACTTCACGTTTTTAATATGATATGCGAAATAGGATTATTTAGAATTTATAAATTAATTTTTATTAACGTATGTTAATTTGTTAGTTATTAAACTATTAATGAATTTAGTTGTAAAATGAATCTACTCGGAAAGAAATTTCGCCTTTGGAGATGTCGATGACTTAAGAGGTGAAGACTTTTCAATACATTGTGTTAAATTGATTTGAATTTATACTTAAGATATGACAAAAATCGACTACGGTCTATCCAAGGATAATCGTAAATTACATATTCTAAAATCCACTTGATTCAATCGTATATCGAATGATGATAATTCTAGAAAAGCTTGAAAACTCTTAATACGAGGCCAAGCAAAAATTAACTCCGCGCTGGACGTCTCAGACGACGAGATTCAAGATCCCGCTATTCACGGTGTATACATATTCAATTACTCCGAGAGTTGAGTGGCGGCGCTTCAAGAGTCTGTATATGTTTGTTGCTGTTTCTACTAACGGACGAAATATATATAACAACTTTCTCGAATACTTGCACTTATTTAACCTTTAACGTTGGAGTCACTTATTCAAAGGTATTGCAGAAATCGAGAATCTCGACTCTCTGGGTCTCAGAAGCCCAGAGCCGAGTTGAGGTAGCTCGGCCGCGCGCTTGTGCTATTGCCATGACTCATGAATTCCATATTTACGAATTTCGAGTAAGATCAAGTTCAGTTTCGTTTTGCATATATTCGAGGATTCTTAGAGTTTATTTTATACTCTTACGAATTTAAACAATACGAAAAGTAGAGTTATGAAATGTTGTTTCTTTCATGAAATCAATAGACTCTAAATATCGAGATACCCAAAGACGAAATTTCTTTCCGTGTATTAGTTAGGTATTTATTTTCTACATTTATTATTTATTTAAATATATTGATTTTTTTTATAATAAATTTGCATATTAATTTTTATATGTGTATTTCACTAATTTTTTGTGATATAAATATTAGTATATCTGTAAATGACGCATTGACCGAGTGGTTTGGCTCGCCAGGCGATGTGCGAAGTTAAGCCGAGTTGAGCATGGTTAGTAGTTTGATGGGTGACCACACTTTTTCTATGAAAAACCTGCTTGATCTGGACTTGCTTCATGTCACGGTCGCTTGGACGTGCTGGCCACATGACAATGTGAGCGGGAGGTGTGGCAAATACAGTCTAGGTGTCCTTGCACAAAGGATACCTAATACCAAATTTGCTATATACACCGACCCATTCCGGAAATGGTTTTCCTAATTAGGATTCATCCCATTGGGTTAACCTACAGGTTTTTCCTTCACTACGAGCATAACCCCGTGCGAATGCGGAATGGGGTAGGCGGGGGGTGAAAACATGAAAAAGAATAATAATAAGGAATACAGATGTGGGAGATACATAAATGTGTGGAAACCACCAAAGTTTTTTTTAAAATTAATATATCGACGGCTATTCACAGATATTCATTTTTAGATTTTGTCGAAGATTATTCCACCAGAAACGAATAAAATATTATTTCAATTTTTATGTTAAGAGGAGGTCACGTATCTCTGTCCTTTTCTAATCAAAGAATTAAGTTTTTTACACAAACTAACAACTTTAGCAAAAAATGAAGAGAAAGCCGCATCTCGTAATAAAAAAAGCAATATTTTCTTTGATAAGAAAGAATTAATTTTATTGCTTCATTTTCAAGAAAACCTTGAAAAACCAAATTGTCCACCCTAACCTCTATGATTTAAGTTTTTCAAGGTTTTTTTGAAAACGAAGCAATAAAATTAATTCTTTCTTATCAAAGAAAATATTGCTTTTTTTATTACGAGATGCGGCTTTCTCTTCATTTTTTGCTAAAGTCGTTAGTTTGTGTAAAAAACTCAATTCTTTGATTAGAAAAGGACAGAGATACGTGACCTCCTCTTAACGAAGACTATTATTTTGAACTATTTGCAACGAAAAGAAATCAATTTTAAAGTATATCGACGACGACTATCATTTTCATATTTATGTAAACGGAGATTATCACTTTCGAACGATTTGCGACGAAAAGAATTAAATTTCAAGGTACACGGCGGAAATTCTTATTTAATTTTTATGTAAATGAAGAATATCACTGTCGAACAATTGGTAACGATAAGAATTAAATTTCAATATACGTTGTTTATAGAAATTGTTTTAATATTGTTTCATAAATCATACACAGTTGAACTTCGCGCAATAAGAAAAATTTTATGTTATAAGCGAATAAACGGGTTTGCAGAGCGAGCATATGCCAATCTGCTTCGCCGTCTTCGTATTCGCTTATAACAAAGAAATACATTGCAACTGTTATTTAAATTTAAGATGACTCTATTAAGAGGGTATATACATATTGGACGATAAGAAATAAAATATAATTTTCTTATTAATGTTTAAATTAATTTTAAAATATTTAAAATAGTACCTTAAAGTAGACATAAATACCTTCATTTCAAGCCCTAATAGGCTTATTTCACTCCAGCCATACTTCCATGATCATTCGATGAACCTTCGAATCCATAATTCCTGTACCGAAAGGTTTCTAACGACTTAATGAACTAATTTGACGACTTAAAATTAAATCGACGTAATCGATCTCGTATCGTATATCCTACAAAATTTTCTTAAGATTTCGCTTCAGAATTTTTTACTGATTTTCCTGCAGATTTTTCTATATTAATTCAATTTAATTTCAAGTCACTAGGTGTCGTTTCTCTAAGTTTTGTGATCGCTAATACAAATTTTCAAGCCACAGGTATGTAAGGCGAAAGCACTCAGTGTTAAATCGTGAGCTCTTCAATCTTCGAAGGGCACACACTACGAGATTAACCTCGTTTTTGGTCTTTTCCTATGATAGGAAAATAATTATCGAGTTATCACAATTTTTTAGTGGAATATTTTTTTATAAAGAATATAATTGGAAAAAATTTAGCAAAATGAGAAATTTCCTTCAAGTTATTCTGTAGGAAATTCTAAAATATTTTCTGTACTCAATCTTACGTGGTGGTTTACAGAAAACTGTAGAAAATACTTTAGGAAATAATGTAGGCGAAAACCCTATAAAAATTTATCAGGAAATCCTACACAAATCCTATATATTACTCTGTAAAAGACCTGTGGAATCTCTGTAAACTTTTCTACAGTTTTAGCTGCAAGTAATCCTGTAGGCATCCTGCAGATTTTTCTACAAATTTATCTGCATTTCACCTGTAGATTTCCTCATAATCTTCCCTGCAGAAAATCCTGCAGTGTTACGTTGAATTTTTCTGTAATTTTCTGTAGGTTTTCTGTAGATATTCTACAGATTTTTCTACAGTTTAATTTACATATTATTTTCATATGGGTAAATATATATATATATATATATATATATATATATATATATATATATATATATATAATTCATGAATATTAACAAATCTGTAATGTCAAACTAATCATAAATTTATTGTATTATAATAGTTGTACATATAAAAAAATTAGCTGTCGAATGTCTCTTTCATTCATTTTGATTTCTACTACAATATAATTATGGATATAGGTGCGTATCACGCGTCTAAGATTACTAGTATAATTATAATACTCGAGGTCCACCGCGTCACAATAATAATAATAATAATAATAATAATAATAATAATAATAATAATTTTTTTTGCCTTTGATTTAAGTTAGTGTGACGATAAAAATCTGCAAACAGACTGCCGGGAGTTTCTTGGGCCTGAAAAAAGATACAGGCGGAAGAAAAACCACGGTTTGTGAGGGGTTACTAGTTTACGTCTAGCGACCCTCTAAAAATCGCATTCCCCTTACCCACGAATGACAAGTCATTCGAAGAGGAAGGGATACTCTAACTTGACCACTTAGGGCGTTTTCCCACCCCGGGATCTGTTTATCACATTACTTCAGGGTGGCGCCGGTCTTTGATCGTTTCAGATCTTTTCTCCTGGTGTCTTTGGTATTTGACTAGATTCGTTTCCTCAACCTACAAGGTATATAAAAAATAAATCTAACGTTTTCATTCTCACATGCATGCATAGCCATGCGCGTGAAGAAAAACTCCGGTTACTTAGTTAATTCCGGTGACTCTCTCCCGCGAGATTTATTCCTTGGGAGTGCAAAGGGACGCTCCGGGAGGGTTGGCTTTGTTTCCCATCAAAACATCCATACTTCCGTCGATCGCATAATCAGGAAGGCAACATCTACCTAGAGGACTGGCTCTGTAGAGGGGAGCAAAATCAGTCCTTCCTACATCAGTCTTATTTCTCGTGGACTAGAATTGGTCTTAAGCCCCACGTGGGGCTAGCCTATCCATCGCGTCTGACTCACACTTACTCTCGGACGCGCGCGGTATATTAACGTATGTGGAGGGAGCGAACCCGCTGGCACACTAACCTCCCGCGACAGTCAAACATCAGCAAAATCTTGCTTTTACGCATTTTCACATATTTATATGGTGCACGATTTGGTTTTCTTATTTAAAAGGAATAATCGTCGTCACCCTCGTACCCCGAATCTATGGGACCGGCTAATGTTTCTTGGTTATGCAGAAACGTCAGCGTGGCTCCCGTGGTGTCATTCGTACTTCGATCAATTTTCCTATCTAAATACGTTTTCTTCTGTCTAAGGACGCTTTCGACAAAAAGTGTCATAGCATCCCATTTTTCTTCAGTTGAGATCATTTCGCTTTTTATTGTCTCTGGCATTAGTCGTCCGACTATTTCCTCGACCTGGCGTCTTTCTTCATTCCACCAATGGCAGACGAAAAACGTATGATACGCATCGTCGCGATCAGCGAAACAGAAGATGCAGCCCGGGTCCTGAGCCTTTCCCATTTTACTGAGATACGAGCAGAAATACCCGTGGTCACTGAGGAACTGGGTGAAGTAATAGTTAACCTCCGTGCTTTCTTTCAACCCATGGAGCAAGTTCCTTAATGAGTGCCTTGGTCCATCGGCCTTTTTCCTCCTGATTCCATGTTTCTTGTCAGGATTTCATGGTTACCTGTCTTTCTTCTTTCTGGATTATTGCAGTTTCTTTTTCCTGTTTCTTCCATTCGTAGGTTCGCTAGCGTTCTAACGCCTGTGATTCAATCGGGATGATTCCTGCGATAACTAGTACCGCGGGTCCCGAGACAGTGCGATAGGCGCTGGTGACTCTAAGAGCCCCTCTCCTTTGAACAGAAGATAATGTTTTCTGGTGCGTCTTTTTTCTCATTGAGTCGGCCCATATTTCGGAGCCGTACAATAAGATGGACGTTGTAACTGACATTAAAAGTCGTCGTTTGCTTGATTTTGGGCTTCTGGTGTTGGCCATAAGACGACTTAACTGCAACGTTTTCTTCATCGCTTTGTTGGCAACGTATTTTAGGTGCGATAAAAAGGTTAGTTTTGCATCCAGCTTCATGCCGAGATACGTTACCTCCCTCGTTGTCTGCACCACGTTTGTGCCTACTGTCATGGGAAACTCGATGTTAATGTGTCTCCAGGTTAAAAGCACTATTTCTGTCTTGGCCATCGCTAATTCGAGACCACGTTTCACCATCCATTCAGAGATTCTTCTCATCGCCGTATTTAGTATGTGCTGCGCAATTTTCGCGTTTTTCGAGTTGATGACTAGAGCGACATCATCGGCGTACGCGAACATTTTCACCCCATCCGGCATTGCAAGTCTGAGCAATGCATTGAACAGAATGTTCCAAAAGTCTGGGCCGAATATTGACCCCTGTGTCACGCCTGCGCTGAGGTCCTTTTCACGCCAGCCTTCTTCTGTCTCATAGCGGAGGATACGGTTTTTTAGGTAGTCACGTATCACTTGCATAAGGTATTCTGGTACATTAAACTCTTTCAACGCAGCTAGGATGTCAGGCCATCCTACCGAGTTGAAAGCGTTTTTCGTATCCAACATGACCAGGAACGCGATAAGACGGGAATGATGGTTTCCAATCCATGCTTCTCTCGCTACATTCACTACCTCTTCTACTGCATTAACGGTAGACCGCTTTTTCCTAAAGCCGCACTGGTTGTCGGCGAGATCGCCAGCCGCCTGCACGGCTCCTTGTAATCGCGGTTTTAGCAGCCTCTCGTATAGCTTCCCTGCTTCGTCCAACATGCACAGTGGCCTGTAGGACGATGGATGCCGGGGATCACCTCCCTTTCCTTTGTTGATCAGCACAAGACGTGCAACCTTTAGGGGGTGCTAAACACACCCGTCTGGAGGCACGCGTTGTACATGTTCAGCAAGAGAGATAGCGCTTTTACCGCTATCCATTTAAGGACCTCGGATGGTATTCCGTCAGGGCCAGGTGCTTTTTTGTTCTTCATCATTCTTGCAGCGATCTGTAAATCTCCGCTTGTAAAGAGCGGGATCTCTTCTGGTTCTCCTGCATTCTCTTGTTCTTCGAGTGGTTGATGCGTAGGGAACAGGTGGTTTACGATGTTCGCCATGGTCTCTTCTTCAAATGGCAACGTGGGGGCGGCGCTAAGCTTCTTGGTCACAATCTTGTAGGCCAAGCCCCACACCTCTCTGTTGACGTCTTCGCTAAGGTCTTTCCAGCATTGTGCTTTGCTCCGATTGATCTTCTCACGAAGCTGTTTATGCACGTCTCTGTATTTTGCAGACAAAAGATCTGCTGCTGGTGCGTTCTTCTTTCTTGCTCTCTGTGATGATCTTCTGAGGTTGAGAGCTTCTGATCTGGTTCTAGCGATTTCGTCGTTTCACCAATACGCTGGACGCTTATGATGTCGCGATCCCTTGCGCGGCATAGATGCATCACAGGCTCTGTGAATGAGACTCATCGTCTCTTTCAGGAGAACCTTCGCAGCGTCGGCGTTTTCGGTGGCAATTGTCGCATCCGGTAGATTGTCGAATCCTTGCTGTAGTACTTGGACAAGTTTCTCAGAGTCCAACTTGGCAACGTTCCATCTGACTGGTCTAGCCACATTTCGCCTAGATGATTGGGATCCATCATGGATTTGAAATTTGATGTGTTGGTGGTCTTTTTCATTGTATGTCTCCAGCACCTTCTAATCTGACACTTTACGTGAAAGATTTTCTGATGCGCAGGATACGTCAGGAATCGTACCGCTAGCTCCTCGTCTGAATGTCGGAGTGTATCCGGTGTTAAGCACTGATAGGCCGAGTCTGTCTGCCATCTCCATAATGTAAATAATAATAATAATAATAATAATAATAATAATAATAATAATAATAGTAATAATAATTATGAGAATCGAACACGCGACCCAGGCAGAGAACGGAATTCAAACGCGAGAGAAAATAGAAATGATCAAGGAAACAAAATGAGCGAGCCCTTAAGATCGCAGGATTTCCGCCGTAATCCTCAGGTGCCAGGCAGGTATTAATTATCAATATTCTTAATATATTAAATAATAGTAATGAAAAGTATCTAAGAATAAGACGCACAATAAACATGAAACTCGCGTGCACAGGGCCTAATCCACTTATTGTTAAACTGGAAAGTCAGAATTTAAAAGGAGGTAATGCAAGTTTTTACGTTAATTTAGGAACAGATATTTCCGTCATAAAGTTTCCAATTAGAAAAAATTAGGCGCATAATATCGGAGTACGTGCAACAAAATTCAGAGGAAAAAAGTACTGACACTGGAATAAAATATGTAGACAGATGCATGGCAAATAGAACCCCAAGTGAAATAAGAGAAAGAGTGGAAAAGATAATGGATATCTTTGACTTAGAAGAATTAAATGAAAAAGAAAAGGAGCATGCTAGAAGCTTAATATCCAAGAATTTTTTTGTCTTCGGGTTAGATAATGAATTATTATCAGCAGCAAATATTTTAACGCATAAAATAAAAACGACACACGAGGAGCCAGTTCGTGTGAAACCGTACCATTACCAGATAGCATTAAAAAATATTATGCAGCAAGAGATAAAGAAGTTGCTGGAAAAAGATATAGAACCATCCATGTCAAGTTATAGTAGCCCAGCATGGATAGTTAACAAGAAATCTGACCCTTAGGGCAGGGAACGCTGGCGTTTAGTTAAGGATTTTCGTCAACTGAACGAAATTACGGTGGAAAGCTGCTATCCACTGCCATTAACTTGTGACGTTCTAGATAATTTAGCTTCAGCGAATCACATCACCGCCGTAGATCTTAAGAACGGCTATTATCAAGTGAAAATTGATTCGAAAGACGCACATAAAACTGCATTTTCAGGACCGTCTGGTACATATCAATATAAGCGTATTGCTATGGGGTTATGCGAGGCGCCTATGACATTTAGCAGGGCAATAACTCTAGCTTTACAAGGCTTACAAGGTTCAGAGTTGGAAATTAATTTAGACGATGTAATAATTCATGCAAAAAATATTAAGCCAAGGAAAAATTGGTGAAGAGTACACTGCCGTCCATATATTTTTGACCTTTTTCGATGAAAATTGTTGAGCTTCAAAATATCATATCTCTGCGTAAAATCAACGTACAGAAATCGCCAGCATGGATTTGGAAAGGTCTGGAAGAGCACTTGAAAATCGTTTCATTTTTATTTAAAAATATATTATTTTTAATTCTGTATTAGAATTGAAAAACTAAAAAAATTTTTTTTAATTTTCACCTATGTTTAATAATTTGTCAGTCATTGGAAAATTTTTTTTCTCTGCTGTCATCACAAAAATAAAGCTTATTCAGTCCTCTTTCAAATTCTACATTTTTAAAATCTTGCATACCTCTGCCATTTTTCACTTTAGAAAAAAATATTGAAGAAAAAAATGCGTATTTTTTAGTTTACAAAGTTTAAAAAATTACTACTATCTTATATTATATTAAAGTGAAACCACTTTTTTTTCCGGTTCTCCGGTTCTACGGTTCTCCGGTTCCCCAGTTCTCCAGTTCTCCGGTTCTCCGCATTTTTTAAATGTGTCTAATCTTTTGGTAATAAAAGTAGCAATTTTTTATTGGGCCCTATATAATTAGTACTCATTAGTCATAAGCTTTTTTTTGGGCGATTTTTTTTTGGGTCTTATATTATTTTGGGCCCTATATTTTTATTCAATGCCCATTTTTTTGGGCTCTCTTTTTTTTCATACTTATATTTTCTTGGGCTCTTTATTATTTTTGAGCCTTATTTTTTGGGCCTTATATTTTCTTGCACCTTACATTTTTTTGGACTCAATATTTTTTTGGTCTCTATATTTTTTGGGCTTCATATTTTTTGGGCCTTATGTTTTCTTGGGCCTTATATTTTTTTGGGCCCAATAATTTTTTGGAATCAATATTTTTTTGGTCTTTATATTTTTTGGGCTTTATATTTTTTTGGGCCTTATATTTTCTTGGGCCTTATTTTTTTTGGGCCCAATAATTTTTTCGTCTCTATATTTTTTGGGCTTTATATTTTCTTGTGCCCTATATTTTTTTGGGCCTAATAATTTTTTGGACCCAATATTTTTTTGGTCTTTATATTTTTTGGGCTTTATATTTTTTTGGGTCTTATATTTTCTTAGGCCTTATTTTTTTGGGCCTAATATTTTTTTGGGCCCAATAATTTTTCAGGTCCTATATTTTATTTAGCTCTATAAATATGCAGTTAATATGCAGCCGATTAAACAGTACACCCCAATATGCAGCCAATTCAACAGCGCATCCCAATATGCAGCCGATTCAACAGCGCATTCCCATATGTAGCCGATTTAAGGTAGCTCGTACCGCACAACTGTAGTCAAATGAGTATAAGCGAAATTCTATTGACTTTTGTTGTTGTTACTACAGGAAACATCGCGTGTATATATATAACATGTTAGCAGACGGTGTTTTTATTTTGACGGGTTAGGAGATACATCTAACCTATTGAAAGCAAACATACCTCCAATCAATGAGAAATTCATTCGTCGTTAAAAAATGTAAAATAACGATTTTTTCTGTTACATTATATTGTTATTCTCAACCTGGCTAAAAGAATATTTAATTAATATATTGAAGAGCATGTTATTTATTACTTATAATACCGTTTTAATTAATAAATAACATGCATAACAAATAATCTTTATTATTTTATTTTTTTTTATATAAATATCTTAAAAATTTATATTATATAAATATTTTAAAAATTTTAGTTAAGAAATCCTCATTCGAATATTTTGAATTTCGCGCGAACTAACCTTGAAAAACAGACTTCCTGTTCAAAAAAATTTCTCATGCGAAAATCAATAAATTTTCAGATTTTTTTCGTAATATCTTTGAAAAATGCCTGGGTAGACATAACATTCAATATGTCATTAAAAAGCTTGTTAAATGAAGTATTTATATTTAATTTTTCACAGCGGTAGTAAATCTTTAGATATAAATATTCGATTATAACTGTAGGAAAATCGGATATCTGTCATAAGAACAATTTTAAAATGTCAGTGAACAGAGCATTTTTGAAAGGCTTTTTCTTGAAATTTTCTCTGGAAACCAGGTCTGATTTTTTGCTAGGAGATTCATTTTGACTTAAAGAACAACCTCCTACATTTTTATTTTATTCATAAATTTTTCAGTTTCAGTACGAGCTACCTTAACAGCGCGTCCTCTTATATAGCTGATTCAACATCATATCAAACTATTTTGAAAGCGTCAGTTGATATCATATATGTATATTTTATTAAATATTATATTTTTTATTATATTTCGAGTTCAACTATTACACAACAACATATACATCTCTTGACATATTCTTTATAATATCTCTTTATAAACAATGTGTTTTGTATATATTGCGTTCTGATCATTTTTATTTTCTTGATTGACAATAGCGTGGTCACCTAAAAATAATTTTAAATTATTTTTAAAATTCGTCCTTGAAAGAGCAACATATAATTGTCCATGACTGAAAACTGGTGACGGCAAATAAACACCAACTTTTTTATAAGATTGTCCTTGTGATTTATTAATAGTCATTGCAAATCCTAATCTAATAGGAAACTGTTTTCGTTGCATATTGAATGGAATTTCTTTCGTAGATGGATATAAACTTATTCTTGGAATGAAAACTAATTTACCTTTGTTTTGTTCAGTTGCTAATTCCGCTTGAATGGAATATTTAGGCAATTTTTTCACTATCAACCTTGTTCCATTACAAAGTCCCTTATTGACATTAAAATTTCTTAAAAGTATTATTATAGCCCCTACTTTTAAATGTAATTTATGTGGTGGAAGTCCATTAGGAGTTAACTTATTTAAAAATTCTGTAGGTAACATAATATCTAAATTTTCTTTGTTATAATCTTCAGCTGTATCAATACTTAAATATTCAACATGGTTTCCTTCCATTAAATTCAAAACATTGTTATTGATTTCAGTATCATCATTATTTTTAGGAGCCAAAATAACTTTTTCTGTTAGATTCGTATTGTTTATTTTTATTGTTTTTCCGAATATTTTTTCGACAAGATTTTCTTTAATGATAAAATTATCTGGTATAGCACTTAGTTCATTATCATCTTCAAAAAAATTGCGGCATTTTCCTTCTCTGATATCTAATGACCATTGTTTAAAATTATTATCACTATCCGAAACTCGCAGATTTTCATTTAACTTCATTTGCTTAAAATTTTGCCATGATAAACTAAATTTAACTGAATTTTTCATAATATTCATCCAGTTACCATGTCGTACAATTGGTAATGTTTGCCTGAAATCTCCTGATACAATTACAGTTTTACCACCAAAGGGTTGGTTTACATCGCATAAATCTTGAAAAAGACGATCAACTGCTTCAAAAGCAAATTTTGAAGTCATGGATATTTCATCCCAAATAATTATTTGTGTTTTCTTTAATTGTTTGCCTTCTGCAGAATTGGACTTAACATTACCAGTTGTACAATTTGTTATATTTAACGGTGATTTAAATGTTGTATGCACGGTTTTTCCATCGACTAATGAATTCGCTGCTATACCTGTCCAAGCTACACATAAATAATGTATGGTATGATATTTAAAATAAGTTATTAAAAAGTTAAGTAAATAACTTTTTCCACTTCCACCTGGTCCATCTATAAAAATATATTTTTCTTTACTTTGGTTGTTTAAACTTTTTATAGTAGAGTTAAATATTTGCCTTTGTTTATCATTTAAAGAATTTATTTTCATTTCTAATTCATTAAGAATATTATTATTATGATTTAAAATTGTTTAATTATTATCTTCTTCTATAAATGTGCTTATGTTAGGTAAATTAAAATCGTTTAATGAAAATCCATTGACTTGTAAATTATTTTTAATAACATTCAATGCATGATCTTCACCTATATTTATTTTGTATTCAGGGTGGTAAAATTTATCTTTATATTTTTCATATAAATCTCGTGCATTTATAGGATTATGCAAAACGCAAATAAAAGCAAATAATTCACAAAGAGCATAAGGGAATTCTGTTGAAGATGCTTCTTCCAAACATCTATCCCATTCTTCATCTTCATTAATTAATTGTTTTGCCTTAGCTGCCTCATAAAACGAATTGTACATCACATCATCAACAGTACGCAGAGCTTCAAAAGACGTGGCTCCTTTCACATTTAATAGTAATAACCTAATAAAATAACGTTCTCTGTCTTTCGGACTTACTAAGTACATTCTACTAAGTATTGGTTTTTTTTTCTCTTATTCCACTTTTTCAGTTTTTCATCAAAAGTATAAAAATTTGGTATTTCTGAATACAAGTAATTTCGTGCTTCAAAATCTTCACTATTCAATTCAAAATATGCTATTAATGTTGTTCCCACATTTTTTTGCATGATCATTTCTTCTTTTCCTTCTTTAAAAAATACGTTTTGTTGATTTTCTTCATAAACACTTAGACGTTTTATAGTATGTGAAATGACATGTGAAAGATATTCTAATAATCTGTGCATTGCTTCAGGTGGACATAAATATCGTGTATTAATGTATTGTTGGATTTCGTCATATTCATATTCAACATTTTCACTATTGTCATTTTGAAAAGTGTCTTTATTTTCTGATTAAAAATCTACATTTACTTGATGTATTTCAATGTATGAACAATCATGACCTTTATAACAGTATTTGAATAAATATTTAATGCAGTGTACAGTAGAACTAACTTCTACATCTATGTGTGCATTAAATTCCAATAATAAGTAAGGATTATGAGGAGCGACAAATCCATCATCTGCGATTCTTTCTGTAAATTTATTTTTGAGAATTATTTGGACGCCATCATTTTTACGTTTGTATAGTGGATATCCATTGGATTTGAATATTGTTGTATTATTAAATTTTTTCGGAAAATTTTTCGTACATTGTTTCGTATTTTTATCCATACATGGACAATTTATATTTTGCATACGACAGGGATCACGTATTATAAATTGTTTAACAATACTTTATAATTTTGGATAAATATCTCTATTTGGAATTTCTGCACTTATTATTTTATTAATTTTTTCGGGAATATCAAATTCATTATTTTTATCTAAGAGTAACAACATACGCATATGCGGTAATCCTCGTTTTTAAATTCAATTACATAGCTATATGCAATTCATTTTCCTAATATTCCCTTTTTTATTACAACATTTTTTTATTCTTCTACTTTTTAATAAAATACTTTTGTTATAATATCTGGCCTATCTATTGCATTTTCATAAATTTCCAAGTTTTCAGTTATTTCTTTACAATGTTGGTTACAGGTCATAGTTACAAAAAGGTCAGGTTTACGATGATAATTTACAAGTGTCATTGAGTCAATGTAATTTTGTTTTAAAAATCGTGGACTTTCTGTAAAGTTTGACGGGAATACTACCATTTTTCCAATTTTTGGAGAAACTCATTTTTTTTGTTATTTAAATAGTCCATAACACCTTTATAATAATCACTTCTTAATAAGTTTTGGTTTTTTCGTATGAAATATAATCTGGAGGTTTCAACTTTTTCAAACGCATCAACAATGAACTGTCCAGATAATTTTTCCAAATTAAGGAATGAATTGAATTCATTTCTAACACTAAGTCTATAATTATAAAATTTCAAATTTGAAATATTAGATTTTCCAAATTTACTTTTCATATTTGGCATCCATCCAAAACCACCATTAGGATGAATAAGCGGATATGTCATAGGATCTGTATGTTCGCTAATTGTCAATATACTAATTGGTTTATCATACTTAGAGTAAATGACAATATCACGTTCAATAGGAGGCTGATCGTCTACTCCAACATATACTATTGCAACTTTATTACAGGTAGATAGATTATATCTATTTTTATCCAAAATATTATTGCGGACAATAGACATAGTAACAGTTCTTGGAGGACAATAGATTTTTGCACGTCATTGTAGTTCTTCTCCTTCTACTTTATGCATCATTTAATAGGCTTCAGCATAAGGGTTAATGTCTCTTATCAAGATATCTAAATGTTTTAATAATGTTAAATTTATATTAAGCTCATTTCGTTTAATCGTTGCCATTTCATTATCTAAAATATATAATTGTCCATATTTACGTGCTTCATCTTTATTAGAATGTAACGTATATACATTATGGTCAATTTTTACACATATTCTAATAACTTGTAGTCCTTTACCTAGCAATGTATCAAAATCAACACTAAAATTTGCGAATGCTAAAGCATCATTGTACAACCTAACATTTTGTCAAAAATCAATAATTTCTTCCGTTAATTTAGTTGCTAAACACTGTAATTGTTCTGGGTAAGGGGGATTTTCTAACAATTCTACTTGACCTTTATGACAACAATTGGGGAAGTCGTTACTTTTAGTATATTCGAAAGCTAAATCTTCCGCATCACGATAAACACATGTATTTGTCATGAAACCAATGTAATTTTCAGATATGAGATTTTCATCGAAATATATATTTGCTGTGCAACCAATCAGTTTCGAATTAATTTTTTCAGTTAATATTTATTTCTTTAATTTTTTTTCTACTTTACCCTTTATTATTTTATCAGTAACTTTGTTCAATACAATATTATGATTGTTATTATAATTATTATTATTGTAATTTTCATTATAATTGTTGTCTTTAATTTTTAATTGTTTACACTGAATAAATAATGTCTTTAATTGTTAAGAATCATATTTATGTTTTCGCTTTTTTTCATCTATTGGTTTATTTATTGTAGTATCATTATTAACACGTTCATTGTCATCAATTTCTATTTGCTTACACCTTGTGCGTAATTATTTTAATTGGTAACAATTATTTTTTACTTGTATTTTCTTAATAATATCGGCATTTTCCAATTATTGATTTTTAATTTGTACCATTCTCTCATATTCATTATATTGTTCACTAATAACTCTTCTATAAGTCTCTTTTTTGCGTAATTTTTCTTCTTCATGCAATTTCTCAATTTATTAGTATCTCTATTTTCAAATGATTTTATTTTTTATATCTTAATATTTTCAATTTTTTTTATATTTATTTGGTTGTTCTTCTCTCATTTTTATGTAAGCTTTTTTCTTGCGTGTAGCTTCATTTGTACGTATTTGTTCCATTTTATCAGTACCCTTTTTTATCTTTGATTTCATTTTTGTTATTTTAGTATTTTTAATTTTTCTTTATATTTATGGGTTGTTTTTTTTAATTTTTATATAATCTTCTTTTTTACGTGAAGCTTCATTCACACGTATTTGTACCAATTAATCAATACTCATTGTTTCCTTGATTTTCATATGAGCTTCTTTCTTACGTAAAACCTTATTCGCACGTATTTGTTCCAATTTATCAGTACTCATTGTTTCCTTGAATTTCAATTTTGTTATCTTAGTATCTTCTAATTTTTCTTTATATTTTTTTGTTGTTTTTTCTTAATTTTTATATAAGCTTCTTTCTTGTGTAAAGTCTAATTCGCACGTATTCGTTCAAATTTATCAGTACTCATTGTTTCCTTGAATTGCCATTTTGTTATCTTAGTATTTTCTAATTTCTGTTTATATTTATTTGGTTGTCCTTTTTTCATTTTCATATAACCTTTTTTCTTACGAAAAGTTTCTTGAACTCGTCTTAGTTCTAATTTATCATTACTTTTTTTTTCTTGCATTTCCATTATAATGTCTTTTTTTGAAATTTTTTTATATTTATGTGCAGGGTTGCAAATACTTAAATCATTTTGGGCTTTAAATAAATTTTAATTCACAAATCCTTTTTGAATTCGTAATTAGAGTTTTATTTAATTAACAATTCCTTTTAAATTAATAATTAAAAATATTTTAATTAACAAATCAAAATCTAATCGTGAATTGAAAGGGCTTTAATTACAAAATCAAAAGGAATTCTTAATTAAATAAATTTCAATTAAGAAATCAAAATTTAATCGTGAATTGAAAGGGCTTTAATTCCAAAATCAAAAGGAATCCTTAATTAAATAAATTTCAATTAAGAAATCAAAATGTAATCGTGAATTGAAAGGGCTTTAATTCCAAAATCAAAAGGAATTCTTAGTTGAATAAATTTCAATTAAGAAATCAAAATTTAATCGTGAATTGAAAGGGCTTTAATTCCAAAATCAAAAGGAATTCTTAGTTGAATAAATTTCAATTAAGAAAATAAAATTTAATCGTGAATTGAAAGGGCTTTAATTCCAAAATCAAAAGGAATCCTTAATTAAATATATATATATATATGCAACATTTCGTGTCGATCCAAACGCACACATACAAACAAGTTGATATATATATATATATATATATATATATATATATATATATATATATATATATATATATATATGAGATAATTCATGCCAATGTGAACCCATGCACACACACACACACAGGATTATATATATGCGACATTTCATGTCAACTCGTACGTACTCATAATCACAGGCTTTTCTATATATTCGGGGCATTCTATGACAACACGCTTACACCCATCCTAGTCACCTTAGGTTTATATATACATGGAACGTTCCATGTCGATTCGCATGCATGCACACGCACGTTAAGATACATAGGATTTTTCACGTCAATTCGAACGCACACACACAGGTTTACATATATATGGGACATTTCATGTCCATTCGCATGCATGCACACAAACTTTAATGAATATTGGATTTTTCACGTCAATTGGAACGTACGCACATACAGGTATATACATATGAGATATTCCATGTCGTTTACAGGTTTGTATATATATATATATATATATATATATATATATATTTATATATGGGACATTTCATGTCTATTCGCATGCATGCACACAAACTTTAATAAATATTGGATTTTTCTCGTCAATTGGAACACACGCACATACAGGTATATATATATATATATATATATATATATATATATATATGAGATATTTCATGCCAATGTGCACCCATGCACACACACACACACAGGATTATATATATGCGACATTTCATGTCAACTCGTACGTACTCATAATCACAGGCTTTTCTATATATGCGGGGCATTCTATGACAACACGCTTACACCCATCCTAGTAACCTTAGGTTTATATATATATGGGACGTTCCATGTCGATTCGCATGCATGCACACGCACGTCAAGATACATAGGATTTTTCACGTCAATTCGAACGCACACACACACAGGTTTACATATATATGGGACATTTCATGTCAATTTGCATGCATGCACACAAACTTTAATGAATATTGGATTTTTCACGTCAATTGGAACGTACGCACATACAGGTATATACATATGAGATGTTTCATGTCGTTTACAGGTTTGTATATATATATATATATATATATATATATATATATATTTATATATGGGACATTTCATGTCTATTCGCATGCATGCACACAAACTTCAATAAATATTGGATTTTTCACGTCAATTAGAACACGCGCACATACAGGTATATATATATTTATATATATATATATATATATATATATATATATATATATATATATATATATATATGAGATATTTCATGCCAATGTGCACCCGTGCACACACACACACAGGATTATATATATGCGACATTTCATTTCAACTCTTACGTACTCATAATCACAGACTTTTCTATATATGCGGGGCATTTTATGACAACACGCTTACACCCATCCTAGTAAACTTAGGTTTATGTATATATATGACGTTTCATGTCGATTCGCATGCATGCACACGCACGTTAATATACATAGGATTTTTCACGTCAATTCGAACGCACACACACACAGGTTTACATATATATGGGACATTTCATGTCAATTTGCATGCATGCACACAAATTTTAATAAATATTAGATTTTTCACGTCAATTGGAACGTACGCACATACAGGTATATATATATGAGATATTTCATGTCGTTTACAGGTTTGTATATATATATATATATATATATATATATATATATATATATATATATATGGGACAGTACATGTCGTTGCGCATGCATACACACACGTTAATATACATGGGATTTTTAATGTCAATTCAAACGCATACAAACACACAGGTTTATATATATTGGACATTTCATATCGATTTGCATGCATGCACACACGTTAATATACATAGGATTTTTCGTGTCAATTATTACCCACGCCTATATAGGTTTATATATATGGGACATTTCATGACGACTCTAACACACCTATCCAAGCGCTCTTAGGTTCACATATATGGGACGTATTATGTTAACACGCACGCACCGGTTTTCATATATTTGACATATCTTGTCAACTTGAACGCGCAAACACATCTAAACATGTATTTGAAATTTGTATTTATATGTATGGGACCGTTTCTGTCAATTTGCATGTACGCACACACATGGGCTTATGAATATATATATATATATATATATATATATATATATATATATATATATATATATATATATATGTGTGTATATCTGTGTACACATATACATGGGATATTTAATGTTAATTCACACACGCGCACATACACACAGGCTTATATACACGGGACGTTTTATGTTAATTTACATGCATGACACACGTACTTGAGTTTATATATATTTTTCGTTTCATATATATATATATATATGTATATATATATGGGGCTATTCCTGTCAAGGCGCATGCACGCACACACATGGGCTTATGAATATATGTATATACATATACATCAGATATTTTATGTCAATTCACATGCGCGCACACACACACACACAGGTATATATATATATATATATATATATATATATATATATATATATATATATATATGGGTGCCATCAGATTTTTTTTTTAACAAGTGAGCAGTTTTTAATCAGTTACACAAACAGGTTATTTTTTCTATGTTACTTAAAATAAAAAAATTCTAGTTTAGGAAAAGTTGCTAATATTAATACTGATAAAAATCTTAAGGATTTTTAAGGAATGGTTTTACTTTTTGATGGATAATTTGATTATATGATTTTATTTTTAAAAAATTTTTTCACATAATAGTTATCTGTAATAAAAAATTTTTTCTAATAAAAAAAATTCTTTTACAATGTTAATTACTTTTTCCTGACATTCGTTTTGAAAGTTTATGCTTAGCAATTTTAAAATTTGGTTGAGACACTGATGATGCTGCTATAAATTATTTTGGATGTGTTATAATTAGTGTGCTGTCTCAATTTTCAACTAAAGGATTATAAATTAAGGATATTTTGGATTGAATTGCGGAAATGAAATAAATGATTAAAGAATTACAATCAACAAATCAATAAATTCAATTATTAATAGTTAAAATGTTACCATGTCAGTGAGTTTTTTGAACAGGGTTATACATAAATTAAATTAATTAAAATTAATATTTTCAATCAATCATATATCTATTTTTTTTTATTAAAAAGATATATTTTTACAAAATATGTAACAGTAAAATGTAATAAGATTAAAATACAAATAACGATTAATTAAACGTATTTATGAATTATAACATAAATTTAGCAATTGAAATAAAATTTTAGGAAATCCTATTCCAATCTCTGCTGCACTGTAACAATAGTCTCATTCAAATATGAAAAATTGAAAAAAATTATAAAATTTATTCTTTTTCATAACTTTGGCATGAAAATTGCATGAAATAAGCGACAAAATGTTTTTCATTTAAAAAATAGACTTTTCATATTTTGGAAATTATATCATACAAATTTTCCTGGACATTTTCCGCCTTCACTCCCTTTAAATTAATGTTTAGTGACAAAATATATAAAAAAAATTTTTAGAACCGTGGACTTTAATGTTACTATAGCAATCTCCCTTATTTCCCGACCTGACTTTTTCATGTGAGCACCGTTGCGCGGTACTCTCTGAATAAGCGGTTCAATTCTTCGAGAAAAATTAAAGGAAGACCGCAACCAGCCTAAACCATTCTTTTTTTATCAACAGTTGGTGGATTAAAGAATAATTTTAGCTAATTAAAATGTAAAAATTCTTAATTATATTGGTCACCAATGATTGGTGCAATAAAATAAAAAAAATCATTAAAAATGGCAAAATGAGTTTTTTTTTATATTTATGATGTTTTTACAGAGAAATGGTGCAATATACCGCAAAATTGATAAGAATATTTTCGACTTAATATTTGATGAAAAACACGAAAAATCATGTTTTTCCGCGAAAAATTAACAACCAGAAAATTTACTTTAGAGATTTTCCTATTTTCCAGCTATCCACCCTAGAAATTCGTGTTCAGGGCACCAAAATACATAGGAAAAACTTTGGTGGAGCCGTGGATTTCCATCGGCTATAGAAACTCTCCTAGCTACCTATATTAGTTATAAATGTCCTCCGTATTCAGGTGAAATACCCGGGTTGAAATGTACATTAAGGTTTGGAAAGATCCTGATGCAAAAGAACCTTTCTAATTTTTTGCGGTTTTTGGTACCAGTCCATAATACAACTTTGCGAACTCTTATGAAAAAAATTGTCATGATTGTCGTTGATACCTTCTGAACTTTTTTGATTCATTAAGTTTTACTAAGGAATAGCAACCTTAATTTTATCGTATTCACAATTAATGAACAATTAAGATCGCTTTAGAATTGAACAGCACTGTAAAGTTTTCAGGAGAAACCTTCTAGATTGTATTTTAAAAAATTCTTTAGAAATATTTTTTACGTTTTATCATCGTATGAATATATTTATTAAATTATTGGTAAATAGATGATTATAAATCTATGAGATCATTTAACAATACGGATGAATCTTTATATTTTCTGTATATTGATTGAAAGGTTAATGAAACTTCACGAACTCTATGGAAGTAAATCGAGATGAATTATTACAATCTTGTAAAGAGTTTAATAGCTGTTAAAGATCCTTAAGAGGAGGTCGAGTATATATGTCCTATTGTAATCAAAAAATTGATTTTTTACAAAAACTAATAATTTTAGCAAAAAATAAAGAGAAAGCCCCATCTTGTATCATAAAAAGAAATATTTTCTTTGATTAGGAAAAAATTTTTTATCGATTCGTTTTAAAAAAAACCTTGAAATACATAAAATATCGAGGGTTGGATAGACAATTCAGTTTTTCAAAGTTTTCTTTGAAACGAAGCGATAAAAGTAATGTTTTCTCATAAGAGGAAATATTGCTTTTTATTATACGAGATGGGGCTTTCTTCTTATTTTTTGCTACAATTATAAGGTTTTGCAGAAAATTGAATTTTTTTATTATAAAAGGATAGAGATATACGACCTGCTATAAATAAAATACCGTGAAAATTATTTATGATTCTCAGTAACGATTTTGAAGTTATAAAAAAATATACGTATTATTAAATTTTTTTAACTCTTGAATTAGTTAAGCATACCATGGAATTGTTCGATAGTGGAAATAAAGCCATTTTACACGACTAAGCTATAAATTTTTTTTGTGAATAAATACAATAAATCGCACTGATTTATTAATACTAGGCAATTTTTCAGTTTATTAATAAGTTAATTTAATTAATACTATGATATGCCCTTCAAAAATCACTATTCAATATATTAGAAATTTATAAAAAATCTGAAGAAGTCATAATCATATTTTTTGATATATGAGGATATCCACAAAACTTTTAATTCTTTAGAAACAGGTCATATTACAGCTGTTACTGGGTTACTGCATGATGCACATTATTTAAACTAGGTTCAAATCTTTCGTGCTATCCTGTAACTCTATTTCTGATGTATTTTGTAAATATTTAACAAACGGCGCAGTAGATATTTCTATGAAACATTCATTTTTACACATAAAAAATTACCGTAATTCATCTTATGTGTAAATTTACTTTTTATAGAATTATCTGCTGCGCCGTTTGTGGCATATTTACAAAATACATCAGAAATAGAGTTACAGGATAGCACAAAAGATTATAACCTAGTTCAAATAATGACCTGTTACTAGAGAATTTAAAGTTGGGTGGATATCCCCATATAATACCATGGTGGTACACATGAAATTAAAAAGGTTCCAAAAATATATAAATTACAATAACTTTTCTGATGAGGATATATTATTCAGATTAATATTATTTTTAAAATTAGATAACATTATTTTTATTTTTAAGAGCATGACGAAGCTTCCAGTCTTCTAATAATATTTCCAATCCTAAGTTATGAATAAACAATGCGTTTAATAACATTTTTTTGCGACAAAGAAAAAATTTGTAAGATTCAACATGAGTGCGGACAACTCAAGAAACCCACGGAAATACTACATAAAAAGTAATAATACAAACTTTCAATATAATGTATTTTAAGATTAGATTTGTCGAGCTTGATATAATTTCCAATCCAAGTTCATAAAAAATTTACAAGTGTAAATGATTTTTTATTTCAACAAAAATTATTGTAATAACATAGCTTTAGTGCGGACAAGTAATTATATTTGTTTTTCTCATCCGTGCTGAGTAAGTGGCCTATGCATTTTCGGGGTAGGCGCATGCGTTTTCGGGGTAGTAAGTAGCTAATAGCGCGCACTGCGTGTGTTGTTTTTTGAGGGCGTGTGTTTCACAGCTATGTATAATATTATTTTGTATTAAATCACGTAAATACGTTACATTCTGTAAAATAATGTCACGCAAAAGCGTTAATTAATGTAAAATCGCAAAGATTTATACAAGCGCAGCGCCCTCATACTGTATCTCATCGACCATGTGATGAATTTTATACTCTATCTCGCTTTAACCTCTGACAAAGTAAATCGTATCATCTATTCTTGTATTATTTTTACATTAACGAAATCGTAATTATTCCGTATATACGTGAAATTGGTGAACTAAAAGTATGTAATTTAATTACAAATAATAGTACCAAAAAGTATTGGAATATACTATTGCGAGTCAGTCGTACGGCAGATATGAGAGAGAGAGAGTCTCGGGCAATGGCGCTACTCGCTACGCTCGTGCGCCAATTTGCCCTCGTGCGCAATAGTCAACTAAACCTTACTCGTTACACAATATAGTATTAATTTACGAATTTAAAATGATATTAATGAAATAAAAAAAGCAAAACTCGATTGCTGCAGCTCCAACATCAGATAAATATTACGGAAAGAAACATAATGAATCACCCAAATTCACAATTTTATAAATTACAACTGAATCACTGGAAAAATAGTTGCATACAATAGACTTTTCCAAATTTTATGAATAACGGCGTATAATTGAAATTTCAATGTCGGAAAGATTCGGAAAACTTGAAAAATTTATCAATTTTCATTTCATAATAGTTCTTAAACATTCTTTAAAGACCAGAAAATTATTTGTTCCGATTTCTTCACAAATTTTCGGGTCATTTTAACGAGGATATAACTGATGATGATGTAACAAAATTCAACTGCAATAATCACAAATTTTCCCATCGAAAACGTTTTCATAAATAATTTCCATAACTTTATAATTTCCGCGAAAATAATCATAATTTTCATAATTCTGCGAAAATGACGATTTATATGGACTTTTTCATAAATTTAAGTAGCTTATAGAAATTTTCTCAAATTCAATTTACTTGTTTTTGTCATAAAAAACGAAAGATAATTAGTCTTAAAGCAGACTTAACGTAGGTAAATATTATTTTTTTATATACGCTTTTCTTATATTCGTCTTCATGTCTGTTTGTTTGTTTGTCTGTCTGTAATCACGCGCTCGATTTCAGGCACTTTTTGACAGATATAAATTCTGACAATTGGCATAGTCTTTGGTCTTGGATGACAATACAATAATCAGTTGTCATTTTGGTACCTGGACATCCAGGTCGATGATAATAGGTGTGAAAAGTCATCTCCGAGAAAGTATAAATGGGGAGGCTTTCTTTGGGTCGAGGCGAGTTTCTCGGGGGTTTTCAGGGTTGCTAAAACCGAATTTGAGATCAAACAATTGCCACAAAGTGATGCATGTTGTCCAGAATACGAATGGACGTCGTCTTTGAGGAAGTACAAGTGGGGAGGCTTTCTCTGGGTCGAGGTGGGTTCCCCGGGGGATTTCGGGGCTGCTAAAACCTAATTCGAGGTTTGAAAGTGAATCTATAATGCATAATAATGATTTAGAATGGAGAGGTGAAACTGGAGTACCAAGTCGCCGATAACGGATGTACCTGAGTGTAATCTTCGAAAAGCCTGGTTGCAATGTAACTCTAAATGATAATAAAAACAATTTTAACTTAAAAATAGAAAATACAAAATTTGAAAAACATGCTTTAAAAATAAAATACAATAATTGAATAAATAGACTCAAAAGTATAAAATAAATAAATTAACTTTCTTGATATTACTTTTATATAGTTTCATTGCAATAATCAATAGAAAATTCTACAACAACAATTTTAAAAGAAAAGTGTGGTTGCTGAAATTTTTTCTAAAATCTTTTTAAGAAATTATTAAAGATAGTATTGAAATTATTATTAGATTTACTGAAAATCAGTGCACACCCTTTTCTTTTATAATTTTTGTTGTAAAATTTTATCTTGATTATTGCAATGAAACTGTATAAAAGTAATTTTAAGAAATTTAATTAATTTATTTAATACTTTTTAGTGCATTTTTTCAATTATTGGTTTTTTTTTTTAACAACGTGTTTTCAACATGAAAAAAACATTTTTTTATTTAATTATATTATTTCACCAATTAGATAAACTCAAATATCTTCATATTATAATTTGCAAAATGTGTTATTTATTTAACATAAATTATTGTTTTAAGTATTTATCTAAAGTTTATAATATTCGAGAAAACAATTCATTACGGAATTCATTAAACAATTCATAGAAAAAAAAATTTTTTTTATTTACATTGTCTCGTTTCAACACTTTTATGATTTAGACCTATAAAATTTTTTGTATATGTTTTGTGTATGAAAATATATGATTAATCTGTAACTGAAAGAATAATTTATAGACCACCAGTTATTTTATTACCGCAATTAATATAAATGCAAACCTTTGTACAATAACATAAAACTGGCTGACAATTTTTTGAAAAAATTAGGGAACGTAGATATCTGTATAACATAACCTTTTACTTTGGCATTCCGTACTTTTCTCAATAACGTCATTATAAATTTTCTATTTTGAAGTGAAACTTCTTTAGCAACGGTATACACCTCTCATAAGAGACGTATAAAAAAATTATACGGGAGTGAATTGATTTCATGACGGTACATGCAACGGAACTAATGAAACGGAAGTGTATATATATGAGGGGCGTCCGCGCCTCCTATATGTAAATCAAGGTACTAGATACGTATAACGAAAAATTCGCGGGACTGACTTGATGTCAAATGCACAGATAGTGCATGAAATTAATGTTTATGTATTTTTCTAACAAAGTTGGGTTTTGTAAAATTTAATTTTCGTTAAAAAGATTATAATTAAATTCATACTTTACAAATTTTAGACCTCGTAAAAATTTAATTTTAGGAATATTATTTATAAAATAAATTTTCAAATCATTCTAACTGGATCAATAAACCTATAAATACATTGTATTTTATTATGTTATTCATTGTTTTGTTGTTCACTTTAAGGATTTAAAATGAACAGTGAAGAAAATTCAGTGGATAGTACAGATGAATTGCTAGCTAGTTTAAGAGTTGGTATAGATGGTGAACCATTACATGATGATGGAAGTCAGGGGACAGCAAATAATGGTACCCATTATGAGTTATCACGATTGAGTAATTCTACAGGAATTACAAATGTTTCAACGGCGCCTTCTGTTTCATTAAGTGATGAGCAAAAAGAAATGTTAGATGTCTGCTGTAAAACTCGTTATTTGGATGGAAAATTTTTCGAAGCAGATTTGACCAAATCAAATGGCGATAAAATCATAGCAAAATGCATGACTTGTAACCAAATTATTCATGGAAATCTTAAAGTTTCATCAAATTTTTATCGCCATTTAAAGGTTATTGTTTTTATATGTATAGGTTATTAAATTAACTAATTTATTTATTGTTATTGTGACTTGCAAAATTTAAAAAGTAAAAATTGTACTTTTCTAAATATACCTTGATAAAGTCAATATTTAATGGTATGAATTGAAAAAAAATTTTGATGTTTTTTATGACAGTACATTCAAATATAAAGTTAATATTTAGATGAAATATCAAGTATCATGTTTCAATAAATATTTTGTTCAATGATGAATTTTCTCTTATGGATATATAAAATTGAATATTATTTATATTAAAGTTATATACCTTATCAGAAAAAAAGGTCAGCAATGTTGGTAGGTGACAATAATACTAAATTTTATCTGTTATAGTAAACACAGAATAAAATGTTGTGTTCACTTTTTTACAATGTCATCAAATTGCTTTTTTAATACCTAGTCCAAAAGTACCATATTTTCTTCTATCATCGAAAATAGAATATGGTATTTTTAGCCTCTTGTTGGAAAATTTGTATTTTCACCTCAAGAGTAAATGAAGAATGACTTTAATTTTATGTGAATTGTCATCCAAGCCAAACAGGAGTTCTTTATTTTTACTCGCTCTAGGTGAAAAATATACTATTTCATACAAAACCAAAAAATTTCAATAATATTAAATGTTTATTTTGTATTAATTTTATGATTTAACATAATTATATTTTTAGAAAAAACATGAAGATAAACTACAAAGCTATTAGCAACATAAAAAATTTAAAAAATTGGATGTTGATGATGAAGATGAAAATGATGTTGTTTATCGACGTGCGACTTGTGCTTTTTCTCAAAATACTTTTGAAAAAAATGTTGTTGAGTTTTTATTGAGAAATCAACTTTCTCTTCGTCTAGTTGAAGATTCAGCTTTTCGAAAAATATTTAATGGTTGTATATTTTATATAATATTTTTTTTTATTATATTAATGAATAAAATTTTATTTGAAATATTTAGATTTCAAAATTAAACATGGTGACGCTCCGTTAAAGCATTTGACTCGTTATACTGCTGGAAAAAAAGTTGATGATTTATATTATAAACAATTAGACAAGATTAAAATGGCTTTAGCTTTTAGCTAATGCAAACCATGTCTGTAAAACAGCAGATATTTGGACTGGGTTGAATAGAAGATTTTTAGGTGTAACTGCTCATTGGGTAAGATGACATGTTATTCACATAAAGTAGTTAAGAAATTACAATAAAATCAAAATTATTTCTATTTGCAGATTGATGATATATCTTTGGAAAAAAGATCAGCAGCTTTAGCTTGTAGACGATTTGAAGGATCGCATACCATTTCTAATATAGCAGAGCAACTATCTATTATCTATTCGACTTTCGAGCTAACTACTGAAAAAATTGTATCTACAGTTACGGATAATGGGAAAAATTTTGTTAAAGCCTTTAAAGAATTTGGAATAGAAAATCCAGAAAATTATTTTCCAGGTTAGTTAAATTATTTTAAATCAATTGTATTAAAAATTAAATAAATAGACATTTAAATTATTGGATGAATATAATCAATTCTTGAATTAAATTAATATTAAATAATAAAGTAAATTAATAACTGTCAATTATCGGTAGATTTTCTTTAGATTTTATAATTTCCGATGAAACAAAATTTAATCAAACAAATCTAAATTTATTAAAAATGCTAATTTTGCTTAAACGTTATAAATATAATAAAAAAATGATAAATTAAACTTTAAATTTATATGAAAAATTTTTATAAAATCTTAATAAATTTTTAAATTATTATATAAAAATTATTGCAGATGAGGATTCAAATGATTCTGAAGAGGAAATGGAAGAGTTTGAAGAAAATGATGGCGAAGAATCACTGTTTATGAACAGTAACGATAATGTAAATCCTGTAGAAGACGAAGCAATATTTTCAAATATAAGACTATCTCGTCATTTTCGATAGGTCAGCCATACCTTGAGTTTGATTGCAACAAAAGTTCTTGTAGACGCAATTGACAGAGTTCCAAATATTAAAAAGTGTCATAAATTTGTTATGGAAAAATGCCAACAATTATGGAAATGTTTAAGATCACCAAAAAAACGAAAAGAAATGAAAAAAATTTTTGAATACAGTTTACAGAGGCCCGTTATAACAACTCGGAATTCTACGTATGACGCCTTTAAACGAATCATTTCGTTAAAAGAAAAAATTGATGATGAAAGAATTCATGACATGTTGGAATCTAATAAAATCTTAAGAAAAAAAGATTTTGAATTTATTGAAGATTATTTGAAATTGGGTCAACCCCTGGCTTCAGCGATTGATATTTTACAAAGAGAAAAAGATTGTCATTATGATTATCTTTTACCAACATTGTTGACTATCCGAAAAAAATGGAATACTTTATCGGCAAATAAAAGTTTGTCTATGTGTGAGCCACTGTTGAAATATTTAAAGGAAGCTTGAGACAAAAGATTTCATGATTTTTTTGAAATCATTAACAATGGCGAATTAGCAGCTATAGCAGCACTCATGCACCCCAAATTTAGAGCAAAATGGATTTCGTGCTTTGATAAAAATACACAAGCAAAAATAAAAAGGCTTGTTGAAGAATTGGTTAGGCCTAAAAAGCCGGAATCAGCTGTTCGAGATAATAAGGATACTGAAGACCTGTTTTTTGATTTTGATGATGACAGCTCAAATGCATTACTAAACACGGCTTTTGCACCTCAAGAACAAGAAGAAAATGAACTAATGAGGTTTTTAAATGAAAAAACGATGTCTTTGGAGTCTTTAAATAATTTGCCAGTTGTTAAAAGCTTATTTTTGAAATTTAATACCACATTACCTTCTTCAGCTGCAGTAGAAAGATTATTCTCTTATGCTACTTTAATGAGCATGCCAAAATTTAATAGATTGTCCTATATTGAATTCAAAAAACGAGTACTGTATAAAGCAAATGGACTCAAAAGTTATTTGTAAGGGTATAAAGCTTTGAACTCAATAATACTTATTTTATTATTTTTATGAATAAGCAAAGTTTAATAATTTATAATTGAATATTTATAATTATAAAGAAAAATTTTTTATAAAAGCAATCTTTTAATATGAATAGGTTAAAATTTTTTAAAATAATAATCGCGATATTCAAAATCATCGAAAGATTTACATTGGCTGAGTAATCGTCACTTCATAAATTCTTTTTAAATGTCTCATATTAGAAAATACTCTCGATATTATGAAATATATGTAAGCTTACATTGGCTGAGTAATCGCCACTTCATAAATTCTTTTTAAATGTTTCATATAAGAAAATTAGGCAGTTTGCTATGCAAGCTCGAAGCAGGTGGCGTTCTGAGCTCTAGCGCTGTCATGGCGGTCACACTACGCCAATCTTGCTGTGTTAACATGTATAAGTGTATTCATGAGTCTATCCGTGTGTATTCAATGACGTCACTAGCGGGGGAAGCCCCTTCTCTAATAGCAGAGCGTTGCGTGTCGTTGCACGCACACAGCTGCACGTATATGCTCATCCATGCACACATACGTGGAGTGTGCCGCCATGACAGCGCTAGAGCTCAGAACGCCACCTACTCTGAGCTTGCATAGCAAACTGCCTAATAATCGCGATATTATAAAATATATGTAAGCTTACATTGGCTGAGTAATCGCCACTTAGAAAATTCTTTTCAAATGTTTCATATTAGAAAATAATCGCGATATTATTAAATATCTGAAAACTTACATTGGCTGAGTAATCGCCACTTCATAAATTCTTTTTAAATGTTTTATATTAGAAAATTATCGCTATATTATGAAATATATGAAAGCTTACATTGGCTGAGTAATCGTCACTTCATAAATTCTTTTTAATTGTATCATATTAGAAAATAATCGCGATATTATTAAATATCTGAAAACTTACATTGGCTGAGTAATCGCCACTTCATAAATTCTTTTTAAATGTTTTATATTAGAAAATTATCGCTATATTATGAAATATATGAAAGCTTACATTGGCTGAGTAATCGTCACTTCATAAATTCTTTTTAATTATATCATATTAGAAAATAATCGCGATATTATGAAATATATGAAAGCTTACATTGGCTGAGTAATCGCCACTTAGAAAATTCTTTTCAAATGTTTCATATTAGAAAATAATCGCGATATTATTAAATATCTGAAAACTTACATTGGCTGAGTAATCGCCACTTGAAAAGTTATTATTCAAACTCTTGTGTTAAATATGCAATCATGATATTAAAAATTAACCAAAAATGTACATTGGCTGAGTTATCGCCACATATAATATTGTAAATTTTTACCAGCATGAAGTAAATAAATAATTTAAATAAATGACATGAAAAAAATAGTTTTATTACTTTATATAAGGTCACATCGTACATTGGCTGAGTTATCGCCACATATAATATTGTAAATTTTTACCAGCATGAAGTAAATAAATAATTTAAATAAATGACAAGAAAAAAATAGTTTTATTACTTTATATAAGGTCACATCGTATAGAAAAAAATTCAGAAGTCATGCATAAACAGCTATAGAGAACGTGTGTATTTATATGAGCCCACATATTAATATACGATGTATCCATAGTCCATACACAATATGCATAAATGCGTCTAATTATGTAAATCTTATTCATAGTCAATATATTATCTCCATTTTAATTAATTTTTTTTTATTCGAAAAACCAATTTTCTTATAAGCAAAGGACAGAAATATGATTCTTCCTCTTAAAATATATCTTCATTTTCTATAATTTTGTAATAGTATTAGATATCTCTAATGATTTCAAAGATTTATGTCTATTACGGAAATAATATTTATAATAAATGATGTTTAAAAATATTACTTTTTATTTTTGTAAAAAATTAAAGTTTCATGATTTCATGTAAATAGCAAGAATGTTTATTGTTCGGTTAAATAAACAAAAATGTTAAAGATTTAATAAAAATTATATGTAAATGCATAACTAATTCAGAATTTCTTTATCTTTGGAATTTGACTTATATAGATTTTAAATGATTAAATTCAAATAAAATGAATTACTAAAATGATTTCTTAACTTTCGTGGTAAGTAAATAATTGCTAAGATTCATAAATTCTCAAATTTTTTAAATAATAGCGCTTATTACCTGTATATCGGAATGATGTTTGATGAAAAAATGTTAAAATTATTCACTAATTACAATAGTAATATGCTTTCTCGGAGTTAAATTTCGCTGGCATTATTTGAACGAAAAATTCATAAATTAGTAGGGATACTACCGCAAATTAATATGCGAGATGATCTGTATGAATGATCTTTATGTATGGGTATCGACTACGAGTAAATCAACATATTTCATGGAACTTGCATGAATCTTAAACAATTGTTATTTTAAAATCTTTTTATTTCTGAGTATTCTCCGACCTAATCAAACAACCTTAGAATCGAAATCTAAAAGAATCTCCAAGTTTCATTTGACGTAGTCCCTGCAAATTTCTGTAAACTTTATAATCGGTATGGAAAATTTTAAAATTCATTCATATAGACGATTTTCAGGTAGCCAGGACCACCTGGATATTGTGAGATGTCATCTCGGGAAACGTACATGTTATTAATAAATAATGACTAAATTTCAAAAGATATTCTTGTAGACAATGTTTATCTTACTCGGAACATCCATATTTGGCTAGATAACATTTGAAACAACTTCAAAGTAGTTATCAAACTATAAGTTGATTTACAAAAGTTTTAGCTCTAGATGATGTTTAAGTTGTCATTAACACCTAGGTATCCAAAGACGGCGATCGTGGGTACCACAGAATAATAAATAACTATTTTTTTAATATTGTCTACATCGATAAGGTAAAGTATGTGTGTATATATATATATATATATATATATATATATACAATTAAATATGTGTTTGTATGTGTGAGCGTGTGCGTGCGCGTATGAGCTGAAATTAAATGTTCCATATAAACTTGAATAAACTTATATGTGTACGTGCAATGCTACGAAATGTCCTTTATGTATATATATATGTTTATATCATGCTTGTGAGTCGACATGAAAAGTCCCACGTACATGAACGCGTGTGTGCATGCATGCGAATTGACATGAAACGTCTCATATATATAAACCTAAGGGTACTTAGATAGGTGTGTACAAGTTGTCATGAAATGTCACATATATATATATATAGAAAAACCTATGCTTGCGAGTACGTGCGAGTTGACATGAAATGTCCCATATATATATATATATATATATATATATATATATGGAAGAATCTACTCAGAGAAATGATCTCAAAAAATCTATCTATCTCAAAAAAATGAAGATTCTACTCAGAAAAAGTGAGAAAAAGACGTTTTAAACCGTGCCTATTTCGCAAAACGAGATTTTAGTTCACGTATACGCGTTATACTTAATCTAACGTATTTCATTTCTCTACTATGTTTAAAAAGAGCTTTAAACAGTTCAACTATTACATTTTTTCATGTAAAATTTGGCATAGAATTCGAATTTTCACTCATTTTAAATCAAAACGTACATATAGTAAGGTAAGAGACACTTTTACATCAGTTAAGGTCAGTTTTTTAATGATTATTTGTTTTTATTAATAATGAATGTTATTTATGATTTGTCTGATTATTTTGAGTAATAATTTTCAGAATAATAGACATGAAAATTCACAAAACGAATGAATCAACATACTTTGTATATTTCAAAATGTCGGAAACACGTAAAAGCGAATGGGCGTGTACGTAAAATTCACCAAAATTCTCAAAAAATATTAGCACTCAATAATTAGACTTTATAGTATATTTTTATATAAAAATTTATTCAGAATATATTGACAAAATATTAAAATATGATTAAAATTGTTAATTAACCTTATTATTCGAAACATATGTACAAAAGCTATTGAAATTCTGAGTTAGGAATTGATCACGAAAAAAAAACAGGTAACGGCTAGCTATCGGGGATGGTAACCTCCGAGAATTAGGCACCCGGTTTATAAATATTGTGATTACCCAAATATGAAAATGATTGTGCTTCACCTGCATCTTCGATTCTCGATAAAATCATAATTGTACATCTTTTTTTTTTTTGTAAATCGAAAATGAGTTTTGGGTGCTGAAATAAGTTTCGAATTGATTCAATCGGTAGTTATTGTCTTCATATTGGTTTTGATCATAACAATGAATTGCGCGACTTTTGAGCTTTAAGATTATATTATCATTAGCAGTGTGTCCAATTAAGGCCCGAATTTATAGTCGACACTTGGCACTCAGCACTCAGTTTACATAATACAAACATCATTCTATCTTATTCTACTTCCATAAGAAAAATAAGGATAGAATGATGTTTGTTACATGTAAACTGAGTGCTGAGTGCCAAGTGTCGACTATAAATTCGGGCCTAAGAAATTATAGCTTTAATAATATTTTAATTTTTCTATGACAACCGTAACGAAAATCCATCACGCGCTTGCGCAAGCGCGTGCCGTCATTCGGTCAAAAGATTAAAAAAATCATACCGCATTAATTTAACTAAAGGCTATCACAAGATTGAGTTAATGAACAAATGTTAAAGAAAATAGTGATTCGTTCTCGCAAATTTAAAGGAAAATAATAATTAAATGATGTTATCAAGACTTATCACCGCTCTCATTTTAGCTAATATCAGTTACAATGTAGTTCATATTGTCTTTAAAATGTTGAGAAAAAATAAGAAATATACTTCTTAAAAACCTCCCACATCTATTGGAACCAGAGCAAATTGTCAATCGTACGAAATATAAAAGAAATATACTTTTTGCATATAGATTTATCATATACTTTATGATCACGATTATCGATAAGGGTGAAATTAGATGGAGCGGAAAATAGACGACGGAACGTCACAGAACATTCATTCCGTCGCCTTGTTTTCCGTCAAATTTTTTTCCTATGTTCACATGGCGCAGAATGTAGCTGAAAAATTGTTAAAAATAGCATACAAATGTATCCGCGAATTTTAAATTAACAACAAAAATGTTAAAAAAGTTGGAAATAATCACCTATTGTTATTGTAATGAGATTCTTTTTTATAAAAATAAAATATAGTTTGTTATTATAACCAAATATTTCAATTAACATCATTATTTTTTAATTACAAAATTGCTAATCAACGTCACAGAACTTCTATTCCGCTCCATGTGAATATAGGGAAACAAATTTGACGGAATAATAGAAGCGTCACAGACTTTTTGAAATTGTTTAAACAAATAGTTAACCAAAATAGAATTTAAAAGTTTGATTGAAATTAAAAGTACAGCTATGGAAAGCAAATTAAAAATATTACGTGAGGTTATTGAAGCACTAATAATTTTTTTAAACAAAATAAAAATTGATGTCTATTACGTCGTCTTTACTCCATTGGCGGAATACAAAGATGCGGAATTGAGGTTCTGTGACGTTCCGTCACCTATTTTCCGCTTCATCTGATTTCACCCTAAGATCTGATAACGTTAATTAGATTATTAAAATGTTCCTAAATATGTAAAAACGGTTTAATAATGCAAAAATTTTTAATAAATTAATTAAAAACTTGAATACATCGAAGGTAGGGGAAATCGGGGTAAATCGGACCCCCGGGGAAATCGGACCAGCATCACTTTATGTAAAAATATAGTAAATTTTTATTTGACCAATAAGATTTTAATATTGTTACATTGAATTACTTTTATTGCTAAAGTTTTTTTATGTAGTTTTAATCTTCTAATATTTACGTATATTCATATAAAGTAATGCTGGTCTGGTTTGTCCCATGGGTCCAATTTACCCCGGTTACCCCTAATATTATAAAAAAAATATTATCATACGCTTAAACCAACTATTGTAAACAAAAATTGTTTTTGAAAACAATCTTAGAAATTTCATAATGTACAAAATATGTTAATTTATAATTGTTGTGAATTTTCATGTCTATTTTTTGAAAATTATTACTCAAAATAATCAGGCAAATCATAAATAACTTTCATTATTAATCAAAAAAGCAAAAAATAATTTAAAAAACTGACCTTAATTAATGCAAAAGTGTCTCTTACCTTACTATATGTACGTTTTGATCTAAAATAAGTAAAACTTCGTTCTTATGCTAAATTTTACATAAAAAAAATCTAATAGTTGAACTGTTTAAAGCTCTTTTCTAACATAGTAGAGGAATGAAATACGTTAGATTAAGTATAATGCGTATACGTGGATTAAATCTCGTTTTGCGAAATAGGCACGGTTTAAAACGTCTTTTTCTCACTTTTTCTGAGTAGAATCTTCATTTTTTAGCATAAATTAAAGATCTAGGGGGCGGCACAACGAAAAAAAAAACATTGGTAAATAAGGGACACCCTAATATATATATATATATAAACAAAAAAATTGCGGGTGAACGTGAGCAAGTTGATATGGAATGGACCATATATACATATGCAAAAACCTGTCTGTAAGGTCGTACATGAGTTGACATGAAGAGTCACATGTATATAAAAGCGTGTATGCATGAATGCAAATTGACATGAAACGTCCCATATATGTAAACCTGAAGGAACTCGGATAGGTGTGTGAGAGTTGTCATGAAATGTTACATATGTATAGAAAAGCCTGTGATTATGAGTACATACGAGTTGACATGAAATGTCCCATATGTGTATATATATATATGTATATATATATATATATATATATATATATATATATATATATATATATAATCCTGTGTGTGTGTGTGCATGCGCATTGGCATGAAATGTCCTATATATAAACCTGTATGTGCGTGCGTTGAAATTTACATAAAAAATCCCATGTATATTAACGTGTGTGTGCATGAATGAAAATTGACATAAAACGTTCCATATATGAAAACCTGAGAACTCAGATAGGTGTGTAAGAGTTGTCATGAAATGTTCCGTATATATAGATAAGCCTGTGATTATGAGTACGTACGAGTTGACATGAAATGTCCCATATATATATATATATAAAAACCTGTATGTGTGTGCGTTAAATTTTACATAAAAAATCCCAAGTATATTAACGTGTGTGTGCATGAATGAAAATTGACATGAAACGTCCCATATATGTGAACCTGAAGGAACTCGGATAGGTGTGTGAGAGTTGTCATGAAATGTTCCATATATATAGAAAAGCCTGTGATTATGAGTACGTACGAGTTGACATGAAATGTCCCATGTATATTCATATATATATATATATATATATATATATATATATATATATAATCCTGTATGTACGTACGTTGAAATTGACATAAAAAATCCCATGTATATTAACGTGTGCGTGCATGCATGCGAATTGACATGAAATGTCCCATATACATGAACCTGTGTGTGCGTGCATTATAATTGACATGAAACATCCCATGCTTATTAAAGCTTGTGTGCATGCATGCAAATTGACATCAAATGTCTCATATATATAAACCTTTGTCTGCTTGTTTTTCAATTGACACGAAAAATCCCATGAATATTAACGTGTGCGTGCATGCATGCAAAACGACATGGAACGTCCCATATATATGTATATATATATATATAAACCTGTCTGTGGGTGCGTTCTAGTTGACGTGGAATGTCCCATGTATGTATGTATATATATATATACAAACCTGTCTGTGGGTGCGTTCTAATTGACGTAGAAGGTCCCACGTATGTATGTGTGTATGTATGTATGTATTTGCATGTATGTGTGCGTGTGGGTCGACACGAAATGTTGCATATATATGAGCCCAGGTGCGTATGTATGTGCGCGTCCGCATATGTTTTTCTATATACATATATATGATAAAAATTCCTTAGTACGTTTAATTAAAAAGGAATTGTGGAATTTTTAATTAAAGCCCTCGAATTCACAAATCATAATCATAACCGACGCTCTTTCAATTCACGATTACATTTTGATTTCTTAATTGAAATTTATTTAATTAAGGATTCCTTTTGATTTTGGAATTAAAGCCCTTTCGATTCACGATTAAATTTTGATTTCCTAATTGAAATTTATTTAATTAAGAATTCCTTTTGATTTTGGAATTAAAGCCCTTTCAATTCACGATTATATTTTGATTTCTTAATTGAAATTTATTTAATTAAGGATTCTTTTTGATTTTGGAATTAAAGCCCTTTTAATTCACGATTAAATTTTGATTTCTTAATTGAAATTTATTTAATTAAGAATTCCTTTTGATTTTGTAATTAAAGCCCTTTCAATTCACGATTACATTTTGATTTCTTAATTAAAATTCATTTAATTGAGAATTCTTTTTGATTTTTTAATTAAAGCCTTTTTAATTCACGATTAGATTTTGATTTGTTAATTAAAATATTTTCAATTAATAATTTAAAAGGAATTGTTAAATCAATAAAACTTTAATTACAAATTCGAAAATGATTCGTGATTCAAATAATTTTTAATTACTTTTTTCGCAACCCTGGGTTGGATAATATAGAGTATAACAATCCTTATCTAAATTAAAAGTCTAATACTGCTGTGTTTAGTAGAAACTTACATAAGTGACATTTCCATGAAAAGTAAATTTTTTCTATGAATAGATCCGATAAAAAATATAGCCGATAAAAATTATATATAAATGAATAAAAAAAAGTTGTTTCAAATTTTTTGCTAAAAAATGAGGATATCAAGATTGCTTAAGTATTGAAAAATTAAAAATTGGATCGGACAAAATTGATATTATTTCACTTTATCACTTTTATTTATTTTACACTTATGTACGTTTTTACTTAACACGGCAGAATACTTCAGAGTCGAACCTACAACTCTTGGTATGAAGAAGTTTTTACCATTTTGTATCTGCTCCTATATGTACAAATAATAATTATTGGCTATCGCAAATGCGCTTTTTCTACTCTTAGACGAAAATTACTTTCAGATATAGCTACGAATCGCTTTTAGCTCGAAAAAAGATTTATTTTATAGTCAGATACAGGAATCATTTTTGGCTGTGGTTAAAAACCTTATCTGCAATCGGAAATAATTTGATTTTTGGCTCATGCTTAGAATAGGTCTTGGTTATTGCCTGGCATTACTTTTGACTCAATTAAAATGCGTTTTTTCTGCCTTGGACAAATATTACTCTTTGTTATAGCCAAGAATTATATCTGGTTCCGAAAATGATTTGTATTTTGTCCCCTGCCAAGAATCATTTTTGGCAAAAATACGAAATATTTTCCAGAGTCAGACACAATTCTCAGCTATAGCTAAGAATAATTTCTATCTGGAGCCAGTAAACAAATGATTGATCCAGCTAAAAGCTATTTATGGTCATTATTAATAATTATTATTGGCTATAGCCGGAAATTGAATCATTTCGGATTGCAACTTAAGTTCTCAGCCTTGGCCAAGAATGATTCTTGTATCTGACTATAAAATAAATCTTTTTTCGAGCTAAAAGCGATTCGTAGCTATATCTGAGAGTAATTATTGCCGAGAGGTAGGAAAGACTACTTTGCTTGCGTAAATATTGATATTTTGCAATAGCTAAGAATTATTCTTGATCAGCCAAAATTATTTCCTGAACGAAAAACAATTTTTGTCCATAGTCAAGAATAATTTTTGTCTTGGGCTAAAAAATGCATTATCAATGAAGTCAAAAGCGATGTATGGCCATAACCAAGAATTATTATTTCATAAAACTAGAAAACAAAATATTTATCGGGGTCAGACACAATTTTTGGCTAGTGACAATGATTTCTATTTACGGTAACAAAATAAATTATTGATCAAGACAAAAACGATTCCTGGTAATAACCAATTACTATTCTTGTCTAGAGTCAGAAATCAAATCAATTCTTTCAGCCATAACCAAAAATGATTCTTGTTCCTGTTTAGAAAAACAAATCTTCGTCTAGTAAAGAGCGTTACGACTTGCGATATTGCGTAATACTTTTCTGGTTGTGTGTTACAATTATCGCATTTGGTGAGAGTGAGACTAAGTAGCTTCAATAAATTATAGTCCTTTTATTTTATTTAAAATCAAGCCTCGTATTATTGCGAGTGCCCTAGTGCTACGTAAAATAGCATAGTTTATTGCTTTAGTTGTGTGACGTGTCATTACAATAAAGCTCTTTTTTTTATTATTCACTTGATTGAAAACCCGCATATCATTTATACCTTAGCGCAACCTCCTAATCCCCAAGGTTATCACAACCAAGAATTGTATCTCAAGCAAAGTAGTCTTTCCTACCTGTAGGCAATGATTACTCTCAAATATAATTATGAATCGCTTTATGCTCGAGCAAATATTTGTTTTTCTAGACAGGAACAAGAATCATTTTTGGTTATGGCTGAAAATGTCATCAGCGATTAGAATTAATTTGATTTCTGACTCTAGACAAGAATAGTAATTGGTTATGACCAGGAATTGTTTTTGTCACGTTCAACAATTTATTTTGTTACTGTAAATGGAAATCATTGTTTTCACTAGTCAAAAATTGTGTCTGACCCCGATAAATATTTCGTTTTCTGGTTCTAGGAAAGAATAATTCTTGGTAATGGCAATGCATCGCTTTTGACTTATTCAATAATGCGTTTTTTGCCTAAGACAAGAATTATTCTTGACTATGGCCAAAAATTGTTTTTCGTTCGGGAAATAATTTTGGCTGGTGGCGGATAATTCTTGGCTATTGTAAAGTATCAATATTGACTCAAGCAAAGTAGTCTTTCCTTCTCCTAGGCAATAATTACTCTCAGATATAGCTACGAATTGCTTTAAGCTCGAGAAAAGATTTATTTAATGGTCAGAGACAAGAATCATTCTTGCCTAAGGCTGAGAACAGTCAGTTCAGTCGCAATCGGAAATGATTCAATTTCTGGCTTTAGCCAATAATAATTATTAGTGATGGCCATGAATAGCTTTTAGCTGGATCAATAATTTGTTTACTGGCCCCAGACAGAAATTATTCTTAGCTATAGCTAAGAATTATGTCTGACTTTGAAAAATACTCTGTATTTTTGCCCTAGCGAATAATAGCTATTCGTTATAGTGATGATTTGCTTTTAACTTGACTAATAATGCATTTTCTTACCCTCGGCAAGAATTATTCTTCGCCATACCCAAGAATTGTATCTATTTTTAAAAATGAATCTGTTCAGAAAAGAATAATACTTGACTATTGTAATGTATCAATATTGGGTCAAGCAAAGGTGTCTATTCTACATCTAGGCAATAATTACTTTTGGCTACAGCTATAAATCACTTCTTGCTCGAGAAAGGATTCGTTTCTAGGCTACAAAAGAAAAAAAAATTTTAGTCATAGCTGAAAACTGTGCTAGCGACCGAAAACAATTAGATTTATTACTTTTGTTAATAATAATTCCTAGTTATGGTCATGAATTGCTTTCAGCTCGGTCAATAATTCACTGAGAGAAAATTCATGCCAATAGAGCATGTAGTCTACGTATCCAAAGTTAGTAAGTAATATCCTATGCTTTAATAACAGCGCCATCTACTCTTACGAGGTTTGTGCTATCCAAAAACTGTTTGTTTACATGCTTTAGTAGCTCCCCACTCTAATATCCTTCGATAGCTAGCGCTGTATCCTCTCATGGGACGTGAAGGAAGTAAACGTGGCTTGTCCACTATTCTTTCTTTACTGCAAACTATGGCATTCTTCTATTGCTCAAGTCGCCTCCTCTTTTGGGTGGCGACGCGAGCAAACACGGCTGGTCTATATCCAAAATCATGTTGCAAATTTCGTTAACGTATTTTCGTAGCGTCAATCTTTTATTTCTTTTCTTTTTTTATGAAGGGAGATACGTTATAAATATAACCTGTTAAACTTTTTAACTTTAAATAATTAATTTTTAACTTAAAATTTAATTATTTTAAACCGCTGGGGGGCAGATGAGCATGTACGATTTTACGCCAGAGATATTTCGAAGTAACGTTGGTCTAGTGCGTAACGTTCACGCTTTTCCTTTTGAGTACGCGAGTTCAACTCTCGGCTAGGGTCTTTTTTTTTAATTTTTTTTTTATTATTTCAATAGTTTTTATTGCTTTTTTTTATTTATATTTTTTTATTTTCTATTTTTTCATTAATATAAAAATCTATTTTTTCACAAGTTACTTAAAATATGCTCGTTTTTTTTATTAATATTTTTAAATAAATTATTTCATATAAAAAATAATTCAAAATATTAATAAATAAATAATAGTGATATTTACAATACTATAGTTCAATTTTGTCTTTATAAACATATTTTAATATACAATATATATTATAACATAAATAATAATAACTCAGTTTTATTTATTTATTGTAATTTATTGTAAATTTTATAAACTAAATTATAAATAAATTAAACTATACTATTATAAAATAAACATCACTATTATAAAATAAACATCACTATTATTTATTTATCAATATTTGTAATTACTACCTATAAAGAATAATTTATTTTTAAAAAATTTTCATTGAAAAAAACAAGCGTACTTATGAAAAATTAAATTTTAAAATTATTAAAAAAATACAAAAAAAAAAAAAATAAATATAAAAAGGAATAAAATATATTAAAACAATAAAAAAAAAATATCAAAAAAAAGTGACCCTAGCCGAGAGTTGAACTCGCGTACTCAAAAGGAAAAGCGTGAACGTTACGCACTCCGAAGAAGACCAACGCTACTCCGAAATATCTCTGGCGTAAAATCGTACATGCTCATCTGCCCCCCAGCGGTTGAAAATAATTAAATTTTAAGTTAAAAATTAATTATTTAAAGTTAAAAAGTTTAACAGGTTATATTTATAACGTATCTCCCTTCATAAAAAAAGAAAAGAAATAAAAGATTCACGCTACGAAAATACGTTAAAGAAATTTGCAACATAATTTTGGGTATAGACCAGCCGTGTTTGCTCGCGTCGCCACCCAAAAGAGGAGGCGACTCAAGCAAACAAGGATATGAGAGTGGGGAGTCATCGAAGTATACCACGCGAGTCATCAGTGAATGCCGTTCATGCTTTAGTTACTCTCCATACCATCTTTTTTAGTATAAGGTAATCCAATACTAATAGAGCTTCTCACGGCCTGTCATATTTGTATCAATGTTTTATATGCTCGCATAGATGGCAGTTCGCATGCTCTATTAGCATGAATTTTCTCTCAGTATTGGTTTCGTGAACAAGATAAGAATTATTCTTGGCTTCAGCTATGAATTGTGTCGGGCTACAGAAAATATTTTGTATTTTTGCCGTGCCCAGGAATAATACTAGGTTATTGCCAAGTATTATTCCTTTTGAATTGATCATAATGCGTTTTCTTGCCTAGATAAGAATTATTCTTTGCTATGGCCAAGAATTGTATCCAATTTTAGAAATGTCTTGAATTTTTACCCCAGCGAAAAATCATTCTTGGCTATGGCCATGAATAGTTTATAGTGAGCGAAACATACCTTTTTCTGACTATAGCTGAACCATCTCTTCAATCAGAAACGATTGGATCTTTGGCCTCCGACGAGAATTATTCTTGGTTATTTCAATGAAACGATTTCGGATCGATTAATGATTGGTTTCCTGGCTCTATACAGACCTGGTCATAGCTTAGAATCGTGTCTGGCTCCGAAAACTATTCAGTATTTTTGCCCTACTTAATAATAACTTATGGTTATAACCATGGATCGCTTTCACCTCGATCAATAATTCGTTTTGTTACTCCAGACAAAAATTATTCTTGTATTTGGCCAAGAACAGTATCTGGTTCTAAAAATAATTTAATTTAGTCAAGAATACTTCTTGGCTATTTTAAAATATCAATATGGGCTCAAGCAAAGTAATCTTTTCTATTCCTAGGCCCTAATTACTTTTAGATGACTAAGAATTGCTTTCTGTTTGAGCAAAGATTTGTTTTCCAGAGACAAGAATCATTTTTGGTTAAGGCTGGAAATTTCGTTTTGAATCGAAAATGATAAGATTTCTGGCTATAGCTAAAAGTAAACATCGGTCATAGTCATGAATCGCTTTTGGCTCAATCAATAATTTTTTTGCTAGTCGTAGACAATAATTATACTTGGCTATAGCCAAAAATTGTGCCTGGCTTAGAAAAATATTTTGTATATTTGCCCTTGCCAATAATAATTCTTGGTTACAGTCATTCATCACTTTTGCCTCGATCAATAATTAGTTTTGTTGCCCAAAAACTAAGAAGAATCATTCTTGGCTATGGCCAAGAATATTATCTGTTTCCAAAAATGATTTTATCTACACGGCTGAAAATATTAACAGACAATCTATTGAAATATGTTTAACAGACGAAATGTCCGTCAAGGATATATAATATACATGTTAAATTGACATACTTGTGTCTGTTGATTTAACAGACATTCTGTAACAGACAAAAAAGTTAACAGACTACACAAACGTTTTTAATCGTGTAGCCAAAAATAATTCAAAGCTATTGCAAAATATCAATATTGGCTCAATCAAAGGCGCGTTTCATACATCTAGGCCATGATTACACTCAGGTATAGCAATTAATCGCTTTTTGCTTAAACAAAGATTTGTTTTCTAGTCAGAGACAAGAATCATTCTTGGCTATGGCTTTTTTTTTCTTTTCATGAAAACTTTGCATTAGAAAAGATACGATTTCTGGCTCTAGTCAAAAATAATAATTGGTTATGGCCACGAATGGCTTTTGACTCGATCAATAATTTGTTTTCTGACCCTAGACAGGTTGTACTTGCCTAGACGGAAAACATTAAGCATGTAAGGGAAGTGTGCATGTAAGACACCGTGCGTTAGTATACCTTACACATCACACGTTAGTTTAAGCGACACTATAAGGCATGATGCCGTCGCATGACAAACAAGGCTGCTGCATCGGCACCGAAAAATACGGTGCCGATATTACTATGTTACAGTCGTTTCAGTGGCTATTATTATAACAGCTCGCCTCGAGGCGCATGAGCGGCGCTACTGTGTAAGACAATGCCGAGTCACAGATGTTAAGCATGCATTGTCAGCTTTGATTGCCACGTCATCCAGACACCTCTGGTGTTGACATCGTGCCGCACAGCCCTAGTTACTGTCCCTGTAGAAGCGAAATGTTTCCCGTGTATAGCCAAAAATTGTATCTGTCTCCGGAAATTTTTATTTCCGTCCTTGCCAAGAATAATTTTTCGTTATAACCATGCTTTGCTTTTAACTCGATTGATGATACGTTCTTTTGCCTTGGGTGAGAATTATTCTTAACTATGACCAAGAATTGAATATAGTGCGAGGAATATATGTTTTTTGGCCACAGCTGAACCATCTCTGCAATCGATAATAATTAGATTTTTGGCCCTTGCCAAGAATTATTCTAGGTTATGTCCATGAATCTCTAATGGCTAGATCAATTATTTTTTTCTGGTCTTAGACAGAAATTATTCTTAGCTATAGCTATGAATCGTGTCTATCTCTGAGAAACATTCTGTATTTTAGCCCTAGCCAATAATAAATTTTAATTATGGCCATGTATCACTTTTGTCTTAATCAATTATTCGTTTTGTTGCCCCTGACAAGAATTATTCTTAGCTAGCCTAGAATAATTCTTGGCTATTGGTAAATATCAATATTGGCTCGAACGAAGGCGTCATTTCTATTCGCAGGCAATAAATACTCTGACGTATTGCAATGAATCACTTTTTGTTTAAGCAGAGATTTTTTTTAATCAGGGCTAAGAATCATTATTGTTTATGGTTGAGGACCTCATCCGCAATTGAAAATGATATGATTTCTGGCTCTAGCCAAAAATAACAAATGGTTATGGCCATAAATCGCTTTTGGCTCGATCAATAATTTGTTTTTTGCCTTTGGACAGAAATCATTTTTGGCTACAGCCAATAAATCTAAGAAATATCCTGTATACTAGCTCACTAAAAGGCGCTTGTCTGCTCTAATTGTTTTTCGGCAGTTATCAAAAGTATTGGCTTACAGTAGAAGCTTGGCAACATTGTGTACTGTTTATTTGTACGGAAAATATAAACATAATAGATTATAGATATATTCAAGTTTCTTAAACGCCTCGACCCCCTACCCTGCAATGACTTTATCTACTTACTGCGCAACCATCTGACAATGCTGTTCTACTAACTCTCTAAAGACGATCGCTTATTGAAAATTTTCAATAATCGATCTTGAACACTTTAATTGAGATAGAAACTTTTTTCTTCCGCTATTTGATTCAGAATAAAAAAACGAATTGAGTCATATATATGTTATACCTATGTATATGAATTACCCAAGATAGATAGATATATTTATTTTTGTATTATATGTATTTTGTGAATAAAATAAATCAAAAGTGATGGCACAGATAGAAATACAAACAACAATAAATACACGCAATGAATATAGATAAAGGTATGCTAAAAATCAGTCTTATATACCTATCTGTCTAAATGAATTACATTAAAATTAAGCGTGTAAAGAGTGCAGTCAAGATTACAAAAAGAAAGTATATAGAATATGTAAATCATGCTGATAAAAATAATTTCACTCATTCTATAAAAACTCACTTTACTGTTACGCCAATAAATACTCTCATACCTTAAATCTAAAAAAGGGGGCATCACATAAATAAATAAATAAATTCACACATATGATATAATCTGAAAAAAATTAAACTGTTTAATCTAGATCGAGTAAATACCTCCTCGAAGTGGCTTTAAACCTGCTAGTGATAGAAGATGTTTCATATTATCAAGCAGGGAGTTCCAAAAATGCGCACCTTGAAAGGAATTCCTCTCAGTCTCAGTGAGCATGAAGGGCACCGCAAAATCTTCAACCTCATTCCTAGCAGTCGCTCTGGGTATATATCTAATGAAGAGACCCACGAGATACTCGAAAGTATTCATACGTACGATTTTGTACAAATTGTCTTTAGGCTGTTTGTTCTGTGGGAATAGCTGGTGTGAGCAGAACAGAAGAAATGACATCTTTGACATTAGATGACGTAAAGGATCATGATACATTTTGCTTTCTCATAGAGAAAGCATTGTATCGATAAAAAAAATTTTTTTCTATTTTTTCATTAATTTGTACATATTTAGACTCAAGGAGTCGAAAAAAGTGGTTTCCAGAAAATGTCTGTATGTATGTGTGTGTGTGTGTGTGTGTGTGTGCGTACGTGTGTGTGTGTGTGTGTCTGTATGATGTCAGTTAGTAAATTGTATCTCAAAAACTACTCGATGAATTTGCTTCTAATTTTGCATAAAATTTATTTTTTTGTCTAACTTGCTGAGAAGCTAATGATAATTGGTTCTTCTAGTGTACACGGAAAAACTAACACACCTGTATTTGTAATGTCACGTATCATCATGAACGTGTAAAAAAATACATCGCTGAGCGTTGTGCTCTTCACAGCGTTTGGCGATGTATGTCATTTCGATGCGATATGTATGTCATTTATCGTACTATGTATTGCTGCTATCCATAAAACATTAGATAGTTATAGGTTATGCATATGCATTTATACTTAAAAATATGAAGCAAATATTCAAAATTTCATTCTTTCAATTTTCATACACAGGAAAATTTAATTTTTCTGCACAAAAAATCCCTTGCGTTATTCAATCTGTATTTTTAACAAAACAGCCAACATATTTATAATATCAGGTAAGTTAGTAAGAAAAATCAGTGCTATTATGGTGTCGTTCACTGCTAAAACCTGTGACGAACATTACATGTAGCGGTGCGTCAGTCTTTCCGTGTAATTTTAATTTTAGAGTCGTTTATAAGAAATAAAAAAAATTTTGTTTTTTCATTTTTCTGGTTTTTTTCGTTTACTACTCGATGAATTTGCTTCAAAATTTGCATGAAAATTATTTGCGATTGCCTAAATAAAATATATTTCTAAAAACTGATTTTCTTAGCTAAGTTTTAATTTTAGAGCATTTCAAAATTTTTGAAAAAATGTTCATATTTATTAAGTCAATAAAATCTTAAAAACTACTCGATGGATTTACTTCAAGTTTTCCATACAATTCAATTTTTCGATCAACTGGTGCGAAAGCTATTGAAAATTGGTTTTCTTAGCGTAGTTTTAATTTTATAGCTATTTTAGTAATTTTAAAAGAATTTTAATTTTTCATTTTTTTTTATATAACGTAAACTACTAGAAGAATTCGCTTGAAAATTTGTATGGAACTTATTTTCCACTGCCAGAAAAAGAAAAACTTTTAAAAACTGTTTTTCTTAGTGCACTTTTAATTTTAGAGCATTTTAAAAATTTTTAAAAAAATTTTTATTTTCTATTTTCTATTTTTTGTAAACCACAATATAAATTTTTTCCAAAATTTTTATACAATTAATTCGCTATTGTCTGAAAAAAATAAGCTTTTGAAAACTAATTTTCTTAGTGTAGTTACGATTTTAGAGAATTTTAAAGATTTTAAAAAAAATTTCGATTCTTCTTTTCTTATTTTTTTTTATTCTACGTAAAGTACTCGATGGATTTGTTCTAAAATTTGCAGGGGAATAATTTGCGACTGCCAAAAGAAGGGAAATTTTCAAAAATTGATTTTCATAGTGTAGTTTTAATTTTAGAGCATTTTTTAAATTTTGAAAAAGAAATTTTGAAAAGAAAATGTTGTATATTTAGCCAATTAGATCTCGAAAATTACTCTATGAATTTGCTTCAAATTTTGCATACTATCTATGTTTTTGTATAACTAGACGGGAAGCTATTGAAAATTGGTATTCATAGTGTAGTTTTTTTATAGAGCCATTTTAAGAATTTGAAAAAATTTTCGATTTTTAATTTGCTTCAAAATTTGCATGGAAATTATTTGCGATTGCCTAAATAAAATAAATTTCTAAAAACTGATTTTCTTAGCTAAGTTTTAATTTTAGAGCATTTCGAAATTTTTGAAAAAAATGTTTATATTTATTAAGTCAAGATTTCCAAAAGACGGCATTAGATACTGATGTTGAAGATGAAATACTAACGCAGGTAATTGAAATGACTGAAAATATTACTGATCAAAATTAATCATCTAAAGTTATAACTTTGCCAAATGATTTCAATAAACGTAAAAAATCTTCATTTTATTTTAATAATTGTCACGTTACATTTAATATTGTAGAAGAAAAAAAATGTAAGATTCAAGAAGAAACTAATTTAAATTAGTTTTCTGTAAATTATAAAAAATTTTATATTATTTTGTAATAAAATTTTTATAATAAAACAACTATAGATTTTTCTTAATTTTATTTTTTTGTATGATTATATTCATTCATTCAGATTTATATTTTTATTTTTATAATTTTGTATATGTATTGTAATATTCAAAAATTTATATTTGTATTTTAATTTGATTCAACAATTTTATAATTTTTATTTTTTTTGTTTTTTTCAAATGATGACTTTCTAAATATTGTTTATGGGCCGAGGGCTCCGCTCCCAAACCCCGGGTGAGGGCTTTGTTTCCTACACTCTTATCAAGGAATTCGCCCTTGAACTCTTCCGTGCCTCGTTCGATGCTTGTGCAGACAAATTTAACAATTTCATTTTCATATTTTTACTTTCGTAAAATCGTATATTCAGTTCTTTGATTTTTGTTTTATAAATTGATTAATATTTACTCAAGTTGAATCTGACGTCCTTTGTGATGAAGACATAGTATAGTAACCGCGGAAGTAAAGGTGTCTTCGCCCTCGTCTTTATTGTCGCCCTCGCTACGCTCAGGCGACAAATTCGACTCGGGCAAAAATCACCTATTTTACTTCCTTGGTTAACAATGTACTATTTTCTCCCTATTTCACATAAGTGACAATCACAATCGTAATTACTCTCATTACGTTTTTGTCTGGTTCTAATTGATGGTTCTTGAAAGAGAATATAATTTGGAAGTATGATTTTTTCCGGAATATCACTAGGTTTAGATGTACCATGTACTCTATAACTAACACATAAAATATTTGGTAAATTATAATTCACTTTGATTTTTAAAAATTCCTCTAAATTGCAATTTAAATTCTTCGATAATTTATAGACACGCTTTTTTTCTGAACATATTATACATATTCTGTTACGATTTTCTTTGTGGGTTGCGGCATGATCAAGTTTCGTTACATTTGTAGGTTTTACTATTTTAAAAAATAAAATACAAAAAAACTGATGAAAAATTACATTTGAATGAATATAATTTTCAAAGTTGAAGCGAATAGCTCTGACAATATTCCATAGAATATTCTAATGTAAGAAGATTAAAGGACATAAGAATATTACAAGAATATTTTATGGAAGATTCCTAAAATATTTCAAGTCTTCTGTGCCAATATTCCAGAAAGCTTCCATAAATATTCTATGCTATGTGGTAGGTAATCAAAATATGCTAATTAAATAGTGTAAAAATTTATCATGTGTCACATGCTAAAAATTTTAAGAAAATATGTAATGATATTTAATTCAGCATAACTTCTGGACCCCAAACTCTTTTCTAACACAATAAGGTTTCAAGTGAAGTGTTCAACTTGTACCTTTTTATCTTCCATGCACTTTTTTGTAAGAGTTTTAGTTTTTTTATTTTTAAAGTTCTTATAAGTACTTCTTGTTATTATATTTTCGAAAAAAATGACCTAATCTTTGTCTCTGGGCTTATTAAAGGAAAAGAAACAACACGGATTCATTCTTTTCATCAAAGAATCATAACCTGCAGTATCAGCCAAATCTGTTTTCTAGAGGTGTGGAGACCTCTCCTTATTAGTTGTGAAAGTTTCAAATTACAACTGAGAGTGTATATTAACAGATGCTATTAATGTAAATATTTACATTCTTTGAATGCTATGCATCTATACGTAACCCACACAGCATGAAAGATTTGGAATATTTCCGGAATATTCCTATGCCTGCGAAAAACCCATGTAAAAACATTTCATGTAATGTTTGAATGGAGCGGACATGGGAATATTTCGAAAATATTCCAAATCTTCTATGCTGTGTGTATATTTTTACTATTATACCTACGTTTCAAATACTTTTGAGCATTTTTTTATATAAATTAAATGAAATTGTTTGGATTAAAATTTTTTTTTTCATTTTCACCTAATTTTTCTCCGAATTGGTAATGTGAAACGATTTTAAAAATGAAACATAAATTATGTAATCGGCCTAGAAATCATTCTCAGATGAAATTTTGAAGTAACATTAAATTTGTATTGAAATTTCCTCGGGATCAGCGTGCAATACCTAAATTTAACGGTATTTTATTGAAACATGGTTCATATCAAAATCTTCTTTTTATCATGTCCGATTGACTATCGTTATTAATATTTTTATTATTGAAATTATGTGAAAGTGAAAACATTTTTATTTGTTACGTTTGAAAAATTCATAATAAATACAATCGCATTTGAGAAATATCATATCTTGAAGAACATGAACATCAATTATAAAGTATTGAAACAGCAAAAGCAATTGCAAAAAGGCCGCAACCATAATTATTTGTTTGTGATTGCACTGTTTTAAAAACTATGCTTGATTCTGATTTTTAAAAAAATAATCTATTTATATTAATCTTATGCTCATCTTGTAGATATTTAAGATATAAACTGTCATATATATGAATGATTTTATCATCATAATACATAAAAATCCAGTGACCTTTTTTATAATTTCCGGAAAACAATACTTCTTCATCAGTCGGTATTGAATTAAGGGGGCCAGATACTATTAGAAGCTGAAAAAAACATGTATAATTCGATATAAATTGCTGATGTTTAAAAATAACTAATTTCATATAAAAATACATTCAATTTCAAACATTTTTTGATTCAAAACATTTTCTATATCTTGAAAATTGAAGTGGTGGTGCTCGTTGAAAGTCTGGAACAAAAACCCTTTACCGCAAGGTTTCTTCATGAGTTTTCATTGGATTCACTTGAAATTTTATGGAGATATTCAAAATTATAGTAGAATCCATATAAGTGGAGCAGATTTGAATTAGTTTATTTCTATTTATTTATTAACTTATTATTTATAATAATTAATAAAAAAAAATTTTTTTTAATTGTTTTTTTTTCAAAAATTTTTTTATTATTTGAATTTTTCATGAATGTTTTACATTTATATAGATTCTACTATAATTTTGAATATCTCCATAAAATTTCAAGTGAATTCAATGAAAACTCATGAAGGAACCTAGCGGTAAAGGGTTTTTTGTTCCAGACTTTCAACGAGCACCACCACTTCAATTTTGAAGACATAGAAAATGTTTTCAACCAAAAAATGTTTGAAATTAAATGTATTTTTATATGAAATTAGTTATTTTCAAACATTAGCAATTTATATCAATATATCTCAGCAATATATTTCAGCTTCTAATAGTATCTGGCCCCCTTAATATATTGCGGTTTTTGAATTGGTAAAGTTGTTTGCATATCAAATGAGGTGCACCGATTTAAAATATTATTTAATTCTAATATATAAATATTATATAAATATATAAAATTTTTTTTCGTTTTAAATGAACTTTTTCTAAAAATATTTACAGTGGAATTGCTTTTATATTAACTAATTTAATTCAGTGTATTTTTACTTTTAAAAGCTGAAAAATATAATAAATTATGAAAAATGCTATGAATTAATTGTAATAAGATAAAAAATTATAATGAAATTTGTAAAAATGATATAACGGTTTGAAAATAGTTATTTTCGGCAATTACATATATATATATATATATATCGCTCATTCTCTGTCAAATCGAAGTACGAATATTTTTTTTACTAAAAATTGGTAAAATAGTTCTTTTCCAAATTATGAACCACTCAGAATTTTTTTAAATTCCTTTAGTACATATTTTTAGAGCTACAAAGCTTCGACGTTGGTCAAAAACCATATTTTTGACATTTTTGACTAATTTTAACTTATATTACTCAGTTGGGTTGCGTTTTAGGAATTTATTACTCAATGAATTTTTTCTTCAAAATATTCTAAATTTTGAGAAAAAATTAATTCAAAAGTGCTAATGTAGCCATTCGCAAAAGTCATTTAAGGCATTGAAATACCACTTTTCAAGGTTTCGAACCATGATCCAATGTCCAAGAAAATCATCAAAGTAGGTAATATATGTATAAATATAGCCTATAAATTTCAGAGTGGTGCAAAACGGTGATCCCTTTTAAAAAATATAAATGTTATTAAAAATAAAATAAATAAAATAAAAAATGTGATTCTTAGCTAAATTTACTCATTTTAATGTTAACTTGTACTCATTAGTTACAGATGTCCCTTCACAAGCATTCATAGAAATAGTTGTATACTTCACAAATATTAAAATATATTAAAAAAAAATCTTCTGAAAGATTTAGAGTGAACCAAACCTTGAGACTTTTTTTAACAAATCATGTGCCACCGTAGCACATGAAAAATATACTTAAATACTGAATTAAAAAAAATTTTTGTTCATTTCATAGTTCAAGGTTATATAATACTGCTAATATTTCCAATTACACATGGTGACAGGTAACTATACGTAAAATTCTTTTCTCATAAGATTCAGAATGGATTTTTTAATTAGTAAAAAATTGAATGTCATTGAATTTCTTGAAAATTATGATTGATAACTAAAATATCCTTTGTTTATTTGACTGAAAATATTTGGAAAATTATTTTTGCTTCATTTCTTTCATAATTTAAATATAATCTATCTCAAGATATAATAACACTTTAAAGAATAATTAATTAAATTTTTAGTCAAGAAATAATTTTAAATATTGAATAATGTCAACAGTCCAAGAGATAATAAGACACGATCCACTTTGTACTGATAATTCATCACATTTGCTATTGCATTTTTACAGTAAAAGTAACTTCAGAAAATTTTGTTGTAAATAGAACATAAATATAATTAATTTTAGTTATTTCTAAAGATTGCATTATTTACAATCATTTATAGTTATTCACAGATATTTACAGTATTTACATTTGAAAACTGTAAAAGGTATCAGGGCTGAGTTTAAGCCTGAAAAAAAATTAAAATGTAGTCATAATTTTTTTTCTAATGATATTAATTTATAAAACTTCTTTTCACCTTAAATATTAAATTCTCTTTTTTTTTAAGAAAATTAAAACTGTTATTTTGTGAAGATACATAAACTGAAGATCTTTGGAAATTTTAAGATCAATTGGTCGAAAATTGGCTGAGAAAGTTTGTGGCAAGTACCAAAATTTAGGAAATAAAGTTTTCGACTACTCAAAAGAATTTAAAGTATCGGTTTAAAGATCATTCATGGATCAAAGTTTCATATTCAATATATATATTTATGTTAATAATAATTATATGAATATATATATATATATATATATATATATAATTATTATTAACATAAATATATATGTATATAAGTATATTCTGTTTGTTACCCAAAATGTGTAAAAAAATTTTCAAGGATTTAGATTTGAAAGATCAAGAGCTATAGATCCTTGAAATTTGGAAATAAGGAATTATGACAGTTTAAAATATATATTTTCATGTATGATTCATTTTTGATATTGAATATAAATATATACTTTCAGGTATGGTTTATTTTTCATATTAAAAATAAATCATACATAAAGATATATATTTCAAACTGTCATAACTCCTTATTGATAACTCTGACTTACATAATCAAAAATTTATTTTAAAGTTCATGTAAAATAGAAAAAATTAGGCTTGCGAAAAGCAATTTCTGAAGTGGCGAACAATGAGTAATTTCAAATACCATGTAATAGATATAAGAACTAATAGAATATTTAAAAATTCAGGTCTGTGGAAGATCATGCTAACTCTCCTCTTCATTTAAAATAAGAAGTATTCTTATTAATTTCTCTCTAAAACATCAGGATTTTCAGAAAAAAATTATTAAGTTTGGACTTTTCCAAAAATTTTGAAAAATTTCCAAATTTCAAGAATCTATAGCTCTTGATCCTTCCAATCTAGATCCTTGAAAATTTTTTTACATATTTTGGGTAACAAAAAGAATATATTCTCAGAGTTTCAGCCATATTTATTTTTTTTGCTCTACCAGTTGGTGTGAAATGTCCCATATACATATATCAACTCCTGGAATTAAATACTAATTAGATCAAGTTTTAACATAAAGCTAATTATTTAAGTTGAAATCCTATTGTATAAAATAACATTACAATTTATAAGTTAGATAGATAGATAGATATCAATTTATTTTGTAAAAGAGTACAAAAAGGCATGTAATACATCAAGCAATAAATAATAATTCTGTATAAAGTATTGCACATAATATGATAAGATATCACAGTCAAATATTAAAATTAATATATAATACTGTATCAGTAAGTCACTGTGTAAAAGCGATATCACAGACTACTCTAAATACACGCAGAAAGTATGAAAACATAAATTACAATGAAAACAGTCTTAAATATCTATCAGTCATGAAATTAAAATCAAATTAAAATCAAATAACACAATTTAAAAGATAAAGCATAAAGCATAGTCATGACATCAAATAAAAATAAAATTGGACAAAACAATGCAACAATAAATAATAAAAAAATAATATAATAATAAAATTCAAAGAATAAAAACTTGATACCGAAGATGTCATAACTATTAATAAAAAGAAACAGAATCACTCATTCTTTCTGCATTCATTCAACCATCATTCGCGCTAATAAATACATTCACACCTTAAATCTATATATAAGACAAAACAAAATAAATTAACATAAAATTAAAATACTTAAAATTAAGATCACTCGAGGTCGAGTAAGCACCTCCTCAAAGCCGATTTGAACCTGCCGAGCGATGGAAGATTTTTTATATCGGCAGGCAGGGAGTTCCAAAAATGCGCACCTTGAACTTGAAAGGAATTTCTTCCAGTCTCAGTACGCATGAAGGGCACCGCGAAGTCCTTAATCTCTCCCCTAGTGGCTACCCTAGGTACATATCTAGTAAAGAGACTCACTAGATACTCTGGAGTATTCATGCGCACGATTTTGTACATAAGTACAGCCATAAAATACTGTCTCCTTGAATCAGTACGCAGCCAACCAAGAGCGGCTCTATAAGGAGAGATATGATCGCCCATTCTCACACCCATTACATATCACACACATGAATTTTGTAGTCTTTGTAAACGTCTTCTCAACCCCTGCGAAGCATCGAGCAAAACTACTGAGCAGTAGTCGAGGTGCGGAAACAACAAGGCGGCTGCGAGTTGTTTACGCAGGGCCTCAGTGGTGTACCGACGGAAAAACCGCAAACTATACATTACCCTATTAAATTTTTTAGTCACCATATTAATGTGCGGCTCCCATGACAACCTAGCGTCAAGCACAACACCAAGGCTCACAACGGTATCAGAGAAAGATATGTCGACACCACCCTCAAGCTCAATCGTTCTTGACTCACCAGTATAGAAGTCATTAATAAATCGACTACTGCCAAAAACGATTGCTTTAGTTTTGCTTGCATTTAATGTGAGAGAAGCATCAACAGCCCACCCCGACACCGCCCTGGCCGCCCTCCGCAAAATACGAATACCTTCATTCACATGTTCATAAGGGACCTGAGTATAGATTTGGAGTTCATCAGCATATAATATGTGCTCGACGAAACAGAGGTCGAGTGTGTCACGTATGTTATTAATGTAAAGGCAAAACAACAGAGGCCCCAGCACTGAACCCTGTGGAACTCCTAGATTGGTTGTTAGCCAATCTGAATCCTCTTTTAAGTGTGTAGAAACCATTTGTTTCCTACCTGATAAATAGGAGCTAATCCATTCAAGTGCAGCCCTGGAAAGCCCCATCGATCTAAGCCTCGCAAGCAATTTGGAGGGGCAGATCGTGTCGAAAGCCTTACTAAAGTCAAATAGAAGTAGTAACGTGGCAAGTTTCTTGTCAAGACCTGATCTTATGTCGTCTGTAAGTTTAAGTATGGCGGTCTGCGTAGAATGGTGCTTTCTGAAGCCAGTCTGCAAAGAGTCAAGTATTTTGTGTGTCGTAATGTACTCTTGCAGTTGGTCATGGGCAATCTTCTCCAGAACCTTTGAAAGAAAACATAATATTGCTATTGGCCTAAAATCTTTAGGCATCTTAGGTGCAGGACACGTAAAGTTATTAATTATAATAATGTAAACTTTTTATTCATAGTTTAAAATAATATTATATTATATGTAATTATTATTTGCATAGTTTATTTAAAATATTATGTAAATTTTATAAGTATAAATTATTTCAAGTGAAATATTATGTAGCTCTGACAATAAATCTAATCTAATAGAATATTTGTAATTTTCAATCATTATATTTAATACAAATTTTAGAGTGATATTAAAGAATATTATTTATTTTCTGCATTCTTAATAAATGTCTTGCAAATCATAAGTAAATTTTCTTTGAAATGTTTACTTTTTTATGGGAAATTTTACTTTTATCTAGACAAATCATAAATATGAATTCATAATTATAAACATAATCAGGAAAATTTATCCATATTTTTTTATATTTTACTATCTTAATAATTGACTATTAAAAAAAATTTAATATTGAAAACACAACTTTTTAAAATTGTATTCTATAAAATGTATGTTAAAAAGATATTAAAAAAAATATTTTTATATTATGTTATAATAATTCTTCAAATGAGGCCATTAGATATATTCTAAAAATTAATATGTTTCTCTTGATAAAAATATTATTGCTTTGATAAAATTATTATTAATAAATTTAATACTTAACAATTTTTAGATAAATGATAATTCATACCTACGTAGCATGGAATATTTATGAAAGCTTCCTGGAATATGGGCACAAAAGATTTGAAATATTCTAGGAATCTTCCACGGAATATTTCTGTAATATTCATATGGCCTGGTTTCTTCTTACATTGGAATATTTCATGCAATATGGTTAGAAGATTACAAGAATATTTTATTGGAAGATTTGGGTCATGTCAGATCTTTCATTGAAACATTTCAAGAAACTTGCAGGAATATTTCGTGAAATATTCTGTTGGAACATTCATGGAAGATTTCCGAATTATTAAAACGGAAGATATAAAACATTTCATGAACCTTTCATGGAATATGCATAAAAGATTTAAGAAATCTTTTATGAAATATTCCATAAAATATTTCTGGAAAATTGTAGAAATCCATCGTAAAATATTCCATGGAATATTTATGGAAGATTCGTAGAATTTCGGCACGGAAGATTTGGAATATTTCAGAAATTTTCCATGAAATATTCGTCTAATATTCGCATGTCCTTGATTCTTCTTACATCAGAATATTCCATGGCATATTCTTGAAAGATTTCAAGAATATTTCAATGCAAGGTTTGGGTAATCTCTCATCTTTCATGAAATGTTCCTTGAAGATTTTTGGAAAATTTTGATGAAAGATTCAGAGTTTTAAATCTACCACGAAATATTTCTGAAATTTTTCATGAAAGGTTGTGAAATGCTGTTAGGGGATAGTATATATATTTTATGTCGTCATACCAGGTATTCGGTGTTGTATGAGCAAAGCTAGTTAAATGGGTATTGAGGTTACATATATTTCAATTCGCAGCACGATTATATTCAAATTGCTATACTTTATATAAAAGAATATCGATAGTTCCATACCTCACATGGTGACGTATGGAGTCATCTATACGTCGCACTATAAGGTAGTAATTAGTTATGAAGCGATCGCCGAAGTTGTAAAATTGGTTTGTTTAATCGGCGTGTTTTGTTTTTTCTTTTGACATTTTGTTCTTTAAGAGCAGGCCAAATTAAAGGTTGAACGCAATAGATATTATTATTATGAACATCTATGCACAAGAAAAAAAAAATTCTACCGCTTTGTTTTTGAGAAAAGTAAGGAACGCCGAAGTAAAAGTTTGTGTTTATAATATTTTTGCGTTCCTTACTTTTCTCAAAAACAAATTGGTAGATTTTTTTTTCTTGTGCATACATATTTGTAATAATAATATCTATTGCGCTTAACCTTTAATTTGCAGATACATCGATTAATGCTTGAGTAAAGAACAAAAATCTCAATTAGACAAGGACAGCGAATCCGACCTGCTCTTAATAAATTTAAAAAAATATGAAAAAAAATTAAAATTGACTAACTCTAAAAAAAATCAGTGCAAATAATGAAAAAAAATTTGTATAAATAACAAAAAAATAATTATTATAGTAAAAGTTAGACAGTAAAGAATAGTACATTACGTAACAAGTATGGAAAGGTTTTATTTACGAAACGAGAAGTTTACGGCCTGAGCCGAAGGTGAGGGTCGTAACGAGTTTCGTAAACAAGTATGGAAAGGCTTTATTTACGAAACGAGAAGTTTACGGCCTGAGCCAAAGGTGAGGGTCGTAACGAGTTTCGTAAACAAGTATGGAAAGGCTTTATTAACGAAACGAGAAGTTTACGGCCTGAGCCGAAGGTGAGGGTCGTAACGAGTTTCGTAAACAAGCCTTTCCATACTAGTTGCGTAGTGTATTTTTCGCCATGAGAGCCAAAAAAGAGCAACGAAGTTGCGATTTTAGGGTTAGAATGGCGAAAAAAATATTAAATATAAAATGCGCGTGATATGCGTGGTCAGCTTGTCAAATTTGTGACACGTCAATGACGGTTCCGCAGACGATCCGCGTCTACACTCTTGACATACTTTTATTCAAATTCAAATCAAAAGAAAGAAGGATTGCGAATTGGCTCATTTATAATTTTATAGTCTCTCATAGTTGCTACAACGACATAAAATCATCTACGCCATTTGGGAGTAAGAAGGATGAGTACGGGGCGAGTTACACATTATTCTTATACATCAATACATATATGCATACATAAACATTGACATTTAGTTATAAAATCGTATTCACAATATGTGAATACCGCGAATATCGCTTCGAACGTACACAACAAAGCGCTGACCTTTTCGCTTATATAGTATGTAAGATATCGTCCAACCACTTAGGGATTAAACTTCCATTTGACAAATATCCTCCTATCGGCGTCACTGGAAATTTCTCGTAACAATCCGCGCAACCTTCCAATGACAACTTCAGGGAATCCTTCAAGAATCTTTCATGCAATATTCCACTGGAAGATTACTTAAATCTCTCTGTGAAATATTTCGTGGAATATTTCTGAAAGATTTATGTAATATTCCTCTGTACGATTTTGAAGTTTTTCGGAATCTTCCAGACAAATATCTATGGAATTTTTCTGAAATCTTTCATGCAATATTTCACTGAAAGATTTATGGAATATTCCGCTGTACAATTTTGAAGTTTTTCGGAATCTTACTGCGAAATGTTTATGGGACCTTCCTGAAATCTTCCATGAAATAATCCACTGGAATATTTCATAAACATTACATGTAATATTTCATGAAATATTTCAGAAATCTTCTGTGAATATTTTATGGAATATTTTGAAAAAGTTTTTGAACATATCTTTGAAATATTCCATAAATATTTCTGGAAGCTTTCAATGGAAGATTCCAGTGGAATATTTCGAAATATTCCTTGAAGACTTCCTAGAATCTGCATGGAGAATTTTATTGAAATATTGCAGTGGAAGATTTCGAAATATTTTAGTGAAATCGTTCATGCTGTGTAAGTATGAATACGAACACACGTAAATATGAATATGTCATTAAGGTTACATGAATGTTATTTGTAAAGAATTGTTTACAAGTAAATTTTTAATAATGTCATTCACAATGAAGTATGTGAACACTTAAAAGAGTTCATCATTGATAGACAATATGGTAGTATAAGAGGCAGATCGGTTGTCACTAATCTCACATCTTTTAATCATGATATTGTTCTTGCTATAAATAATAAAGCATATGTTCAAGCTATATATACTGATCTAACTAAAGCTTTTGATAAGGTAAATCATAATTTACTTTTAAGTAAGTTGAGTAAATATGGAATTGGTGGCAATCTACTAGATTGGTTTAAATCATACCTCTATAACAGAAAGCAGATTGTTAAGATTGGTGCCTTGAAATAATTTATGATTAAAATGTTGTCAGGTGTTCCTCAAAGATCTAAATTGTCTTCCCTTTTATTTATAGTATTTATTAATGATATTGTTACTGTGGTGCGATCTTCGAAGGTGCTGCTATATATGGATGATATGAAGATATATACCGAGGTATAGAATATCACAGACTTGTTAAAATTACAATGTGACCTTGATAGGATAGATGAATGGATGACAAAAAATGGTCTAAAGTTTAATGTCTGTAAATGTAAAGCTTTAGCTTTCTCTATTTCTAATGTACACAATTGGTATTTTTATTTGGATGGAATGAAGCTTGATAATTTTGAGTTTATTAAGGACTTTGGAGTAATCTTTCAGAGAAACCTTTCATTTGATATGCACATTGAGAGAGTCATTAGTAAGACTAGATGAATGCTATTTCTTATTAAGAGCAGGTCGTATATCTCTGTCCTTTTCTAATCAAAAAATTAATTTTTTTGCACAAACTAATAATTGTAGAAAAAAATAAGGAGATAGCCCCATCTCGTATAATAAAAAGCAAGATTTTCTTTGATGAGGAAAAATTATTTTTATCGATTCATTTTGAAGAAAACCTTGAAAAACTTAAAAAATAGAGGTTAGGATGGACAATTCAGTTTTTCAAGGTTTTCTGAAAAACGAAGCGATAAAAATAATTTTTCCTCATAAAAGAGAATCTTGCTTTTTATTATACGAGATGGGGCTTTCTTCTTATTTATTGCTACAATTATTAATTTTTTTGAAAAAATCAATTCTTTGATTAGAAAAGGACAGATATACTCGACCTCCTCTTAAAAGGAAATGTATTGATTTTACCAGTCCGAAGACATGTATAACATTGTATAATATGCATATTAAGTCAGTTCTTATGTACTGTTCAGTTGTGTGGGCACCATATAAACAGAAATACATTTATGAGTTGGAAAAGGTGCAAGACAATTTCTTATGTTTTTTGTCATTCAAAACTGGTAACGGTATGGATCGGTTCAATCATGATTATACAAATATTAGGAAGGAAGCTGGACTACCAACATTAGAGTGCTCAAGAGTGCATGCTGATTTGTTGTTTCTATATAAAGTTAATAAATGGTTATATTGATTGTGATTTACTTTTAAACAGTTTAAACTTTCATAAACCATTAGTGAATATTAGAAATAGCAATAATATCATTTTTTATATTAATTCATTAGATTATTCTATTGGTAAGTTTTATATTTCGAACAGACTGTGTAAATTAGCTAATAATAATTCACGATATTGTAATTTTGAATGTAACTCGATCTCTTTATTTAAAAGCAATATTAGATTAGGGATTATGCAATAAGTTAATTGATTAGAGTAAAATGTATACGTTTTTAGAATAATTGTTTTTATTTCTTTATTTTCTTTTTCTTTAGCTTGTAAAGAATTCTTTATTTTCTTTTTCTTTAGCTTCCCTAGTGGAAATCGGTTTTGCTAATAACTGTTAATAATTAAAAATAATTGCTAATAACTGCAAAAAGCTGCTAATAACTGTTATAAATAGTTTAGTTTGAGACAGAAATAGCGGTTATTTGCAGTTAATAGCAGTTATCATCAGTTATTAGCAGTTATTAGCAATTATTAGCATTCATAAGCAGTTATTTGCTATTTCATTAACAGTTATCAGCAGTTATTTGCGTTTATTTACGGCTATTTGCAATTTCTTGCAATTATTTACAGTTATTAATAATTATACGCTTTTTAAGAAATTTTTTAATTTTTTATATAAAGGAAAAAATTTCCAAGACAATAAATTTTTATGAATAACTATTATTTACTATAAATAACTGCAAGTTTCTGCAAATAACTATAAAAATCAGAAAATAATTGCAAATAACTGCAAGAATCCGTAAATAACGGTAAATAACTGAAAAAATAAAAAAATAACTGCAAATAACTGTTACTATTATCTTAATTTTTAAAAATTGTATTGTACAAAATTGTTGTGCTTATAAATGTCAATAACTATTAATAACTGCAAATAATTACTATTAACTGCAAATAACCGCTAATTCTGTCTCAAACTAAACTATTTATAACAGTTATTAGCAGTTGTTTGCGGTTATTAGCAAAACTGATTTCCACTAGGGTTGTGAAGCCATGTATTATTTTCTTTGTATTCATAATTGTTTATGCAACGTTAATTGCGCACATGAAATATGTATATTTGTTTAAAAGGGAGTTTTCCCGTTAATAAAAATAAAATAAAATAAAATAAAATAAAATAAAATAAATACTAATGTATTTTCATAAAATTAGTTTAAGTACTTTATTCTCTGAATTACTGAATAAAACTTTAATTGAATAAATTAAAGTTACAACAAATTATTTTATACAATTATAAATATATAAATTTATTCAACTATTCATTAAATGAAATGATTATTAATTAAATATATTATTTTTACATATACAGGGTGGACCATTTTAATCGCCCCACCTAAATTTCTCGAAATCTTAGCTGGCTACAAAAAAACTATTCAGACAAAAGTTGAAGGGGACAAAGAGGGCCATCTTTTGGTAAAGTAAGTTTTGACCTTGAACTTCAATTTCAAGGTTATTTGAAGGTCAGAGTATTTTTTTAAATGGGAACACCTATTTTTAACGCCGGATTCAGAAAGAGCGGGAAATTTCACGTCTAAAATAATAGTTTATACATTTTTAAAATGACCTTGAAACGGTCAAATGAAGGTTAAACATTGAAAATTTGTCCAAAACCTGTTTTTTCGAATTTTTGTAGGCTTACTAATGATACAAATTACTCGCGACTAAGGTGGTCACGTAACTTTAATCTTGTGCACAAATTATTTTTTTTCGAATATTTTATTGTTAAATATGATTAGGGGCCAATGACTGATCATTTTGACCTAAATAACAAATATGAAAGTCATTTGAAAGCAGTTTAATTAAATAAAATATTGTACTTTTGTTTTTAATCTTACTTTTAGCGTTACCCAGAAACAACGACGTGGACGTAGAAAGTTCTGTTTCCTTTGGGGTGCTTAATTAACGTGAGTCCCCTTGCCTCTCACGATTGGGGTGCTTGATTAACGTGAGTCCTCTTGCCTCTCACTATTCAAAAAATTATTCTAATTAACGTCAAAGCAAATGTTCAAATTGGCGTCCATCAGCTTCAAGGCATGAATTCAAACGCCTTTGGTAATGGCGAACGGTGTTGAGCAATGTCTCTCTTGGTATAGCTGCGCATGCTCGACGAATGCGATCTTGCAAGTCTGCTCTAGTTGTGGGCCGTTCTCGAAAAATAACATTTTTTAAAAACCCCCATAAATAAATAAAGAGAAAGAGAGAGAGAGAGAGAGAGAGAGAGAGAGAGAGAGAGAGAGAGAGAGAGAGAGTCAGAGAGAGAGAGAGAGAGAGAGAGAGAGAGAGAGAGAGAGAGAGAGAGAGAGAGAGAGAGAGAGAGAGAGAGAGAGAGTAGGCAAAGTATAAGGGAGGTAAATGAGAAAACAAAACACCCGGTTTTTTTCTTAATCTGATAATTGGGTCATACAAACCGAATATTGGCCCAATAATTATAGGACACGTATGGGACCTTCCTGCAGACATTCTCTATCAGATAAGAAAAAGTTTTTTCGAATCGGTTAAGAAATGACGGAGTTATGAGGTAACAGACATAAAAAAAAAAAAAAAAAAAAAAAAAAATCAGTCGAATTGAGAACCTCGTCCTTTTTGAAGTCGGTTAAAATTACATGTATAAAGATATTATAATTAGAAATAAAAATGAAATTTGTTTTTAAGCATGTTTCACGTAGAAAGGTTATTTTTGATTTTATTGTTTATATTCATAGTCATATATTTAGGTCAAGAATCTAAACATAAGAGCCGTTCTTTAATGATATTACACGTAACTCATTACACGTTTCGAAAATTTTGCTGTTCGATGACTACTGAATTTACTATCCAAACGATACTCAAATTCGAAATTATACGTGATACTCACGGTCACCTATGATGTCGAGCTTAATTTTCGACTTTTGTGAATTGTGCCTTAAAATTTATATACGATTTAGGACATTCTTGACTTTTTTTCCCTAGATGAAAAATATACTATTTAAAGTGTAATATTCTTGGAAACAAAGCTGAAGTTTTCTTTTTTTTTTAATGTTCCCGGTTCTTTCCTGTTACTTTATATTAATTATTTTCATTTATTTTTAGTATGAAGTAAATCTGTGTTTGAAATTTATTTTTTGTTGTTGTTTATGCTACTTTATTTTAAATATTAAACTAAATATATTTGCTCTTTATTGAAAATGGGTGAAGTTAATTATATACGTGTAATCGAACAGAACTACATGACATTTCATATAGGACATATTTAAACTTAGTCTTATATTGTACGTGTAATAAACTAAAGCTTTTCTTTAATATTTGTTTACATATAAAATAAATTATATTTAAATTCAATATTCAAAAGTTAATTTACTCTTCAGTGAATTTTAAATATTATTGTAATTAAAATATTTACCACCTTTTTCTATGAATCTCTGGTTTTTCGTATTCGTGCATTTTTTAGGTATGTGTTTCGAACATATATTCATGGAGGCAGTATGTTATATGGAAAAGTGATGGCTATTTTAAGGATGATGTGAGAGAGAAAGAAAATAACTACTTGCATACTGTCTCTCTGGTACAGCTTTTACGGAAGCGTTACGTGAGAGAGATAGGATGTAGTCAATATTTTCTTACCCTCTACCTAAAGTTGTCACTACTCTTCAACATGGCATGCTTCCTTCATAGTATATATGCTCCAAGGGTATGTGTAATTTTTCTTGTAATATAATTTGCCTTTTCTATTGGTTCCTATATAATTAGTAGTAATATATTAAAGTGAAACTACCTTTTTCTACAGTTCTTGGTTCCTACGGATCTGCGTATTTTCTCGTAATAAGAAGAGCAATTTTTATTTAGTCGTATGTAATGAGTAGTTATCATATACAAGTACTTTTTCGGGCCTCATTTTTGGGTCTTATTTCGACTTTAGTATATGTATTTCTCTCTTCATCTATGTTTCAATATCTTTTGCTTAATTTTTTTTTTCTTTTTTCCTTCATTTTTCTTTTACCCTCTCCATCTTTAGCTACCCTTTTTAATTTTCTCTTTTTTTTAAAGTATAGACTTTAATTTTGATATGATATTAGAGTCTACACTTGACGAGCTTCTAGACAAAAGAGAAAGTTTTTTGTTGACAGCGCATCACTAAATGCAGCTAAATTTAACTCAATCAGCTAATTTTTGACTGATGTTTCGTCAATTCTTATCTAAATTTTGTATAATTGAATTGACTTATGAATAAATTCAGCGAATTTTCAGGTAAATTTATCCTATTACTGCTAAGTTTTAACTAACTGCTAGCTAACTTTTATACAACTTCCAGCTATTTTTCAGCCAACTTTTAGCTAATTGTGGTAACTTCTATTTTAATAAAATTTCTGCTAAATTTTAGCTATATTATAACTAGTGGCAGCGTCGATGACGATGACGAAAACTTTTTATAATATATCGAGATATATATCTTTCTATATAATATAGTTTTTAAACAAATTTAGTCGTTACCCCCATATCTTACTTATAGGACTTTTATTTTCTACCCTTTTATTTAATAACACCTATTTTCTACTCATTTTACACCCACTTTCCACCTTTTTTCAACTCTACATCCCACCAAAATAAAACAACTGTTGATACCTAAGTAAAGATACTTGAGTTCCAAGTTGTACTCAATATTGAAATCTCGTTTATGAATTCGAACCTAATAGATGAATCTTAATCTTGTGAATACTACAGATTATCAAGTTCCAACCTTAATCTTGAATTTGCACTTGTGCATACAGAGAAAGGAAAGTACCTAAAAAACATGTACTAACTCGAGTCAGTAATCAAAAAAACATTACTAGTCATTTTTTAATTAATACTTAGTACGTAAATTAAGACAACCTATATTACTACATCTTTCGTGAATTTGAACCTTACAGATGAATCTCAAGCTTGTGAATACTGAACCCTTATTAAATAATCCTGTAGGACAACCTGTAGGACATCCTATAGGATCATCTAGTAGGATATCCTGTAGGATATCCTGTAGGACATCCTGTAGTCCTGCAGGATGCATTCAAGATGTATTGCAGGATGTCATACATTTTTAATAATCAATAAAATTTTACAAAAATATATTCTAAAGAATTAAATTAGTTTATTTTCAATAATTCTACTAGTTAATAACTTGATACTTATTTATTCCTAAAGGAGATCGACGACTACGCATTGTATTCGTAAAAAATAACATCAACATAATCCGCTTTTCGTACAGTCATTTAAATGCCAGAAGTAACTCGCTGTGATGTTACTGTTTGGTTTGAAACGTTTCATTCCGTAGATTTTTCACGGAACGTCAATCAATTTAAAATATCAATTTTTATCAATTAATTAAAAATACTCAAAAACAACAAATTCAACGCAGTAAAGGTCATACCATCGTTAAATTTAATCAGCTTTCAATATTTTCAATTTAAACCAAAATTCGTCAGTTTTTTCAAAAATTAAATTTTGTATTTTTATAATTATTAATTTTACAACGAAAATAACTTGACCATTGGATTCCTTGACCCTGAAAACGCTCAAAACCATGGTGCTAGTTAATAAAAAAATAAATTATACTCAAATCATAACCACCACTCTCGCACGGTCACCTGTGCAAAAGTGGTCACTAATTTTTTTAGTATGATAAACTATTAATTTATTATCTAACACGATAGTTTTATAGGTTTTTGAGGTCAAGGAATCCATTGATAAGGTCATTTTCATCGTGAAATTTATATTTCGAAAAATAAAAAATTTATTTTTTGAAAAAAACTGATAAATCTTGGTTTGAATTAAAAATTCTGAAAGCTTATTAAATTTCACGATCATAATACCTTTATTCCATTGCATGTAGTATTTTTAAGTATTTTCAATTAATCATTGAATGTTGGTGTTTTGAGAATTATTGACATTCCGTGAAAAAAATACAGAATAGAATGTTTCAAACTAAACAGCAACTTCGTTTTAATTGCATTTAACATTTAAATCTATTGCCTGAAAAGTGGGTTATATTTGTTTATTTTTAATTTAATGTTTACAAATGCCAGTTTCTAGTTTTAAATAATAGATGGCGATATTAGTTTTTTTATAACTAGGGACCCTCTAGAAAGGGGCTGGAAACCTCGTTCTGCGTTTTCTATTGGCTGTTATAAACAAGAGATCTAAACCGGAAACTATATAAGAAAGTAATATGTTAGAAAGAGACAGTAAATATTTCCCATGAAGACAACCCGTGATGTTTTCTATAAGCACTTTATCCGTTCCTTTCCGGTTTGTATCAGTATGGTGGCAACATTTTCTTGTCTAGCGCTCTAGTGGACCGGAGTTCGATTTCGCGGGAAAATTTCGGAAAAATTTTTTATAATTTTTCTTTAGGAAATAGAACACGGAGACCACGAAAACGCTTATAGAAAGCCTCTTGGGGCTAAATGAGTGTGTTGTTAAAAGTCCCACTGGATGATGAAGATGTTTAAAAATCCCACTGGGCGACGAAGATGTGTAATAAAGTTCTACTGGAAAAAATTAAGATGAAATAGATGTCAAAAATAAAAAATCATTGAGGAATTCCTGAGGATCATCGATGGACTGAAATTGTGGAATGGCCGAAATAGCTCTAACAGCTGACGGCCAATACATATCAACTATCAATCAATTATTATCGATGAATATTCATTCACTGAAGTAAAAGAAATAAATATCAATAATAAGTAATTATAAAATAGAATTAAATAAAATTCTTTAATTAACGATATATTTGATTTTATAAAAATATGTTATTTAATCTCTATAAATAAACATATTTGTTGCGTTTCAATAAGTTTATTCAATGAAAATGATTTGACAATAAGAACTTTTAAAAATTATTCATAAATACCATCATTTTTATTATTTTAACAAAATAAGAAAATAGTTTGTGATTATTGTTGATATGTATTAACAAATCTACGGAGGTATTTGAAATAATATTTTGACGAGCTTAATTTACCTTGCTCCTAACGTCGCTTGGTTAAATTTTCATATATTATATTAAATTGTACAAATTGACTAATTTTGAAGTCAAAAAAATTGCCTTAATTTATAAATTTTTATATTGCAGTTCTGCTTAGAATTTAGTTTTTATATATTTGAAAAAAAGGATTCATTAAAGTCCCAATATGCATAAAAATTGTTTAAATACAAATCATATCATCATGATAAATTGAAAATTTGTTTTACTGAATTTTATTCGAATTAATGAAAAAATATGATGGGAATTCATTATTTTTAATCATGTGTTTCAGACAGAGGGACCGAGATGAAAAAACGGAGACGTAGGAACGAAGAAGTAAAGACAAAGACACAGAGACGGACACGGAGGGACAGAGAGAACAGGACAGAGAAACGGAAACAGAGAGACATAGATGGAAAGACAAAAACGGAGAGACGGCGACGAAGAGACATAGGCAGAGGGGCGGAGAGACAAAAACGGAGGGATAGAGACACAGAAACAAAGACGAAAAAAAAGAGTCATAGGAACGGAGACAGAAAGACATAGACGGAGAGACATAGATGGAGGGACGGAGACGGGGAGAAAGAGACGGAGAGGCAGAGACAGAGAAGCAGAGACGGAGAGACATAGACATAAGGACGGAGATAGAGAGACGAAGAGACGAAGACGAAGAGACGGAGATGGAAAAACGGAGGTGGAGAGACGGAGAGAAAGAAACAGAGACAGAAAGATGGAGAGACGGAGAGACGGAGACAAAAAGATGGAGATGGAGAGGCAAGTGTTCTGTATGTATATATGCATATGCGTATATGCGTATATGCGTATGTGTATGTGCAAATAGAAAGGCTTAATTCTTCACATTAATTTAATGGTAGTAATATGATATGAGATTATCTATAAGTAATATAATTAGGGGGAGACACAAGTGAAACTGTGTTTCTCAACAAAAAAATGACGTTTTTTATTTTTAATTTTTAACCCATAGCACTTACAACGTAATCCATGCGTAATGTTGTTCAAAATCATCTGAAAAATCTATAAAAAAATTTTCAGCCTGAAATATTAAAAACTGTGAGACTAGTTCCATTTTAGCTGCTGCCTCATTTACCAGTAAACCAAACAGTAGTTAAAATGGAACTAGTCTCACAATTTTTAATATTTCTGGCTGAAAATTTTTTAATAGATTTTTCAGATGATTTTGAACAACATTACGCATGGATTATGTTGTACGTGTTATAGGTAAAATATGAAAAATAATAAACGTCATTTTTTTGTTAAAAAACGCAGTTTTACTTGTGTCTCCCCTTAAGTTATAACGGAGACGGAGAGACGGAGACAGAGAGGCGAAGACGGAGAGGTAGAGACGAAGACTGAGAGGTAGAGACGAAGAGACGGAGACGGAGAAGAAAAGACTAAGACGAAAACGAACAGACGTAGACGGAAAGACAGAGACGGTGAAGAGGAGAAAGATAGATGGAAGGACGAAGACAGGGAGACAGAGACGGAGAGGCAGAGACAGAGAGGCAGAAATGGAGATACATAGATATGGGGGAAGATAGAGAGACGGAGAAACGGAGACGAAAAGACGGAGATGGAAAAACGGAGACGGAGAGAAAGAAACAGAGACAGAGAGACGGAGTGACGAAGATGGAGGGACGGAGAGATGGAGGCAAAGAGATGGAGATGGAGAGGCAAATGTTCTGTATGTGTATGTGCATATGTGTATATGTGTATATGTATGTGAGTATGATTTTATGTGACATGTATATGTGAAAATAACCATTGAAATATATATCTCCCTATATTATATAGTTATATAATAAAAATATACCTGTTCTCCTACCCCTTCTTATTCCTCCCCTTATTTTTTATGCTTAAAACATCACAATTCACCCCTCAAAATAACGTAAAAATCTGTCTAAAAATAATCTTTTATAAAAAAAAAGACACCCCTTAGTACCCAAGTCATCTCTCTCTACCCAAGTAACTCCTTTTGTTACCCCTCATACACCACTCATACATCCCTCGGATAATTTAGCTAAATACACCTTATTTTACCAATGAATTTGTTACTCATTCCCTATACCACTACTACCACCCCTCCACTACTACCCCTCCTTATTTTTCTCTCTTCCTCAAAAAATCACAAGTCACCCCTTAAAATAACGTAAAAATGTCTCTTGAAATATCTTTTTTTTTTAAATAAAAAAGATACCCCTCACTGCCCTAGTCACCCTTACTACCCAAGTCACCCCCTCGCTCCACAAGTCATCTCTCATAACCCCTTATACTCCTCATACATTCTTCATAAAATCATTATAAACCATTAAGAAAAAAATTCAAAAATTTTTTTAATTTTATATTTATAAAATACTCACTCTAGGCTATGTAATGGAGTATATATTTAATACATAATTACCAATATTATAGATTGTTGATATAATTATTTTTTAACCATCAACTAATACCTACGTTCCCTAGACAACTTTCCACACAACTAATTTCAGAATGTGGTGCTATCATAGTATCTAATTCAGGAATTTCAGATACTTATGATCTTTGTGTATATCCGAAATTATCTTCTGGAGATAAAATTACTCATACTTATTTAAATAAATTATCTGATCACATGGATCCAATGGTTTTTCCTTTAATGTTTCCAGCAGAAGATTTAGGTTGGAGTATAGGATATAAAAAAAATGAAAATATTGAAAATAATGATTGTCTTACAATACTACAATATTATTTATATAAAATCGATTGGAGACCAAATTTAAAAAATTTCAACCCTATTTTATATTGTGGAAGATTATTATTATTAAGGATATCGGGTAGGCAGTTCTATGGGAATAGAACCACCAGTGCTGCCTAGGCCAAAGGCCCTTTGCAACCCCATAGTTTAGTCCCACCAGCGACCCTTCACCACAACCTTATGGATGGGTTTCAGGCATGTGCGGTTAGACATAGTTAGATACGCAGTGTATCGTGATCTCTTTATATAAGGAAATCACATTATTTAGAGGAAGTACCCTGATTTTGTTAATGTCAGGGTACTCCATTCCTGTGTGTCTCATTCTAGTTGTCGCTAGTTCCTCACACTCACAGAGGATGTGCTGAACCGTCTCCAAGGCGGCACCGCACCATCTGCATGCAGGAGAACCAGCTACTTTCATATTGTACATGTGGTAATTTAATTTACCATGCCCTGTCGCTATTTGTGCGACTATGTTTATATCTTCTCTGCTTAGGTTCAGACCCCGTGCCACCCACGCATGATTAGGATCATCACCAAGCAGAGCTTTAGCTTGTTTGCAACCTGGTGTATCCCTCCAGATTGTTCTATGTTGTGTCTCTCGCCATTGACACATTTTTTCCTTAATTTGGCTCATCTGAATTTCCAAAGCAGGCTCAGGGCCAATTAGTGGTGTTTTTGCAGACAATTTTGCTAGGTCGTCTGCTACCCTGTTGCCTTTGATTCCCATGTGACTGGGAACCCAGTAAAGTTTAAGTTTCCTGCATCTTTCTCCTAAAGTATTTAGTGAGTTGATGCATTCCTCCACTAGACTAGACTTAGTTTTGTAGCTTTTTAAGGCCATTAGTGCCCCTTTGCTATCCGAACAGATGTTCACTATGTCTTGGTTGTTCGCATCTAGTGCCATCTGAGCAGAAATCAGTATGGCTACCAGTTCGGCCTGAAAAATTGAAGCCTGCTTGCCTAGCGGGACCATAGTCCCCTTTCCAAGCCTCCTTCGATAGATGCCTGCTCCAGTACCCGTTGCGGATTTTGATCCATCCGTGTACCAGATGTCGCCTGAGTTCGGTATCATATCATTACCTTTTCCTGACAGCCAGTCTTCTTTGGTTGGGAAAATCACCTCGAATTTATTGTCGAAGTGATATTTCGTCACCATCAAATCTGACCTCGTCTTTAATAGTACATCTTGTTTAAGGCACGGAGGGTTCGTGTGTTCACCTCTCCCTGTCCACATGTTGAGAGCTATCAGTCTGCATGCAGACCTTGTAGCAGCCTCTTGTACATACAGTTGTAAGGGTGCCACTCCCATCAAAAATCCTAGGGCTTCTATGGGAGTGGTCCTCATTGCCCCCGTCATGGCTCTCAGGACAAGTCCCCTTAGCCTATCTAGGAGCTTCGCAGTTGTTGTTTGGCTGGTGCGTTTCCACCATACCACTGCTGCGTAAGTTAGTCTAGGAATGAAAATTGTCCTAAACATCCACAGGATGGTTGAGGGTTTGAGTCCCCAATTCCTTCCAATAGTTCTTCTAACACTACCCAAGTGATACTCGCCGATTCGAACCAAACTTTGTACATCGATAGAACACTAAAAAATATTGAACCCGTGTTTTTTTATATTGGCAGAACACCGTTTTAAGGGGTAGAAATCACCCCTATCAGCCCCCAAGCAAGCTAACCTACCTATGTCTGGGTAAAGCGAGTTTGATCGTCAGTTTTTCTTTAACCAATTAGATTTTTTACTCCCAATAGGCTAATTTACCTTGATTCTGATTTACTTTACCCCCACACATCTTTGCAACCCTTAAAAAGCACCCCTACCGATCATTATTTTACAGATTATTTATTCTAGCCTTGAAACAGCGATTTCAAGTACTTGTTTTTCCTGGAACAAATTATGTCTGCCTTTGAGCACGGTTACCCTATATTTAGTTTTATCCAGAGACAACGACGTGGACGTAATAGGGTTATGTCCCCTTTGGGGTGCTGGATTAGAGTGAGTCCCCTTGCCTCTCACTGTTTGGGGTGCTGGATTATAGTGAGTCCCCTTGCCTCTCATTGATTTACAACAATATTTTAGATTTTACAAAAAAAATTAGCATCAATAATTATTATACATAAATATTACTAGAATTATTGACAACATTACAAGTATTTAATTGTCTTAGTAAATTGTAAATCTGTGTATAAAAATTTTCTCTGGACACAGCACCAACAGGCAGCAAATGGTTCCGACCGTCTCTTTACCAATTATCAGCTAATATTAAATATGCTTGCTTATTTATTATTATGGCATAAAGGTTTTAGTTTATCATAGTGTATTATTAACCAAGAAAGATAATGTGACTATTGCATCCCCGTATACATATTTTTTTATATTGGCAGAATACCAATTTAAGGGGTAGAAATCACCCCTATCAGCCCCCAAGCAGGCTAACCAACGTAACCCTGGATAGAGCGAATTTAATCGTCTGATTATCTTTGAGGAAATAAGTTTTATACCCAAAATAGGCTAACCTACATTGATACTGATCTATCTTACTCCTATGAACCTTTGCAACCCTTAAAAAGTACCCCTACCAACCCCCCCAAGAGTGCTAACCTTCCTAAGCCTGGATAGAGTGAGTTTAACCATCTGCTTGTGTTTAAAAAGTTAAGTTTCACACCCCAAATAGGCTGACCCACCATAACCCTGATCCATATTGCCCCTACGCAACCCCTAAAAACCACCCCTATCAAGCCCCAAGCACGCTAACCAACGTAACCCTGGATAGAACGAGTTTAGCCGTCTGCTTATCTTTGAGAAATAAAGTTTTATACCCAAAATAGGCTAACCTAAATTGATACTGATCTATCTTACTCCTACGAACCTTTGCAATCCTTAGAAACTATCCCTACCAACCCTTAACTAGGCTAACTCACCTCACCCTGGATAGCGCGAGTTCAACTGTCTGCTTGTCTTTAAGAAATTAAATTTTCAACCGTAAAAAAGCTAATTGTACTTAACCTTGATTTATTCTACCTCTACACGCCTGTCTTATAAACTTTGTGAACCTCGAAAACTACCCCTACTGATCCCTAGATGGGCTATCCCACTCCATGCAGGGTGTACACACATAGCATGAAATATTTTTATGTCCACGACAAAAATTCTTCTGAAATATTTCATGAAATATTTACGAAAGGTTTTTGTAAAATCTTTTATGAAATATTTATCAAATATTTCACAAATGATCTATGATTTATCTTTCACGAAATATTTTAGGAATAATTGTTAAATATAACATGAAATATTTCTAGGAATATTATTGTAACATTTTAAAAATATTTCTCGAAAGATTTTTATAAATCACAAATAATTGATGTAATATTTTTGAAATATTTCTGAAATGTTTTATGAATTATTTCTATAAAATATATCATAATATTTTTGAAATATTCCATGTTTTGTGGGTAGAGAAGTTATACGGGTTATTCTTTTAGAAAATGATCTTTTTGGGCTATAATTATGAAACGCTATAAACTTTTAATCTATCTGCTTATTCTACTTTTTATTATGAATCTATTCAAAAACTAAATGGCAGTATGTAGATTTTATCATTATTTTCATTATAATTAAATTTCGATGTAATGTTTTTATAAATTTTGAAAAAACATATCTTAATATAAAGTATTAAATTTTCAAATATAAAACAACATTTAACTCGTAGCATTATGTTTTTATAATTTATTGCTACTTTACTACTGATTTTTGTTACTTTATGTGTTAAGTTTATCTCATAGGTATATGCAGGTGCATATTTTTTGAATTTATTTATAAGTAATTTAATTTAATTTAAATTAAATTTGATTTCAATTTCATTGTGACTTCAAATGAGTTTTTGATTGTGAACATTTGTAAAGCAATTTTATGGATTCTTACGTTTTTTTTTCATCATGCCTATGAACCCAAAAAAATATTTTAAACTTGTTGCTTTCTAGTTTCTCAAGCCCGGAATATAATTTTGAATCCTGCATAAATGATGAAGAGCGATCCTTAGCATCTCATCTTACAGATCTAATAAAGTCGTCATGTGATTCCAGATTGATTATCGAAAGTTATGATAGTTTATGCTTCAATGACGATAGCGTAATGGTTGAAGCAGAATTAATTAACGAAGAGATAGACGAAAATGTTAATGATTCTATTGGAGATGAATATTCCCAAGTAGAAAATGAAATTGATTTAGAGTATAAACAAAAAGCAGTCGCTTTTTGGCGCTCAGGAAAGAAAAGAAAAAGAAGAAGTTTTGATTCGGTTAAAACTCAATTTAAGAAAGTACCAAATCAAAATGTGCTCTACAGATGGGAAAAACAAATTGAGATAGGAGGATCAAGACTAGAAAAGTTGCTGAAAATATCACAACATGTTTTGGAACAGTTTAATATCGCTACTGATAAACATTTACCGGTGCATGATGTAACTTTGAAAAAATGGGCGTTAAAAGCAAGAGAAAATGTTCAGTTATCTTACAAATTATTTAAGGCTTCATCAAAATGGATTCATAATTTTAAAAAGACTCATGGGATTGTATCCAGAAAAATTAATAAGTTTGTTACAACTGCACAGTTATCAAACGCGGCTGAATTATCAGAAGCAGGTTCTAAATTTGTAAAAAATATTTGCTCAGTTATCAAGGAGAAAGGTGAAGCTAATGTATATAATTCCGACCAATCAGGATTTAATTTAGAAGTACATGGCGGTCGTACTTTGTCGATTAAAGGTGCGCTCAAAGTCGAATGTCTTGCACAATCATTAAATTCCTTAACTCATAGTTACACGATTCAGCCAGTTATTTCAGCAGATGGTAAGCTGCATTCTCCTTTGCTTATAGTTTTGCAAGAAACTAATGGGAAATTTGGACCAATCGTAGAAAAAAACTTGTATAAAGCAAACAATATTAGTGTATATCCCTCTAATTCTGGAAAACTAACTTCTTTGATTGCTGCTAGATGGTTTGAAAAAGACTTTTTATCTATAGTAGATAAAAACTCTTCATTGTTATTAGATTCTTGGTCTGGGCAGACCGAGAAAGTATTTGAAAACATAAAGAAAGAAGATAAAATTGTCAAAATTCATACAATACCGGCAGGAGTAACTGGATCAAGACAACCGTTAGATGTTTATGGATTTAGACCATGGAAAAACTTTATTAAATCTTTTTCAGATATAGTCCTGTTACATAATTTTGAAATTAATCTGCACTTACGGAACAACATTTTGAAGTTACAATCACTAACCCATAATCAGTTTTCGTCACCAAGATTCATTAACATGTTCAAATACGCGTGGTGGAAGAGTGGATACATATCAAATAAACCGGAGAAATGTTTAACACCAGTTCAATATTGTTTTCAAAATTCAGATACAGAATGTGTATCATGTAATGAGATTGTAGTAATTAAATGCGTATGGTGTAGCAAAAATCTTTGTATACAGCATTTCTTTGCAGTGACTGAAGAAAATTTACCACACTATTGTGAAGAATACATTAATCAATTTAGAAAAAATTAAAAATGTGAGAGGCAAGGGGACTCACTCTAATCCAGCACCCCAAACAGTGAGAGGCAAGGGGACTCACTATAATCCAGCACCCCAAACAGTGAGAGGCAAGGGGACTCACTCTAATCCAGCACCCCAAAGGGGACATAACCCTATTACGTCCACGTCGTTGTCTCTGGATAAAACTAAATATAGGGTAACCGTGCTCAAAGGCAGACATAATTTGTTCCAGGAAAAACAAGTACTTGAAATCGCTGTTTCAAGGCTAGAATAAATAATCTGTAAAATAATGATCGGTAGGGGTGCTTTTTAAGGGTTGCAAAGATGTGTGGGGGTAAAGTAAATCAGAATCAAGGTAAATTAGCCTATTGGGAGTAAAAAATCTAATTGGTTAAAGAAAAACTGACGATCAAACTCGCTTTACCCAGACATAGGTAGGTTAGCTTGCTTGGGGGCTGATAGGGGTGATTTCTACCCCTTAAAACGGTGTTCTGCCAATATAAAAAAACACGGGTTCAATATTTTTTAGTGTTCTATCGATGTACAAAGTTTGGTTCGAATCGGCGAGTATCACTTGGGTAGTGTTACTTGTAAGCCAAAACATATTGGTGAGCTTCCTGCAGCACCCTTCTATCTGGGGTTTCCAGTGTAGCTTGCTGTCCAGTATCACCCCCAAGTATTTGGCCTCGAATTTTGGTGTTAATACTTGGCCTCCTAGCTTTAAGGTTTTATGCAGTTTCCCCTTATACCTCCTCGTGAAGACCACCACCTCTGTTTTGCTAGGGTTGATAGACAGTTTGTTGGTTTTGCACCAGTTCCAAAGTCTGTCCAGTGCTGCCTGTAATACATCTGCTAGCGGTTCAAGGAAACGCCCCCTGACCACTATCATTATATCATCGGCGTATCCAATGACATGGCATCCGGTTTCTTTAACACAGTTTAAGGCACCTTCTGCCACCAAGTTCCATTCTAACGGGGAGATCACACCACCCTGAGGACAGCCATTTGCTACTGTACCCCTGACCGTGGTGTCGCCCCTGATTATTTCCAATAATCGGTGACTCAGCATGTCACGGATCCAGTTCGTGATCATGTCCGGCACTCCTTTATTCTCGGCTGCTTTGCAAATAGCCTCTGTTGGGGTATTGTTAAAAGCCCCCTCTACATCCAGGAGGGCTCCTATGGCGAATCCTCCTGTTTCTATTTCTTCCTCGATTAATGACACTGCTTTGTGCAGTGCCGTTTCGGTAGATTTGCCTTCTGTGTAGGCGTGTTGTTCTGGTAATAGCGGATTCTGTGTGAGAACCGTCTCCTTGATGTATCTGTCGATGAGCCTCTCTATCGACTTAAGCAAAAAGGACATCAGACAAATAGGTCTGAAGTCCTTTGCCGTGGAGTAACTGCTTCTTCCTGGTTTAGGAATGAAAACTACTCTTGAATTCCTCCAGTTTTTGGGTGTATAGCCCAGCAACAAACAGGCTCTCGCCAGTCTCACGAAAGGGCCGAGGATAACCTCCTTGCCCTGCTGAAGCAGGACCGGGTACACCCCGTCCACCCCGGGAGACTTAAACGGCCCAAAGGAGAACCAGGACCACCTGACGCGGTCTGGGGAGACAATCCTGGCTGCAAGCTTCACCCTAGCTGACTTGTCAGCGGGTCCACCGCAACCAGGACCCCAATTCACCCTTAAAGGGTTATCAGGTTAATCACTCTCCCCACCCTCCAAGTTAATAAAACCCGGAAAGTGCGTCCTCATCAGGCAGTCCAAGGTCTCCCTGTCCGTCACTGAGTAACCACCCTCTGGAAGTCTAATGGCACCCAACCATGCCTCCGGATTTCGTGCAAACAGTTTGTCAAGTCGGGATGCCTCCGGACCTTGTTCCACTTCCGAACAGAACTTCCTCCATCCTTCCGTGTGGGCCCTTCTGACCTCCCTTCTGTATTCTTTCTGTTTGTCTCTCCACTTCTGCCAAGGTATCTCCTCTTTGGATTTCTTGGCCTTTTTGAACAATCTTTTGACTATTCCCTTAAGAGTTTCCAGTTTGTGATTCCACCATGGAGACTCATATTCCGTCCTTGCTTTCTTGAGAAGACAGCTCTTAGAGAATGCCGAGATGATAGACTGTTGGAGCATTTCCGCTGCCCCTTCTATCTCTTCCCTGTTCCCAATATTTTTAGGGAATTCTCTCATTGCTAATGAGAGTTCTTTTTTGTATGTACCCCAGTCTGTATTCCTCGGGTTCCTAATCCATTTGACCTCCTGAAACAGAAAACAAATATTAAAAGTGATCTGTGCATGATCAGAGAGCGTCGGTTCTTCCGACACTCTCCAATCCTGCACAGCATGAATAAAGTTTTGTGAACACAGTGTTAGGTCGATCACCTCTCTTCTCTTTATATTAAAGAAGGTAGGTTCCGAACCCCTATTAAGAATATCTAATTCAGTGGTGGCTAAGTACTCGAGTAGGGCCGATCCTCTAGCATTCGTGTCGGTGCTGCCCCACACCGTATGGTGCGCATTGGCATCACATCCCAAAACCAGAGGGAGACCCCTCTCGCCACAGTAGTCCACCAACTTAATTACCTCTTTTGTAGGAATATCTTCCTCATAGGATAGATAGACTGAGGCTAGTACTACCTCCTTTGAAACACCTCTTATGGAGAGTTTTACCTTAGTAGCCACTACATCTCGAGTAATGACTGCCATAAGTGGCGTGTTTTCTAGACCTTTGATCCAGATACACGCTCTGGGTTTGACTGCTGTTGGATCTTTGACAATTTTGCCACCTCTTCCAAGTCCTTTAATAGAGCCTTTGACGGTCCATGGTTCTTGTATCAATGATACATATGTGTGCGCCGCAGACTGACTCCTCGCAAGAAGAGCTGAGGAGTCTTTACTGTGGTGCAAGTTAATCTGAGTAATTTTAAGGATCCCCTCCATTTGGAAGTTCCCCTAATGATTACTTGATGCTTCCACGGTCTTGACAGAGTATCTAACTTCAACTCTGCCCATACCGTAGTAAGCCTTGTTGTCTGATGAATTTAGACTTTTGATGGACGATTCGGGAATGCCGACAATAAGCATCATTCCCTCTTCGTCTGACTTACCTTCAGACTGCTCCTTTGACCCTTGGTCCGGTTGCGTTTTTTGCTGGTCCTTTGGTTCTGCTGGACCCTGTTGTTGCTGCAGTTTGCTTGGCTTCCGGGATTCCGAGACCGCGTACAGCCTCCAACCATCCACCTTGAGTGACGGATCGAGCCTCCCCAGCCTCTTCAGCGCCACTCCCGCTTCTACCTTTGTAGGTAGAAGGATCGTGGCCCTAATCAGACGCTGGAGGAGCTCAATCCCCCCTACTCTGAGGATGGGAGCAACTGGCGGACTCTTCTCTCCCATCTGCCGCACAAACCACTCCCTACTGAATCGGTCCGCTGGCACGACGACCATTGCACCGTTCTTTACCATAGAGTCTTCGAACCTTGGCAGTTCTCCGTCCTCTATTTGGTCGACGCGCTCCTCAATCTCCTTACGAAGATTCATCAAGTCACTTGACGAGAAGCATTTATCTGGATACTCCACCGGAACCACCACTACCGTGAGTGGGTTAGTCCTTTGTGCAATAGACAGGGAGCCTTCTCCCTGTCCAACGTTGTTTCTTTTAGGGGGTCTTTGCCCCTCCGGTGGAGTATCGCTTGATGTTTTGGGTCTCTTGACTCCTTTGGTATGAGAGGGGGTCAAGGGCAAAGAGGAGGAGGGCGTACCTTCTTGACGTTTTTTCTTCCTCCTCTGCTTGTTCCCCATTCTCTTTATTTTGTTGACAGTTCCCCTTACCAGGTTCACCAGCATAGTTCCGGTTCCTCTTTCCAGGTTCACCGGCGTAGTTCCGGTTCCCCCTTCTAGGTTCACCGGCGTGTTATGGGTTCCCCCTTCCAGGTTCACCGACGTATTGGCAGACACTGGTTGTGCTTCTGTTTGGATCACCAGCTCTTGTTGAGCGCTTCCCCTTCCTTCCACACTACCAGGTTGCGTAAAGTTGTTGGTTTTATTTTGAACATTCATTTTTGAGTCCCACGAGTAGCTAGGGAAAGGTTGGTCCGCCTCCACAGAGCCCCGCATGCAGAGGTAAGGCATTAATACTCGTAGAGGTCGCCCGGTATCTACGAGGCACCGTTTGAGACCCACTGTAACCCCTGGGCCACGAACAACATCGGCACGGTTCGCATTACACCTTCAGTCAGGGGGTGATATATTTTATTAACACCCGATATCTCTCCACCACCAGAGAGAGTCGGGGGGTTGTTTCTTAGTCACCTCGGGCTGCTGAGCCATCCTAGATTCAGCTAGGCGAACCCTTGGGCTGACGATGCCAAGCCGGATTTCCCGCGCCCCCGACGCCCGTACCCCAGGCGCCCCGCGGCTCTCAACCGCCAGGACCCCCAGAGGCCGTCAGCACCAGCAGCACGAGCGCCCCCCACCCCACGTCCCCAGAGCCTGCCTAGCAGGATGAGACGGAAGCAGAGAGGCACCGATCCAACATCCCCCGCACGAGAAGATCTTAGGCTTCCAAGCCTCCAAGGCTAAGCTTCCCCACCGTCCTCTTACGAGGCACCCTACAAGGTCCTACAACCCCTAGAGGAAGTTGTGGAAGATTAACACAACAATAAATAATACATGCATATGTAATGGTTGAAAGTAATATAATGAATTTTTTTTAGAAATAATCAAGAAGAAATAATAATTACGCATAGAATGTTATCAAGGTTTATTAGATCATGCAATAAATAGTGCTTTGATGCTCAACAAATTTTGAAAATAAAGAAAGAATTAGAAATCTTTTCATTTTACCCTCATCACATATTGGTAGTCCAAGATATATGCATCAATATTATAAAGATGCCATGGCAATAATGAGAACAGTAGAAAAAACAGACTTATTTATAACAATGACATGTAATCCTAAATGGAAAAAATTGAAAGTAATTTAAAAAAATTTTATAGAAGGAACAACTCCCAATGACATACCAAATATCACAATAAGATTATTTTATACAAAATTTAAAATGTTATTGAATGATATTATAAAAAACGAGATTTTTCATCCTGTTATAGTTCATGTATTTTCGATTAAATTTCAAAAAAGAGGGTTACCTCACGCACATATTATTATAACATGACATCATAATCATAAGATATTAACTCCAGAAAATATTGATAAATATATTTCAGCAGAAATACCTTCATCAGAAAACAAATATTTATAAAAATTAGTAATTAAACACATGTTACATGGACCATATACAGATAAATCACCTTGTTATGATAAAAATAAAAGTATATGTAAAAAAATAAAATTAGAATAAAAAAAATAAAATAGAAATAATATTTTGGATAATCATACGTATAATTTAAAAAATAATAAAAGAATGATACAAGTTGATAATTCAATGGTAGTCCCTTACAACAGTTTTTTTTTTTAACAAAATATAATGCTCACATTAATACTGAACTTTGTATGTCAATACAAAGTATAAAATATATTTATGATTATATTTATAAAGGTGTAGATAAAGCTTACTGTAAAATGAAACAAGATAAAATTGAGGAAAATAATAAAGATGATGTTTATGATGGAATAACTCAATACATAGATGGAAGATATTTAAGTCCAATGTAAGCCGCATGGAGATTACAAGAATTTCCACTATGCGGTAGAAGTCATACAGTAATAAGATTAAATATCCATACAGAAAATCAGCAAAATAGTATATTATGCGTCAAAGCCGCAAAACGTATCATTCTTGGCGAGTGCATGCTGAGGGGCCGAGCGTAGCGAGGCCGCTCCAGCTGCACGAGCAAGAATGATGCGTTTGTGGCCGTGACTGCATATACTTTTTTTTTTACCATAGGCCGCTAAGCGGAAGCTGGGTCTTAGTCCCCCCCGCCTATAAAAAAATAATTGATGATTCTTAAAATATAAGAGAATTTTATGAAAAAATTCAATTATAAATTATAAATAACTAATAATTCTTAAAATACAATAAAAAAATTTGATTATAAAAACAACTAATAATTGTTAAAATATAACATTAAAATTAAACAAAAATACTAAATATTATTTAAAAAAGAAAAAAAAAGTTTTAACACACGAAACTTGTTACTATGTCTCTCTCTTGTTCTTTTCTTTTCTTTCACTCATATATTGAGTCTACGTTATTCATTAACGCATACGCAGTATAGTATATGTAAGAAAAGGATAGCGATATTAAGGAAAGTGAGCAGTTCATTAATTCCAAGAATCAACGACGTCGAGAACGTTTTTCTGTGAACTTTCATTAAAATAATACATTGGATATACACATTTTTCTTTTGCGGCCCAGGACAAGAATACACTATTTTGTGCTCCGTATACAGGACACAAAAATTCATTTTGCGGCCTGAGGACAAAAAAATAATTTTTGATGAAAATGATATAGATTCAGCATTAAACAAGTACGAAACAACATTGACCGCATGGTTTAAATTGAATAAAAAAGATGATATTGTTAAAAAAATTAAATATGTTAATGGTCCACAATATTATATTTTTAATTCTAAGACTAAATCTTGGATAAAAAGATTAAAATTTAGAAAAAATGTAGCCATTGGTAGATTAAATGTAGTATCACCAAAAGATAGTGAACGTTTTTTTTTTAATTAATACTAAACAGGGTGATCCAACATATTTTAAGGAATTATTTTAAGGAACTTACGAAAATATAAATTATGATACTTATAAAGAAACTGCTCTTGCAATGAATTTAATAGAACACGAAAAACAAATTTATTATATTTTTGAAGAAGCATGCCACGTTATGTTACCAGTACAATTACGTAAATTTTTTGCATGTTTTTTATTATGTGAAAATATTCAGGATAATATTATTTGGGAATAATATAGAAAAAATTTTTATAGAAGATTTTAAAGAAAATAAAGAAAATAAAGCTTTATCCCATATCAATCAAATATTAAATTCAGAAAAAATGTCATGTGAAAATTTTGGTTTACCTGAACTAAATAAAAACTATATCGAGAAAAACGAAGAAGTCAATGATGAAATTATAAATTTTAGTAAAAAAAAATTTGATAAAATGTACAAACAATTAAATAGCATTAAAAACATTTGTGAACAAATAATAAATAATAATCATAAAATTTTTTTCATAGATGGACCAGGAGGTTCTGGAAAAACATTTTTATATAAATATTAATATATTATTTTATAACAATAAAAAAAAAGATTCTAATCAATGCCTTGGACATGTATTAATTCAATTTCATTACCAAAAAGTTTAACCAGTCATCGAACTTTCAGATTACCGTTAGATTTAAATAACATTGAAAGTGCATTTTTAAAATATGATTCAGGTAAGAAAAAATTAAGAGAAACAAATGTAATTACATGGGACGAAGCATCAATGATTCCTAAAAAAGCCTTAGAAATAGTTGACAAATATTAAAAGATGTCTGTCACAATAATGAAATTTTTAGAGGAATGATAATTATTTTAGGTGGAGATTTTTGTCAAATTTTACCTGTATTAAAACACGGACAGAAAAATACAATTATAGAACAAACTATAAAATATTCAACTCTATGGGCCAAGATCTAACGATGAAAATTTTTCATCATTTTTATATCGGAGAAGGAAAAGTTGATACATTTATTATACCAGAAAAATGGAAAATTAATAATGTTTGTAATAAAATTTATGTAAATATTAACAATAATTATTATGTTTCAAAAAATTTTATTTCAAGTACACATAATGGAGATGTGAATATTTTAAATAATAAAATATCGAATTTAATTAATAATGAACCAATGACATATTATATTATTGATTATGCAACATATAAAGGTGTTGATCAAACAGATGATAATATTCATTTAAATTATTCAATAGAAATGTTAAATAATATAAGAGAAGGATTACCTCCACATGAACTTAGTTTAAAAATGCAGTAATAATGCCGATTAGAAATTCAAGTATAAAAGATGGATTAAGCAATGGAACACGATTAAAGATAACAAGATTATTTAAATATAGTATAGAAGCTGAAGTAATTACAGGTGAAAATAAAGGAAATAAAATTTTTATACCGCGTATCACATTAAGCACAAATGAATCATCGTCTTTACCATTTATTTTATATAGAAACTAATTCCCTATTGTATTAGCTTTTGTTATAACTATAAATAAATCACAAGGTCAAAGTTTTGAAAACGTAAGAATATTTATAAGAAAACCATTATTTTCACATGGATAATCATATGTTGCTCTTTCAAGAAGTAAAAATCCTTCTAAAATATATATTCAAAATGATTTAGAAACTAAAAATGAATAAATATATGATATGGAAAGAAGCACTAGAGAAATAAAAGAAAAAATAATAACTTTAATTTTTTTAATATTAAAAATATATTTATATTTCTTACACACTAATAAAACATTTGTTTTTTCAGATATAACATAATAAAACAGAAAATAAAAACATACTTTGAGTTTTCTATGAAAAAAATTTAATATAAAATAATCAAAAAGGAAATAAAAACAAACTTTCAATTTTCTATAAAAAGATTAATAATAATATTCTCTAAAGTTCAATTAAATTAATACTAATAATAATTAAATCATTATAAAATGAAATGGGATCCAGTTCCAAATGAATACATTGCTGTAGAAAACTTACAACATCAAGAAGATTAAGATTATTTAAATAACCAAATAAACGAATTTGAAAGATTTCAAGAGCAGTACGAAGAACATATGAAAAATTTAAATGAAAATACAGATTTATCTCGATTAAATAACACAATTAATAACTACACTGCCACCGAGATACTTTTGCCCCCCTTCGTCTAAAATTGACTTATCTAAAAAGTTTTATAACTCTGGAAAAATGGTCGTAGCCTAAAAATTCCAACGGAATTCAAAAGATTGTTGAAAATTCTTTCAAAAACTATTGGTTTGATAATATATAATAAAAAATTGATTTCGAAAAACAATTTTTTTTTTCGTTGGAATGTAATGAAATTTTGATATCTTTAAAATATTGAACAACGTGGATAAAAAATGCAAAAAAAAATTTTTTCTCTGTAATCAATTTTTTATTATATACTATTATTATTTGACCAAAAAGGAACACTTTTTCTCTCTGACAAATTTTTCTATTCCTCTTAAATTCAGAGATATTCATACATTGAAAAAAACCTTATTTTTAAATATAAAATCTTATAGCTCTGGTTTAAAAGGTCGAATTCAGACGTTCGACATTGCATTTTCATCGTTGAAATATAAGCTTTAGAACCTATTTGGTTTTGTATAAATGTAACGATTTCTACTAAAATTGAACACTATTTTACAAAGTCAAAGCAAAGTTAAAAAAAATTTCTTTTTAAACAAGGATAAGAGATACGAGAAAAATGTTTTTTTTATATCAAACCAATAGTGTTTGAAAGAATTTTCAACAATCTTTCGAATCCCGTTGGAATTTTCAGGCTACGATCATTTTTTCCAGAGCTATATAACTCTTAAGATAAGTCAATTTTAGACGAAGTGGGGTAAAAGTATCTCAGAGGCAGTGTATATCGGTATTGAAAATAAAAAAATTCTTTTTGAAAATTGGAACAACGTAACATATAATTATAAATATATGACAAATAAAATTATTCAATATAAGTTAGAAATACGTGATCCAATAATGGAATATTATAGTAAAACTCATTAAACAATATATTATAGATATTTATTACGTATTGCTAAAATAATTTTCTTTATATTATAAAATATAATATAAAATATCTTTAAGTAATCAATCAATAAAAATAGTAAATATATCTTTTATAATAACAGAAAATTAATCAAATCTATTAAAAAAGAAAATTAACATACATTTAATATATCTTAATTGCATTAAGATATATTAAAAAAGAAATGAATAGAATTTAATAAAATAGAAAATATATACTTCACAATTTTATTTATAAAGTACATGGATTACTAATTAATTGAATTAATATTATTATAATTATGATAATGGCATTAAGAATTAAAAAAAAAATTATAACCCTATTGCAACTTATACATTTTTAATTAAATTTAAATATAATAAAATGTTTAAACAATAAATAAAAAATTATTTTATAAAACAAAAAAGGAATCAATAAAATTCATATCACTATGTATCGTAATATATTGATTTTTTTAGTTAATAAATAATATTGAAAATTATTTATTATTAAATAATTAATCGATAATTTTAACAAAAACAAACTTGAAAATACATTCTATCAATTATGTAAAAATTATTTTAATATATCTTTTTTAATACTAACATGAAAGTCAAGGATATTAAAAAGCAAATATATATTTTATACATCCAAGAGACTTAAAGTTGAGGAATTGTAATAGAATTAATTTAAATTTATTTTTATTAATTTCAGATAAACTATGTAAAAAATGGTAATAAGATATCTGATGAGGCACATGTTTTTCATTTTAAATATAATAAATTGTAATTTTATGCAACTACTTTCGAGTTTTCAACAAAAAAAAAATTAAAATTTTTATATTTTTATGTAATATTATACTTAAAATATAATAAAAAAATATAAAACTATATTATGCAATTTTTGATGGTTCTAAAAGGTTGTTGGGGGATTGTGGGGGGGGGTAATGATCGATAACATAAAATAACGTAAATTTACGTTATTTAATTAATAAAAATCATGTGGGGGCTGTGGGGGGCTGTGGGGGGATGTGGGGGGCAATGACTGAATTTTGGTTCATATAACTATTTAATATAGGGAGATATATATACACATATATATATATATATATATATATATATATATATATATGTATATATATGTGTATGTGTGTAAGTGTATGTGTATGAATGCATGTGAATGTGCGTATGTGTATGTGTATGTGTACATATGTGTAGGTGCAAATGTTTGAGTGTATATATATGGGACGTTTCACGTCAACTCACCTAACAAAAAAATAGAATTCGTCGAAATACTGTTAAAATGTTCTATTTGATACTTAAAATATACAAAAAAAATTTTAGAGGTCCAGGTCAAAGGGGTCAGGATTTAAACGTGATGGAATTTCTCGAATTTTCCAAATTTTTTATTAAATAAATATTTTAATGAATTTTTTCCTCAAAAACTATCAATTTTTCGTTAAAACTTAATAGAATACTTTTTCTTGGAAATTAGATGTAGAATTCACCTGAATTTCTGCAAATTATAATATACTGATTTTTATGCTTACTTGATCGATTTAAACATACTATTTAGTATATCTAAAAATCGAGCAGGTTAAATTGGCTTTCGAAAGTCTTATTTTTTTTGTTTTTTTATGAAGAAAAAATATACGAAGCCTCCAGCTGGACAGCCTTCTCAAAGTTACTTAATTGTGCAAAAAAGTCTGAATAAATCGATATTTTGAATCAATGATGAGATTCGTGATTTTTTTCTGAAAAAGTATTGATTTTTGGGATAAATGTATGAAAAAGTTTTTTATTGGAAATTGTATGTAAAATGTATGTAAATTTTTGTAAACCATTATTTGCTAAACATCACAAATTATAAATGAAATTTTGAAATTTTAAAATTTATTTTTTGTTAAATTTTTAGTATATATGGTTCATAATGTCTTAAATTACAATTTATAAAAATATGTTCATATTCTACACATGATTTCCAATAAAAAACATTTTTATACATTTGTCCCAAAAATCAATACTTTTTCAGAAAAAAAATCACAAATCTCATCATTGATCCAAAATAACGATTTTTTTAGACATTTTTGCACAATTAAGTAACTTTGAGAAGGCTGCCCAACTGGAGGCTTTGTATATTTTTTTCTTATAAAAAAACAAAAAAAATAAGACTTTAAAAAGCCAATTTAACCTGCTCGATTTTTAGATATACTCAATAGTATGTTTAAATCGATCAAGTCAGCATGAAAATCAGTTTATTATGATTTGCAAAAACTCAGGTGAATTCTACATCTAATTTCCAAGAAAAAGTATTCTATTAAGTTTCAACGAAAAATTGATAGTTTTTGAGGAAAAAATTCATTAAGAGCAGGCCGGATTCGCTGTCCTTGTCTAATTGGCATTTTTGTTATTTACTCAAGTACTAATCGGTGTATCTGCAAATTGAAGGTTAAGCGCAATAGATATTATTATTACAAATATTTATGCACAAGAAAAAAAAAATCTATCGCTTTGTTTTTGAGAAAAGTAAGGAACGCGAAAATATTATAAACATAATCTTTTACTTCGGCGTTCCTTACTTTTCTCGAAAACAAATCGGTAGATTTTTCTTTTCTTGTGCATAGATATTCATAATAGTAATATCTATTGCGATCAACCTTTATTTTGAAGATACACCGATTAATACTTGAGTAAATAGCAAACAACTCAATTGTTACTCGGTCGGTATCAGGTTCTACTCCGGCCTGCCGTTAAAATATTTATTTAGCAAAAAATTTGGAAAATTCGAAAAATTCCATCATGTTTAAATCCTGACCCCTTTTGTCTGGACCTCTAAAATTTTTTTTGTGTATTTTGGGTATCAAATAGAACATTTTCACAGATTTTCGACAAATTCTATTTTTTTGTTAGGTGAGTTGACGTGAAACGTCCCATATATATGTGACAATTATGCAAACTATATTCCCGGGAGAAAGAAAGGCTTAATTATTCACATGAATATAATGTTAGAAATATAATATAAGATTACATATGAGTAATATGGTAAAGTAATAATGGAGACGAAGAAACGGTGATGGAGAGACAGAGACGGATAGACGAAGATGAGGAGACGGTAAGACGAAGACGAAGAGACATAGACGGAGAGACGATGATGGGGAGAAGAAGAAACAGCGACGGAGTATATGAGATGGAGAACGAGAGACGGAGACAGAGAGCCAGAGACGGAGAGACGGAAAGAAAATATGGAGACGAAGAGATTAAAATGGAGTGACGGATATTATGTATATGTGTATGTGTATATGAGTAAGTGTATGTGTATGGATACGTGTATATATGTATGGACATGTGTATATGTGTGTATGTGTATGTGTATGCATGTATGTGTATGTGTATGTGTGTATGTGTGTACGCGTATGTTAAAGGTGCATGTGTATATGTGTATGTATGTATGTGACAATAATGCAAAAGATTGATTTCCGAAAAAATTTTTTTTTGCCTTTTTTACCCACGTTCAATATTTTAAAAATATCAAAATTTCATTACATTCCAAAAAAAAAAAAATTTTTTTTCGAAATCAATTTTTTATTATATATTATTACACAGGCCCACAAAATGAAAAAAAATGTCTGAACTTTTGACCGGACATACATATTCCCATGTATTTTTCGACGCTGAATCCGAATCTGTAATAAAAATATAGGGTTTTCCTACCTTTTCTCAGAGTTTTATTGAAAAAACATCATTTTTTACGGTTTTTTTGCGGTTTTTCGAGTCTAGAAAAAACAAATCATGAGATACGGTTAATTGGACTTCAAAATCGAATTCTACGGGAAAAAATACACGAGAAACCATACCTTCAAATTTTTTTAACGCGATTCTAGTCCTCTGTATGGGGCTGAAAAGATGAGGAAATCGGTAAAAGTCGAAATTTTGCCTAAAATGAATTTAAACAATATTAAAATTTAATCATGCGTCTTTTGAAGAGTCGATAAACATTGGAAATACTATCCTGGGGGTTTTTCAGATTGCTGATCATGAATTTGAAGTCAGATTGTGTAAAAACTACTTCTAGAGGGCGGTGACAAGAACTGTATATGGTAAATTTATCGATTTTTTAAAAATTTTACGTCTGAAATACTAATTTTAGAGTCTTTCACAGCATTGACTGTAAATTCAAGATATTAACTTAGCCTATTGTGTACGTTAAACTTAACATTTTGTCTATGTTTGTCTCTCTCTCTCTCTCTCTCTCTCTCTTCCGATGTTTTTTTAAATTGGCTTACGCTTACGTACACGTTTCTCTTCGAATGACCGATGTAGTGGATTTCTGACACGTTTTTGTCCTTTTTCGCAGCTGTTTCTCTTTTTATCATCCAGCAGTAATCTGCTAACATGTTGATACCCCAGTTTCCTTGAAATCTACGTTCAAACTCCTTTAAATCTTGGTGAAATCGTTCACCATGCTCTTCACTAAAGTCTCCGTTATTTTCAGGAAACTGATCAACGTGTGAATCAAGAAAATAAAGTTTTAAGTTCATTAGACAACCCAATTTTTCAAAATTACGTACCATTCTTTTCACAATAGCTTTATAATTCGTGTCTTTGGCATTACCCAAAAATTTCGTCGATACCTCTTTAAAACTTAACCATGCTGCCTTTTCAACATCAGTCATGCTTTGTTCAAAGTTTTCGTCTCTAAATAAAGTTCGGATTTCAGGACCATCAAAAATACCTTCATTTAATTTAGCATCAGATTTATGGGGAAATACTTTGCTTATATATTGGAAGCATTGACCGTCCTTGTCCAAAGCTTTAACTAATTGCTTTATCAATCCAAGCTTTATATGCAGAGGCGGTATCAAAATTTTCGAAGGATTAACGAGTGGATCTTTTATAACATTCTGTTTTCCAGGTTCAAACGATTCTCTTGATGGCCAAATTTTCTTTTTATAGTGTTTTTCTTATCTCTGCTATCAAACATGCATAAATAACATGGGTACTTCGTAAATCCAGATTGTTGTCCAAGTATCATAGATAAAATCTTTAAATCGCCACATATTTGCCATTTATGTTCTCTATATTTTATTTTCGTTAAAAGTAGTTCAAGATTGGAATACTCTTCTTTAAGTACTGTTGAATGTGCTAATGGTATAGGAGCATATTTATTTGTGATATTGAGGAGTACTGCTTTAAGGCTGCGCTTTGATGAATCAATGAATAGTCGCCAATTTTCAGGTTTGTATATGTTGGGTTTCAATTCATCAATAAGACCTTTCACGTCCGTGCAATAAACCATATTAGAATCATTCTTGAAATAATTTCTAAAGCGCTCTTCTCGATTACGATATGCACATACTTTAGTACCCTTTGTCAACATATTTCGTCTCTTAAACTCTGAAGCCATAAACTCTGATTGTTCCTTGGATAAACCACTCTTTCTAAATAAATCGTTCAGACTTTTTTGATCAAACTTTTCAACAGTTCGTTCTTCACCCTTAGGAATATACTCTTCATCACTATCCAGAAAATGTTCTTCAGGTGAACTTAGATCTTCTTCATTTGGTGTGTTTGTGTCAGAGACAATTTGATCTGTCAATTTATTATTTATACTTATTCTGTTGTAAAACTGGGTACTGTTGTTTAGAAATGAATTCGGTTTCATTTTAAAGCTCCGTTCAGTTAATCACTGTTGTACACTGTCATTGATCTTAAAGCATTGTTTATAAACGAATGGGACTTATGATCTTTTTCCAAAGCTATATATATATATATATATATATATATATATATATATATATATATATATATACAGTACTCTATAAGGGTACCTAAAAAAAACCTGCTGCTGCGAAGTATTGGTCACGATGACAACTGCCCTGAAAATGGGATGTGTAGAATGATTCGGTGTACTCAATGCTTTGCAGTAACGAACCCAGCGGAGGCGCGCTGTCCTGCAGGGGAGCACTAGGATGTGAGAATGATGCCGTAGTGTGTCCGATGACGAGTTGACATTGTCCTCGTCAAAGTCGGAAAGCTCTCATACTTAGGCCTGGGGAGGTATGAGAGTTATCACCCCTAGGACGGCGGACTCACCTGCGATCGGAACAGGATTCCTAGTGTGTGGGGTTTAATTCAACAATATGGCTAATTCAAATTTTCAACCTTTTTTAAACTGCGCTGGTACATCCAATAACAGTTTTAACCATACGTGTAATGGATCTCAAGATAATTTCTGTTATGTATGTTCAGAATATATTGGACAACGAAACAAAAGAAAAATCACAGATAATATTAATTTTATCTATCAAAAATGTTTTGATATTGAGATTTCTCAACAGGATAAAATTTGGGTTCCTCATTATATATGTGCTTCATGTTATGCCATGATGAATCGATACAACACCAGTCAGGCTAGGTCCAAATTAAAATTTACTATACCTACAAAGTGGAAGGAACCAAAAGATGAAAATGATTGCTATTTTTGTTTAACAAAGATACAAGGTTTAGACAAGATACAGAAAAAGGAATAGTATATCCTAATACTTCTTGTATAGAATTTCCATCCAAGAATTTTATAGATATTTTTGAAAATGAAGATTCGAGAGATAGTTTTACAACAGGCTTAGGGAATCTAAATGTAGATGAAAACTCGACAGATGAAACAACTGAAAATCTGATTGCCGCAGACGGAAGCTCATCAAATGAAGAAGATCTAAGTTCACCTGAAGAACATTTTCTGGATAGTGATGAAGAGTATATTCCTAAGGGTGAAGAACGAACTGTTGAAAAGTTTGATCAAAAAAGTCTGAACGATTTATTTAGAAAGAGTGGTTTATCCAAGGAACAATCAGAGTTTATGGCTTCAGAGTTTAAGAGACGAAATATGTTGACAAAGGGTACTAAAGTATGTGCATATCGTAATCGAGAAGAGCGCTTTAGAAATTATTTCAAGAATGATTCTAATATGGTTTATTGCACGGACGTGAAAGGTCTTATTGATGAATTGAAACCCAACATATACAAACCTGAAAATTGGCGACTATTCATTGATTCATCAAAGCGCAGCCTTAAAGCAGTACTCCTCAATATCACAAATAAATATGCTCCTATACCATTAGCACATTCAACAGTACTTAAAGAAGAGTATTCCAATCTTGAACTACTTTTAACGAAAATAAAATATAGAGAACATAAATGGCAAATATGTGGCGATTTAAAGATTTTATCTATGATACTTGGACAACAATCTGGATTTACGAAGTACCCATGTTATTTATGCATGTTTGATAGCAGAGATAGAGAAAAACACTATAAAAAGAAAATTTGGCCATCAAGAGAATCGTTTGAACCTGGAAAACAGAATGTTATAAAAGATCCACTCGTTAATCCTTCGAAAATTTTGATACCGCCTCTGCATATAAAGCTTGGATTGATAAAGCAATTAGTTAAAGCTTTGGACAAGGACGGTCAATGCTTCCAATATATAAGCAAAGTATTTCCCCATAAATCTGATGCTAAATTAAATGAAGGTATTTTTGATGGTCCTGAAATCCGAACTTTATTTAGAGACGAAAACTTTGAACAAAGCATGACTGATGTTGAAAAGGCAGCATGGTTAAGTTTTAAAGAGGTATCGACGAAATTTTTGGGTAATGCCAAAGACACGAATTATAAAGCTATTGTGAAAAGAATGGTACGTAATTTTGAAAAATTGGGTTGTCTAATGAACTTAAAACTTCATTTTCTTGATTCACACGTTGATCAGTTTCCTGAAAATAACGGAGACTTTAGTGAAGAGCATGGTGAACGATTTCACCAAGATTTAAAGGAGTTTGAACGTAGATTTCAAGGAAACTGGGGTATCAACATGTTAGCAGATTACTGCTGGATGATAAAAAGAGAAACAGCTGCGAAAAAAGGACAAAAACGTGTCAGAAATCCACTACATCGGTCATTCGAAGAGAAACGTGTACGTAAGCGTAAGCCAATTTAAAAAAACATCGGAAGAGAGAGAGAGAGAGAGAGAGAGAGACAAACATAGACAAAATGTTAAGTTTAACGTACACAATAGGCTAAGTTAATATCTTGAATTTACAGTCAATGCTGTGAAAGACTCTAAAATTAGTATTTCAGACGTAAAATTTTTAAAAAATCGATAAATTTACCATATACAGTTCTTGTCACCGCCCTCTAGAAGTAGTTTTTACACAATCTGACTTCAAATTCATGATCAGCAATCTGAAAAACCCCCAGGATAGTATTTCCAATGTTTATCGACTCTTCAAAAGACGCATGATTAAATTTTAATATTGTTTAAATCCATTTTAGGCAAAATTTCGACTTTTACCGATTTCCTCATCTTTTCAGCCCCATACAAAGGACTAGAATCGCGTTAAAAAAATTTGAAGGTATGGTTTCCCGTGTATTTTTTCCCGTAGAATTCGATTTTGAAGTCCAATTAACCGTATCTCATGATTTGTTTTTTCTAGACTCGAAAAACCGCAAAAAAACCGTAAAAAATGAGGTTTTTTCAATAAAACTCTGAGAAAAGGTAGGAAAACCCTATATTTTTATTATAGATTCGGATTCAGCGTCGAAAAATACATGGGAATATGTATGTTCGGTTAAAAGTTCAGACATTTCTTTTCATTTTGTGGGCCTGTGTTATTATTTGACCAAAAAGGAACATTTTTTCTTTCTGACAAATTTTTCTAATCCTCTTAAATTCAGAGATATTCATACATCGAAAAAAACCTTATTTTTAAATATAAAATCTTATAATCTTAATTTATATCAAACCAATAGTTTTTGAAAGAATTTTCAACAATCTTTCGAATCCCGTTGGAATTTTTAGGCTATGACCATTTTTTCCAGAGTTATAAAACTTTTTGGATAAGTCGATTTTAGACGAAGGAGGGCAAAAATATCTCGGCGGCAGTGTATATAGATAGTATTATTTTATCAGTGATTAATAAATGATTGTTAAATTTAGTGCAACGTACAACATATTTATGATTTCAATTTTTAAATTTCGAAAAAAAATTAAACACATATTTTACATTAAAATACTATTGTCAAGGAAATTAGCAAACTTATATATAATAATATAATATATGAAAATGCAACCAAGTAACGTTGGGAGCGCGGTAAATTTTGTTAGTATGAGATTATATATAAGTAATGTAATGAAGTAGCGGAGACGGACAGACGAAGACGGAGAGACGGGGAGAAAACACGGAGACAGAGAGACGGGGATGGAGTAACGGAGATTGTGTAAGCGTGTATGTGTATATGAGTAAGGGTGTGTGTATCGATACGTGTATATGTGTGTGTATGTGTATGTGTATGTGTATGTTTGTATGTGTATGTATGTATGTATATGTGTGTATGTATGTATGTGTATGTATGTATGTGTATGTGTGTATGTATATGTTAAAGGTGCACGAGGGTATTTGTGTATGCATATGTTAAAGGTGCTCTTGTGTATATGTATGTATGTATGTGACAATGATGCAAAAGATATTTATATATGAAAAAAAAATCTTAATTCTTTACTTTTATATAATAGTAGTAATTTTGGTGCAACATTTAATAAATTATTTAATAAAGGTCCTCAAGTTATACGTATTTGTGGACAAATATACCATAATACATATGCATTACATGCAAATGAAAATAAATCAAGAAAGTATGGACAATTATATTGTTTATTATTTAATAACGAAAAAGCAAATAAATGCTGCATACAAAACGATCGAAATGGTTCTATTGAATTCATGAATACATTAGATTTTATAATTAGGAGAAATAATTCTTACGCAGCAGCTTATAAAATTATGCTCGACGTAGAAATTAAAAAAAATAATCGTTTTATTAAAAATGGAACTATACCTGGGGATGTTAAAATGTTTATGAGACGAAACGATAACTTTGATAAGCATCGATATAATGAAGTTAAATGTAATGAAGTGGCAGTAGTTTTTGTAGGAAATGAATTATCTATTGAAAGAGACATATGTATTTATGCGAAAGCAGAAAAACTAATAAGAATCCTATATATAAGTAAACACGTAGATCTTATGATTATATATCCACATGAGTTCGAATAAAAAATTCAAGATTATATTTTATAAAGAAAAACCAAGATTTTTTGAGTACAGAACTTTATCAAGGCATGATGGATTTCTTAAAAAATAAAAAAAACGAAATCAATGATAGTTTAAGAATTGGAGAAATGTTTATATTACCATCAACTTTTACAGGAAGTCCGCGTTCCTTACATCAAAATTTTCTTGATTCCATGAAATTAGTACGGAGAATTGAAAAACCAGATTTTTTCATTACTATGACATGCAATCCGAAATGGGAAGAAATCACAAATAATATAGGACAAAGTGAAGAAGTAACAGATAGACCTGATATTGTTGTTAAAGTATTTTATCAAAAATTAAAAATATTAATAGAGCAAATTACTAAAAAACATATTTTGGGAAAATGCATTGCATATTCATACGTAGTAGAATTTCAAAAGAGAGGATTACCGCATGCACGTATGCTAATATTTTTATAAAATAACAAAATTGAATATAGTACAGTAAATAAATCAGATGATAAATTTAAAAATTGGTTACACAATATAGGAAATGGTAATTTTCATTTAAAATATGAAAAAGGGAAATGAAGTTATACCAATTCCAAAAGAAATATTGTCAGAGGGCAATCTAATTGATGAAATTCACAGGCATAATATAAAATCGTGACTATTACGAAAATATTATATTAGCACCGAAAGACGTAGGTGTAACAGAAATGAATGAAAGAATTTTATCAAAAATAAATGAACCAGTAATAGAGTACTTGAGCATTGACTCTGCAAAAGATGTAAATGACAGAAGTTTAGACGCAATTTTGCCAACAGGATTTTCAAGTTCTTTAACGCCCAACGGTCTACCTCCACATAAATTACAATTAAAAAAGGCCGTTGTTATTTGCACGACAGATCCAGTTTAAATGAATAAAAAAAGTCGTATGAATTACGACATTAGTACACTTTTCATATCATTATGACGCACAAAATGATAATAAAAAACAATTCCACATAAATAAATATCATAATATTTAACGCAATGAAAAATAAAAAAAATTTCGATTATTTAACCTGCAAAATGATGCAGTCACAAGGCCTAGGGAATTTAGCAGAAAAACATGCTACATTCAGAGCGCTCAAATGAGAACCGCGGTAAGGGGACCAGTTTGAATGTCTTCAAAAGTATTTAAATCATTTGAAAATTAAAGCTTAAGATTTCAATTGTTTTTCTTATAACTTTATTATAAGCAAATAAACTAAAAAATATTAAAATACTAAAAGCAAACAAAAGAAAATACAATTAAAAGAATATTTTATTCATTATAAAATTATTATAGAATAGTATAAAAAAATTTGTTACTATAATGAATTATATTATTATTAGTGTAATAAAAATAACACGTTAATCACAAGGAATTTATAAAGAAATTAATAAATAGAACTTGATGGTTATCCGGCGCACATCGCGGGTGGTTATTGACAGTATATATATTAAAAGTAACACGTTATAATCACAACAAATATATAAAGAAATTAATAAATAGAACTTGCTGGTTATCCGGCGCACATCGCGGGTGGTTATTGACAGTATATATATTAAAAGTAACACGTTACAATCATAAGAAATATGTAAAGAAATTAATAAATAGAACTTGCTGGTTATCCGGCGCACATCGCGGGTGGTTATTGACAGTATATATATTGAAAATAACACGTTATAATAACAACAAATACATAAAGAAATTAATAAATAGAACTTGCTGGTTATCCGGCGCACATCGCGGGTGGTTATTGCCAGTATATATATTAAAAGTAACACGTTATAATCACAACAAATATATAAAAAAATTAATAAATAGAACTTGCTGGTTATCCGGCGCACATCGCGGGTGGTTATTTACAGTATATATATTGAAAATAACACGTTATAATAACAACAAATATGTAAAGAAATTAATAAATAGAACTTGCTGGTTATCCGGCGCACATCGTTGGTGGTGAAAGATATAAAATACAGAAGATTTCAAATTATTTTTTTTACTAAAAATGAGAATAAAAATGACACTTAAACTTATTTTCACTATTAATCAAAAATTTTTATAAATTTGCTTATTTACGAAACAAGCTTTGTAAGATTTATCAGCCAAACGTTAGCGAATACTTTTTAAATGTGCTTTCAAATAACCAGGATACTGTAGTGTTTTTATACTAATGAAAGGCGGCGGAAAACCGAACCAAATCATGACTGCTCTGAATGTAACTGAGGTTGTTATAAAATAGCGGAACAAACTTTGGTTAGAATAATTCCCTAGGTAAAAAATATTACTAAATAAAGACCTGTCGTGCAAATAGCAACGCCGATTAAAAAAAGGAGCTATAGTAATGCTTCTAAAAAATGTTAATTTGAATAAAGTACTTTGTAACGCAACCCTATTAGCGAAAATAAAACAATTTACTATTATTGCAGAAATATTAACAGGAAATAAAAAAGGGAGCATTATATTCTTACCACGTATGACCTTATCAGCAAATGATGAACTGCCATTCTAGATGACTAGAAAACAATTTCCTGTAAAACTTGCTCATGCAATGACTATTAATAAGTTACAAGGACTATCATTTAAAAAAGTAGGAGTGTATTTACCAACACCAATTTTCAGTCATGGGCAGTTATACGTAGCATTTTCAAGGACCACTGATAAGAAATAATTGAAAATATTATTAACAGAAAAATCAAAAAAAGTTAGGGATAAAATGGTCCATACTAAAAACATCTTTTACAAAGAAATATTATAAAATCACAATACAAAAATTACATATAATAAATAAGAAAATAGAATCAAACATAATCGAAACTCTATATATATAAATATATAAAGTTAAAAAGTATAAATATATAATTGAAACTCTATATATATAAATATATAGAGAAACTCTATATATATATATATAAATATTATATTAGATATAAAAAAATTAAAAATTATGAAGTAGGCTTTAGCGTTATGTGGTTAAAAATCACGGTTGCTATTTTTAGTTCTGTGCTATTGAAAGTATGCTTATTCTTAATTGTGGTAAATGTAGTCGACAACCCATAGGAAGACATAAAGTTGGTGAAACAAAAGCATCATATTTAAATTTAGAAAATGCTAAGAGATATACAGGTCTCTGCTTTCGTAGGACAGCAGCAACACTTCTCTCTGAGTCTGGAGCTAATATTCAGATGATAAAACAATTGGAAAGGTGAAGATCAGATCTTATTGCTCAAGGTTACATAGAACATTCTATTCGTAACAAAGAATTGATTTTTAATGGTATCGCTCATGAAGCTTTAAGAAAACCCCAATTTTTCAAGACCATGTATAAGTTTAATGTCTACGGAGACTACTATAAATCCAGATATAGAAGCTGTAAACATTGTTTTAAGTCCATCAAGGAGTATAGAAGTTTTCAACACTATTATAGATTCAGCAACCAGTACATCCGTATACATTGTCCAGGAAGAAAATAAAGAAATAAATGATTTGAATTTGCAATGGTGTGATTTCTCAGATGATTTCATAACAAATAATCTTAATCCAATTTCAAGTAAGATTAATATATATTTCATCACTGAAACAAAAAAATACATACATTTTTTATTAATTACAAAAACTTTTTTCAGGAAGCGAAACAGTGGATTTTTTTATTGGCAAAAATAAAAGAATAGAACCATCGATGACTGAACGTAGACCTCTTCTGAGTAAAAATAAGCTATTTATACCAAAACCATCTGTTTGGATTTTACAAGACCAATAGTTCAGCAACCTCCATATGAAAAAAAAGAATTCTTAAGACTATGCGAATAATGACTCAAATAATGAAAATCACAACAGTACAAATACATTGACCAAATCTGATGTAGGATTTAAGAACTGTACATTCAACAATTGTATTTTTAATGTTACTCCTTGCAAATCCAAGGAACAAAGACGCACTCAAGATTCACAAGAATAAATGCAAATAGATAATGTAAAATATTTTTTAAAAAATCAGGTAAAGTATATTTTTATTAAAAAATTATAAAATGTAAATTATATCATGAATCCAATTTTTAATTTATTAAAATAATCATTTACACTGCATAAAATTTTAGATTGAGCCATAAGATGCAAGTAGGATTCTAGTTGATGTTCCTTTCAAAGTTACTGTAGCTAAAGCTATTATACTAAAAAGCTTGTACCAGCTAGTTATTGTTCTAATCAAATATTTAAAAATACAAACTGTAAAGTTAAATTCCAGCTGTTTATTGACATGTAACTGAGTTAAAAATGAATTGTTAGTTTAACACTTAAAACTCATTAGCTAATCCAAAAAAAAAAAAATTATTACTAATGATTTTTATTTTTAAAAGTTAGATTAATAGTTTTAAATTTTATTTCCAATGAAATATTAGATTCAATTCTTACAAAATATATAATATTTTATTAAAAATGATAAGAAAGTTTATTATTTTAGATATGGACACATAAGTGTTATTCGATAAAAACAAAAATGTTTTCTAATTTTGTAAAAATAAAATGTGTTCTAAATTTTATTTTGATATGTTTATTAGATTTATAATTAAAAATTTTATAACAATTTGATGAAAAATTCTATTTTATTAATAAAAAAATTATTGAAAACCTTGTATCAATTTATTTAAAAATGTCATCATTTTTAAATCTATTTGATCATATATATTTTATATAAATAAGTTTTGTATGTTAAATAACCGAGGCCTCGATGAAATTAGACAAGTTCCTACCAGGGGATTAATAAAATGTATCATGTTGAGGTAATTCGTTTTTTATTCCCGACCCTGACCAGCAGGACCTCGCCTGATGGCTCGGCCATGCAAATGTCAGCGGGCATCAAAAACATACAGTGTAGTAGTAGTAGCAAGAGTTACCTTAAGTCGTTCGACAGAGCGTGCTACTGACGCCAAGCTACGAAAAACTGTACGTGAAAACACTTAAGGCCGCGCGTGAAGCTAATAATGGCAACGTTATTTAATCAATTAATAATTGATTATTGAACGTACTTTCGGCATGGAAAACAAGAAATATAGTATACGACCTTTTGCCAGAAGGTTCGATACCCTGGCGTGTGTTTTATGACGGCTGAGGTTTCGCACATGCACGCCAGGAAATTGAACCTTCTGGCCATGGGTCGTAATATACTATTTTACGAAACTCGTTACGACCCTCGCCTTCGACTTGGGCCATAAGCTTCTCGTTTCGTAAATAAAGCCTTTTCATATCCGATACGGAATATACTATTTTCTCGCCCATTCAGAGGGTAAAAAGTTTTTCACTCTCGTCAAATTTAATTTCTCTAAAAATAAGCGGGAACAAGTTCTTTTCTTTCGCAAATTCAAAGGCCAAAAAGTTCTTTATTCCTGCAAAATTTAATTCCTCTAAAAATAAGCGGGGAAAATGTACTTTCTTCCCATAAATAAAATTTCTCCTTAACTAAGTTGGAAAAAAGTCCTTTTTCGCCATACCTTCCTTGAAAGTACATAAAAATGAAAGTTTTATTTTCGGCCTCGGTATGGTGAGAAATAGTATACACACCATGGTAGGTAAAATGGCGACATCAAAGCACATGTTTGCCACACTCGCCTTCAGCTCGAGTCGTAATTTGCATGCGCTATGGATTCGCCAGTTATATGGACCTCGTGTGATACACTATTCACTTGCAAATTTAAAGGACGAAGAGCTCTTTACTCCCGCAACATTTTATTACTCTAAAAATCAGCGGACAAAAAGTAGTTTTCTCCCGCAAATTTAATTTTCTTTTTAATTAAGCTGGAGAAAAGTACTCTCGCAAATTAAGAGGGTGAAAAGTTCTTTACTTCCACCAAATTGATTTTCTCTAAAAATGATCAGGCAAAAAGAACTTTTCTCCCGGAAATTAAAGTTTTCTTAAATTAAGCAGAAAAAAAAGTTTTTTTCTCTCACAAATTCAGAGGGCGAAAAGATCTTTACTCCCGCCCAAAATTAACTTCTCTAAAAATAAGCGAGTGAAAAGTGCTTTTTTCTCGAATTAAGCGGGAGAAAAGTACTTTTCTCTCGCTAATTCAGAGGAAGAAAAGTTCTTTACTTCCACCACATTTAATTTCTCTAAAAATAAGCGGTCGAAAAGTATTTATCTCTCGCAAATTGAATTTCTCTTAAATTAGACAAGAGAAAAGTAATTTTCTCTCGCCAATTCAGAGGGCAAAAAGTTCTTTACTCCAGCCACATTCAATTTTATTGAAAATATGCTTGCGACAATTACTTTTCTCCCGCAAATTCAGAGGTCAAATAATTCTGTACTCCAGCCAAATTTTATTTCTCTAAAAATAAGCAGGCAAAAAGTACTTTTCTCTAGGAAATTGAATTTATTTCAGATTAAGCGGGAGAAAAGTTCTTTTTCGCAGTACCTTCCGCGAAAGTACAACTTTCGTCCTGGCATCGGAAAATGAAAGTTTTATTTTCGGCCCCAGTATGGCGAAAAATAGTATACACACCACGGTAGATAAAATGACGAGGAGTCGTTGTTGAGCATTGGTCATGTACGGACGCATCCGCGCCGCTGCTAACCGGGCTGACATTAAAAGTTACCTAAATAGAATTGCATTCTACAAATTGCTATTGTGAATGTCATAATAGTGTATTCTCTCAGTGCACAACAAAATATAGCTGTTAATAAGTGCTAAACATATTGTTTTTATTAGCAAAACATTAGTTTAATAAATACGAGAAACATGTCGCAGTCTAGCGGGGGAGAAGCTCCGTTAAAAGGAAGCAATCCTCACCGAACACCGCGTCGGATCAAATAGATGCGCATCAAGTGAATAAAATTTGAAGAAAAGCCAACCCTACGACTACAATCATCGATGAAAAATTTCAAAAAGCACTAAAAGATTAAGGAGTCAAAAAACAGAGTAGAATAAAACCTAATCTTAATATTACTAGAAATAAAGCAAACGTATTAACAGATATTACGTCACAAAATGGCGTATAATATTAATTATATCAAAATTATCATTTTTGCAGGGCTAAAATAATCTGTTACCTTTTGCTAGTCAGACCCATACTTACTTATGCTGCACTCATCTGGTTCAACTTAGGGGCGCACATCATGGAAAAATTGAGAGAGCATGCATTAGAGTATGCCTGAGAAAATATAGGTCAGAACATTCCAATTATAAAAAAATTTGAAGAAAAGCCAACCCAACGACTACAATCATCGATGAAAAATTTCAAAAAGCACTAAAAGATTAAGGAGTCAAAAAACAGAGTAAAATAAAACCTAACCTTAATATTACTAGAAATAAAGCAAACGTATTAACAGATATTACGTCACAAAATGGCGTCGATAACGAGCTAAATATTGAACCAAACAACACTTTATTGACCGACCAAGATATGGAAGAAGATAACCTATCTCAAAATAGCCTCATCTTAAGACATGGTCTCAACCACTCAAATATTCTAAACTTATCAACCAAAATGATGCGATAGCCTTCACAACGTTCACAACGCTCACGCAAAACAGATTCACCCCCTTAACAAGTCATGTTACAGAAAAGGAAAATGAGCAAGGTAACACACCATCAATAACTAAAACCAAAAACCTCCGCCGATATATTGTTGTCATATCATGAATCCACGAAGGAACTAATCAAATCTTTATCTCAAGAAACAGATAAAAATCTCTTTCATTTGAAAGACTGCAAAGAAGGCGAAAAAATGTTAATAGCAGCAAATGTAGAAACCTTTAAAAAAATTAAAAATCTACTCACTAACAATAACACACAATTTTATTCATACACCATTTCTTCAGAGAAAAATAAACTGTTGGTACTTAAAAGCTTAACTGACGAGTTTACAACGAAAGAAATGAAAGAAGAGCTAATTAAATTACAAAAGCCTGACATAAACATAACAAAATTAGAAAAATTAAAAGTGAGTGATTCCTGTGCCCAAAAAAACTACTTTTTAGTGCATATAACAAATAATAGTGACATAAAAAATTCAATTAATCAGAATAGTCTCTTAAATCTAAAAGTCACATGGGAAATGTATCGAAAAAAATATATCAATGTCACAAGTGCCAAACAGTGGGGCACTCGAGCATCAATTGTAACCTCGGCTTTCGTTGCGTCAAATGTAGCAAGAGTCACGAACCCAGTCAATGTAAAAGAAACAAAGATGAAAATCCATCGCCACCTTACTGTGTAAATTGCAAGCAGCCAGGCGATACAGTTAACTACAGAGGTTGCACCTACCCAAAATTTGCCCAGTCTACAATTAATATCACATCAGCTATTCAAACTAAACCAAGGAATCAGCTTTACAAGATAACGCACCCATCACGTTGCTACGCTACTACTGTATCGGCTACAGGTAATGCAAACTATAGCTTAAATTATCCGCTGCTTCATAGGCGCCAAACTCGTAATGATCTTTAACCAGACAATGGAAAAGTAACAGACTCAATTGAAAACCTTTTAAACGCTTTTAAAGCCGATCTTGTAAATATTATTGGTACACATAGCGTGCAACTCCAAAAAAACCACTTCTAATAATGAAAAAATCAACTTAATTTTTAATAAATTAGATTTAAAATGGATAGAGTAATGAAAAATTTACACATTATTTCAATAAACGTCACCTCAATAATGACAAATGCGCGCAGACATAATTTACTAAATTTTATAAATAAACACAACCCTCATGTTTTGCTATTGAATGAAACTAAATTAAATCAAAATCCATAGAAAAGATTACATATACATCCACCAATCTCACCTACATTTCCAAGCTCCGGCTCTTACTTAAATATCTGCATTGCAGATTCAATATTGGACTTTATTAACCTAGAAAAGGACTACTTACCCACATTAGATTACTGCAGCGACCATAAGGCAATATCAGTAATGTTAAATCTAAACCTTAACGATTTTAAAATCCAACAAACACCCATAACCTTCACAAAAAACTTTAAAAACACAAACCATAAACGCTTTCTCAACACGATTCTTAAAAACTATAATATTGACATACCAAACAATAGAAATTTAAAAAACCATGAAATAGAGACTTTCTTAAAAGATATAACAAAAATAATTATAAACACCATAAATGAAACAGTACAAAATTACAAGTCCTCAAACAGTATGGAAAAATACGTCAACAATAAAATCAAAAAACTTTCAACAAAAAAATCAAAATTAATCTCAAAGCTTAACAATTATAAGAAAAAACTGAACCCAAACTTAACAAATAACCAATACGTAATGAATAGCATAAAATTAGAAATAAATTCCTTAACCTATTTAATTAACAAAGAATTCTCTATAGCTGTAAATAGATATTAGGCAAAAGAAACCAAAAATATAAATCATAAGTCATCAGAATCCTTTTTCCCTAAAATTAATAAAATGTTTGGACCCAAAGCATATAATGAAATTGCTAAGATCTTAGTTAATAAAAACAATGATGTCTGCATAAATGAATTAAACTTAGATACTAATAAATTATCTCTAATCGATGACAATTACCTAATTAATTACCCAACACAAATCTTAGATGTACTAGCATGGAATTTTGCACAAACAAGAAAAACAAAGGTCATAGACCGAAGCAATAGATTGCACACCATTATTAAGGAAAAACTAAACCATTTCTTCTCAACAAATAAAGTAAACGAAGAATTAACTTTAACAACCTTTAACGATAACAACATATCAACAAACCCAAGTAATATTACAACAATAAAAAAATCTTTTTTTCTATTTATGAAACCCAAAACATTTTCAAAACCTTAAACAATAAAACGTCGTATGGTTTCGATCAAATTCCAAACGTAATATCAAAAATGCTACCTCAAAAAGTTATTTCATCCTACATAATACTTTTCAATAATTTAATAAACAATGGTCACTATCCATCAGAATGGAAAACATCCAAAATAATCCCTATCCTAAAAAAAGGAAAAGACGCATCTCTACCGCAAAGTTATCGGCCAATAAGTCTAATGCCAAATATTAGCAAGGTTTTTGAATCGCTTCTAAATTCTCAATTTAATAAATTCTCGCAATAATAATATCATACCACTGCAACAATTCGGCTTTAGACACAATCACTCAACGACCCACGCGGTAAACAAACTACTGACAGATACATTAAAACACCTGAATAATCATGAGATGGTAGCAGCTAGTCTCATCGATTTAGAAAAAGCCTTCGATTTTGTCTGGGTAGACAATTTAATTTATAAACTTATTGAAAAAGATTTCCCCCCAGATCTCATTAACCTAATCAAAAGCATGCTGGAAAATAGAAACATAATAGTTTCATCAAACAAAAATTTCTTCTTATTGTAAAAAATTTACGAAGGTTTACTTCAAGGAACCGTCAACTCATCCATACTCTTCAATATAGGCATCTGTGATCTACTTAACCTTTTTGAACTAAACACAAATAATGACACACATGCAATAGCTTTCGCAGACGACCTAATACTTTATGTCGCAGGTAAACACCCTGATGCAGTTAAGGAAAAACTTGAGAAAATAACAATTCAAATCTATAATTACTACAAGGCTTGGTTCCTGAATGTTAATATAAGCAAATGCGAGACAATTTTTTTTCGTCTACCAATCAGCAGACTCAGCAAGATGAAGAGAGCAAACTGAAAAAATTTCCAAATATATATACACAAACCTAATAATGTCAAAATTAAACAGTCATACATAAAAACATAGTAAAATACTTAGGTATTTATCTTGACAATCTCCAACCATGTCCTACTGCAATTCGATAAAGCAAAAAAAGCTTTCAGAGCCCTGGGTAAATTCTTTTATAATAAACAAAAATTATCAATAATAATAATAATTATATCAAATAATAATAATTTTGATATAATATTAATTATATCAAAATTATCATTTTTGCAGGGCCAAAATAATCTGTTACCTTTTGCTAGTCAGACCCATACTTACTTATGCTGCACTCATCTGGTTCAACTTAGGGGCACAAATCATGGAAAAATTGAGAGAGCAAGCATTAGAGTATGCCTGAGAAAATATAGGTCAGAACATTCCAATTATAAAAAGTTCATCTCAAATAAAAATCTCTATAACACTGCAAACATTCCAAGAATTGACTCCTTTATTATAAAACTAATAAGATATTATTTCTCAAACTCAATCAATAGTTTAAAACCCTTTATAAACAACCTAACTAACACAGATGAAAATTACGCTGAATTATGCAAAAAGTCGGTTTATATCCCCCAGAGATTTTCATCACACTAGACAAACAAACCTTATACAAAATTATGAAAATATCCCAATCATCTACCACTGGCTTAGGCACAAAAACAGTAAAATAATCACAGAAAATATTGTCAACAAAGTCCTTAAATATTTCCGGAGTCTACCCTCTAGAGATTGTCACAACGCCTCTCGCCTAAAGATAGCCAAGTATTGGTGGATCGCCGATGAAAAACTTCTAGATGAAATCAGAAAAAGATCACATAAAATATAAATAACATTTAACTAACCAATCAAACTCTGTATTAGATAAAAGAAAAAATAGCGCATATACCCATACAAGTTAACTATTTATTGTAAGTAGCAAGCGTGCTACACTTTTCTGTCTCCTCCTTTCCATAAAAGAAAACTTATAAATATGTATATATTCTGTAGTAATATTTAAAATTTAACAATACCACATCACTTCTTTGTCAGACTAAAAACGCGTCATATATTAATAATTGTTACCCCAAAAGTTGTAAATGGCTACCGATAGCCATCAACGAAATTTAATATGTAGCAATTATACTCTGTGTTCTTTTCTTTTAAGTCACTGAGATCTTGGTTTTTTTAAGCACATTTCTATTTCCAAGAAATCAACATTCACATTAAAATCAATTATAGTGCAATTGCACAAATACGATTTAACAATTCGCACAAATCATTCAAACGTTTAAGCCCCAATCACATCTAATCAACGAGTCCTTCAAGCGCGAAGCCAAGCGATTTATATTGCGCAATTCATAAAGCACTATTCCATTAGCGCTGCGACCTTAGAATTATGTTTAGGTTGTTTCTCTTGTAACTCAATAAATGTATCAAATGCTGTATTATATTAAAAATAAAAACAATAAAAAAAAAGTAAAATGGCGACAACAAAGCGCATGTTTGCCACCCTCGCCTCCAGCTCGGGTCGTAATTTAAATGTGTTATGGATTCGCTAGTTATGTGGACCTCCATAGATGTGTGGTATACAATTCTCTCGCAAATTTAAAGGGCAAAAAGCTCTTTACTCTGTCACATTTTATTTCTCTAAAAATAAGCAAGCAAAAAGTAGTTTTCTCCCGCAAATTGAATTTTTCTAAAATTAAGCAAGAAAAAAGTTTTTTTTTTAACCACATAAATATTTATAATTTAACGTACTTGTATCAAAAAGTACTATAATATATTTATTTGAATATATTATTGAACTATATTTATTACTTTAGTATTATAATAGCTTATTGTAGATATTGTAGATATGTTAATCTCTACAAAACTATAGTTTCTGTTTTGTTTGGTTATTCTGACTGCAATATTTAAATAATCACTACGCCGTTGCAATAATAAATTGAGTTGATGAAAACTATTTGATGCTTCAAACACCTTGTTTATTTTTTTACATTGTTATACTTATTTTTTATTTGAAATATTTTATACTTGTTTAAATTTTTTGATTAAATTATTATAAAATTCAAAATTTATTTTAAGGGGATATAAAATACCGACATTACAGTTTTTTAATTTTTTATATTCAATCTAAATTTTTTTAAATGTCCCTATATTATTGTTTTCTATTTTAATTAATAAATAGCACAATATAGAAATATTTCGTAAAATTTTTTAATAAAGATTGAAAATTTGAGAAACAGCAATGTCGGTAACTATGTATTGAACATATAGCCTATTACATCACCTTAAACTATTTTTTTTATCTTATTTAATAAATATATATTTTATTTCATTTTACTGAAAATTATTATTATTATCAAACTATTTTATTTTATAATTTTAATGATTTGTTCAGACCATACTTAGTTCGCTTACTATCAGGCCTTTAACAGCTCCTGGTTCTCCGATATCCTTAAGGCCTATAGGTCTCTCAGGGCGCCGGACTACCTGATAAGAGTGGTGGAGGGCTACTTACATCACAGATGTATAACGTACAAAACGACAGAAGAACTGGACAGCAGAGCGATAACCACAGGGGTAGCACAGGGTTCCATTCTGGGACTAGACTTTTGGAACGTAGACTACGGCAGCTTGCTGAGACTGGAGATACTGGAGGGCACGTTATTCCTCGCTTACGCTGATGATGCAGCAGTCGTGATCGCCCTGAGGACTCTGGAATCAACACAGCTGACGGTGAACATGGTAATGAGACGGGTCGAGTAATGGGAGGAAGTCTAAAAAGTTATGTGATAATGCAGGGGGAATGGAAAGTTCTTGGGCTCACGTACCCGAGCTACGAGCGAATAGAGAAGAGTAAGTGGAAAAGGACAAAAGGATGCATGCATGAATAGACGTATGAATGGACAGAGCCTGGTGCTTAGATGGAAGGACAAAACGGATGACTATGGACAAGATCCGGAACGTGAAGTAATACTAACGCAGTCCCACGATGCGGATGAGCACGGTGGATGTTACGGATCCCCGTCCGTGAAACGAAAACATTTTCTTGTCCTTGTTCCGTGGCCAGGATAAAGGAAGTTTAGACGGCCGTTGTCTGTAAATGCTCGGAGGGTGAATGCAAGCCTACCAGATTTTTTTCTGCCTCTAAACCACTGCAGCATCAGAAAACCATAACACCAGTGGTGAACACTGTGGCTGAAGAGATTTGGTCGTAGCCTATGTTGCTGCTGGTCTATTAGCAGGTTCGCCTGTTTTTTGACCACCGAAAAAAAAAAATTGTAATTAATCATAGTAATTACTACATATCTATAGTTATTACTATAGTAATATGATAAATCATAGTAATTACTACATAACTATAGTTATTACTATCGTAATATAATCAGTTCTAGTAATTACTACACAACTATTGTTATTACTACATTATTATAATTAATTAAAGTCATTACTAGATAACTATACTTATTACTGCTGTATTATAATCTGTTATTGTAATAACTGCATAATTATACTTATTATCACAATATTGTAATCGATTATAGTAAATACTACAACACTTAAGCCATTACTATATTATCAAAATTAATTATTGTAATTACTACATAATGATAGTTACCACTGTATAATTATAATCAATTATTATTATTACTACATAACTATATCAAAATTAATTATTGTAATTACTACATAATGATAGTTACCACTGTATAATTATAATCAATTATTATTATTACTACATAACTATAGTTATTACTAAGGTAAAGATTTATTACAGTGATTACTACGTAACTATAGTTATTACTGCATTACTATAATCAATTATAGAAATTACTACATAATTATAGATATTACTGCTATATTATAATCAAATATAGTAATGGATGTACCTAACTATTGTTATTACGACAGTATTATAATTAATTCTAGCAATTAATACATAATTATAGTTTTTACTACTGTATTATAACCAATTATGTTAGATACTTTATGACTATATTTAGTACTGCAGTATTTAATATTATACTAGCCAAATTTACCTCGCTCCTAACATTGCTCGGTTGCATTTTCATATATTATATTATTATATACAAATTTGCTAATTTCATTGACAATAGTATTTCAATATAAAATATTTATTTAATTTTTTTCGAACTTTCAAATTTGGAATCATAAATATGTTGTTCGTTGTACTAAATTAAACAATCATTTGTTAATCACTGATAAAATGATACTATCTATATGTATGTAAAATAAGTTTCCTTTTATCGAATCATATTGTATGTATAAATATGAAATATTATATTTAATATGAAATTTTGTTACGTGTTAGCACTTGAAAAACTGGTATTAAATTATAATTTATAATAATTGTTCTCATTTAAATTTATTTTACATTTATTTTTAAAAATGTATACTTCCATTGATAAAAATCTGCAAAATTATAGGTAAATGTATGAATATAAAAAAAAATTGAAGTGAACTATAAGCGTACATACATACGCACACACACACGAACACACACATACACACACAAACACACACACATCAACTTATATGCAATTTACCAACATAAATTGCTTCACTGCTATGAACATATACTTACGGACACCCACAAACACACCAATACATAAAAACATACGCATACGTGATAATAATACGGTACGACTCACTTTTTAGCTGACACAAACATACACATACACGTCTGCGCTTAAACTTAAATACACACACATACATCTATACATAAATGATCGTATGTGCGCACAGCACAATTACACAAATTTATACCAATTCACAAAAACACCACAACATACACGTACACCAATTCGTATCAATACGCATATTAACTGACGAAACACTACACGCATAACACACCTACACACATCATGATCGTTCACTAACACCAACACTCACACACCAATGACACATTCGCACTCTAATTATAATTCAATTTTGTTTAATATTATAATGTTAAAACATAATTTTCTCATGTATATTAATATTTATTAAGAAAGTTTTGAAATCAATCAAGTAATTGTCGAATCCTTCTGTATTCAATTCATTCTTTTTAAAATAATATTAAATTCATAAAAATATCATTACACTATCTTTTAATTTTAGAATGTATTAAAATTTCTTCAAAGCTTTTGAATATTACGTCTGTTATTTTTTGTTTTAAGTCATTATTCAAACTGATGAATACTATTTTATTATGTTATTATTACTTTTAAAAAAGTATATTTTAGGCGAGTTTAGTTATTAAACAGTATAGTATTCTTTAGAACATTTTTTCTAAATATTTCTTTTTTTTACTACATACATCATATTTTTTTTTAAATTTCAGTTCTTGAGAGTACTGAAATGAATTCAGTAATTATTATTGAGTTTATACCTTTTACTAGATTTATCTATAGTTTTTGCTTGAGAAAGTTTTGAAATCAATCAAGCAATCGTCGAGTACTTCTGTATTCAATTCATTCTTTTTAATAATATAAAATTCATGAAATATTTACAGTTTCGGCTAAAGAAAGTTTTGAAATCAATGAAGCAATCGTCGAGTACTTCTGTATTCAATTCTTACTTTTTCATAATATGAAATCCATGAAATTTTTAATTTATATTCCCTTTAATAGACGAATATTTGGAAAAACTTTGCCAAATAATTTTTGAAAAAAAGGGATTATTGAGATGAAGATAGCGATAATAGTACACATCAAAATTGAATTACACAAATATTAAATTTTACTAAATATCTACAAAATAACTTGCCAGGCCCGTGGCTTAATATTGTTGGTGAAATGCTCAATGTATGTGAGTACTGCTTTATAATTGAATTGTTAGCTAATTCAAGTGTGTTGAATAATAAGTAAAAATATGAATCTATGAACCAATTGTGTACATGTACAATTTTAATCTTTCACAATATATTGTCAATGTAAAGGAGTAAAAAAATTTAGTCTTATAGAATATGCTTTTCTAAGTTTCTGTTCTAACTTTTTTAAATAAAAGAGGATAAATACTAACTTGTATATAATAAAGCTCAAACGTTAAGAATCAATCCGTATTTATTATTATGTAATAGTTAACATGATCTACTAATTTTTGTATTTTCCATATATATATATATATATATATATATATATATACCTTTCAATGATTATTTACATCCGATGGATAGTAGTTTTCTATATTCAAAGAATATTATTAAGAACATTAACATTCCGCTCAAAATATTGTACAATATATTTTTACATCACGGTGCGTGTGATTTTTTTTTTGTATTATATTGATAGAAAATATTCTATTTAATATTCAACGATAAAGAACAAAGATACATCCTAATACAATAAACGAAATTCTATTTTGACCTCAAAAATTATTTTTTGTAATGCATGCGGTGAAATACGAAAAAAAATTCTTAGTTATCTCTCACTTATCTTTACTATATAAACATTTCAATTTTTAACTACATCATAAAATATTAAGCCACGGGCCTGGCAAGTTCTTTTGTAGATATTTATTAAAATTTAATATATTTTACAGCACTTGAAAATAAAAAGATAGTGTGATAAGATAGAGAATGCATAATTTTATTTTATTAAAAGTATTACAATTAAAAGGGGTATCTTCCCTGAAAGTTTTAAAAAGGCATAAATAATTTTGAAGTTGATGGCAGCAAACTCTCAAATATAAGTTGTTAGAAGCTAATGGCTTGTTTGGTCTTCAACCGTAGCATATTAAATAGAAAATTATTCCGAAACTTTGAACTTAATCGTTTCGGAAATTGTTTATTAAGTGAATCTTTCATCAGAAATAAAATAAAATAGATATCACTAAGATCAAGTATAGTTCATCAATGTTTAAGTAGTAATATTCACTCATAAATTAAATAATAAGTTGATCTGATATATCATTTTTTTTTTCAATTTTGATGTGTACTATTATCGCTATCTTCATCTCAATAATCTCTTTTTCTCAAAAATTATTTGGCAAAGTTTTTCCAAATATTCGTCTATCAAAGAGAATATAAATTGAACATTTTATGGATTTTATATTATTAAAAAGTAAGAATTGAATATTACAGAAGTACTCGACGATTACTTCATTGATTTCAAAACTTTCTTTAGCCAAAACTGTAAATATTTCATGAATTTTATATCTGAAGCAAAAACTATCAATAAATCTAGTAAAAGGTATAAACTTAATAATAATTACTGAATTCATTTCAGTAGTCTCAAGAACTGAAATTTAAAAAAAATATGATGTACACGGAAATAACAGATAACAGCTAGGCTATATTTGTCACATTAGTGATTAATGTGTGTCGAAAATTTTGAGTTTCCACATAGATGGGCGATGTGTGCACACCGAATTTCTATGTTTGCGCATTGTCTAACTACACTCAACTCATAGAAGGTTGTCACACTGATCATCTTTTATTTTGGCACTGCTTGTCAATGTGTAAACATAGAAATTTTAAATCTGACATGTATGGAAAAAAATTAATTAAAATAAAACTAAGGTTATGATCCTTGGTATCAATGAATATCTGAATTGGAAGATAATTCTGACTTTAATATATTAATTAGTGCTATTTTAATGATAAATTTTTTAATTTAATCAAAAGCATTATTATTAATAATTCTAACATGAGAGATTATTACTGTTAGCAATACAATCATTGAATATAATGTACGTAGGGTTCAATGTTTCAAAAGTCCATTATCTTTTTTTAGAATTTCGAAATTTCAAATGGCTTTTTCATAATATTTATTTAAATTGTACAGAAAGTCAATTTTTATTTCATGTTTGTTATCGACATGCATTTATTCGGATAAATTATAATCGCTTTAGGATTGTAACAAGTATACAGAATACCGTAAAATGATGAAATACTTTTCGGGTTTTTCAATGAAATTTTCAACAAGTATTAAAAAAAAATACATTGAAATACTATATTAGAAATTTCAAAGTACCTCATCATTATATTATTGTCTGAATACTTATTACAGTCCTAAATATAAATTATAATTTATTTGAATGAATACATTTCGATTACAAACATAAATTAAAAACGAAATTTCTATTCAATTTATATAAATATTAAGAATGTGCTAGTGGAAATTTTTAAGCTCGAAAAAATAACAGATTTTCGAAATATCGAACTCCACCCACATTATTTTTAATGATTTTAACATTGAATTGCTAACAACAATAATTTCTCATGTTAAAATTATTAATAATAATGTTTTTGATTAAATTAAAAATTTTATAATTAGAATAGCACTAATTAATATATTAAAGTCAGAATTATCTTCCAATTCAGATATTCATTGATACCGAGGATCATAACTTTAGTTTTATTTTAATTTATTTTTTTCCCATACATGTCAGATTTAAAATTTCTATGTTTACACATTGACAAGCAGTGCCAAAATAAAAGATGATCAGTGTGACAACCTCCTATGAGTTAAGTGTAGTTAGACAATGCGCAAACATAGAAATTCGACGTGCACACATCGCCCGTCTCTGTGGAAACTCAAAATTTTCGACACACATTGATCACTAATGTGACAAATATAGCCTAGCTGTTATCTGTCATTTCCGTGTATGTAGTAAAAAAAAGAAATATTTAGAAAAAATGTTCTAAAGAATACTATACTGTTTAATAACTAAACTCAAGTACGTGTGTCATGCATGTTAATTGATATGAAACGTCCCGTATATATAAACCAGTGTGTGTGCGCGCCCGTGTGATTTAAAATTAAATATCCCATGTATATGTGTACACAGATATACACACACGTATATATATGTATATATATATATATATATATATATATATATATATATATATATATATTCATAAGCCCATGTGTGTGCGCCCATGCGAATTGATATATTAATATACGTGGGAAAAATTGTCATAAAATGTCCTATAGATATATATATATATATATATAACTGTGTGTGTGTGTGTGCGTGTGTGTGTGTGTGTGTGTGTGTGTGTGTGTGTGTGTGTGTGTGTGTGTGTGTGTGTGTGTGTGTGAAGTGACATAAAATATACAATGTATATGTATATACTTATATTTATAAGCCCATGTGTGTGCGTGCATGTGCCTTGACAGGAACAGTCCCATATATATATAAAGAAAAATATATACAAACTCAAGTACGTGTGTCATGCATGTTAATTGATATGAAACGTCCCGTATATATAAACCAGTGTGTGTGCGTTCGAATTGACGTGAAAAATCCTATGTATATTAACGTGCGTGTGCATGCATGCGAATCGACATGGAATGTTCCACATATATAGAAAAGCCTGTGATTATGAGTACGTACGAGTTGACATTAAATGTCCCATATATATATGTATACATACTGCGACGAGTATACATACTCACGCATTCAAATTTCTTGCCTGACGGCCAAGCTACCATAGAACAGTAGTTCTGAGCTCAGCCGCTAGGCAGCAACCTCGAACGTCGTTGCGCGCAACGGGAAAAATGAGGCCAGAGTATATAAGAGGCCGAGAATCTAACCAGAGCAGAGCAGTGTAGATTACGGTCTCCCCTCTCTCTTTACCTTAGTGAGCACGCTAGGCTAAGAGAGAGTGGGACAAGTAGTAGCTGGTTGCCTTGGCTTGTGGAGCACCACAGCTTAGGCAAAGCTTCTCTCTCTTGTACATGAGGGTAGACCGAGTGAGCACGCTGGTCTACACTCTAGTGCATAGGCTGGCAGTGTTAGAGATACGTCGAGTGAGCACGCTGACGTAAATCTATCTGCCTAGAGCACACTCGCAACCTTTTGCCGACGCCGCAATGCCGAACTTGCGCCGCAAAATTTAAGGGTGACGTCCACCCAAAATATTATATTCTATTTTACATTTCGCCACTGGCTTAATTAAGGGTATTGTCCACCCATAGCTGTCGCGTCCGCCTTTACGTGAACAATAGAATACATTAAGGGTGTCGTCTACCCATTGCATTTTATGTTGTTAGTTTAAAGGACTCCGTCCGACTGCCGCGTAGTTATTAAGATCGTGGAATAAGTTAAGGGTGTCGGCCACCCTTTATCTTTACATCACTTAAGGGCCCTGCATGCCCATAGAGATTCGTAATTTGGATAATCAAGGGAGCCGGCTACCCATTATTACCGTAGTATTAAGTATAGCGATATTAGGTGCCGTTGCCTATTTATATTATAATTATTTAGCTATTAATCACTTGTCTCTTTTTGTTTTGCACATTGTTGCAGGTAAAAGCCACCGGTATATTTTAGACTGTCCAGGCCGTAGGATCTTTTAGTTAAACTCAACTATCAATTAGATTCATTTAAAGATTTACTGATTTAAACATTTATTAAATAGCCGTCAAGTGGCCGAGATAATTAAGAACTAATTATTTTTTGTAAATTATATTTCATTAAGGTTAGGTTAGCTTGTTTGCATTATATAAAATATGAGGTTTAGTTTTGATTAATACATTATTATTAATTCATTATTGTAATCGTTGTATATGAATCTTATGAGTACAATAAAGCCAAGGTACTCCCTAGCATAATCAAACGTGTTAAACCCGGTTACTTTCCTTCATTTTCCACCGACCGATCCCTTTAACTCCTGCTGATCTTACCCTGGTAACTCACTGAAGCGTCTGGCAACAGGAGTTACACGTATTTCCCCCTCCCGAAAGAGAAAAACGTTACAATACACACACACACACACACACACACATATATATATATATATATATATATATATATATATATATAAAAATCCTGTGTGTGTTCGTGCGCATTGGCATGAAATGTCTCATATATATAAACCTGTATGTTTGTGCGTTTAAATTGATGTGAAAAATCCCATGTTTATTAAAGTCTGTGTGCATGCGTGCGAATTGACATGAAGCGTCCCATATATATATATATATATATAAAAACCTGTGTGTGTGCGTTCGAATTGACGTGAAAAATCCTATGTATATTAACGTGCGTGTGCATGCATGCGAATCGACATGAAATGTCCCACATATATAGAAAAGCCTGTGATTATGAGTACGTACGAATTGACATGAAATGTCCCATATATATAATCTTGTGTGTGTCATATATATATAAACCTGTATGTGCGTGCGTTACAATTGACGTGAAAAATCCCATGTTTATTAAAGGCTGTGTGCATGCATGCGAATAGACATGAAATGTCCCATACATATAAACCTTAGGGTAATCGGATGGGTGTGTGCGCGTTGTCATGAAATTCACCACATATATAAAAAACCTGTACTTATGAGTATGTGCTGGGCGACATGAAATGTCCCATGTATGTATGTATGTATGTATATACATATATCTCTATACTATTAAAAATATATCGCCGCTGTCGCCGTCTGGAATACGCCGCTCATTTTTGGCTCCTAAATTTAGCTAAAATTCAGCTGAAATTCAGCTAAAATTCAGCTAAAATCAGCTAAAAGTCAGCTAAAATTTTGATGAATTTAGCTATAATTTAGTTGAAAGCAAGCTAAAAGTCAGCAAAAAGTTAAGTATAAGTTAGTTAGAAGTTAGCTAAAAGTTAGCTGAAAATCAGCTAAAAGTTGGCTAAAATTTAGATATATTTAGCTGTAATTTAGCTAAAAGCTAGCTATATCTCTCTATATTATAAACAGATTTCGCCGTCGCCGTTGCCGCTGTGTGTAAGAATACGATTTGTCCTTGGTTAGCTAGAATTTAGCTAGAAGTTAGCTAAAATCTAACTGAAATTTCGCAAAAAGTTAGTTAAAAATTAGCTAAAAGGTAGCTAAAAGTTAGCTTAAAGTTAGCTGAAGTCAGATAAAATTAAATTAAAGTTAGCTAAATTCAATCAAAAGTTAGCTACATTCATTCAAAAGTTAGCTACATTTAATCAAAAGTTAGCTACATTCAATCAAAAGTTAGCTACATTCAATCAAAAGTTAGCTACATTCAATCAAAAGTTAGCTACATTCAATCAAAAGTTAGCTACATTCAATCAAAAGTTAGCTACATTCAATCAAAAGTTAGCTACGTTCAATCAAAAGTTAGCTAAATTTAATGTTAAAATTAGCTAAATTCATACAAAATTTAGTTGGAAATTAGCTGAAATTTAGCTAACAGTCATCTAGAATTTATAGTAATTTTAGGCGATTTCAGGTAAATATTGATTTGTTTTTAAAGATTTCAGGTAAATATTGATTTGTTTTTAACTGAATTTTAGCTGCATTTTAGATCTATTTATATTATATTCTCTCTATATTATTGAAAGTATATCACCGCTGTTATCACTGTTATCGTTACAAATGTGTCACTCATTTTTAGAACTATATTACAGCGTTAAATTTAGCTAGATTTAAGCATGTAATTAGCTAGGAAATAACTAAATTAAGCTATATTTGAGCTTTAAAATAACTGAAAATTAGCTGATTTCAAGCTTGTAGTCAACTTAGTAATAGCTAATTTCAAGTTTTGTATATAACGATATATGATAACATATAAGTTTAAGATTTATAATAGATGAAAAATAGGTTACAATATATTTTTACAATTAGCTAATTATCCTGTTATCATCGTGAAGTTTAATCATATAAATAATTATCAATTTTACAATTTTATTTAAAGTATAGGGTTGAAAATATCATTTTGAAAAAGCTAAATTGAAGTTTAATAATCAAATGATAAGATTTAAAATTTGTTAAGTCAAAATCAATATCTAACACTTAAATATAGTCTTTATAAATTAAATTAAATTTTTATTTAATTTTGTAAAAAAACACGGACATTACAGTTTTCCAAATTTTTTATTCTTAATTCATAAATGTTTTAAATATCTATTACTGCCTTCCATTTTTAGTTCATTTAAAAACTGTCGAATATAAAACTATCACTATATTCAGTTCATTATAAAAGTATCAAATAAAATCTCTACAATTGAATTATTAAATCAAGTGTACTTATTCACTGTCTGCCTGTATCTACTTAGCTGAATCATAGTAAGATTATTACAATTATATTTCTACATATTTCTTTCAAAAATGCAAATTCTTGGATATTTTTTTTAAATTATAAAAGCAAGATGGGGGTTGGCGCGCTTGCGCGCAGGGGGCACGCCCCCTAGTATATATAAACCAAAAAATATACGGGTCTACGGGTGCAAGCTGACATGAAACGGACCATGTATATATATATATATATATACATAAAATATGTATCAATACGCATATACCATGAACATTAAAACATATTATAAAGTATCTATATTCGTTGATACTGCGCATTTCCGGTTGCGCAGTTTATGCTGGCTGAAAACGATGAAGAAGAAAAAAATAACGAGAATACGACATTTTGAAATTTCAAACTGCATTTTCTCGTGAATGAGTAAACCGATTGTAATCAATTTTTTTCAAAATTAAAGATAATGAAAATCTTTAAATATTATTATTTGTATTTATGTGTATATATCGATGTATTTTTATGAGAATCGATTTTGTAATTTTTGAAACTCTATTTTGAAGTATAAGAAGAGCGCCTCGACGTATCCGTATTCGTACCTTAACTCGCCGTCGAGGCGCTACCGCGCCTCTTGATATTAATAAATTAAAGTATGTGGAAACGGTTATTAATCACAATGAATGATGATTTTTAAAATTTTTGAATGAAAATAAACAGAACTATTCTTATTCAATATATGAAATAATAATTGAATTAATTGTTGATAATCACTTTACACAAATACATATTTGATCATATATATTTATGTAGGTATTTGTATTCAAACAGAAAGTAATTACTTTAAAATTGAAAAAAAAATTATTCAAACGTTAACATTTTAATATATTACTGATGTTTGACCTAAAAAATAATTATGATCACTATGAAAAATTTAAATTTCAACGCTATTTTATAATGACCACTAAAAGTTATATCTTCAAATGTTCTAATAAATTAATTTATCAATCGTCAAGGAATAGAATTGCCTAATTGATAGGCTATTCAAAAAAACTTTATACGACGTACACATTACACTTAAATAAAATAACATGTAATATGAAATAATTAATATTTTTAATTGATAATGATTACATATGTTTAGTTTTTTTAATAACACATGTATACAGAATAAACACACACTGTAACGGGGAATATATTTAAATCAACTAATCAAATATATTTGTGGGCTTCATATGTACTTACTTCAAGTACATACGCACTCACCGTTAAATAACCGATTTTCGATTTAGAGACGATCAGCCTCGTACATCGTCCCTGATCGACTATGACTATCTTTTTCATACAATGGAAATCAGTTAAACAATATTTAATACTATTGCAGAACTTCGCTTAGAAGTTCTGCCTCCCGGACGTCTGGTACGACGAAACCCACGACGTGTACCTTAAGACTCTCTTAAATATCGTAGATCAAAAGAAAGCAAGTGTATAACGTTCAATATATATAGACAACACACGATTTTAAACAGAGAGAAATAACGTTATATGGTACTCCAAAATAATTTCAATTTAACTTCAATTTATTCAAAACAATAAACAAATTTAATACACTGAAATGAAATTATCGTAAACTTTAATAGTGGCAAAATTTAATAAGTTTAATAAAAAGAAACAAAATTTAATTTATTCTAACCTTTTCTATTTAAAGTGACGCCTGCGACGGTCTCGATATTTTTACATATATTGCATACACGTGTTCAATAATAAAACGCAATACGATAGTCTGCAGACTTACATTTTCTATCAGTCGTTGAACACGAAGATTTTCCGACGATCCTCTCTAACCCAGACGAATCGATGATTCAACAAAAGCGGCACCGAAGATATGCGGTGCAGCTCAAGGCTATCGTAGCTCTCGTTACAAGGACGCTCCGATCTCTCTGCAGAATTACGGCAAACCCACTTGGTTCTTGTACATGACACGACAATTATATTAGCAAGAAGATCTGCTTTTCAATGTCTCTCAACAAGCCAATATTCGAAACAGAGTCACACGAATTAATTACATCAGCCAAAATGCTTCTATCTAAAGAACGGAAAACTATCCAAAGCACGAGCTCGCACAACGCACAATATGGCTGCTAAATTCTTTCTAACCGACCCGTTCGTTTCCTTCTCTTGCCTAAGTCTACCCGTCATGCCCTGCGCGCGCCTCTTTCTACAGTACTATATCCTAGTCGCTGAGACAGACTCTCTCCGTCTCACTCTTACACTTGCACATCAAGCATACGTTGAGCCGTGCGACTGACAACGAGGATAGAGACAGAAGTATACTGACATACAGTATATCTATAATTTGCTATCCTCGTTACACCCCTTCCCCAGACGCTGGAAGACTGTGTATGACAGCTCTGCGATACTTAGTCGCACTGCAAAATATAATGGGGCTATATCACAAGAAAATCTCTCTATGATATCCCATGTTAAAAATTTTTTCCCTCGTTTCAAAAAGAAACATTTAATTCTATAAATCATCTTATCTAACCCGCTACACTCATGATCATATTGATCGTCACGGTTAGATAATTTATTATCAATGAAAGGAGATCTTGCATTTTATCTCTTTCCAATACTTTAATGATAACAGTAACTTTTACCTATCATCATCAATGTTATTTATTAACAGCCAACGTCCTTGGAAAACTACTCAAATATTTCATAATTGCAGTTGTGACAGTATTTAACCAGTTGTAACAACTGTCATTCTCTCTAGTTGCCATACTGCCAAAGTTGAGTGAGAAATTGAGAAGATCGAACAGTAGATCCTCTTGAGTTACGTTTGACTTACCACGAACGCGCTTATACGTACCATCTTCACCCGATCGCTGTGGAACGCATACTAACCTCGCATTCGCTCGTCTCACCACCAAAACTGTCCTACACGGCTTATCACGTTTTCTACACACGTATACCGACCTAAAACTACACTTTATACCACACGCAGGTGGTGCGCTATCGCTAAAGTGGTGAGGTTGGCCATTCGCAGATGGCCCGCCGCAATTCTTCACTCTTCCTACTTCAACTTTTTGATCCATCAGCGGTTGATTCTTATCCTTGATGCTGTCTGGATCATTGTCAGACTTAAATTTTTGGCAGATTGAATAAATGTTTTTGCAGATGGAGTGCCAAAAATATGTAACTATCACTCTTATGTAGATTCTTCTTCTACTTAAGCGAGCAAATACAGTCCCATCATGACACTCCATGAACACCCCTTTCGTTTGTTCCTGAGAGATGACGAGCATCCACGTCTCGTCATCCAAATCCAGGATAATATCGACTTCTTCGTCCGGACTATATATAAAGAATCGACAATTATGTACTTTAGTAAACCAATTTAGACACATTTGTTCCTTAGTTGGATTTACAGTATGAAGAGTCAAAAATTCAACTTCTTCGACCCCTTCATCTTTGTACATTAGAAAGAGAGTGACTGATATACTTTTCAGTACTCTTTTATGGTGTTCAACCGTACACAAGTAATCTTGTACTTTCAAAACTATTTTCCTTAATCTGCTATTTATTTTATACAGATAGCAACACCATCTCAAATTGCTATAATAACCTTTCTTGATCTGGCATCCATCTATATATAGTCTGACTTTGTTAATTACCCATTCGACGACTCTGGCTCCACGAGTGTTGTATGAGTCAATTAACACGCCGCAATTTGCAATAGAACCTTTTAACCATAATCGAGTTCCAGCTTCAATGATGCCTATGTTTTTTCCAATCTCAGCAAAGGCTGAATTTTGCTTTACTGCAACAAACTTCAATGGTTCAGCAACGCTGATAGGCTCAATTCTGTCTGAGCCTGTCCATGGTACATCTGACTCTTTGAAGGCCTTAGAAGAGTCAGTGGGAGCAGTTACGGCCTTCTTCACTTGCTCCCAATGGCGTTTTCCGAACATTTCGGACATTCGCTCCTTATGTAACCTAGATTACCACAACCATAACAAACTATGTTATCCCGGTTGTGGCGAGGACTTGATCCTGGTCTTCTGTACTGGTCTTTTCTTGGACTACGAGACTTTTGTCTCTCAGAACCTGAACCATTATCATTAGGATAATCGTGATCCTCATCACCAGTTCTTCTTGACATCCGATGATTTGCAGGACTCGACTTGGATTTCTTTTTCTTTGGTGTTGTATATCGATAAGCTTTTCCAATCAATCTCTTTTCAAATTGAGCTAGCTTTTGTTCCAAAATTTTGGTAACTGTAGACACCATATCTTCAGCTTTAGACACACTGGTGTCCACACTAGATACCTTGGGCGGAATCTTCTTTTGATTCGCTGGTGGGTGGTAAGCTGTTTCTGGTAATAGTGCTTTGCCAGGTGATGGTGGAGGTTTATAGACTTTCTCAGCCTCTAAAGTCAACTCCGCTTCAACAGCAAGCTCTAATAAAGCCTCAATGCTATTGAATTCGTCTCTGCGTACGAGTCTTTGCAGCTCCGGCCTCAAGTTACGATGTAATAAATCTAACTGTTGACTGAGGTCCGGTTGTGGTTTTTGTCTTCGCATTATTGCTATAAGACACGTTAAGTAGTCACGCACTGGCTCATCATTACCCTGCGTGCGTGCATTCGCTTCTGCTATAAGCCTCTGTTGGAAACGACGGTTGGTACCGTACCATCGTCTCGCAGCTTCACAGAATTCGGGCCAACTATGCCATTGGTCCCGATTATTGCGATACCAAGTAGCTGCAACACCTGTCAATAATTCCGAGAGCGAACACAACAAATCACTCTCCGACAGATTAGCAAGGACCCGACACTCTTCGACTCTTGTCAAAAAGAGGTCAATACTTTGGTCCTTTTTACCAGAAAATCGTACTTCCCATTGACGTACGACTCTGCCTACATCTCTTGGTTGACCACCATGACTCACTGAGACCTGAGTCAGTGAGCTACCCCTTCCCCAGGCTGTGCCGAGAGCGCCAAATGGTGGTAACCGAGATGTCCCAGATACGTCTGAACCGTTAGCACGAGGTGCACCACCTGTTGACGTGATGACCCTCGCATTGGCCGTCGTTTGATCAAAATTCACCTGTTTATCATCAGGCCGTTGTTGACCTGATTCAACATTACTATGTTGACTTCTTCTGCCGCAACCTGATATACCGCCATCTAATCTTGTGCTAGACGGTAATCTATATTCAGTAGGAATCACACTTGTTTGATTCGACAAGCATGACTCCCTCCAATCCGAGAGGTCGCGAACTCTCTCAGATAGATCTCCTATTTGCCGCTGTATCTGTTGCAATGCTTTTAGCATCTTGCTATGCAACAGATACTCTTCATTAGTCATACTCTTATGACTTTGCGGCAACTCCTGTTGTGCGTGAGCGTCAATTTCGTGCCTTGGAATTTCTTGGATTTCATTCTCATTATTCGTCGATTTCTGTTGTCTCGTCTGCCTACTTTGCGAAGCAACACTACTGTTATCAGCTAGGGCGCCTTCTGTTCTCTCGCTTCCACTAGCTGATAACTGTGTCACCTCACAATTTTCTACCTGCAATTGAGGCAACTCAACCAATGGATGCGGATGCAAGGTGTAATTGCCTGCTGTCTGCGAACTGTTTGTTATCTCCGCCGTCTTTGTCTCAATAAAAGACTGACGAAGATCAATCCTAGTCTGTCTGATTGCATTTTCGTCAGACAGATCTGATTGCATAAAGTCAGCTGCCGTATATTCACCGAGCAGCCGGACTCTTAACCTCTCAGCTTGAGCGAACCTGGAGCCAGAAGTTCGCATTTGTAAACTGTACAAGGCTTTAATCAGTTCTTGACCGTTTAAACATATCAGCCAGTCATCAAGCAACTCAGTCGATGCTACATCTCTTCTTGACTGGTTGCTTGCCATCTTCGCTCTTGAAGCAAATCTATCACCTGAAATAGAAGTACTTGCGTGTGCCACTCAGAAAATATTAATTGCTTATACAGCCGCAAAAAAAATTCTAAATATACATGTGTACAATATATATATGTGTAGTGTACCTAACTACTATAACACACACAAGAACCTCTCTACGCAAGCTACAAAGAGATTATTCTTATATGGCTCAATCTAAATATATTGAGCCAACCTTCTCCCTTTAATAACAATAAAATTATTTTCGATAAAGAAAAACAATTAAATTTCCCCTAATAGAGAGAAAAAAAGAACTCTATAATTTCCTCTTGGTGTCAATAACTCTAACTGCTGATTGGTTAAGAAAAAAAACAAAACCTTCAACCAGTCAGCTATTGCAAAAACTGCAACCTCAGTTTTGCAAAAACACACAAAAGAAAACTTTACTATCAAATCTAATTTTCAAAGAAAAATTTTAATAATTTTAACTAAACCAAGAACAGATTTAAAATTTATGTTTCTCTTATATGAGAAGTAACTCTTAACAAGAAAGAAATAGAATTAAAAAAAAATCAACACCAAGGGTAAAATCACAATTAAAAAAAAACAAATTACAATTTTGTCCTCTTTGCTGCTTGCGGCCGACTTATACAATTATATCGTAGCCTGTGAGCAGCCTACTTTACCGTTGCTCACAAGCGCGCCCTATGTTCGACAAGACTTCTCCTTTTACTTTCGTCTATCTTGTCGAACTTTCTTACAACTACGAGACCGTCGCTCTTCCGTACAATTTAGCAAATTTTTCTCTTTAAAAAACTATTATTTTATTTTTCCCAAAGAAAACCGAAAAAATTTCCTAAAATAAAAAAAAAGTAATCGCATGAATTTCTCTTCCCAATTTCAGAAACTAGAAAAAAACACACTTTAATAACCTACCGCGCAATGACTATTGCCACTAGAATTAGCTTAATGCTTTAAATGTCTTATTACAACCAGCGCCCCTCAAGGCCCTTGCAATAAGATAAGCATGAGCTGCTCTCGATTATTCAGTGGACGCCATTTTATAATGCGCGCCACCCGAGAGCCACCTATATTTCTCTATCGCGTCCTTTTTCTGTCACGCCGCGCGCCACGTAATCATACGCACCATAAAAAAATCACGTTAAACTTTTTATTTACGTGAGCCCATATATTGGTGCTATGTACTATGCACGCGATATTATAACGTAATACACTGCTTTTATCAACTTTCGTGAGTTGATTCGTTGGGCGCCATGTAACGGGGAATATATTTAAATCAACTAATCAAATATATTTGTGGGCTTCATATGTACTTACTTCAAGTACATACGCACTCACCGTTAAATAACCGATTTTCGATTTAGAGACGATCAGCCTCGTACATCGTCCCTGATCGACTATGACTATCTTTTTCATACAATGGAAATCAGTTAAACAATATTTAATACTATTGCAGAACTTCGCTTAAAAGTTCTGCCTCCCGGACGTCTGGTACGACGAAACCCACGACGTGTACCTTAAGACTCTCTTAAATATCGTAGATCAAAAGAAAGCAAGTGTATAACGTTCAATATATATAGACAACACACGATTTTAAACAGAGAGAAATAACGTTATATGGTACTCCAAAATAATTTCAATTTAACTTCAATTTATTCAAAACAATAAACAAATTTAATACACTGAAATGAAATTATCGTAAACTTTAATAGTGGCAAAATTTAATAAGTTTAATAAAAAGAAACAAAATTTAATTTATTCTAACCTTTTCTATTTAAAGTGACGCCTGCGACGGTCTCGATATTTTTACATATATTGCATACACGTGTTCAATAATAAAACGCAATACGATAGTCTGCAGACTTACATTTTCTATCAGTCGTTGAACACGAAGATTTTCCGACGATCCTCTCTAACCCAGACGAATCGATGATTCAACAAAAGCGGCACCGAAGATATGCGGTGCAGCTCAAGGCTATCGTAGCTCTCGTTACAAGGACGCTCCGATCTCTCTGCAGAATTACGGCAAACCCACTTGGTTCTTGTACACGACACGACAATTATATTAGCAAGAAGATCTGCTTTTCAATGTCTCTCAACAAGCCAATATTCGAAACAGAGTCACACGAATTAATTACATCAGCCAAAATGCTTCTATCTAAAGAACGGAAAACTATCCAAAGCACGAGCTCGCACAACGCACAATATGGCTGCTAAATTCTTTCTAACCGACCCGTTCGTTTCCTTCTCTTGCCTAAGTCTACCCGTCATGCCCTGCGCGCGCCTCTTTCTACAGTACTATATCCTAGTCGCTGAGACAGACTCTCTCCGTCTCACTCTTACACTTGCACATCAAGCATACGTTGAGCCGTGCGACTGACAACGAGGATAGAGGCAGAAGTATACTGACATACAGTATATCTATAATTTGCTATCCTCGTTACAACACACACACACACACACACACACACACACACATATATATATATATATATATATATATATATATATATATATATATATATATATAACATTGCGATGCTAATTAGCGACGGATGGTCGTCCGTGAGTTTGTGAACAAAGCACATGTAATGTACAATGGTGCTTGTATCATTCTGCCGAGAGCAGGAATCGAACTTGGAGCCTCGAGATTACGAATCCATCGCTCTACCTTATGAGCTACTGGTGACCTCTAATTCTTCTACTAAATTGTTATTTACGTTATTTAAAACAAAAAGGCCCCTCTTCGCCTCTCTCCCAAAACCTCACACCCACGCCCTTTGACTTATGTGCCCCCCCTCGGCTTCATCTCACACCTTTCTCTTGCTTTAATATTCTGTTGTAATAATAAAGATTGATCATTTTTATCTACATTTCATTATTGTAATTATAATTATAACTAATTAATATTGCATGATTATAATTATAACTAGTAGATAATACAAAACTTCTTCTCTCAATTACATATAAGTCTGCTATTACATTACAATAATAAAAAAATAATATCTTTATTAATATGACGAAAATTACGATTAATTGATAATATTCAGCTTTCTTTCTTCATTTACTTAACTAATATAAATATAGTGATATTCATATCTTTTACATTAACATTTGTCTCAACATTTATTTTATTTACATTTCTATAATTTATTTGCATTTGATTCGCATAAAGTTAAATTTTTAGCAAAATGTTGACTTGATTGTTGTTCTGTAATATACAAGTATGCTTTTGCGCTAAAAATTATTATTCCAATGAATTCACTGTTGGTTACCAGAGGCAACGAATTCATTGTTGAACAAGATGAATTATCATTTTTAACACAGTCTAATTATCTTTTATTTATTAGAAATGAGAAACGAAAATCTATTTTTTAATAAACGCTATAGCTTTTACATAAAAAAACATCGTCATGATATTGATTGACAACAATTCAACCTAGCGAAGTCTATACTTAAGAAATTACAGAATTATTTACGGCATAATTCAGAAACTTTTATGATATGTTGTTAAAATTAGCTTGACTGCAGTTCCAAAGGATAAATAATGAAAATTACCACCATTATATTAAAGTGAAGAATTAGGACTTTTTTTCTTACGTAAATATCTTTTGTATTATTGTCATTTAACATACATATGCACACATACATATACATACATACACGTTGTAATGTGGAAATTTGTTTCCTATCCCATAGTTACTATAATTTTAACTTTACAGTATCACCTCTGAATAAATATCAATTTAATTATTATTTTCTTTAACTTTACTCTGAATATAAACTATGAATTTATTAGCAATCAACTCTCTCGGCTGGATTCTAATCGGGTCTTCGTAGGGAACAATGACGAAACCACCGATGTAAACCAGCAATAAACAATTTAGATATTTTATAACAACACAATGTTAATAAACATTTGAGTAACACTGTTAAGTAAAATACAAGAAAGAAGTAATTTTCACTTTCAATTCATTTAAGTAAATTTAACATCTTAATCACCAGACAATTTCTCGAAATTGTGTAAAGTGTAAGAAAACTGTGTAAATAAAACTCTGACTCGATTCAATAAACTTTCCTCTAAATTATAATTAATAAAAATCAGACTAAATGCGTGACTTTAATATTAAAGATTATCAATGGCAGCGAAACCGACGCTGAATATGACGAGCAAAACGGCGACGCGCACTGATTCTAAGTTCTCATTTGATAAAACGTAAAATGGAGGACTTACCTTAATAATAACAAGTGTTACTCTCCAAAGTACAAAAATCTCCAACAAATAACTCTCCGATCCAAAATCTCCTTTGCTCGTTTCAAACAAACTCCTCAGCTCTCTCGAAAATGATAGAAAAATCTCTTTTATTGGTAATTATGCAAAATGGCAAATGGCAGCGTAAAATCTCTATTAAATTAAAACCTACTAAAATGAGTCAAGACTCAAGAAATATGGCTCAGCGAGCAGCAACAGAAAAATCAAATAAGTGTAACAACCAAGATCCAATAGAGAAGTGTGTTGATGGAGCGTCTTTTATCGAGCTCCTTCTTTTTCATCCCTTCTTTAATCAATTACGTCACAAATAGAATAAATGGTTGATTGGTTATTAATCCTTCCCGTAATTGTTATTTGTCAATTACAAAGGATGTTGACTTATAACCAATCAACACCTTTACTTTTGGCGGCTTCTTTGATGTTAGCGCCCTCTAATTCTCGCGCGCTCCATCTAAATTTATATTTAGAATGCTCCATATACTAAGTCTTGATAATTCTGCGAGCAATCGTATCACTCTCTCTCCAGCACTCGATTTCTTCTATCTTTTATCACTCTCGCTCTCGATTTCACGTATCTCCATATATAAGACTTACACTGCTTGATATTCTTACAATTGTCCATGCATGATATTTATTCTACTGCTATTTCTACAATAATCCATGTATATATGAGCCTGATGTATAAGCTATATATCAGGCTCATATATACATATGAGGCATAGCTGGCTCCCCTTTTTCGCTGATCCTTTACTCTCCTTACACATGACTCGATTTCCTTTCTCTTTCTTTCTACCGTTGCCTCCTTATATCGATTCCGTCATCGATAGGGAATCTCCGTCGCGAGTCGGTCACTTACCAACGCCTCCTCTTTACTCTCAAGCACGTGTTTCTAATGTTCTGTGTCGTTTCCCGGTTTCACTCGTCATCGCGTACCGCGAGTGTATTGTGTGTATGTACCTATACACCGGGTGTGTGTGTGAGTGTAAGTGTACAGGTGACAGTAACGCGGCGTGCACGTCGTCACCAAGAACATAAGATAGCGACGCACAAGAGCACTATCACAGGTTATGTTTACATGTGTGTTCTCTTTTTTTTATATGTTCTGTGGACTAGTGTTATAACGTTACAGCCTTCATCTTGGCTTAACCCCTAGTGCACCATAAAAAACTGATGGTAAGGGTGGTTTTTCCTTCGCCACGTGTACTGAGTTGAGGTTAAGTTCCCCTTTCTCTCTGTCTCTCTCTACTGGTGAGTTGTCTGCTCTCAGTAATTCTCATGTCCCTCAAAACAAACAAGAATATAGCTGATTAATTTATTTAATTATGTTAATTAATGATCAGTTTAGTGAGTGCATCTCGGCTCATCTTTCTCTCTTATTTTCTCGGATAAATTGTTTATTAAGATGCAATAAATGCATCACAACGTTCACACGTGCACCTTTAACATACGCATACACACATCCATATACATACATACACATATACACATACACATACACACATATACACGTATCCATCCACATACACTTACTCATATACACATACCCACATACACAATATCCGTCACTACATCTCCGTCTCTTCGTCTCCATATTTCCTTCCCGTCTCTCTGTCTCTGTCTCTCCGTCTCCATCTCTTCTACTCCATCGCCCCTGTTTCTGTCTCTCCGTCACCGTCTCTCTATATGACTACCATTATACTATATGTGAAGAATTAAGCCTTCTTTTCTCCCAGGAATGTCGTTTGCATAATTGTCATATATATACACTCACACTCTTGCAGCTATACATATGCACACATACGCACATTCACATATATATACGCACACACACACATACACTTAAACACATACAAATGCACACATACACATATATGTATATATCTACTTATATTATATAGTTATATTAGAAATTAACCCTCGAACTCCTCACCCCCCTCCACACTCCCACTTCCTTCTATAGCCCCTACACAGCCCCTCCACACCCCCACTCCCCTCTATAGCCCCTACACAGCCCCTCCACAAAATAACGTAAAATTGCTTAAAAATTACGATATTTTTTATTGTTGCTTTTATTCTAAGTACCCTCCGAACCCCCACACCCCCCTCCCACCCCTCCACCCCCACACACCCCTCCATGACCCCCCCACGGAACACCCACAGCACCCCCACGACCACTCCACTGCCCCCACATATTATAATAATGTATGTATTTATAATAATGTATGTATTAATAATTTTAGGTAATGACTTTAGACAAATTTTACTTATAGTAAAAAATGGATTTAAAGATACAATTATAAAAGACACTATAAAATATTCACATCTTTGGCAATTATTTAAAATTTTTAATTTAAAAACTAATATAAGATGTAATGATAAAAAATTTTCATCTTCTTTATTAAATATAGGAGAAGGAAAAATTAATACTTTCATTATTCCCGAAGAATATAAAACTAATAATATATGTGATACAATTTATAAAGATATACACAACAATTACAATTTTTCTAAAAATGTTATTTTAACTTTACATAATGAAGATGTAAACATTTTAAATAATAAAATATTAAAATTAATTTATGGTGAAATGATAACTTATTACAGTATAGATCATGCAACTTATAAGGGCGTTGATCAAACTGATGAAAATATTCATTTAAATTATCCTATTGAAATGTTAAATAATATTAGAAAAGGATTACCTCCTCACGAAATTAAATTAAAGATTAACTCAATTATAATGTTAATTAGAAATCTTAGTATAACCGATGGATTATGTAATGGAACTAGATTAAAAATAACTAACTTATTTAAATTTTAAAATTGAAGCTGAGATTATTACAGAAGAAAATAAAGGAAATAAAGGTTTTATACCAAAAATAAGTTTAAGTACAAATAAATCGTCTTCTTTGCCTTTTATTTGAAATGCGATTGAAGGTAGATATGTTATAATTGATAATGTAAATGATCAAGAAATGATGGATCGTTTAAATAATAACATTGAAGATTATTTAAATTATGAGGAAGAGTATGAATATTACTTAGAAAATCTTGCTGATAATAATAGTTTACATTATACTGAAATATCTGTTTTAAATAATATAATAAATTTATATATTGGTGAAGATAATGAAAAAGTAGAATTTCATAATTGGAAACAAGTACCAGAATATTATGAATATTACACTAATAAAATTATAGAATATAAAATAACATTACATGAACCAATAAATGAATTTTATCTAAATTAAAATTACGAAACATATTCAAGATATTTATTGAACATTGCACACATTTAAAAAAAAAAAAAAATGATATATTTTTTTAAATTTATTAATTATTTAAATTATAAATTTAATATTTTTATAAAATGTTTAATATTTTATTAAGATTAAATTTTATGTGAAGAATTTTGATATATTTCGAAAATGTAAAATTAAGTAAAAAGATATCAAACAGGAATTATAACAAAATAATCCTTTAATCTTAAATATCTTAAATTTACATTTAGATATATCAAACATTATGTTGAATTAATATAATAAAATAATTAAATATTTTTTTTAATATTTAATGTAATATTTACATAAAATATTAAACATTATACATAACTATTGATAATTAATAATCGAAAAATTTTGATATATTTATAAAATGTAAGATTAAGAGAAAAAAGATACCAAACAGAAATTATAACACAATAATCCTCTAAATCTTCAAAATCTTAAGTATATATTTAAATATATCAAATAATACTATTGAAAAATTTTACTAAAAAATTTATGATTTAAAAATATTTCATTAGAAATTTTTTTTCTCATTCATATTTATTATATATTGAAAATTAATAATAATAATAATAATATAAATTAAGAAAAAGTGAAAATATTTATAAATCCATTCTATATATGGCTGATTCCATTCAGATTCATGCAGGCCGTCACTGATCGAATTTTTTTTTTTCTTCTAAGTAATAAAAATACCTTCTATTATGTATATAAAGATAAAAGTTACCTCGTAGAACGCTCAAAAAAATTTTTTTTCTTTACTAAAGCAATTGTAGTGTTGGATATAAAAACGAAAATTCAAAAATTGAAAATTAACCTCTACTTTTAAATGACTATAGCTTCGCCAATTTTTTACCTTTTTGAGCGTTCTTTAAACGAAAGTGTGCGGAATTTCGTCTAGTTTTAAATGCAATCTCGATTTTTGTAATACAATTTGATCTCACTGAGTTATTTACGAAAAACCGAAAAAAAGCGATTTTTTTCAAACACGATTTTCTCAAAAACTATATATTTTTTTTCTTTTATAATTTTTATATGATTTTATACATAAAAAATACTAACTTTTAGGGTAGGTGAGAATATGCGATTTTGCCTTATTTTTTTTAACAGATTTTTAAACGTTTTTTTTATATTTTCGATTTTAAAACATTGATACCATGGCGCATTGTACTATTTTTCCAACTTTACGTGTTCTTACAACTATTTTTATGCTTTTATTTATTAATATATCAAAAATATCAACAATAATCTTTAAAATAAACCCCGGATCGAATATTTTGATCAATTAGAACCAAAGTTATAACGATTTCAAGTTTAAAAAAAAATGCTGAAACTTTAAATAAATATGATATTTACATTGAGGAAACGCAATTTTCGTTAAAGATTAAAATCTGAAGATATAAATTTTTTAATTTAAAAAAAAAGTTATTTTGATGAAAGAATATATAACCATTTATCGTCTTTTTATGGTACATTATTATAATAAAAATTTTTTTTGTTGAAGAAGATAATTTTTTTATCAATTTGAATTTCGCGCCTAGAATTTGAATTTATTTTGTAGGGAGTTGACGCATGTCACTACTAGGTGGCGATGATTCGTTCTTTGCATTCTCATCAACGACTTGACGCGTTTAAAAATATAAGAAAAGGAAGATAAAAAATAAAGTTGTTTAAGAAAAATTATTTTTTTCGATCTGTCATTGAACAGAATATCAATAATGGCATCACTGATTGTTAAAATGAATTGCAAGGATTTAAAAAAAAGGCACAAAAAAGTTGTTTATGATTGCTCCAAAAGTCTGCTTAGAGAATTAGGTGATCTAACAGTGTCTTTGAAGCGCTTGTATCCAAATACTTCTTTCTCTAGAGAAGATAAAGTATGCCCTTCGCGTTACAAAATATTATTAGATGAAGTGAAAAATGCGCCTATTTCATCGACTTCAAGCAGTCAACAATCTTCGGAAGATTTTATTCATAGTGAGGCTGTGGTAGAACAGCTCAACGAGACTTCAAGTAATTTGAAATTAAACATTTCACCAATTAAAATGCCTCAAAGTATCAATATCAAGATGCGAGAATCTTATGCTCTCCGAAAAAGAAAACAAATAAACGATGCATTTGATTCACAAATAGCAAGTAAAATGATGAAAGTCTACGATATAACGGATTTGTCCGCATTGAATGAAAATAATGAATGTAAAACAAATGAGAAATAGCTTGAGAATATTAAAATTGCATTAGATAATTGTTCAAATTTTCTTGAGAAAGTGCGATTGTTAAGTATTATACCAAGTGATATTTCCAAAGATTATTTATTATCAGTTTTACTAAATGTAACTATTTATATGATTGATCAAGCACGATCATTGGTGAATAATAAAAAAAACGCTGCCAAGTGCTTTGGCGGAATGCTTTTTCATAGAGCTCTTTGAGTTTCATTATTTTTTTTATATTTATTTAAATGTGATTTTGATATAAAAAAATTGTCTAACATTAATATTTATTAATAAATTTGTACTTTAAAAGAACAATGACAACGAAATTCATTCTTCTTCTTCAGATATTTTTTCCATTTATTAAAAAACAATTTTATTTATAATATTTAATAATGATTATATTTAAATACTTAATTGAATGTAATAATACAAGTTAACATCTAAATCAGTAGTACTATTATAAATTTTCAAGAGTTACTCAGAAATCAAAAGAAGTGATCAAAAAGCTACACTAAGGAAATAATTTTTTCAAACTTGGTTTATAAAGACAGTATCAAATAACTTGTATACAAATTTTAGAGCAAATCTATCGAGTACTTTACGTAAAATGGAAGAAAACTGAAATATGAAAATTTTTAAAGAAAATTTATAAAATTTTCTAAAATGAAAACTACGCTAAGAAGATCGGTTTATAAAAGTTATCCTTCTTTTAGCAGATGCAAATCATTCCCATGGGAATCTCAAAGCAAATTCATCGATAAACTTACGTAAAATACAAAAAAAAAAATTAAAAATCGAAAATTTTTTCAAATTCTTAAAATGGCTCTATAAAAAGAAAAATACACTATGAATACAATTTTTCAATAGCTTCCCGCCTAGTTATACAAAAACATAGATGGTATACAAAATTTGAAGCAAATCCATCAAGTAATTTTCGAGATTGAACTGGTTAAATAAATAACATTTTCTTTTCAAAATTTCTTTTTCAAAATTTTAAAAATGCTCTAAAATTAAAACTACGCTATGAAAATCAATTTTAAAAAATTTCCCTTCTTTTGGCAGTCGCAAATAATTTCCCTGCAATTTTTAGGACAAATCTATCGAGTACTTTACGTAGAATAAAAAAAAATAAGAAAAGAAAAATCGAAATTTTTCTTTAAATCTTTAAAATTCTCTAAAATTGTAACCACGCTAAGAAAATTAGTTTTCAAAAGCTTATTTTTTTTAGACATAAGAGAATTAGTTGTATAAAAATTTTGGAGAAAATTTATAGTATAGTTAACGCAAAAAAGAAAATGAATGAAAAATAAACATTTTTTTGAAAATTTTCAAAGTGCTCTAAAATTAAAACTGCGCTGAGAAAATTAGTTTTCCAAAGCTTGTTTTCTTCAGACAGTAGCGAATTAATTGCATACAAATTTTGGAGCAAATCTATCAAATGGGTTTCGTAAAATAGAAAAAAATTAAAAATAAAAATTTTAAAAAAAATTTTTAAAATGCTCTAAAATTAAAAGTGCGCTAAAAAAATTAGTTTACAAAATTTTTTATACTTTTGGCAGTCAAAATTAAGTTCTATACAAATTTTCGAACAAATTCTTCGAGTAGTTTACGTAAAATAAAAAAAAATGAAAAATCAGTCAGTTATGTCACCGTCTCTGACGATATTAAACATGATTCGTCTCATGCCCTAATGGCTATAAATTTAATTATCAATAACTTAAAACAAAAACATATTGCGCAAGATCTTGATAAAATCATAACCATTTCCGATGGAGCTGCCAGTCATTTTAAAAATAGATATCAATTCTATGAGCTTCAAAACTCAAGAGTAAACAGAAAACGGCTTTTTTCTGCAACAGGTCATGGTAAAGGCGCTTGTGACGGTATTGGTGGTTTAGTTAAACATTATGCTACCACGCATAATCTGTCCAAGAAGAGTGCAGATTTTATTAGAAACGCTGAAAATTTCGCCACTCACGTATCAAAATCTGCCGTCCAAAGTAAGAAAACCTTAACTCCAATGGGATTCCAATGTAATTAACCACTTTTATACTTTGGACGGCAGAAATATACTCCGTCGATTAACATTCTTGTTATCCGCAAGGATGAATTAGAAGTTTTTCGACTGACAAAAAAAATGGAATGGTTAGGAAATGCAAAAGGAATTAAAGGTATTCAAAAGATTCACTGTTGGAAAAGTGAACGAAACCAAATCTACACTGCCAAAACTTCGAGACATGAGTGTCAAGAAGTAAATTGAAAGGTTTTATTCAAATTCGGATTTTTTTATTCACATTAGTTCTCAATTCATTAGTGTCCTTTCTCAATTGTATCGCATATTATTTGTTCATTGAAAATGACCAAATAATATATTTTAGTATTTAAAAAACTCACCTTTTCAAAATTCAAATTCAAAATTCAAAATTCAAAATTCGAAATTCAAAATTCAAAATTCAAAATTCAAATTCATAATTCAAAATTCAAAGTAAATATATTTATTTAAAGTTTCAGCATTTTTTTTAAACTTGAAATCGTTATAACTTTGGTTCTAATTGATCAAAATATTCGATCCGGGGTTTATTTTAAAAATTATTTTTGATATATTAATAAATAAAAGCATAAAAATAGTTGTAAGAACACGTAAAGTTGGAAAAATAGTACAATGCGCCATGGTATCAATGTTTTAAAATCGAAAATATAAAAAAAACGTTTAAAAATCTGTTAAAAAAAAATAAGGCAAAATCGCATATTCTCACCTACCCTAAAAGTAAGTATTTTTTATGTATAAAATCATATGAAAATTTAAAAAAAAAAAAAATATATAGTTTTTGAGAAAATCGTGTTTGAAAAAAATCGCTTTTTTCGGTTTTTCGTAAATAACTCAGTGAGATCAAATTGTATTACAAAAATCGAGATTGCATTTAAAACTAGACAAAATTCCGCACACTTTCGTTAAAAGAACGCTCAAAAAGGTTAAAAATTGGCGAAGCTATAGTCATTTAAAAGTAGAGGTTAATTTTCAATTTTTGAATTTTCGTTTTTACATCCAACACTAGAATTGCTTTAGTAAAGAAAAAAAATTTTTTGAGCGTTCTACGAGGTAAATTTTATCTTTATATACATAATAGAAGGTATTTTTATTACTTAGAAGAAAAAAAAAAATTCAATCAGTGACGGCCTGCATGAATCTGAATGGAATCAGCCATATATATATATATATATATATATATTTATTTCATATTAAAAAAATTTTAATTCAATTCACAATAATAAAAATCTAAAAGAATTAAAATGTAAGGTGGTATGAAAACCAGCTAATCTATATGTTATGAATAATGATTAAATTTTATTAATAATTTTTTTCAGATATTGGGCCGAGGATGGCTACAACATTATAAAGCATTAATTGATACAGAAAAACAAAATATAAAAATTTTTGATGCACAAGACAACCCTTTACAATTCACATTCAATGAAAAACCTATTTATGTAAATCAAGAAATCAATCTTATAAAAATAGATAAAGGTATACCAGATGGAGAGTACATAATAACCGATCCGAAAAATATAATAACACCATCAATATATACAGTACAAAATAAAAGTACAACACTCAACATCGTTAATGAGTCAGTAAAGGAAATGAAAATAGATACTGAAATAGAGATAGAAGAATCTCAAGAACAAAAACAAAATGTTTATGAAACAATTTCCCTACAGAAACAAGTATATAATAAACAAACGTTCATGACAGAAAAATATCATCGTGATAAACTTATTATAGATAATACACGCACATCGCATTTGCCGAGAGAACAGGCATTAGCAATACAAACATTAGTCAAAGAATACAATGATATTTTTCAATTAGAAGGAGATAATGCACCATCGCTCAAGAATATTTATCATCGTATAGATTTAACAATATATCAACCAGTTGTTTCAAAATTATATCGACACCCATTATCTTTACATAAGGAGATAGACAGACAAATAGAAAAATTTGAAAATGAAGGTATTATAACAAAGTCAAATTCGCCTTTTGTATCACCTGTTTGGTGTATTCCAAAGAAAATGGATGCATCAGGAATACAAAAATATAGAGTTGTAATAGATTTCAGGAAATTAAATGATTACACACTTCAAGGCAATTACCCATTGCCGTCAATAAATGAAATCCTTGACCAATTGGGAGGTATGAGATACTTCTCTGCATTTGACTTGGCCTCGAGCTTTTATCAAGTACCGGTTTTTCCAGAACACAGAAAGCGTACTGCATTTTCTACTCATAAAGGGCATTGGGAATTTGAACGAATGCCAATGGGCCTTAAAAACGTACCTGCTACATTTCAAAGAATAATGAATTTAAAATTACAAGGACTTATAGGCACTATATGTTTCGTATACCTAGATGACATTATATCATACTTAAAAACCTTTGAAGAACATCTAAAGAACTTACAGATATTATTTGATCGTCTTAGAACTGCAAGCTTAATGTGAATAAATGTGAATATGTAAAACCAGAATTAGAATATTTAGGACATCTCATTACAGAAAAAGGAGTATATCCTTATCCAAACAAATTAGAATGTATAAGAAATTATAAACAACCTTCCAATCAAAAGGAAATCAGACAATTTCTAGGATTATGCGGATACTATAGGAAATTTATTTAAAATTACGGTAAAATCACAGCACTTTTTAATAAACTAATGAGTAAAAATGTCACGTTTAATTTCGACGATAAATGCAAAAATGCTTTTGAAATATTAAAGCAAAAATTAACATCATCACCGATATTAAAATACCCTAATTTAGAAGAGATGTTCATACTGACAACAGATGCGAGTAATGAAGGACTTGGTGCAATTCTTAGTCAAGGTGATTACAAGAAAGGAAAAGATTTACCTTGCGCCTACGCTTCAAGAACACTCAATCAAGCTAAAAAGAATTATTCGACTACCGAAAAGGAATTATTAGCAGCAGTATGGGCAATGCGTCATTTTAGACATTTTCTGTATGGGAAACCTTTCATTTTAATAACAGATCATGCACCATTAGCAGGTCTCATCAAATGAAAATCACCAGAAATCGGATCTAGAATTTTCAAACTTTTATTAAAAATTACAGATTTTTAACCTATAGTAGAATATAAAAAGGGTAAATTACATACTAATGCCGATGCTCTTAGCCGAGCATTTGTAGCAAAAATAGAAAACCCACGAATAAAGTACGTTAATGCTATAGAAGGTGACATAATATACAACAATACTGATAATCAGGACATAAAACAAGTTTTGAAGGAAATATTGTCTAAATACACAGAGGGACAAATATTAGAGCTCAGAGGTTTTAACGAAAGAAAATTCTATGATGCTACAGATCATTTAAAGGCCATAGCAGCAAAAAGCGGTATAAAGGAAATTACACTTGTATCTTTTTGAACAGAAAAGGAACCTAAATGTGGAAAGATAGAAATAAAACAAGCATGTCAAGAAGACATTATACTAACTCCAAATGAAGAATTAATACGATCACCAATAAATTATTTACGTAGTCATTGCCCTAATTATAAAGGAGAAATTATAGAATTAAGAAATTTTGACGACTTTTCGGCTCAAGATTTATTATCAAAACTTGCTCGTTTTTCAAGAAGAATACGAATTAAGAGTCTAGCACAGACTCATGTGGATTGTGAAAAGACTAGAAAAACATTAATAGCAAGAGCCCATAGCGAAGCTCATTGGGCTTATGATAAAACTATGTTTCAACTTCGTAAATATTGTTGGGAAACAAAAGTAGAAGAGGTTAAAAATTAGATCGATACTTGCGAATACTGTGCAGAAAGAAATTTTAATAGCAGATTCAAATCTCCAGGTACTATTATTAATGCGCCAGAAAAAATCAACGAATTATGGTGTATAGATCATGCCGAAGAAAAAGGAATAAAATTACTTTTTATTATAGAAGCGCTTTCAAGATATGCTAAAGTTTATCAATTGAAAAATCTAGATCAAACTACGCAATCTATGGAAGATTCAATGAGTGAATGGGGAACACCAAAGAAAATAATCAGTGACAATGCAGCTACGTTTACATCAAAAGCGTTTCAAACTTTATTAGAAAAACATAAAATAGAATACATACCAACAACTCGATTACATCCGCAATCGAATGGTATAGTAGAAAGACTTATAGGAACTTTGAAGAAAAGAATAATTGGAGCAGTTTCAAACAATAAAAGCTTTTACCCAATTATTACTGCTTATAATAGAACAATACATCCTACAGCAAAATATATACCTTATGAATTATTCTTTGGACGAATCCTACCTAAAGGAGATTTTAACTCTGACAAGTTAAATTCATTAAGTAAGCGATTGGAAGAAAATACAAAGAAAGCAAAAGAAGCAAGAGAAAATATACAAAGACAAAAGGAAATTAATAAAAACACAGTAGATAATAGACAAACTTCAAGAATCAACCCACAACCAGGGGATAGGGTAAATTTTAGAACATCACGTGGATTTATAGGGCCAGCAACAATTCTCACAGTCAATAATGAAAGTCATACAGTTCAGCTTTTATTTAAAACAAAAATTCTCAGACGACATTTTAATGAGATCACACATATCTCGAATCCCTTCTTTGTTACAGATGAAGGCGACAATGATAATATTAACAATTATTCTTATTGACATGTTTCATCACTGCAAAGCAGATATAGAAATTACACCAGCTTATATACCAATACTACATAAAAATTACGGAACTGCTTATGTGTTCGAAGATACTTGGACTATTGTTAATTATATAAATCTTACAGCCCTTACACAAAATAAAATAGACATGCAAAATCGATTAACAAAAATCGAAGAAGTATGTAATAATGTTTTCTGTACTGCAAAAGATTTCATAATGCATCGAGAAAAACGACTACATGGATTATTCGCAAGATTATCTTTATTTTTACGCTCAAAAGGCAACAGAAAGAAGAAAGGATTATTCAACTTTGTAGGAACAGTGAGTAAATTTTTATTTGGTATCTTAAATTCTGATGATGCCGACTCTATAAATCAAGAGATAGACAAACTATACAAACATACAGAAGATTCGTTAATAGCAATTAAAAATCAAACATTGTTTATGAAAGAGATCTTCGATTCATTTACAAAGGAGTTCTATATATTTAAAGAAAATGAAGATAAATTAATAAATTGGAGTCTTGGAATATCAGTAATGCTCAACAATTATCAAGGCAGCCAAATTGTATTACTTAGTTTGCAAGAAATTGATGCATCGCTAGAAGAATATGAAGCTTATATAACGGATTTATTCAATTCTACAAATATAGCAAGAAACGAAATATTATCACCTATATTATTAAAACCTGAAATTCTAATAAATGGTCTACAAAGCTTATATAAAAAACAACAATACGATGACATGTTGATAGCACCGACAATGAAAAATTATTTCTCAATATTAAAAGTTATGACATTCACATCCTACATTAAAACAGACGGACTCGTAATAGTTACTAAATACCCCATTATCCACAATGACCCGTACAAAATCCTTAAGTTTCAACCTTTACTCATTGAAAGACGTTTTGGAAACACAGCAATATTAGATGTAACTAACCAATACGTATTAACAATGTATGATATATCAAAATATACGACCTTATCGAGTATAAATGATTGTAATCAACTTGTCAATACAAAAATATGTAAACTACAAATTTTACCTAGGCTAATAGACTCATTATCCGCTTGCGATAGAATATTATTGAATGACACAAGCAAATGTAAAGAACATTATTCTCTTTAATTCATGATTTTGTAAAATGTATTGAAAATGATAAATTTTATATTGTACCTATAAAAGAAATGTTATTCAGCGTGTTTTGTAAAAATTATAAGAAAGACATAACAATATCACAAGCTAGTATTGTAAAGCTTGATGATAAATGTTTTATATCAAACACTGCGTATTATTTACATACGTCACATAACTCTACTACATATACAACCACACTCTTAAACTTAACACTTAGTAAACCATATGAAGACAACTTGAATATAACCCTTCCTTTATTGGCATTTTCGGAACATGAACTCGGTAGTCTAAGGAGTCATGCTTATAACCTAGATTAAATACAAGACGAAATTAAAAGACTAACTTTACAAAGACGAAACCATTCTTTTATTTCAACTGCGATAGACTATCTTCATTATTCGAGATACGTGGCTCTCTCCATGATTGCTGCCTTTATCGGGTATAAGTTAAACATACACAAAGTAATAATAATAATCAGTTCTTATCTTTGGGCAAGATTAAATGATTTTTGCTGTTGTCACACTAAACGACTCGAACCTACAGTAACTTACAACCATTGTGCCAACATTACCACCGCTGCAAACGTTTCCTCAATACAACCTACAGTATCCTCTTCTTATACACCCAAAACTCACCTGATTCCTCCATCATATGACAATTTACTATAATTTTTCGGGACGAAAAATTTTAAGGAAGGGCGTGTAAACAAAGACAAACATTCATAACACATTTATACTTATATTCATCTTGCACATTTCCCTCAAGGGTGATTGAACTCCGTACGCATCATATGTCAAGTCTTCTACCTTGAGACTGCGATAGCAAACAATAACGTTATACATTCGCGAGAATGCGACACACAAGAATGCGACGCACAAGAGGCGATCGAACTCTAAACTGCATCACATGCAAAATTCAATCAATCTTTTCCCCGAAATTATAGAAGTATCAATAATATCATACATACGAAAGAATACAACTGTCTTTTACCCATAGTATAAAAACCCAAGAGTCTTTAGCTCGCAAGCTTAATTTCATACTTACCGTCTAAGGCTACGCTTCGCCTAAAATTATTGTACTAAAGGTTAAGAAGGAGAAATAAAGATAAGTTCAGTTCAACACATACATATATAAATATTCTTTTATTCTTGGATACCTTTTCTAAAGAGCCAACGTTCTAAATTACAAGATAAGTTATAATAATAATTAAAAATTTATGAAAATTAATAAATCAAGTTTATTAAATAAAGTTTAATAAATTAAACTTTACAAATTAATAGATACAGTTTTAACGGTTAACAATATTTTAAGCAATTTTACGTTATTTTGTGGAGGGGCTGTGGAGGGGCTATAGAGGGGAGTGAGGTGTGTGGGGTGTGGAGGGATGTGGAGGGGTGCAGGGGTTCAAGGGTTAATTTCTAATATAACTATATAATATGAGTAGATATATATATATATATATATATATATATATATATATATATATATATATATATATATATATGTAACGTTTTTCCCCTTCGGGAGGGGGAAATACGTGTAACTCCTGTTGCCAGATGCTTCAAAGAGTTACCAGGGTAAGATCGGCAGGAGTTGGAGGGATCGGACGGTGGAAAGTAAAGGAAAGTAACCGGGTTTAACACGTTTGGTTATGCTAGGGAGTACCTTGGCTTTATTGTACTCATAAAACTCTTACAACGACGATTACAAATATGAAATGATAACAATGTATCAATCAAAGCTAAACCTTATGACCATATACAATGCAAATAATTAACCTAACCTTAACGGAATGAAACGTACAAAAATAATCAAATCGGCCACTTGGCGGCTATTCAATAAGTGAAATCAACTAATCAATAATCTTTAAAGAATCTGAATTATAGTTTACTTTAACTAAAGATTCTACGGCCTGGACGGTCTAATTTATACCGGCGGCTTTTACCTGCAACAATGTGCAAAAACAAAAGAGGTAAATAATTAATAATTGAATAATTATAATATAACTAGGTGGCGGCATCTAGTGACGCTATACTTAATACTATGGTAATAATAATAATGACGGTGGGTAGCCGGCTTCCTTAATTATCTGAGTTACAAATCTCTATAGGCATGCGGGACCTTTAAGTGACGTAAAGACAATGGGTGGCCGACACCCTTAACTTATTCTAATATCTTAATGATTACGCGGCAGGCGGACGGAGTCCTCTAACTAATATAAAAATGTATTGGGTGGACGACACCCTTAACTTAATCTAAGTTCTAATATTTATGCGCGGCCGGACGGAGTCCTTTAAACTAATGCGAATGAAATAATTAGGTGGACGACACCCTTAATATATTCCATAGTCACGCGGCGGCGGACGCGACGGCTACGGGTTAACCAGACCCTTAATTAAGCCAGCGGCGAAATGTGAAATAGAATATAATACTATGGGTGGACGTCACCCTTAAATTCAACGGCGCAAGTTCGGCATTGCGGCGGCGGCAAAAATAGCTAGTGTGCTCTAGGCAGGTAGATCTACGCCAGCGTGCTCACTCGACGTATCTCTAACACTGCCAGCATATGCACTAGAGTTTAGACCAGCGTGCTCACTCGGTCTATCCCCATGTGCAAGAGAAAGAAGCTAGTCCTTCTACAAGAGAAGGCACCCAGCTACTACTTGTCCCACTCTCTCTTAGCCTAGCGTGCTCACTAAGGTAAAGAGAGAGAGAGGACCGTAGTCTACACTGCTCTGGTTAGCTGTGCTTCTCGGCCTCTTATATACTCCGGCCTCATTTTTCCCGATGCAAGCAACGACGTTTGAAGTTGCCACCTGGCGGCTGAGCTCAGAACTACTGTTCTATCGTAGCTGGCCGTTAGGCGGGAAATTCGAATGCGCGGGTATGTATACTCGTCGCAATATATATATATATATATATATATATATATATATATATATATATATATATATATTCCCATGTATATTTTCACATACACATGTCACACAAACACATACGCTTATACACATAAGAACATACACACATACATATATACACATACACATATAGAACATTTGCCTCTGCATCTCCATCCTTTTTGTCTCCGTCTCTCTATCTTTGTCAGTCCGTCTGTCTGTCTCTGTTTCTTTCTTTTCGTCTCTATGACTCCGTTTCTCCATCTTTGTCTCTTCACCTTCGTCTCTCCGTCTCTCTATCTCTGTCCCTTTGTCTATGTCTCTCCGACTCTGCCTCTCCGTCTCTGTCCCTCCGTCTCTCCGTCTCCGTCTTTCCATCTTCGTCCCTCCATCTATGTCTCTCTGTCCTTGTTTCTACGACTCCTTTTTTCGTCTTTGTTTCTTTGTCTGTGTCTCTTCGTTTTCGTCTCTCCGTCCCTCTGTCTACGTCTCTTCGTCTCCGTCTCTCCGTTTTCGTCTTTCCATCTATGTTTCTCTGTCCAATTTAAATAAAATTAAGTAAAACAAATTTTTAATTCATGGTTATCATATAATTTGTATTTAAACAATTTTTATGCATATTGGAACTTTAATTAATCCTTTTTTTTCAAATACATAAAAACTAAATTTTAAACACACAGCTGCGATATAGGAACTCATAAATTAAGGCAATTTTTTTTTCTTTAAAATTGACTCATTTATACATATTAATATAATATATGAAAATTTGTCTGAGCGACGTTAGGAGCGAGGTAAATAAAGCTCGTGTAGATTAAAATCAAAAAGAAATTTTAGCGAAGAAAAGATTTTGGTCAGATGTTTTATCATTGATTGGTTCTATGAATATTAAATTTCATAAATAGAGTTTTCAGAAGAAATGTTTAGATAAAAACAAAAAAATGAACAAACTTTAAAAAAAACGTAAGTTTAAAACTTAAAATGAACAATGTTCAATGATGAACATTAAACTTTATTTTTATGATATTTATGTTTTTTTATGTTTATGTATTTAATAAGTGGTGATTTATTGAAATTTCAAGAATAATTATCAATTAGAATTTTTAATTATCTACATAAATAACATTTGAAATTTTTATTTCAGGATTTTTCATAGTTTTCCAGAAGTGTTTGAAATTCTTATATTAAATAATTCCAATTTAGGAGTATACATGAATTTATTATTTTCACAGAATGAATTTAACCAAAGAAGAAAAATTAATTATAATAGGTGAAGATAGATATGCTGGGCAATTGAGTATGTTAAATGATAAACACATTTGAAAATCTATGTATCTAATTTTGAATAATCATACAAATTTTTTAATGCAACCAACAATATTTTTATAAAGGCCCGAAAATATTAATCCAGTTCCATTACATTAAGATTACATACAAATACTTTTCTTTGGAAATCGGCATTTTGGTCACTGGATTTGTATCTATTATTCACAAAATGTAATTCATGTTTATGATAGTTTAAATAGTAATGAATTAAATGATGAACAAAAAATTTAGATTAATAAACTATATCCAATTCGTAAAAACTTACAGATATGTTTTGAAAAAGTTCAGTTTCAGATTAATCCTTTCGATTGTGGCATTTTTCAATAACGTTTGCAACAGCAATCGTTAATAATTTGTGTCCTTGTGAAATAGAATTTGACATCGAAAAAATGCGTGGACATTTTATAACTATGTATGAAACAAATGCAATTGTCATGTTTCCACTAGTAAAGAACAATTATACTAATATCAATTATAAAGCGATATCAAGAAATACGAATCCTGATATTTAAAAATAAATTTAATGATAAAAAATTATTAAAATTAACAAAATTTATGATTGAGAAATTGAAAAATTTAAATATATCGCAACATGAATATCAAACGAATTCTGAAAACATTAATGTAATTACGAAACCTAAAAATAATTTCAAGAGGGATAAAAATTAAAAAAAATTATTACAGTTGCAATTAAAAAATTAAAAATCAGTAATATATTGTAACAAAAAAGTCAAATTTCTAACCGAAATGAATTTATAAAAAACAATTAAGAATCCTTAAACAAAAATAAGAATTTAACATATTAACATAATCACAATTATGATAGACGCATTCATGACAAATTGTATTATAAATATAATAAAGATAAAGTTTTAGAAAATAGAGAACAATATTAATTGGAAAACATACAAAAAATATTAAAACTTTTAAATGAATCTTAAGAAAAAACATTTAAAAAAAAGATGATAATTTAATTACATTAGTAAAAAATAAAAATTATTATAAAAAAAAAACAAAGATAAATTCAAAACAAAAAAAAATCGAAATGATTTAAATTATTACCAAATAGCTAAAGATACATTGACCAATTATAATAAAAATTATATCATAGAAAATAATATTGGTGATTTGAATTTTATTTTTGATTTTTGTGGTGCTAGACATTTTTCATTCGAAATGTCAAGCAATAAGAAATTTTAATCATGTTGTAAACAAGGAAATATAAAATTAGAAGAAGACCCAGAATATCCTGAAGAGATTAAGAAATTATTTACGGGAAACTCTATAATCAGTGATAATTTTAAAAAATGCGTAAGATCATATAATAACGCCTTAGCGTTTGCTAGTTTTGGTGCAACATTTGATAAATCATTTGATAAAGGTCCTCAAGTTAGACGTTTTTGTGGACAAATATACCATAATACATATGCATTACATGCAAATGAAAACGAATCAAGAAAGTACGGACAATTATACATATTTGATAATGAAGAAGCGAATAAATGCCGCATAGAAAAGAATCTGAATTGTTCTATTAAATTATTAAATACATCAGATTCTATAATTAGGAGAAATAATCCTTACGCAGCAGCTTATAAAATAATGCATGAAGTAGAAATTGAAGAAAATATTTGTTTTATTAAAAATAGAACGGTACCTACGGATGTTAAATATTTATAAGACGAAACGATAACATTGATAAGCATTGATATAATCAAGCTAAATGTAATAAAGTAGCAGTAGTTTTTGTAGGGATTGAATCACCTATTAAAAGAGACATATGTATTCATTCGAAAGCAGAAAAACTAATAAGAATCCTATATATAAGTAAACACGTAGATCTTATGACTATATATCCACTTATATTCATGGGTTCAAATAAAAAATTCAAGATTATATTTTATAAAGAAAAATCAAGATTCTTTGAGAACAGAACTTTATTAAGGCGTAATGGATTTCTTAAAAAATAGAAAAAACGAAATCAATGGTAGTTTAAAAATTGCAAAGATGTTTTTTATTACCATCAATTTTTACAGTAAGTGTGCGTTTCTTACATCGAAATTTTCTTGATTCCATGACATTAGTACGGAGAATTGAAAAACCAGATTATTTTATCACTATGACATGCGATCCGAAATGGAAAGAAATCACAAATAATATAGGACAAAGTGAAGAAGTAATAGATATACCAGATATTGTTGTTAAAGTATTTTATCAAAAATTAAAAATATTAATAGAGCAAATTACTAAAAAATATATTTTGGGAAAATGCATTGCATATTCATACGTAGTATAATTTCAAAAGAGAGGATTATAGCATGCACATATCCTGATGTTTTTAGGTAAAGATGATAACATTTACAATAATGATGACGTTGATAAATTTATAGTAGCTGAAATTCTAAATAAAAATAAGAATCCCAGATCATATGAAATAGTTAAACAATTTATGATTCGTGGCCCTTGTGAAGATCAGAATAAAAACTTATCTTGTATGGATAAAAAATCAGGAAAGTATACGAAAAATTTTCCAAAACGATTTAACGAAAGTACAACAATAACAAATAGTTATCATTTTTATCGACGAAGAAATAATAATAATGAGATATCATACACAAAAAACAAGTGGGCAGACAATAGATTTGTGGTTTCTTATAACCCGTATTTATTACTAAAGTTTAACTGTCATATTAATATTGAATAATGTTTAACAACAGGAGTTATAAAATACTTATTTAAATACTGCTTTAAAGGACATGATTGTGCATTCATCGAAATGAAAGCAAGTGAAATAAATACTGGAAGTAATACTAATGATCAAACAGATGAAACGAATGATTTGGATATGTTTTATGATGAAATTAAACAATACATAAACGCAAGAAACATTTGCCCACCAGAAGCTATGCATCACATATTGTAATATAATATTAGTGAACTTTCACATACAATATATAGATTAGCCGTTCATAATGAAAATGAACAATATGTGTATTTTAAAGAAGGATTTGATCACGAAATTGATAAGAAAAATGTAAATACAACACTAACAGTGTGGTTTAAACTTGATAAAAGTGACCCAGAGGCACATAATTACTTATATCTCGATATACCACAACATTATGTTTTTAATGGAATGCATAAAACATGGACGAAAAGAATAAAAACTATGGAACTTATTCTAACCAGAGTGTACGTAGTTAATCCAAAACAAAGAGAAAGATTCTTTTTAAGATTATTTCTGCTTCACGGTAAAGCTGTAACATCTTTCGAAAGCTGAAAAACTTTTGATGAAATTACATACTCAACATTCTTCGAAGCAGCAAAAGCAAGAAATTTAATTGAAATCGATAATGAATGGGATTTAGAAGAATCATGTAAATCTCGATTTCCAGAAGCTCTTTGTCAATTATTTGGTTACATTTGTACATTTTATAATCAAATTAATGCTCGAGAATGATATGAAAAATATAAAATCTATTTTTATCATATTACCAAAAATGAGTCAACAAAAAGGTGAAGAATATGCATTAAGCATAATTGATGATATTTTAACTAATAATGAATTCCGATTAAGTGACTTTAATTTACCTACTTCAGAATACTATATTGAAAATAACAAAATTGAATATAGTACAGTAAATAATGTTCATAATATTGGGTCAGTTATTGATACTCTAACATATGCTTAAACGACTATTTTTAATACAGTGATACATTTAATAAAAACAAACTGCACTAAAAAGTATATATATCTAGACGGAAGTAATATAAAAGTATATATATCCAGGTGGAAGTGGTAAAAGCTACTTATTAAATACAATTATAACTTATCTAAAAATTCATGGAATCAACTATTTAGTTGTATCATGGACAGGTATAGCGGCTAATTCATTACAAGACGGTGGGATAGTACATACAGCATTTAAATTACCGTTGAACATATCTGAAGACACAATGTGTGATATTAGTGCAAACAGCGAAAAATGTAAAAAAATGAGAAATGTATCAATTGTTATTTGGGATGAAATCACAATGACATCAAAATACGCTTTTGAAGCCGTCGATCGCATGTTTAAAGATGTATGTGATAATAATTATTTGTTTGGAGGGAAAACATTTATCATATCAGGTGATTTGAGACAAACTTTGCTAATAGTGAAACATGAAAATAGAACACAGATAGTAGAAAATTGTGTTGCTATGTTAGAATTTAGTTATTTTAAATTATCAATAAGTAAATTAATAATTCATTTATTATAACGTTGTCCGTCTCTGCATGCAACTTCGGTCTGCCGAAAAGAAACGAAAAAGAATCTTTAATTTATTATACGGCGCCAGACAGACCCCCAGCTAACTCTTCGGCAAGCATGAACCTCAGGCTTCTTTTAGAACAAGAGGTGGGCGACCTCTAGTGGCAAATTTATTAAGCTGAAAGTCGGAGAGGTGTACACAAGGAAAAGATTTACTTATCTAAGAACTCAAAAATTTGAGATTTAAGATTTTTGACAATTTATTCAAACAAAAAAAAAACTATGAAAACTTGGTTGCTAAATTAGCCTATAAATTTATTTTGACGCGCACTCTCATAACTCATTCACCTACGTTACGGTCCAGGAAATTTCAAACATAATAAATTTCACTTTAAATTTAATTCTAATCGCACTTCTAATTGAATAAATTGTCTGTTTAGTCCAACAGTAATTGACAAGAAAAGAAATGAAATTTACGTTCTGGTGGGCGTAAGCGAGCTCACTCCTCTTCATTCAACAAAATAGTTACGAAGAGCCCGCGTGATTATCTCATACTCTCTCTCACTCAAGTCACTCTGTACCGTCGTGTCTATCAGTTTCACTATTTCAAATTTAATACCGGTCTTTTCGAAAAATTTTCGAAAAAAAAAAAAATCTTTCTATCGACTCACTATTGAAATTATTTAACGTTTTGGTCAACGAAACCGTTAGACACGTGGTCGAATCCTCACACTCTCGCACTCTCGAATTTTACGGTATGAATTTTTTTTTTTCAAAATAAGATTTACATATGCTCATAAAATTTCTAATAATTTTACAATCAAGATACCAATTTAATTTAATTTACTAGTTAACGCAAACTAGTTTTCGGAAGAATTTATGTGAACAAGATGGCCGCCAAGGCCCGCGTCATGAAATTCGTTTCGTTATATAACACGCGCCATCGCGTCCACCAATTTCAATTGTAAATTATTCACCGGTCATTTAAAAGAATTTTTATGAAGAAATCTTTATTAAGATAATCTAATGATTTACTCGGTCAACGAAATCGTTGGACACGTGGTCACAGTTTCTCTCTCTCACGAATTGCAATGAAAAAGAACGAAGTTTCCATTCAACTTTTACGATGCTTTAATACTAAATTTTATACCGATTACAATTAAATTTTTTTACAAAAAAAACAATTATTCTGTTTTACTATTTAACAACGTCACAATCACTTTAATCTTTGTTTAGACTGGCTCGCTCTTTCTCTCTCTCTTCTCTGTACAAGGCAACTGGTCGGCGCTGGCTGGGAGAACATAATAACCAGGTCGAAGATCCTCCTCGGGAAATGTCTCTGATCGTTCTCAGCTTTGCAGCAACCTCAGTAGTGTCAATACAAAATCCTCCTTGGTAAACTCTCTGCAAGCTTTCCTCGCGAACTCAAAAAAAACTCTTTACTATGGATCACGAGTCAGAAGCTCCGCAGTGGCACGAGGACAGCAACCGAATGGCTCGCACGATGGCCGCTTCCTTCGTCTTAAGTCCTCTTCCTTCTTCTTTACACTCTTCTGTTTTCTTCTATATTCTTTTTATCCAATCAATAATTACTTTTTTATTTTCTTGCTTTTTAATTGGTTCATCTTGTTTTCCGGTCTTCGAACACAAATCTTTGACATGCGTGCCACCTTTAATAGGAGAGATTTCAAGTCTCTTTATATACTCTCTTCGTTCTTTCTTCTTTTATCTCTTTCATATATATAAATTTTGAGAGAGAGAGAGTACATACATGTAGAGGCTTTATATATATATGTATAGATATACTATATATAGACATGCACGTCTACAGCGTACATCCCTTTAAGTGGAGAGAAAGAAGTGGCAATATCCCCTCTCTACGCTCTCCCCATCTCTTTCTGTTATATCTTGCCTCTCTCTTTGTTCTGTGCGCGAGAAGACAGCGCACCATCATTTTCAATTTGTTCTCATGATGTACTTATCTTACTGTCTCTTTTCTTCTCCCCATCTTTGTTCTTCCTTTCTTTCTACCTTTTCTTCATAGCATATCGACTCCTAGCGCCCGCGCGGTCGTTGCTATGTGTTGGTAATAGCTGTGCTTTCTCTTATGGTCTACGCTAGCAGTACTGGCGCTCACACACACGGTCTGCGAATGTGTGCGTAATGGCTGCCACGCGCTTCTGCTAGCGTCGTCGTTCTCCTTGCGTTTCAGTAAACAACAAAAAAAGAAAAGAAGTTTCCTTCAATTAGTTATTTTATTTTAATTAAATAATATGCGCCCGGGTTGGTGAATACGCCGGTGGTGTGTCTAGGTGCCCTTGTGATATTACAATGTTAAATTTTTTTATAACATGCCGCAATTAGTATACACGTGAATTATATAAAGAAAATTTTATTTGTTACGACTAATTATTATTACGTACCACGTCACAGTGTAAAAAATGCTATTTATGGGAACATTTTTAATGTATGTCTTCAGAATAAAATCATTTTCATTTAAAATATGAAAAAGGAAATGAAGTTATACAAATTCCGAAAGAATTATTGTCAAAAGGCAATCTGATAAAATTTACGGGCATACTATAAATACACATAATCGACACTATTACGAAAATATTATATTAGCACCGAAAAAAGTAGATGTAACAGAAATAAATAAAAAAATTTTATCAAAAATAAATGAACCAGTAATGGAGTACTTGAGCATTGACTCTGCAAAGATGTAAATGACAAAAGTTTAGACGTAATTTTGCTAATAGGATTTTGAAATTCTTCAACGCCCAACGATTGACGCACATAGATTATAATTAAAAAAAAGAGCTATAGTAATGCTTCTAAGGAATGTTAATTTGAATCAAGGACTTTGTTACAGAACCCGATTAGTAATAACGAAATCAAAACAATTTACTATTATTGCGCAAATATTAACAGGGAGTAAAAAAAGGAGTACTATATTCTTACCACGTATGACCTTATCAGCAAATGATGAAGTGCCATTCCAGATGACCAGAAAACAATTTTCTGTAAAACTTGCTCATGCAATGACTATCAATAAGTAGCAAGGACAATCATTTAAAAAAGTAGGAGTGTATTTACCGACACTAATATTTAGTCGTGGGCAGTTATACGAGGCACTTTCAAAGACAACTAATGAGAAAGGATTGAAAATATTATCAGAAACATCAAGAAAATTTAAGTTGGAATGGTCTATACAAACATCGTTTACGAAGAAATATTATAAAACCACTATACAAAAATGAAATATAATGAATAATCAATTAAATCAAACATATTTTATACTCTAATGTAACATTAAATATAAGAAAATTGAAGATTATGAAGTAAAGTTTAGCGCTGTGTGGTTAAAACTCACGGCTGCTATTGTTAATTCTGTGCTATTGAAAAAACTCGATTGCATTTTCTCAATGCTGTGTGGTTAAAAAATACATGGTTGCTATTGTAAGTGCTGTGACGGGGAAGAATGCTAAAACTATTGTAAGCGCTGTGTAATTAGAAATTTGTGACTGCTTTTCAGAGCACTATCTGATTTAAAAAACGCGGCTGCTATTTTAAGAGCTGAATATGAAATACGCAACAACTATTGTAAGTGCTGTGTACCTAAAAATTCGCGACTGTTTTCTAAAGCATTATTTGTTTTAAAAAACGCAGCTACTTTTTTAAGAGATAAAGATAAAAAACGCAACAACTATTGTCAGCGCTGTGTAATTAAAAATTCATGGTTGCTATTCTGAGCGCTGTGTGGTTACAAATTCGCGGCTGCTATTTTGATCGCTCTGTGGTTAAAATAACGCGGCTGCTATTGTAAGCGCTGTGTAATTAAAGTAACGCGGATATTAATATTACTGCTAAGCAAAAAAAAAAACTGAAATTATTATCAAAAGTAACGTCTGAAGCAAGGTCTGGAGTCGGTTGTGCGAAGAGGTGGACCGCGATCCCTGGAGTCTGGGTTATAAACTGGTTACCCAGAAACTCGAAGCATTTGGCCCTCCAGAACACAGAGACGGACAGTCGATGGCGGTGTTGGTGGACGGGCTGTTCCCGAATCATCCACTGACGGAGGGGCCAGTCGACTATCGCAACCTTGCAGTTCCGGAGTTTGATTCTCCGGCAGGTCGCTTTAGGCAGGCCGAGTCTGCTCCTGGATATGTATAACGAATGCTTACGGACGGTGATCGTCCAGAGGACTCTGAAATTAGCATAACTGACGTTAAACAGAGTCATGAGACGGGTGGGCAGATCGATGACAGAGCACGGACTGACGCCAGCACTATACAAGACAGAAGTGTTGCTACTGACAGAAAGACGTATACCTACGCTCATTCCAATGACTGTTGACACAGAGAGGACGAAGACTGTAAGCTGCCTTAGATACTTGGTAGTCACCCTGGATATGAGGCTCACTTTTTTGCCACACATCCAGTGGTTGGCCGACAAAGCGACGAAACTGACTTCCTCGCTAGACCGCCTCATGGCAAATATGTACGGAAAAATACAAAGCAAAAGACTGTTACTTATGATGACGACTTACTCGATCATGCTGTACGGGGCAAAAATATGGGCTGACGCGATCCGCGTTTAAAAGTACAGGAAGCGACTAGCGAACGTACAGAAACAGGGGGCGCTTCGGATAGCATGCGTCTACCAAATAATCTCTGCGGAGGCTGTGATGGTGGTTGCAGGCGTAATCTCGATAGATCTGCTTGCACAAGAGCGCAAGCGGATTTACGAGAGGAGTGCTGACACAGGACGGACAGAAGCGGCAGTTCGGGAAAGAGAACAGATGATGACGCTATGGAACAAACGCTGGAGAACAGACGGGACCGGCGCCTGGACTAGATGACTGATCAGGGACCTGAGATAGTGGACGCAACGGCTTTTTGGGGAGGGGGATTTCTACCTCACCCAACTTCTGACCAGACACGGCTACTTCAGATGGTGCCTGCACATGAAAGCAAAGGTGCAGCATGCGGCTTGCACCTACTGTGGACATGACAGGAACGATGCGGAGCACACGTTCTCCGAATGCTCGTGGTTGAACTCTGACAGACGTACGTTAGAAAGACATATAGGTGACGTTACGTGACAAAATCATAGACAGGATGCTAGAAAACGCAGAAAAATGAGTTTCGGTGGTGACTTTTGTCACGGTCATTCTCAAAAGAAAGAAAGAGGAAGAATTTTTGGGTTGAATGAAAGTGAAATACAGACACACAGAGAGACGAATGTCTTAGGGCCTAGCGATTCCACGTACGCGAGCTCAGTGAACGGTAGGTTAAGTGCATGGATGAAGTGAAAGGTGTGTACAACTATGCAGGGAGACAAAGTAAGGGGGGCAAGGTAGAATAAAGAGTAGAGGAATGCATAGCTGGACGTATGAATAACCAGAGCCTGGTGCTTAGACGGACAGACGAGACGAATGACTACGGACTAGATCCGCAACGTGAAGTAATGATAATGCAGTCCCACGTTGTGGACGAGAATGGTAGACGTTACGGATCCCTGTTCGCGTAACGGGAGCATTTTCTTGCTACTCTTCCATGGCCAGGATGAAGGGGGTTTAGGCGATCTCTCACTGTAGATGTTTCGAGGGTGAACGCGAGTCTACCAGGCCCTTTTGTCTCTCTAAACAGCTGCAGTGCCAGAATCCCGTCACACCAGTGGCCTGCACCACGACCCAAAAAATCGGTCGAAGCCCATGCCGCTGTAGGTCTGATAGCAGATTCACCTAATTTTTGACCACCAAAAAAAAAGAATATTACTATAGTAAAAACAATAGGTATGTTGTAATTACTTAAATTAATTATTATACTGTAGTTACAACGATAGTTTTGTTGTGATTAATATAACATAAAATACTGTAGTAATAACTATAATTATTTAGTAACTATTATGATTGGCTATAATACAGTAGTAATAACGATAGTTATGAAGTGATTGCTAAAATTAATTATTATACTGCAGTAATAGCAATAGTTAGGTATATCAATTACTATAATTGATTATACTGAAGCAGTAAAAACTATAGTTATGTAGTAATTTCTCTATGAACGTAACGACTATAGTTATATAGTAATTACTATAAGTAATTATAATACTGTGGGAATAACTATAGTTATTTAGTAATCACTATAATTAATTATAATACTATGATAATAATTTTAGTTTTGTAGTCACAACTATAATAAATCATTACTAGTAATTACTATAACTTTATATTTATAAGTATAGTTATGTAGTAATAACTATAATTGATATGAATATCTAATAACAACTATTATTTTGTAGTAATTACGATAATTATTTTTAATAATATAGTAATAGTTATAGTTATGTAGTATTTTTTATAATGAATTACAATACTGTGATAACAACTATAATTATGTATGAATTACAATGATAGATTATAATATTGCAGTGCTTACTTTATTTATGTAGTAATTACTGTGATAGATTATATTACTGTAGTAATAAGCAATAGTGGGACTGCGTTAGCATCACTTCACGTTGTGGATTATATCCAAAGTCATCCGTTTTGTCCGTCCGTCTAAGCACTAGGCTCTGTCCATTCATACGTTTATTTATGCATGCATTCTTTTGTTCTTTTTTACTTACTTTCCTATATTTGCTTGTAGCCCACGTGGGGTCTCTATGCCCAAGGACTTTCCATTCCCCCTGCGTCAATATACATCACATTTTGCGCATTCTGATAATCTTACCGCTTACCATTTACTCAGCTTGGGTACGTGGGTTCACTAGGCATAAGGACTATTGAGCCTCCCTGCGTTATCACATATAACTTTGCAGTCTTCCTTCCATTCTTGCATCTTATCAATCATTCAGCTCGGGTACATGGGGTCGCTAAGCCGAAAGACATTTCTGTTTTCCTGCGTGTATATAACTCAGGTACATGGATTCGCTAGACCCAAGGACTTTTTATTTACCCCTGCGTTAGCACACATAACTTTAGAGACGTTCTTTCATTCTTACAACTTACTATTCACTCAGCTAAGGTACGTGGGGCTGCTAAGCCCAAAAACATCTCTGTCTATCTTTGTGTATTAAGCTCGTGTAAGTGGGGCCGTTAGGCCCAAAGACTTCGTAGTCTCTTTGCATTAGCGCACTTTATCATTCAGACGTCCATCCATTCTTACAGTTTGCCATTTTCACAGCTTGGGTTCGTGAGGTCGCTAGGTCCAAAGACGATTTCGTCTCCCTGCATATATGAATTATACATTTGCTTATTCTTTCAAACATTTTTCCTCTTTCTTTCCTCTAAGAACGATCGCGACAAAGGCCGCCACCGTTAATCAGCTTTCTTCGTCCTCTAGCATCCTGTCAATGATGTTGTCTGGCGTAGGTATAACCCGTCTCATGAATCCGTTTAACGTTAGTTGTGCTAATTTCGGAGTCTTCTGGACGATCACCACTGCCATGTTATCTGCGTATGCGGTAAGCAATGTGCCTTCAGGCATCTTTAGTCTCAGCAAGCTATCATAGTCCACGTTCCAAAAGTCTGGTCCTAGAATAGAATCCTATGCCACCCCCGCATTTATCACTCTGCCGTTTAGTCCTTCTGTCGTTTCGTAAGTTATACATCTGTCACGTTAATAGTCCTTCACCACTCTTATCAGGTAGTCTGACACCTCGAAAGACCTATAGGTCTCGAGGATATCGGAGAATCTGGCGCTGTTGAAAGCGTTCTTTGCGTTCAGAATAGCGAGTAAGACTATGGGTCTCAATCTTTGGTTCGTCTGTGCTATCTTTCTGAAAGCCTCAAGAACCTCCTGGATAGAGTCTACCGTCAACCGGCCCTTGCAGAATCTGTACTGATTGTCTGTAAGTCTCCCTGCCCTGTCCACTACGTCTGATAGTCTCCTTTTAAGTAAAAGTTCGTACACCCTATGTGCTGTATCTAAAAGGCATAGCAGCCTGTAGGAATTTGGCACATCTAGCTTTCCCTTTTCTTCATGTAAAAGAACCAGCCTGGCCTTCTTTTAACGCGTGCTGAAGGTTGCTATCCATAAGCATCTGTTCCACATGTCCAGAAGCAGCTCCGGCCTGCCGATAGCGAACTGCTGAAGAATCTTCTCTGGAATATCATCCGGCCCTGGCGCCTTTCCAGGTTTCAGAGAGACACTTGCTACTAGCAGTTCTGCTTCCGTGAACTCCGGAACGGCTTGCGTCGATAGTCGATTGGCCCCTCCATCACTGGGTAGTTTGGGAATACCTTATCCACCATCGCTGCCATTGACTGTCCGTTTCTGTGTTTAGAAGGACCAAGAGCTTCGAGTTTCTGAGTCACTAGTTTATAACTCAGACCCCAGGGGTCCCGATCCACTTTTTCACACAGCTGTCTCTAGTATCACTTCTTACTGTATTTTATGGCGTTCGTCAAGGTCTTCAAAACGTCTTTGTACGTTTTTGAAAGCGTCGTTACGTCATCGTGTCCCCTTTTTCGCGCTCTGTACAGTCTCCGTCTGTGTTCAATACACGCCTTCTGCAAGTGGTTGATCTCGTCCGTCCACCAGTAAGCTGATGTTTTGTCACATCACGATCCAATGCGGGGCATAGTAGCCTCGCACAGACGCATTTTAATGGTCATTGTCTTGTCCGCAATCCAATCCGTTATCTGTTTATCGGTCAAGTTCGTCGGAATGTTTTCCGAGGGTGCCACTGTTTCCAATAGCAGCCTGTGAAACAGAGCCTTGTCCTGTTTGTTGGATTCACCATCGGCATATCTTCGTATTTTTTCGTTGTCTTTGTTCGGTTGGCCACTTCATAGACAATGTACTGGTGATCGCTGGCCTTATAGTCTTTAAGCACCCGCCATCTCCTTATTTGTGGCTCTAAGTCTTCTATTTCCACCGACATATCCGGTATCGAGCTACCAAAGCCCAGTCGTCTGAACGTCTTAACGTGTCTATTGTGAGTTACTGTAAGTCCCAGTCTTGCGACCATCTCAGGTATGACATATACACGTCTGTTTGTTATTGGCATGCTCCACACGATCGCCCTGGAGTTAAAATCACCAGCTACTAAGAGACATCCTAGTAGATCTCTGAGGGCATCATTCAATTTTACCATTTTATTATCACACTTTCTGGCCGTGCAATTTGGTGAGAGGTAGACGCTGACAAAAGTGACCCCGCCCACTCTCAACCATACTTAATATTTACCCGCACCGGAAACTAGGGATTCTGTCACGCACGCACCTCTAACCTAAATGGCTGACGTGTCTGAAGCGTTTGAAATTCATGTCCATTGGTTAAAGTCACGGTACTGTTCATTAAGTATCAGAACCTCTACGTTTCGTTCCGTTGCGATTTGGTCCGTCAATAGCTGGGCCGCCTCGCATCTGTTCAAGTTCACTTGTAGCGTCACTGTCATGTCGTTGTCGGCTTTCTCCGTTTTCCCAACTCAGTCCGGAAGACGGCACATGTCTCGGAGCCCGGGACATGAGCACATTCCGTGAGCCCAGCCTCCTTGCAGAGATAGCAAGTCAGGTTTTGGTTAGTGCAGGCCCTACTACAAGTCCTGGCAGGCCACGCTTTCGACATAGTCTGCTTCTGTCCGTGCCCTCACAGTCCCATCACTTGTGTCCGAAACCGAAATACCTGTAAAATCTCGGTACCATCAGTCTTATCCGTATACAGCAGTTCGTCCATCCGATTTTAATTTGGTTTTTCCAAAGCAGGATTTGAGCTGCGCTCTCCTCCACACCGCAGAAGGTCATACAAACGTCCTGTTCATTGGGACCGAAGATATGCGGTTTCGGGTCCTGCACTGTAACTATCTTACATCTTATGGACTCCGTTATGTCCTGTACCTCTGTGACGCAATTCAGATCAAGGATCTCAATCTGCACCTCTGGCGTTACGTACCTTACAGTTCCATTGTCTCCCAGTGCCTCCTTCATCTGTTGTTCAAAGTGCAGTCGGTCTTCCATCTTGCATCGTATTTCTAGCAACATTCCATCATCCCTTGTCTTACGGCAGCCCTGTACTTTGTACTTGTACTTTGGTTGCGTCAGGGTTAACGTCCTGTTTAAGTTTCTTCAATGCGTCTGCGTACCAGGTACCCTATAAGGACGGTGCTGAGGTCACTGCATGGACCTGTGCCCCTCCAACCCCCCTGCGGCAATTTCTCTTTTTCTGTTTTCACTCGTCTTTCTGTGCTTCATTTTGGTCGCCTAGTATGTTAGTGCAATCTTTAGTCGGGCTTGCTGTCCTTGTCTTTCGCCTAGCGCTGACTTTCCTCCATTCAGAGCCGCCGCCAACCTTCTGGTAGGCCGCCTACTGCTCCGGACTGGCACCAGTTGGCTCTCTCTTACGTTTCTGGGTCTCATCAACAGCCGCCATTGTACTTGTCCACTGCACATCCAGTTCCGAGCTAGTTCCAACCGGGCCCCTATACTATCTGGCGGCACGCAACATCTACACGGTTTTATTTCCTGTATCCTCCAGCAGCAACGCGATTCCAATCCTGAGTCAGCCTACCTACGGCCGTTGCTGGACTTAGGGGTAATACTACTTTGTTAGTGTAAGTGTTCATTGACCCATGCGTGCTATTATCCACACTGAGGATTTTCAGCTATCCATATGGAGAATCACACGTCTATAGAGTCCCCTGTCCCTATATTGCCGAAAAATCTTGTTTATAAAGCCCCGCCATGCATACTTAAGGCAAAGCGAGGGAAAAAAGAAAGGAGATGTCACCATCGCCGCTCTCCCGGCTCAACCCCTAACTTTCATACACCACTCAAATCCTCTTTATCCCATTTACACGCACCAGGCTATACCCGTTTATAGGGACCCTTGGTGTCTCATACGTACTAGAATTGGTGCACGCTTTCACGACTTCCTTCGACATTCAAATCTAAAGGCCAAACCCGTCTATAGGACCCCTTCACATTTGCACTTGGCTTTTTCGTGACTAATGTATGCTGTGTACGAGTGGTGTATAGTGTATTTGTATACTGAATTTTCTTGCTTCTCTTCAGCGGCCAGGATGAAGGGGGTTTAGGCAGTCTCTGCCTGTAGATGCTTCCAGATCGAACGCGAGCGTCCCAGACCCTCTTCTCTCTCCAAACAGCTGCAGTGCGAGAATTCCGTCACAACAGTGGCCTGCACCGCGACCCAAAAAATCGGACATAGCCTATGCCACTGTAGATCTGATAGCAGATTTACCCATTTTGTGACCACCAGAAAAAAAATCATATTACTATAGTAATAACTATAGTTATGTGGTAATCACTGTAATTAATCATATTATAATCATAATAATAGCTATACTTATGTAGCAATTACTATAATAGATTATATTACAATTGTAACAACTAAAATTATGTAGTAATTAATTTAATTATTCATAAGACTATTGTAATAACTATAGTTATGTACTAATTAATTATAATACTATAGTTATAATGATAGTCATGTTGTAATTAATATAACTTAAATACTGTTGTTCTAACTATAGTTTTATAGTAACTACTATGACTGATTATAACACGACAGTAATAACTATAGTTATGTAGTAGTAACTGCAATTTATTATACTACTGCAGTGATAACTATAGTTAGATAGTAACGACTATGATAGATTATAATAAGATAATCATAACTATAGTTATTTAGTAATCGCTAAATGTGATTGTAATACAGTAGTAATAACTATAGTTATGTAGTAATTTCTAAAATTGATCATAATAATGCAGTAATAATTATAGTTACAGAGTTATGACTACAATAAATCATAACCATAGTGACAAGTATAGTTTAATAGTAATTGCTATATTATGTTGTAATAAGTGATAATAAATATCATTACATAGTAACTACTATGATTGATTATGATACGATAGTAATAACTATAGTAATGCAGTTATTACTGTAATTAATTATAAGACTAGTTATAACGATAGTTATGTTGTAATTAATATAACTTAAAATACTGTAATGATAAATATATTTACATCGTTACTACTATAATTGATTATAATACAATAGTAATAACTTTACTAGTATAATAATCACTATAATTAATTATATTACTATAATAATAACAATATTTATCAAGTCATTACTATAATTAATTATAATACTAAAGTTATAACGATCGTTATGTTGTAATTAATATAACCTAAATATTATTATAACATCTATAGTTTTATAGTAATCACTATGATTGATTATAATAAGATAATAATAACTATAGTTATGTAGTGATTTCTATAATTGATCATAATACTGCATTAATAATTATAGTTGCGTAGTTATCACTATAATAAATCATTACCATTGTAATAACTATAGTTGAGTAGTAATTGCTATATTATGTTGTAACTAGTGGTAATAACTATAATTATATAGTAACTTTTATGATTAATCATGATACGATAGTAATAACTATAGTGATGCAGTTATTATTATGATTAATTATAATACTGTAGTTATAACGCTAGTTATGTAGTGATTACTAAAACTGATCTTAATACTGTAGTAATAATTATAATCATGTAGTTACTATTATGATTAAATATACTACGTTAGTAATAACTATAGTTATGTAGTAATCACTATAATAGATTATATTTTTATAGTAATAACTTTAGTTACGCAGTAAATAATAGATTTGATTATAATACTATAGTAATAACAATAATTATGCAGTAATTACTATAACTTATTATATATCTATATTTATAACTATAGTAATGTGGTAATTACTATGATTGATTATAATACTGTAGTAATAACGAATTTCATGTAGTAATTACTATAATTGATTATTATACTTTAGTAATAACTACAGTTATATAGTAATTGCTATAATAGATTATATTTGATCGCGCTAATTCTGTTTTTAATTGTGAGTTGACTGTATATCTGTGCTAATAGATTAAATGATTTTTTATATTAATTCAATCCAACACGATAATGCAGGAGCACGTGCGTCAAGTAGGTAAAGGTATGATGAAATCACTTCAGACATTATTTAACAACTGAAAATGGCTTTTAATTGTAAAAATATTAATGTAATAATGTTTACAAGGTTCCGATTAATAATAAGAAACTAATTGGTATCGAGATTCAAGCTTTATCGCACTGATTAATTCTGATTACGAAATTACAAGATAAGAGCGTGTACGCGTTAGCAGCTACCTCGTTGAGTGCTCAAGTGCGCCTCTCCTAGTGTGAATGTATGCGCAGTCAACTCGCGTCTCACGTACATCTACTACTTAGCTTAGCTGATCATGTACTAACGCACACCACTGAGCGCGGCTTATAAAGAATTAACACGTGGCAATACTTAAGACATGGCTTAGCAATACCGCCCACCACAAACCACGTGAAGCGTTGATTTGTAATTAACTCTAAAGATTTTTTGTTTTTGAAAGCAAGAATACATAGTTAATACAAATCTACTTAATGAATAGGTACATACAAGTATACAGTGGAATTTAAGTACAAAAATTACAGGTCATTCTAAACAATGTTTATAATAAACGTGGAATAGGAGATTAGTTATAAATCTTGATATCTTAAAACTATCTTCTTATATGTAGATTACTCCCCGCCCACCATGACTGACTCGGCCTTTTGACTAGTAATTGGTTTAATATGTTCAATTGGAAGTAGTATCAGTTGGTTTACAGGACGCTTGAAAGTTAATTGTCCAGTCTTGATTTCGACAACTCCACGTAAGTGGTCAGGGCCATGAATACATTTAATTATCCTGGCTGATGGGCACTCAGTTGGTGGTAACAATGTGTTTTCAAACAGTACAATGTCTCCTTGCTGGAAGTCACGATTTGCAGTAAACCATTTTGAACGTAGTTGCATTTGGAGTAAGACTTCTCTATGCCAACGTTTCCAAAAGTGATTTCGCATGTTGGCGAGTAAATTCCATCTGGAGGTGTGTGATAATCGATCGTTGTTTATCTCAAAGGGCTCTACAGGTGATATTAATGGTGACCCTATCAGGAAATTCCCTGGAGTTAGAGCCGTAGCATCTTCAGCGTCAGAGTTGAGAGCACATAATTGTCTGGAGTTTAGACAGAGCTCTATCAGTAACGTGACAGTTGAAAACTCTTCAAAACTCAGCTAAGCATTACCTATTACTCGAGTGAGATGTTTTTTGAAACACCTGATGTTAGACTCCCAGAGTCCACCAAAATGAGGAGCACGCGGAGGTATAAAATGTCATTCTATGGCATCAGAAGCTACAACAGCAGTAACTTCTTTGCATACCGTCGAAGTTTGGAAAAAGAGACGTTGAAATTCAGCGGCAGTACCTTAAAAGTTTGTTGCATTATCATTGTAAATACATTTACAGAGACCTCTGCGAGCAGTAAAGTATTTAAATGCAGCAAGGAAAGCAGCAGAAGTAAGATCAGATACAACTTCCAGATGAACTGCTGTCACTACCATGCAGATAAACACAGGGACATATCCTTTAAATGATTTTTGGCCTCGACTAGCTGATGATCGCATCATGTAAGGTCCAGCAAAATCAATTCTAGTATGGATAAAAGGACGGGTTTTAGTGGTTCGAAACCTAGGTAATGAACCCATCATTTGCTCTATTGGACGAGCACTAAATCTTGTACATCTCACACATTGACGGATAACCTTACGTATAATATTTCGACCTTGAACGATCCGAAAATTGCGATTGATGTGACTGTGCACAAGTGTAGGACCACCATGCATGGTATACAGATGCATCTTCCTAATTAGAAGTTCAGTGATGTATTGTTCTGCAGGAAGTATGACTGGATGTTTTTCATTTTCGCTTAAGAATGTATTCTGAAAGCGTCCACCTACTCTGAGCAATCCATCTTTATCCAAGAATGGGGATAATCTAATCAAAGAACTCGACGATGAGATATGGTGATTTTTTTATAGTGCTTTTATCTCTGCGCTGCATGTGGCACGTTGAACGAGATGAAATAGGCATAGCACGTTCATCAGCTGATAATCAGTTGAATGAGGCAGTCTTGTGTCTTGCTTTTATCTTTGATAGCCATCTAAAGTAATAGGCTAGAATGCAGATTATCTTATCAAATGAAGAGAAGTTTCAAAACCCTTCTTCAAAATTGAATGTTTCTTTAGTAAGGAGGCACTAAGTGTTGTGTGAGCTCCTATATTCTAGTTTAGTATTGACGACAGTGCCTGGTATGGACCATGAATGACCATGGATCATTGCATAACCATGAGGGACCATGACACTAAAGTTTTTAGTTTCTAATTTTTTCAGAAGTTATACCTCACGTTACTACGTCTGCGGGGTCATCAGCTGATTTGACATGTCTCCAAGAGGCATGTGACAGTGCTGACAGTATCTCACTTACCCAATTTGCGACGAACGGTTTCCATCTTGATGGTTGTGCGCTTAACCAAGTCAAGACAACTTGAGAATCTGTACAGATTGTATGTCAAGTCTTGAGATGATGTATTTAACTAGTCTAGCGAGGGCTACTGCAGCACAAAGTTCCAATCTTGGTAGACTTAAGGACTTGATAGGTGCTACTTTTGATTTAGCCATGAGCAGTTTGCTTGTACAGCTGTTGTTTTTAAATACTACGATGTATACGCAGGCTGCATATGCACGCTCGGAAGCATTAGCAAAGGCATGAAGACACCAACTAGATTGTTGATAACTACCTAACCAACGACGTATGCGAAGAGTCTCGATGTCAAGAAGTTGACTTTGAAAGTCAAGCCAAGTGTTTGCAACATCATCTGGTACAGGATCATCTCAGTCGGTCTTGAGTAACCAGAGTTGTTGTCATAAAATTTTTCCTCGAATCATGAAGGGAGCTAACCAGCCAAGTGGATCAAACAGTTTTGCAACATTAGACGCAATGGAGCGCTTCGATGATGTAATGGAGGTGTTAAATTTAAGTTTAGATGTTTTAAACCAAAAATAATCTTTTTAAAGTAACCATTTGATACCTAAGGTTGATGTCGAGTTGAGATCTTGAAATAATGATTCATGTCAAGGTGAATCAGAACTAATGTCTAACAGAAGATCAGTTTGGTCGGCTGCCCACTTTCCTGCTTCTAAGCCAGCAAAAGCTAGAACAGTAGTTAAGTCTTTTCGAAGATCATTAACTTCTTCTAGTATATCAGCGCCTAGAAAAAAGTCATCCATGTATCGATGCTTACGTATGAGAGCTGAAATGTGAGGATACTGATGTTCAACATCATCAGCGAGCTGAAACATGCAAGCATTTGCTAAGAAGGGAGTGCAGGATGTCCCATAAGTAACAGTAGCTAATCTGTAGCTATTTATTACATCAGATGACGAAAATCGCCACAAAATTCGTTGGTAGTGTTGATCATCACAATGAACCAAGAATTGTCTGTACATCTTGATTATATCACACGTGAAAACGGTGGGAGAGAATGACCACCTTAGAATAATAGCAGCCACATCTTCTTGAACTTTAGGACCAACATACAGAAAGGAATTAAAAGAGATTCCAGTTCCATCTCGACGTGAGGCATCAAACACAATTCTTATTTTCGAGCTATCACCACGTTTAAACACCAATAGGTGAGGTATGTACATACATGATACTGCGTTGACTTGAGGGCGTTCAACAATTACCATGTGTTGTAGATTTTCATACTCCATCATGAAATCCTTGTACACACGTTCTACTTTCGGTTGTCTTACAAAGCGGCGTTCTAACTTCCTGAGTTGTTGCTCTGCGACACCATATAAATTTCCTTGTTCAGGTGAACAGAGAAAAGGTAGACAAACCACAAATCTTCCATCGTCTTGACGACTATAAGTTGTTTTAAAGTGATCATAACACCTTTGTTCAGCAGGAGTTAAGGATGATATAGAAGGTACTTCTTTACGTTCCCAAAAGCAAGTAAGCGTTTGATTAAGATCCTCATGAATCCCTAGATCCACAGTTATAGTATTGGTTGTCGAGACAGCCCCGTTATCCAAAGGGAGACCACCTTTGATTACCCAACCAAAGACTGTGTTTATAGCGGTCAGATTGTAACCTGGAGGGCCTTGTATTAGTCCAGTACGCAGCGCCACTAGGTACACTTCCGTATCAAGTAGACAATCTATACATGAGTTTTCAACTAGATCAGGATCAGCTAGTTATAGTGTCTCAATGTCGGGCTAGTGTGGTAGGCAAGCCTCATATCTAGCAGCAATACTGGCTACAAGTGGTAGTACCAGAGCTGAAAGCTTAAAATTAAAATTAGACACTAGTGATGATTTTAAATTCAGATTAACACCAAATTTAGCTTTAACACCAATCGTGCTACCAACACCTGTGATCACCACATCATCAGGTTGTTTGTGTAATGCAAGTGCATGAGCTATTCTTTCAGAGATAAAGGATTCTTCTGCTCCAGAGTCGAGCAGTGATCTTACAGCTATTGAATGTCCTTCATCTGACTGCAGAAGAACACGAGCAGTAGCCAAGAGCATTTTCTTAGATCTTTCGGCAGTTAGGCACGTTGACTGAGCATATGACACCGTAGAATCAGGAGTAGCTTGATCTGCTGGAGGCAGGTTACCAGTTGGATGCAGCTTCATGTGATGACGTTTGCTACAGACTTGACAGCGTCCTTGAGAGTTGCATTTGTCCAATGTATGATTTAAGCTTAAGCAGTTGGTACACAGGTTTGCACCATTGACATGTTTGATCCGATCTTCATGTGGATAGAAAATTAACTTTTCACAGAACAATAAGATATGATTCTCCTTATAGTAAGAGCAAACATGTGTATTAAATTTTCCTGTGTTTGACTGAGCAGCATTCCTAGTAAATTTACGAGAACCCTTTCGTTGAAACGCCTCCTTTGATACCTTACTTGGAAATTGGTTATATTGATTATTCTTGTTACCTCCCTTTGTGCCTGGTGAGGAATCCTTGCTTGCTTGAGTGGTGATGAGTACCTGAATACAATCTTTAATAAACTGTCGAAGCTTAGCAAATTTAGGAAAATCGTCCTGATGATATCTACTGACAGTCTTCGCCCAGCTGTGCTTCAGTGAATTTGGTAGCTTACTGACAACGAAGTATAGTAGAAAGTCATCCCAGTGTTCCTTTGGTCTCTGTAAAGCAGAAAAAACATTGAGATTTTCATATATAGAAGATGAAAGTGTACTTAAATGTGATACAGTTTCTATATTGGAGGATGGCAAATTTGTTAACGCATCCATTTGACAGGCAAGCCTGAGATGTTTGTTGTCGAACTGACGACCAAGCGATCTGCACGCAGCTTCAAAATTGTCTCCAGTGACTTTGATATCTGTTAGCAGCTGAGCTGCTCCCCCTTGTAAACAGTTAGCCAAACGTTGAAACTTCATGATTGGTGCCATCGTCACGTTATCAATCACTAAAGATGTCAATTTGTCCTTGAATATCTCCCAATCACGTCGATTTCCATTGAAACTTGGTAGTTTTAGTTTCTCCAATGAGGTGTAATTCAAGACTAATGCTTGATTATTTGTGTTTATAGGAAGAGGAGAAGGCAAACCACCTGTAGGTTGCAACTGTTGTCGATACCATGTCTTGACAGTACAGTATTGATCCTGCGTAGTTGAAAAGAGATTCATTTTAAAATACGTACGATCTTTCAGCTGATCTAGGTAGCGAGATAAAATTAAGTCTTTTTCACGAAAATACTTTCAATGAATTTCCAATAAATCCAGTCGGATCTCTATTTGTTCTGCTTTAAAATGTTGAGGTCGTGTAGCACTAGTGATTTCAGCTATCTCTGCAATGAGCTAATTGAATCTTTTTTTATCTCTTAGCGCATCTTTCAGTGGATCTTTTTTGTCACCTTTGTCTAAAGGTGCCATACTGAAGGCTAATATAACTTAGTTCACTTAATACAGATATGTACAGAAACAATGCAGGCAAATGCACGTTAGAAAGTAAGATTAATCAATGTAGTGTATAAGCAGCAGGTTGCGTAACACATATGCTTAACATACACAACAGGGCTTGTGTATTGTAAGCCTAAAAAATGTTCATCAAAACGCAGGTGTTTGATATTTGAACGTCAGCAGTAAGATTGGCTGAATTTTAATAGATGATTGACACATTTGTATGTATTCAAGAAGCAAAAACCAGTCCAGAAATTTGAGTTAGTTCAGGTTAAAACAGGTTGATAACGCAATGTCAAGTCCAATGTAGTGGTTTTGTTCGATAAAAGAAAGAATGCGCAATTATCACTGCAGTAAATTCAGTAAGAGCTATGTAAGTAGCTGTAGATTTAACTTATGATGATATTTTGCACTGAATTCAAATATAACAGTAAATTCAGATTTATTTACGTTATTTTATTTTAAATCATGCTTGTTTGATTTATTAAACAGCGAGCACTCAACTTTAGCAGCACAAGTAACTGTTCAATTTAGATTTTGCAGTAAATTTCAGTTCTTGTTACACTTATATGCACGTGTTTAGAATTTCACCAATTATCTTTTACCTTAACTTTGCACTTCATTTGATAATAAATTGTGATTAACTTATTTTTTAGTTTGTTAAAGGTAATTTTCATGGTCAGAATTTCACCATATAAGTGCAATTTTATGTTGATGGGTAAAAATTTTCAGTTGAAATTTCACATAACCTCACTTCACTATCACTAACCGCTTAATCTTGCTCGAAGGACCAAAAATTATGATCGAACTATGACTTATTATAATACAACATTAATAACTATAGTTATGTAGTATTTACTGTAATTTATTATAATACTGCAGTAATAACTATAGTTATATAGTAACTACTATGGTTGATTATAATAAAATAATAATAACTATAGTTATGTATTAATTGCTAAAATTGATTTTAATACTGTAGTAAAAACTATAGTTGTGTAGTGATTTCTATAATTGATCTGCAACATGGCAGATTGGCCATATTACTTATATATATATATATATATATATATATATATAGTAATACGCATAAAGACGACAAAAAGAAGCCTACGACTGTCGGCAAGAAGGAAAGCAGACCACGCGAGTCAAACCCGTAACACCATACACGAGTTCGTTAGCGCACACGAGCGAGTTTATAAGGCTTTTATAATGTGCACAGATAGGGCTAGCAAGCCGCTTGACTTGAGTAACTAAGTTGGGCTCCGTTAAGGATCGTTTGTCTCTCTCTTGAGGCGCGCGCAGCATACCGTAAGAGCAATGAGCTTGGTCGACAGAAAGAACCCGCCATTGCTTCATTCTTTCTGTCTTCACCATAGCGAAAAGAGCATTACTGCCGACTGTAATATACAGTATTTTTTTGTGCGCTATAATAGCATAATTTATTGTGTGAGTGAGACTAATTAGCTTATTCTTTTTTTGTGATTTACAATCGAGCCTCGTAATTTTACGAGTGTCTTATTGCCAAGCCAAATAGCTTTATTTAGTGCTTTATTTTTGCGACGTGTGTGCCGGGCGACCTCGTGCGCGATCTAGTGCTGTTTTCCCTTCGTGCTCATATGATCATTTTTTTTATTGTGTGCTTGTGCCCTTTTTGCGTGTGTTTTTGTTTTAACTATCCGCTTTCACTTTTGCTGATAGTTTCTCTGCTATTGCAAACGGCGTCGCGTACGTTATACGCGGCTGGCGTCCATTTCGAGCGCGCGTGCTATATTTGTGTAACTATTACAATAAAGCTTTTTTTTATGATTACATTAATTGAAAACCCGCATATTAATTATACCTTAGTGCAACCTCCTAATCCCCAAGTTTGTCACAGATCATAATAATGCAGTAATAATTATAGTAACGTGGTTATTTTTTTTTTTTTATAAAAAGATTAATGTATAAAGGATATTGTCCTCCATATGTTTAACGTTTTTTATACGGTGATGTCGAGAGAGCCTAGCCCGGTTCCCGTTTAACACATTACTTTAGGCTAGACTGTCAGACCCACCATACCGAAAACTTTGACTACCGATGGATGGTCAGCCACTTTAGTGACCAACAATCAACCGATACCCAATGAGGTCGGATTTTTCAAGAATCGCGATATGAATGGCACATAAACTAATTTTCTTTTGAAAAAAAACGGGGTTTCTTCCAATAAACGGGTTTCTACCTACTGTTTGTATGTGCGTGGATGCTGCCACTGGGGACTTTATAAACAAGTATCGCCCAGTGCGTAAGAATGGGATAAAGAGGCAGTGAAAGTTGAATGTCAGATTATAAGAGGTCGGGATGAGGATGGTTTACACTTCTTATCTTGCCAACTGTATGCAAGGCGGGGACTTTATAAACAAGATCTCCCGGAAGTGCAAGGACAGGGGACTCTATAGACGGGTAACACTCCCTTGGTTGGCTGGGAATCCTCAGTATGATTTATTGAATGGATGGGCGTATACACACTTGCACTTACAAAGCAGAAACGCCCCGGGGTCCAGCGACGGCCGTAAGTGGGCTGACTTAAGATAGGAATTGCGTCGCTACTGGATGATACAGGGAAAAAACCGTGTGAATACTGCGGGCCGTCGGATAGTACAGGGGCCCGGTTGGAACTAGCCACTCTAAAGTGGTTTTCCTATCAGCCGACGGAAAATCCGTCTCCCTATTGCCTGGTGCCGGGTGGCACCTGGACTGGGCACTGACAATGGGGAATAGGGGCTCTTCCGAGGTCACCGGCGTCGGGGCAATCCTTAAGGGGGGAGGCTGACGGACAGTGCACGAGCTGGGCCTAACTGGAAGTTGACTCTTACCACTAAGACATATTTCACGAGAAATGATGGAGGAGTAAAGAAAACAAAAATGCTGATGAAAACGAAAGGAAATAAGCTTTCAGCATCCATCAGCGCTTCGGGCACCCCAGGCCCACATACCTTAGAGGCGGCCATCTTGGCCTCGGGGGTATGTATAAAAAGCTCAAGCGGGGTAATGGAAGGGATCGTAGGATCACCTCCTGACCGCATCAGGAAGCACCTTCAGACGATTTTGGCATCAGTTGCCAGGATGGAAGAAGTTAAAAGAAAGGTCAGTTGGCTGTTATCAGGGACGCATGCAAGGCAGCAATGATTGAATGTGATAGGATGGCTGCGCAGCGGGAGCCGAGGCCCAGAAGCGCTAAAGAGAGCCGACTGATACCAGTCCGGAGCAGTTTGTGGCCTTCAGAGGGTAGAAGAAGGCTCTGGATGGAAACAGGGCGGTGCCAGGCGAAATCCAGAACTGATAGCACATATAATGATGGCACGAACGAACAGAAGGACCAGGGGACTTAAAAAGACCAGAACAAACGGAGGAAAAAGACTGGCCGCAGGGAGTCCAAGCGAAAACCGAGCTTGCGCAGTGACATCGGCGCTGTTTTGGTAGGGCTGCCTGCGGGTGTTATGTACACTGACGCTCTACGCAAACTCAAACAGGACGTAAAGCCTGACGAGACTAAAGTGCAGGTGCAAGGCTGCCACAGGACGAAAGACGACGATATGCTTATTAAGCTGCGATGCAAGACGGAAGACCGACTGCAATTCGAAAAGAAGATTAAGCAGGTACTGAATGACAACAGGACAGGACGTGACTTGACGCCAGAGGTGCAGATCGAAATCCTCGATCTGGACTGTGTTACAGAGACACAGGACATCAGTGACGCAATAAGATGCGAGACAGGGACTGCGCTGAACCCGGAGCCGCATATCTTTGGTCCAAATGAACAGAACGTATGTATGACCACCTGTGGCGTGGATGAGAGTGCTGCTCAAATCCTACTCCGGAAGGGTCATATCAAGATAGGCTGGATGAACTGCCGCATACAGACGAGACTGATGGTACCGAGGTGCTACAGATGTTTTGGCTTTGGACACGGGCGATGAGACTGTAAGGGTAAGGACAGAAGCAGACTATGTCGTAGGTGCGGTATAACAGGACATATGAGGGGGGGTATACTACGAAAGACCTGACGTGCTTCCTCTGCGTGGAGGCTAAGCTCACGGGGTGCGCGCATGTGCCGGACTCCGGAACATGCGCTGTCTTTCGGGCCAAGCTGGAAAAGCGGAGAAAGCAGACCACGACATAACCATGACGCTAAAAATAAACTTGAACAGATGCGAGGCAGCACAGCTTTTGCTAGACCAAATCGCGACAGAACGGAACGTAGAGGTACTCATAATCAGTGAACAGCACCGCGACTTGCAAGAACGGACATGGCTCTCGAACGCTTTTGGCTCGTTGGCTATTTGGGTAAGGGGCGCGTGTGCGAGGAGTCTCTTGGTTTCCGGTGTTGGATAGGATTACGTGTGGGCGAGGGCTGGTGACGTTACTTTTGTTAGCATATACCTCTTACCAAATCGTACATCCGGGAACTTCGAGTTGAAGGTCGCGGCACTGGAGGATTGTCTCAGGGATCTCCCGGGACATCATGTAGTTGCTGGCGATTTCAACTCCAGGGCGACCGAGTGGGGCATGCCAACAACGAACAGATGCGGACAGCTTGTACTCGAAATGGCCGAAAGGCTAGGACTGACGGTGTCTAACAGAAAACAGACTTGAACGTGTAGACGACCGGGTTACGGCTACTCGATACCCGACGTGACGATGGTTACAGAAGACCTGAAAACATGGATAAGGGGGTGGCAGGTGCTCGAGGACTATACAACCAGCGATCACCAGTACATCTTTTTTAAAGTGTCAAAACGGACGGGTACAAAGACATATAAAGACGCAAGAAAGACTTTGAAGAACGCCATAAAAAACAGCCAAAGTACCTGCACATAAGAGGAAAGGTGCAGCATGCGGGTTGCCCCTACTGTGGACATGACAGGGACGATGCTGAGCATATGTTCTTCGAATGCTTGCGGTGGGACTCTGACAGACGTACGTCAGAAAGACAGACACGCCAGACAACATCATAGACAGGATGCTAGAAAACGCAGAAAAATGGGTTTCGGTGGCAACTTTTGTCTCAGTCGTTCTTAAAAGAAAGAAAGAGGAAGGATGTTTTGTTTAAATAAAAGTGAAATAAAGACACGCAGGGAGACAAATGTCTTCGGGCCTAACGATCCCACATGCGCAAGCTAAGTGAATGGTGAGTTGAGCGAATGGATGGAATGAAAGGTGTGTAGCCCATGCCGCTGTAGGTCCGATAGCAGATTTACCCGTTTTTTGACCACAAAAAAAAATCATTACCATTGTAATAACTATGGTTAAGTAGTGATTGCTATATTATGTTGATACTAGTAATAACTATAATTATATAGTAACTTTCATGATTCGATACGATAATTATAACTATAGTCATGCAGTTATTACTATAATTAATTATAATACTGTAGTTATAACGTTAGTCATGTAGTGATTACTATAACTGATCATAATACTGTAGTAATAATTATAGTCATGTAGTTACTGTTATGATTGAATATAATACGTTAGTAATAACTATAGTTATGTAGTAATTACTATAATAGATTATATTATTATAGTAATAACACTTGTTACGTAATAAATACTATATTTAATTCTAATACTATAGTTATAACGATAATTATGCAGTAATTACTATAACTGATAATATAACTATACTTATAGCCATAGTTATGTGGTGATTACTATAATTGACTACAATACTAAAGTGATAACGAATGTTATGCAGTGATTACTATAATAGATTATATCACTAGATTAATAACTATAGTTCGGTAGTCATTACTATGATTAATTATTGTACTACAGTAATAACAATAGTTATATAGTAATTACTATACATAATTATAATACTCCAAAACTACTATAGTTATTCAGTATTTACTATAATTAGTCATATTACTATAGTAATAAGTATAATCATGTAGTGATTACTATAGTTAATATGATACTGCAGTTGTAAGGATAGTTATGTTGTAATTAATATATCTTAAAATATTGTAGTAATAACTATAGCCATGTCGTAACTACTAAGATTAATTATGATACGATAGTCGAGGTAAAGTTGTAATCTATTTACCTCTATCTCGTGGATGTGCACACTTGTGCGTTGCATAAACATGCTCTAATTAACATAAAATTCTTTATTTGTTATTATCATTGATGGAAATATATTTATATCATGTGAATCAAACTTGTTCGCAATGCCTCTTTATAAGATGCTATGCTTAAACATAAATGGTAATTATCACTTAGTTATCCGATAGTAACCTGATCATGGGCGAACTATGTATGGTTTTAACAAATCATCAAAATTATAAAGTAAAATAATTTGATAATAATAAAATATATAAAATATACATATATATATATATATATATATATATATATATATATATATATATATATCAAATTAAATGAAATATATTTATTTAATAAGATAAAAAAGTAGTTTAAAATAAATTTTGAATTTGATGATAATTTAATCAAAAAATTTGAACAAATATAAAATATATAAAAAAAAATATATATATAATAATGTAAAAATACAAACGGGGTTTTTGAAGCGTCAAATAGTTTTGATTATTATTCAATACAATTTATACAATTAAAGTAATAATTATAGTTTAATAATTTATTTAAATGAATATATTATAGTACTTTTTGATACTAGTGCTTTAAGTTATAAGAATCTGTGTGGTTGATATGCACTAGGATCTACGAAGCCGGTCCGAGTGTCATAGCAATCGCACGAGTATTTATAATATAACGCACCAGTATCAAAAAATAGTGTTCGATACTCGTGCGAGAAAGTGATTTCTTACTCGTGTGACCTTTTCACCCTCGCTTCGCTCGGGCGCAAACCGCCACACGTGTAAAAAATCACTTTATCGCACTAGTACCGAAATATACTATTTTGACTCAGAGTGCGTATAATTGCACATCAAGAATTTGGCTGTGTTTTATTATATGCAATTTAACGCACGCTGTGTCAAAATAGTATATTTCGGTACTAGTGCGATAAAGTGATTTTTTACTCGTGTGGCGATTTGCCAAGGTGTGGCGATTTGAAAAGGTCACACGAGTAAGAAATCACTTTCTCGCACGAGTATCGAACACTATTTTTTGACACGACGTGTGAGAAGCTCCATTTTCGCACGTGTCACTTTGTACAGCGTGCGTGAAATCGAGCTTCTCGCACGGAGTGTCAAAAAAGTACTTTTCACTCATTTAATTTCTCTGAAAATAAGCGGGTGAAAAATACTTTCTCCCCGCAAGTTGAATTCCTCTAAAATTGAGCGAGAGAAAAGTACTTTTCTCTCTCAAATTCAAGGGGCAAAAGCACTTTCCGCCCACTTATATTTAGGGAAATTAGATGTGGTGAAAGTAAAGAACTTTTCACCCTCTCAATTTGCGAGAAAAAAGTACTTTTCTCCCGCTTAATCTAAGCTAAATTTAATTTCCCGGAGAAAAGTACTTTTTGCCCGCTTATTTTTAGAGAAAGTAAATATGGCGAGAGTAAAGAACTGATCGCCCTCTGAATTTGCGGAAAAAGAGTACTTTTTACAAGCTTATTTTTAATCAAATTGAATTTGGTGGGAGTAAAGAACTTATTGGTCCTCTGAATTGTCGAAAGAAAAGAAATTTAAAAGAAATTCAATTTGTTGGAGATAAGTACATTTTGCTCGCTTATTTCTAGAGAAATTAAATGTGGTAGAACTAAAGAACTTTTCGCTCTCTGAATTTGCGAGAGTAAAATACTTTTCCCTCGCTCGATTTAGGAAAAATTAAATTAGCGGAAGGGAAGAGATTTCAAGGGAGTACAGAACTTTTTCTCCTCTGAATTTGTGAGCGAAAAGTACTTTTCATCCGCTTATTTTTAGAGAAGTCAATTTTGGCGGAAGTAAAGATCTTTTCGCTCTCTGAAATTGCGAGAAAAAAAAACTTTTCTTGTGCTTAAATCAAGAAAAATTTAATTTGCGGGAGAAAATTCCTTTCTGCTCGATTATTTTTAGAGAAATTTGGTCACGGTATTCTATCGTGTTCGAGTCTTGCGCGCTTAGGTAAAATTAAATGACAGGCGTTCAGTCATATTTATTGTCTACGTTACGTGAAGAAGCACATAACTCGACGAGCAGCGTGCACGCGAGGAGCAAGAAAGCCACGAGGCGCGTCAGAACATTTTCGGCAGTTTGTCAGCACACACGTTTGTGTAAAGCAGACTTTTAGACTGAAAGTAAAGAGAGTTTTACTCTCTCGACTTTTTCTTGGAGTTTGATATAGTTCGTTGGTATAGACTCGCAACATAGTTTTTGTGCTGTTGAAAGGAGACTTCTGCCTGGGACAACCTACGGCTGCTTTCCCGGCAAACATTATTAACTGGTACTCGTGGTCGATCGACTTGGCTGCTGTCAGCGAGCTTCAGCGACCAGGCTGTCGTGTTTGCTTTGTGTTGGCCAACATTAAAGAACATTCGACGTATGTATTTTAATAGAAGCTTCTACCCATAGTCGTAAGTAGTTTATGAATATTGTTAACTAGAGTTTTTTCCTCGTAGAAACTTTAGAATTATAAGTGCGCGTATTTATCATTGCTAGTGCAGCATTAGTTTGTGTCGCTTTCCTTCTTATTCACTATCTTTTTCTAATACAGACCTCATAATTTAATCAACTTTTTCTTGTTTGCATTAAGTGAATTGCATTGGTAATAATTTATTTTATATCGATTCTTTTTATCTAATAAATTGTTTTAAGCTTAAATACAACGTGCATTTAAATAATTTATATCGCCTGAGTATATATAATTTAGTAAATTGTGATGTCCCACTAACTTATGGTTAGGGGATCATTCATTATGATCGACTCTATTGAGTCTATGCTTGTATTTAAGTAATACTTGTATTTGTAAAGCCGTTAACCGGACAAGTCACTATGCCGTCTGGTGCGGGCTCGAGTATGTTAGTGTGTAGTCTATGTGATTATTTTAGGTGTTAATAAAGGATTAGTTTCATTACGGGTAATGCCCGTTAATACTGAAGACTAAGTGCCTGAATATGCGGGACCTTACCGTTTAGGAAAGGATAAGGTAACGTGTTGCTCGCCACAACTCTTTATTAAATAAAATCATACACGAAATTTAAGAGAAAATATTTTCAAGACACGCGAGCATGGGAGAGTCATCAAAGATGTTGATGATTCTTCAATGCCTAACGTGCTTGAGGAACCAAGATCGAATCGATGGTAGAGCTGAGGCGAGAAGGAAAGACTTTCTCTCTGCTTTTTCGCTTTTATAGGCGCTGGACTCAAGTCCCCTCTTCTCTAGTAGTTTGGCACCGCTGGCCTTCGCGTGCGTGATCCTACTTTTCGTATACGTGCTGAGACAATATGAGGCCTAAGTGCGCTTTCTGTATATGATGTGTATGTACGTAACATGAATGTGTCTGTTTTCAGGAGCGTACATTCATTTGGCGCTTATGTAAAATGCTTTTAATAATTACAGCTTTTATATTTAAATTACTCAACTATTTAATTGTTACTTCTTTTAGTTATTTATCGTATGCAATGTTTAATATTCTATATTTATATATTGAATTGATAGTAATTAGTAGGAATTTAAAGTCTATATATGACTGGGCGCTCACATTGCCCCCCTAAATAAATAAATTTTTTCTTTTTCAAATACTAACTTAAAAACAACTGAAATATAAAGTAAGAAAGAGAAGAGAAAGAAAAAATTAAATTTATTTAATTAGAGCGCTATGAAACTAATTTACATTAGGTATCTAATGTGTTATATGAGCTTTAAATAATTA